>CM053587.1:327245617-327268335 GCA_028646515.1 Pseudochirops corinnae | reverse complement strand
TTTTAAGGTGTTATTTTCTTCAGTCAGATTGTTGACTCTCTTTTCATGATTTTCTTATATAATTCTCATTTCTCTTCCCAATTTTTTCTCCACTTCTCTTATTTGGTTTTCAAATCCTTCTTAAGCTGCTCTATGGCTTGTAACCAGTCCACATTTTTCTTGGAAGCTTTTGGTGTGGGAGTTCTGACTGTGTGGTCTTCCTTCCATTGCATGCTTTGATCCTTTTTGTCCCCCAAAAAGGAATCTAAAGTTGCATTGCTGGGTTTGCTTTGCTTCCTTTGCCTGCTCATGTTGCCAGTCAATTACTTGACTTTTGGGCTCAGTAGAACTCTGCTTCCAGAGGGAAAACTGTACCAAATCACTAGGGCTTTCACAGCTGCCGGGGATGTTAGGAGGATGCTGCAGCCCTCACCAGCTTTAGCTCACTGAAAATGTACCCCAGCACCACCACTCAAGACCATGATCCAGATCCAGGCAGCTCAAGGCAGGAGCACTTAGCCTCTGAATGATCCTTGGCCCCCCTACAATCTGCAGGCCACAAGCTTCTGAAGCAGCCATGTGAAAGTGGCTGCAGGGCCACTGCTTCTGCTGCTTCCTTGATCTGGAGGCAGTTTGGATGGACTTGCTTTTCTCCCCAGAATTTAGCCGAGTTCCACTGACCTTTCACTTAGTCCTTGTTTCTTATGGGTTGATAATTCTGGAAATTGCCACAGCTGCCACTGATCCACTCTCCTGAAGGCTCCAGCCACGGCTTGTCCTGGCAACCCTGGGGCCAAGCTGCAGTTTCAGGCCAGGCTGTTTTAAGTTCCCAGTGTGCTGCGATGAGCCCTTCCTGTCTCTCCTGCTGAGCTGCTTTCAGTGGGAGATGTGTTTTTGTGTAATTTTGTGAGTTCTGGAGCCCTAAAATTTGTTTAGAGTCATATTTTATGGGTTTTTGAGGTGGTTGTGGAGGAGCTGCGGAATTTTCCTGCTTCTATGCCATCATCTTGGCTCTGCCCCCTGAATCAATTTCAAATGTAAAAACATCCCTGCTTACTCCACCAAATTCCACTGGCATATTGGATTGCAGGGTGAGGTGAGGGTTGTTACTACTGTTTCCAGGCTCCTGGGGCTTACCCTATCTAATTCACAGCTCCACCAACAGCATCCTGTCTTCTCCAACACCTCCAGTGCTGACCCATCACAACTTTTCTCATCTTCATCAATTTGCTGGGTTTAGAATGGGACCTCAAAATTCTCAGATTTTTTCATTTTTCTTGTCATTAATGATTTGACACAATCTTTTTCATGATCATAAATAGTTTTCAATCCTTGTAAGAGCTGTTGGTTAATATTCTTTGATTGTTTATTGATTAGGAAATCAATCAGCAAGAATGTATTGAGTGCCTACTACGTACCAGGCACCGAGTTAGGCAAAAATCAAAGTTTTCTCATCTGCAACATCAAGATAATAATAGCATCCACCTCCCACGGTTGATGTGAGATCCAATGAGATACTATTTGTACATTTTAGCATAGTGCCTGGTACACAGTAGGAGCTTAATAAATGCTGGGTGATGTTATTATTATCATTATTAATAGTAAACCTGTGATTAAGAAGTTTACATTCTAGCAGGAGATAATAACACGGATAAAGCACTTAGCACAGTGTCTGGAACATGGTAGGTGCTATATAAATATTGGGTAGTATAGTGGTGGTGGTGGTGGTGGTAGTGGTAGTGGTAGTAGTAGTATAAGCAGCAGAAGCAATAGTAGTAGTAGTAGTAGTAGTAGTAGTAGTAGCAGTAGTGGTAGTTGTGGTTGTGGTGGTGGTGGTGGTAGCCCCTATTATCAAGGAACTTACTTTTCTAATAAGAGAAGATAATATTTGGAAAACACTTAGTATAGTGTTTGGTATACAGTAGGTGCTGTATAAATGTTGGGTAATAGTAGTGGTGGCAGTGTGGGTAGTAGTAGTGGTGGCAGTGTGAGTAGTAGTAGTAATAGTAGTCATCATTATCTTCCTTGTGATAAAGGAATTTACATTCTTATAGGGGATAGATGATAACATGTACAAAAAGTTATATGCAAGATATATATATATACAAGATAACTCTCAAGGGAAAGTCACTAGCAACAAGGTGGGAATAGAAAAAGTCCCTGAAAAAACTGGCAGTTGAATCTTGAAAGAATCTAGCAATTCTGAGGCAGATGTGGGAATGGAGAGCATTCAAGGCATGGAGAAAGGCCAGAGCAAAGGTGGACACGGAAGATGCAGGAATGACTGGTTGGTCAGTGTGACTGGGCTGTAGAGTTCGTGAAGGGGAGGAATATATAAGAAAACTGAAAAGACAGGAAGAGGCCAGGTTAGGAAGAACGTAATTGTGAAAGTGAGGAGTTTATATGTGATCTCAAAAGGAATGGAGATCCACGGGATGTATGGAATAGAAAGGTGACATGTTCAGACCTGGGCAGCCGTGTGTAGAATGGACCGGAGTGGGGAGAGATGAGGCAGGAAGACCCATTGTAATTGTCCAGGTGAGAAGTCACAAGGATCTGAAGGAGGGTGGTGGCTGTGTTGTTAGCCCAGGGAAGTGAACTTAACGCAAGAGATGGGGGAGAGATAGAAACTAACAGATATAGCAACGGATTGATTATGTGGGTGGTTGAGAGTGATATAAGGTAACCCTATTGGGGGAAGACATAAGAATCTGAGGATCCAGAAATGATTCCCTTGCATTTGAATAAATGGTCCTCCTTGCCTCCCTTCTGGCTTCCCTTCTAAGAATCCAGAACTTCCTTCAAAGTACAGTCAAGGGCCACCTCTTATCCTAGCCCTTCCTCACTCCCCCAGTTATTAGCGCTCTCTTTCTGAAACTTGTTCAGTTGTATCTCTTTAAGACCCCATTGGGGTGTTCTCTTAGCAAAGATACTGGAACGGTTTACTCTTTTCTTCTCCAGCTCATTTTACAGATAAGAAAACTGAGTCAAATAGAGTTAAGTGAGTTGCCCAGGGTCACACAGCTAGTAAGTGTCTGAGGCTAGATTTGAACTTAGGTCTTCCTGACTCCGAGTTGCATGCTCTATCCGTTGCACCACATAGCTCCCTGTTTCTGAAATTATTGTGTATCTGTTTTGTATTCATTTATTCATATGTAGCCCTTTGATAGAATTATAAGAACCTTGAGAGCTACAAAAGCTAGGCTATCTTTATCTTTAGATCCCGAGTACCCAATACAAATACATATCAGGATGCTGAATCAATGTGTGTCAAATTTAATTTACTTTCATCTGTTGTTGAAAGAATATTTGAACACCAGACCCATTCTGGAAACACATCAGTCGCCCACTTTTAGCTACAATTGTATCAGACTAAGCACTTCTGCTTTGTGGAGCAAGAAGGGTTCTCAGAAAGTGGATGTTGGAACTTAAGGCATCCCTTTTTTTCTAAGCTCGCTGTTCCTCTTTCAGGGATGGTGTTACTTCTCTGTCCATGAACTTCTCCGTACTTTTTCATGTGGCTGTGTGATGCAAGCATCTCTTTTTCACTAAAGTTCTACAGTCTTACCTCTCAACCAGGAAATCTCTTGCATAATCTCAAAAGCTCCTGTCTGACCCCAGACTCCTTCTCGGACTGCTATTGTAGGAAATCTCTTGTTTTCCTACCTACCCGACTCATCTGTTCAGTTGAATGATAACAGCTGCCCTGCATCAGGAGTACATTGTACACAGTAACAGCAACATTGTATGATGATCAGTTTTGATAGACTTAGCCCTTCTCAGCAATTCAAGGATCTAAGACAACTCCAAAGGACTCATGATGGAAAAAGCCATCCACATCCAGAGAAAGAACTATGGAGGCTGAATTCAGATTGAAGCATACCAATTTGCTCTTTTTTTGTTCTTTCTAGTGGTTTTTCTGTTTTGTTCTGATTCTCCTTTCACAACATGACTAATATGGAAATATGGTTAATATGATTGTACATGTACAGTCTATGACAGATTGCAGGCTATCTTGGGGAAGGGGGAAGGGGAGGGAGGGGAAAAATTTAGAACTCAAAATCTTATAAAAGTAAATGTTGAAAATGATTAATTAATTTTTTAAAAGAAATTTAAAATGAATGTTAAAAATATTTTTACATGTAATTGAGAAAAATATAATAAAATAATTTTTTGACAAAAAGTAACAGCTTACATTTATATTCTTTTATTGAAGCCACCTTAGAAAGGTGTTTCTTCCTCAAACTACTAGGAGATTGGGAAGTGTAATTATAAAAATTAATTTTCCTAAAATTTAATCTTATCACTTTCCTTCTCCATAAACTTCAGTGGCTCCCTATTACCCCTAGACCCAAATATAAACTCCTCTGTTTGCCATTTAAAGCAGATCCCAACTTTGCCCCACTCTGTGATCCAGCTGTACTGACGAGCTTGCCACTTCTCAAGGGTGATGATGAAGATGATGGTAATAAGTAACATTTATAGAGTTCCTGCTGTGAGCCAGGCACTGTGCTAAATGCTTTACAGATATTACATGTGATCTTCAACACAACCCTGGGAGCCAGGTACTATTATTGCTAATTGAGGCAGATGGGATTTAGATGACTCACACAGGGCTCCATGGATGTACGTGTCTGCACTCAGGTCTTCCTGACTCTAGGGTGGGTGCTACAACAAATCTGCCCCTTAACTGCCCCTACTATTATTCCTGTCTCTGCACCACCTGTGCCCCATGCCTGAAATGTTCTTCATCTTCACCTTTACCCCTTAGAATGTCTACTAACAAGATTCACTTCAGGGAATCCAGTCTCAGATACTAACTGTGTGACCCTGAGCAAGTCACTTAACCCCCATTGCCTCCAAAAAAATAAAAAGGCTCAATTCAAGTGCCACCTTGTATATGAAGTCTTTTCAGACCCCACAGCTATATACATCTTCCCCACTAAAATTACCCTGTTTTTATTTTTCTATCAACCTATATATTGTCTTTCCTAATTGATTATAAAGTCTTTGAAGGCAGGGGAATGATTCACTTTTTTCTTTCTATCCATAGCATTTAGACCAGTTGATGTAGTGTGCATTTAATAAGGCTTGTGGATTGATTGATTCCCATTTTCTAGATGAGGAAACTGAAGTTGAAGAAATTGACTTCCCCAAAACCAACAGCAGGCAAACTCTTTCAGAAAGGTCTAGGCTTGAATTCAGGATTTCTGGCTCCAGATCCATCAGTGACTATTCCATTATTACTAGAAACATTCTTCTCAAACTTTTTGGCCTCAGACCCTCTTTACACCTTTAAAAATTGTTGAAGATCCTACCCCAAAAGCTCTTGTTTGTGTGGGTTATATCAAGTGATACCATATTTGAAATGAAAACACTTTAATATTATTTTGAAACTAGTTTTGAACTCACAGACTCCTTGGAAGGGTTTGGAGGACCCCTGGTGTTCCTTGAGATTCTTGGCATTACATTATTCAGTTTGCCCTCACTGTAGCCTAGATGTGCTATCAAATCTATCTTATCAAATACATGGTGGCAATTTTCTGGTAGATCACATCTAAAGAAGGTTGTCTTAGTGGGGCAGGGAATTGGTCAGAGGTCCTTCCAGGGAGTAAGGTGTGATAGGGGTCACAGGGAACTTCCCTATTTTGCTTGAGAAAGGCCCCACAGAGGAGCCAGGCTTCACAGAGTTTTAGAGTTAAAAGCTCCAAACTTCTGTCCTCGGGAGACAGGCTCTGTTGTCTATATTAGGGCCAGAATTCTCTGGGTATAATGAACTAGGAGAGTGGAAGATCATGCCAAGAAATTTAGAGGTCAGCACAGGAAAAATGAAAGAGAAAAAAATAGAAAGAAAGAAAGAAAGAAAGAAAGAAAGAAAGAAAGAAAGAAAGAAAGAAAGAAAGAAGGGAAGGAAGGAAGGAAGGAAGAAAGGTAGGAAGAAAGGAAGGAAGGAAGGAAGGTAGGAAGAAAGGAAGGAAGGAAGGAGGGAGGGAAGAAGGAAGGAAGTAGAAAAGAAAGAAAAAGAAAGAAGAAAGGAAGGAAGGAAGGAAGGAGAGAGGGAAGGAAAGAAGAGAGGAAGGAAAGAAAGAAGGAAGAGAGAAGCAAAGAAAAAGAGGAAGAGAGAAAGAAAGGAAAGAAAGAGGAAGAGATAAAGAAAGAAAGAAGCAAAGAAAAAGAAAAGAAGGAAGGAAGAGAGAGAAAGAAGGAAAGAAAGAAAGAGGAAGAGAAAAAGAAGGGGAAGAAGAAAGGAAGAAAGAAAAGAAAGAAAAAGAAATAAAGAAAAAAGAAAGAAAGGAAGGAAGAGAGAAAGAAAGGGAAGGAGAAAGAAAGAAAGGAAGGAAGGAAGGAAGAAAAGCTAAAATGTGTATGGCCCTACTATGTGCCAGACACCGCTAAGTGCTTTATAGTCATTATCTCATTTGAGCCTCACAACAGCCCTAAAAAGTAGATGCTATTATTATCCCCATTTTACAGATGGGGAAATTGAGGCAAACAGAAGTTAAGTGTCTTGCTCAGGGTCACACAACTAATGCCTGAGCCTGGATTTGTAGAATAATAACAGCTAGCATATATTTAGTACTTGCTATGTTCCAGACACTGCCCTAAGTGCTTTACAATGTTGTCTCATTTGATCCTCACACAACCCTGGGAGATAGGTATGATTATCACTCCCATTTTACAGAGAAGGAAATTGAGGTAAGAAGAGGCTAAGTGACTTGTCCAGGGTCATACAGCTAGTAAGTGTCTGAGACTGCATTTGAACTCAGGTCTTCCTGACTCAGGCCTGATGCTCTATACAATGGATAGAGGAAGCTAGCTGCCCAAGTATACAGCTCTCAAACCAACCTACTCTTAGGTTTCTTAATTGGCAGCTAGGTGGTGCAGTAGATGGAGCATCAGGCCTCAGTCAGGAAGACCTGGGTTCAAATGCGGCCTCAGATGCTGTATTAGCAAGCACCCTCGCACACCCAGGATGGCCTGCTAGCACAGGTTCTTGGATCTGCTCTTAAAGGAAAGACTGCTCAAAAAGGGACTAACAATCCTACTTTTAATTACATTCACTAGTTCAGGGAAAAGGTCAGAGAAAATACAAGCAGAGAAATTAGCACAGAGACCAACATACAGGGCTCTGACTGACTGAATCAAAGCAATATTGCTATACACTTTACACTGGATCAAGCCTTTCCATCTGAGCCATTGTGGGGGGGGAGGTCTGAACAGATCAGGAAATCAAAGGGTCCTTCTCATAAGTGAACCCCCAAAGCAAAATATCAACTTAGAGTATATATACACTTCTCAGAACCAGAAGGCATCACAACCCTCATAACTCAATGCCTAATCAGCTTAGTAACAAAAAGTGTAGAAGCCTTCCTGCAAACAAGCTTCCCCTAAGCAAGCTCTTCTTTAGACAAATCCCTCCCCCAATGGGTTCCACCTGAGATCTATTAATGGGCAGGGAAGATCTTATTATCCCATTAACATTACAAACATTTACTAGCTGTATTACCCTGGACAAGTTACTTCACACTGTTTGCCTCAATTTTCTCATCTGTATAATGAGCTAGAGAAGGAAATGGCAAACCACTCTAGTATTTTTGCCAAGAAAACCCCAAATGGAGTCACGAAGAATCAGACGTGACTGAAATGACTGAACAATATTACTATTGGGATTGTAGAAGCCTATAAGCTGGGAGGTATCTCAGAGGTCTATCTCCTCTATTTTAGAGATGAGGATTCTGGGGCACACAGAGCTTCAGTCCTTTGTCCATTGTCACACAGTAATCAGCAGAGCTGAGATTTGAACCCAGGTCTATGACTCCATATCCATTGCATTTGCATGGTACCATGTTGCTTCCTTTGCTAAAAGCACAAGAACAAGCCACTCAGTTTCCTCATCAGTACAACTGGGCTCATCATAACTCCCTGTTGTTGTTCAGTCACATCCAAATCTTTGTGACCCCATTTCGGGTTTTTTTGGTAAAGATCCTGAAGTAGTTTGCGATTCCCTTCTCTAGCTCATTTTGTGGATGAGGAAACTGAGGCTAACAGGGTGAAGTGACTTGTCCAGGGTCACACAGCTGGAAAGTGTCTTTGGCCACATTTGAATTCAGGTCTTCCTGACTCCAGGCCTGAAGCTGCACCATCTATGCGCCCCCATATAACTCCCTACCTCAAAAGGTTGCCAGGGAAAAGTGTTTGCCAACCTCAGAGCTGTAGCAGCTTTACAGATTTGAACTTAGTTTTAGTCAAGGTCTGAAAACCCTCAATAATTTGTTCCAGACAAGCATCGCAACAGAAAGCTCCCAGATATAGGAAAGATTCCACTAAGGAGATCAAATGACAGCTTTGTCATTTAGTATTTTTGTGACCTTAGGTGAGTCACCTCTCTCTAAGCCTCAGTTTCTACATCTGTAAAAATGATGGGGTTAGCTTAGCCGGCTTCCAGCTTCAAGTCTATAATCCTTATTGACCTTAGGGAAGGGAAGGTTAGAGCAAGAAGGATGGATCAAAGTGACCCTAGGACCTTGGAGCGCGAAGTGGGAGGCACCTTAGAGGTTTTCTGGTCTTGTTGGGTCCTTTGGGTTGTGTCCAACTCTTTTTGACCCCATTTGGAGTTTTCTTGGCAGAGATACTGGAGGAGTTTGCCATTTCCTTCTCCAGCTCATTTTACAAATGAGGAAACTGAGGCAAGCAGGGTGAAGTGACTTGCCCAGGGTCACACAGCTAGTATGTGTCTGAGGCCAGATTTAAACTCAGGAAGGTGAGTCTTCCTGATTCCCAGACCAGTTCTCTATGCACTGCACCATCTCAGGGAAGTCAGCTCAGGAGAGATTAGGTGATGTGTCACACAAGTTGTTGATGTCCCTAGGATCTTAGAGCCAGAGCTAGAAAGGACCTTAGAGGTCATTTTACAGGTGAGGAAACTGAGGCTCAGAGAGTAACAAGGTTGAGATTCTGGCTTCCTTGGGCCTTCTAGACCCAAATCCAGTGTCCTTTCCATCACATCATATTGCCTCCCTGAAGTAAGATAAATAAATAAGTCCCAATTTGGAAAACAGACACCACTGGGGCCTTCTGAAGGAGGAAATGAAACAGTTTCTCTCTCCTCGGAAGCCACACCCAGGCAGCAGGTAAGTGACTGGTTAGGCAGGTTGGCCTTTAGTCACACCAGGATGTGGCCCAGCCAGTTGTGGAAACTTTTGGGAATGGGGTGTAGTTCAGGGGAATCAATGCTGACTCAAGCACCCCTGGTGAGGGAAGGTACGCCAGGTTAAAGTCAGAAAGCCCAGGTCTGAATCGTAGCTCTGAATCGTAGCTCTGTTGCTTACTCCCTGCCTGACCTTGGACCAGTCACTTCCCTCCTCAAAGTCTCATTTTCTCACCGCTTTGGATGACATGCTGTCGCAGAAATGTCCTGACCTTGAATCCTTTGGACGTCCATCCCTCCTTCTATTGAGCAATCAAAAAGCATTGGTTCAGCACCCACTGATACGCTAGAGACAGAACTACAATGAATAAACTAATTTCTATTCTCAAGGATACTGATAGTACCGACAATGGTTGTTGCCCTTTGTTCTCCAAGAGGCCCACAATGACATCGCTATGTTACAGTCAAGTCATGATGTGTCCGACCAATACGAGTTCAGAAGGCTCTGCCACGGGTCGGGCACAAATAGTCCATGTGAACATTTGGGGTGGAATCTCCCAATTGGAGCATCCTGCATTTCCTTTGAGCTGCTTCAATTCTGCTTTGCTCATGTCCGATGCAGGCACACCATGCTGAGCAGTCCTGGGCCAGCATCTTCCATGTTACACAATCAATTCCAAAGTTCAGAGTCATCATAATGATAATATATGCCAGGCACTGGGCTAAGCACTTTACAACTATTATCTCATTTGATTCTTACAACAACCTGAGAGATCAGGGCTATTATTGTCCCCCTTTTACAGATGAGGAAACGGATTGAATGACTTTCCCAGTGGCATATAGCTAGTAAGTATCTGAAGTAAGATTTGAACTCAGGTCTTCCTGACTCCAGGTCCAGTGCTCTATCCACTGCACTAGATGATACATGTGTATATGTAAATTCATACAAGAAAATAAATACAAGGTAATGAAGTACAGGGTGAGTTTGGGAAGGAAAGCATAACCAGGTTGGAGGACTGGGAAAGGCTGCATGGGAAAGGTGATGCTTGAAGATATGTGTGTGTGTGTGTGTGTACACTATATATACACACATATACATGTATATGGAGAGAGAGAGAGAGAGAGAGAGAAGGGGGGAGACAGAGAAAGAGAGAGAGAGAGAGAGAGAGAGGAGAGACAGATAAGATTGATAGGTCGATGGATGAATAGATAGATCAATTGATAAATATTGTTGTTGTTTGTCCTTCATTCTTGAAGATCATGACATCAGGAAGATGATGCCACGACTTGCAAGTGAATATGAATTGGATTTAAGTGAGGGAGGGCTGTACAAAGTCACCAGCTTCACTTTCTCCTCTGGAGCCAGTGGCAAGATATAAATCAGGACAACTGGGGATGGTCCCCTCCTAGTTCCCCACCTAGGCTCAGTCCCAGTGGATCATGTGGTTGCAGACAGGTCTGATCTGGGACAGAGGCAGCAAGCTCAGCCTTCATCTGCCCAGTGCTCACACTTGCTCAAATTCCCGAGAAAGTCCAAATAGATAGACAGACAGACAGATGGACAGACAAATGCACAGATGGATGGATGAATGAATGGATGGATGGATGGGTGGGTGGGTGGGTGGGTGGATGGATGGATAGACAGATAGGTAGATAGATGGATAGAAAGATAGATAGTTGGAACATTTATAAGGACTCATTATGTGCCAGGCAGTGTAGTAAGTGCTAGTGATATAAATTAAGCAAAAAAGTCACTTTATTCTTTCTCTAAATCATTTTTTTCTATTAATGAAGATCACCCATGCTCTCTCTCCTGCTGTCTCTGTCCCCACTGAAAAAGAAAGAGAAGCAGCTTGTAACCGATAGGGCAGACAAGCCAAACAAAGGCCCACAATTGCCCATGCATGTTCAGGCTGCACTTTGAATCCATCATGCTTCTGTCAGAAAGGGGGCAGCACACTCCATCAGGACTCGGAGGTTTCTGGCCAACACGTTAATCGAAATTCTTAAGTCTTTCAGAATTATTTATGCAGCAGCAGTACCCAGGCCCCCATGGTCCGAAGGCCAAGTAGGTTACATTCTCCACTCCCCTTAAGGGAGGTTTGGGGGTATACAGTCTCCACCTTTGGCTCAAGCCCCCATTGATTATATTCCCCTATTTTGAGGGGTGCTTGTACCCCAGCACCATTTAACCACTTAACAATCAGAGAAGATTTGAGGAATTTTTTATTTCAAAGGTATATAGTAAGAACACTCTCACATAAACACTTAGAGCTTTACATTATCTGTCTCTGGAGAAGGGAGTAATTGAACTCAGTTTGTATACAGAATGATGCACCAAGTTCCAGCTCCAAAACTCGGCTGGGCTTTGACTACTCTGGCTTCTGGGCTGGGTTGGACAGCAATATCCAGCTGGGAATCCCAGTTCTGTGTCCCCTGTGGCTCAAGCTGGGGTTACAGGATTTCACCATCTGTATATAGAACAGAAAAAGACAAAAGAAACAAGATTCAAACCCCAAAGCTGAGCTCAGTTCTCAGTCATAGGGCCTAAAGGGAGAGAGGAAAGGTAGTCCTTTATCCCTTGCCCCCCAACTTAGTTCACATTTCCTGATCTGTGTGTAAACATAATCCTCCTCCCCTACATGTTGCTGCTGTGGTGTTAGAGAGGAAAGAGAGACAGTGAGAGACAGGAACAGAGAGACAGAGACAGAGAAAGTATTCCTATCCGATGGACACAGATTGTTCTGGAAAGCAGCCAATGGAAAGAGGTTATTCCCACCCAGGCTGAAACAGCTTATCTTCTCCCAGAAGGAAGCCCCTGCTATCTCTCACATGGGTGCCTCCAACTTAGGTGATCTGAGCATGTGCAAAGTCAGCATTTTAAAAAAAACACTCATTTTTACAATATTGATGATAATACGTAAGTATTCTGGTTCTGTTCACTTAACCCTGCATCAGTTCATGCAAGTCTGCACATCTTCTCAGGTCTCTCTGAAGCTATCTCTTTCATAATTTCTTATGGCATAACAGCATGCTAAGTATGTATATGTGATATACATCATATGGTATTCAAATACTATAACTTGACCAGCTCTTCCCCAGCTGGTGATTCCCCTTAGTTTCTAGTTCTTTGCCACTACAAGCGCTATTGTAAATATTGTGCTACATATGAACCATTTCCCTTTTCTTTTGCTCTCTTTGGGGAATAGATCTGGTAGCTTATCACTTGGTTGAAGGGTATATACATAGTACCTGGCCTCCAGGGAGTGGGGACTAGAGTACTCATAGTTGCAAAAACAATTCTAAAAGATTTAAAAGCTCTAACCAGATCACACTTTTTTCCTATTTAGTATTTTATTTTCCCCCAGTTACCTGCAAAAACAAATGTTAACATTTGTTTCTAAAACTTTGACTTCTAAATTCTCTCCCTTCCTCCCTCCTTATTCCCCATCCCCATTGAGAAGCAAACAATTCGATATAGGTATTCATGCAAAACATATCCATAATAGTTATGTTGTGAAAGAAAACCTGGGCCAAAAAAAAAGCTCTCAAGGAAAATAAAGTAAAAAAAATGTATGTTTCAATCAGTAGGCAGACACCATCAGCTCTCTCTCTGGGGACGGATGGCATTTTTCATCCTAAGTCCTTCCGAGTTATCTTTGGTCATTGTATTGCTGAGAATAGATAAGTCATTCACACCTGATCATCTTACAATATTGCTGTTACTTTGTACACAGTACATTTCACTTTGTGTCAACTCATGCAAGTCTCTCCAGGTTTTTCCAAGATTATCCCACTCATCATCTCCCATAGCACAATACTCATCACAATCACATACCATAACTTGTTCAGCCATTCCCCAATTGATCGACAACCCCTCAATTTCCAATTCTTTGCCACCATAAAAGAGCTACTATAAATATTTTGTACATATAGGTCCTTTTCCTTTTAAAAAAAATATATCTCTTTTGGGATACAGAACTAGTAGTGGTATTGCTAGGTCAAAGGATATGCATGGTTTCATGGCCCTTTGGGCATAATTCCGATTTGCTCTACAGAATGGTTGAATCAGTTCACAATTCCACCAACAGGGCATCAATGCCCCATTTTCCCCACATTCCCTTCTCCATTTGTCATTTTCCTTTTCTGTCCTATTAGCTAATCTAATAGGTATGAGGTAGTACCTAAGAATTGTTTTAATTTGCATTTCTCTGATCAGTAGTGAGTTAGAGCATTTTTTTTCATATGGTTATAGATAGCTTTTGGTATTTCATCTGAAAATTACTCATACATTGTCATCATTTATCAATTGGGGAATGGCTCTTACTTTTAAAAATTTGACTCGGTTCTCTATGTTTGAGAAATGAAGCTTTTATCAGGAAAACTTACTTCAAATTTTTTTTCACAGTTATTTTCACAACTGTATTTCCCTTCATCTTATTCCCCATCCATGTTTATTCTATTCTTTCTCTCCTTTCACCCTGTCCCTTCTCAAAAGTGTTTTGCTTTTGACTACCCCCTCCCCCAATCTTCCTTCCTTCCTATCACCCTCCACCCCCTTCTCTAATCCCCTTTCCCTCCTACTTTCCTGTAGGGTAAGATAGAATTCTATTCCCAATTAGTGTGTATGTTATTCATCTTTGATCCAGTTATGATGACAGTAAGGTTCACTCATTCCTCCTCACCTCCCACCTCTTCCCCTCCACTGTAACAGCCTTTTCTTTCCTCTTTTATGTAAGATAATTGGCCCCATGCTACCCCTCCCTTTCCCTTTCTCCGAATACATTCCCCTCTCACCCCTTAATTTTACTTTAAAAAAAATTATCCCTTCATAATCAACTCACACCTGCTGCCCTCTGTCTATATATATTCTGTCTAACTACCCTAATAATGAGAAAGTTCTTATGGGTTACATGTATGATCTTCCTATACAGGAATATAAATAGTTTAAGCTTATTATGCCTCTTAGGATTTCCCTTTCCTGTTTACCTTTTTATGCCTCTCTTGTGTCTTGTATTTGAAAATCAATTTTTTTTTTTTTATTCAGCTCTGGTCTTTTCATCAAGAGTACTTGAAAGTCTTCTATTTTATTCAATGTCCATTTTTTTCCCCTGAAGAATTATACTCAGTTTTTTTTTCTGGGTAGATGATTTTTTTTTTTTTTGCTTTTTGGAGGGGGAAGGCAGAGCAATTGGGGTTGTGAGTTGCCCAAGGTCACACTGCTAGTAAGTGATAAGTGTCTGAGAACAGATTTGAATTCAGGTCCTCCTGACGCCAGGGCCAGTGCTCTATTCACTGTGTCACCTAGCCGCCCCTGGGTAGATGATTCTTGGTTGTAATCCTAGCTCCTTTGTCCTCTAGAATATCATATTCCAAGCCTTCCAATTCTTTAATGTAGAATCTGCTAAATCTGGTGTTATCCTGATTATGGCTCCATGATACTTGAATTGTTTCTTTCTGGCTACTTGCAATATTTTCTCCTTGACCTGGGAGCTCTGGTTAAAATATTCCTGGGAGTTTTTATTTTCAGATCTCTTTCAGGAGATGCTAGGTGGATTCTTTCAACTTCTATTTTACTTTCTGGTTCTAGAATATCAGGACAGTTTTCCTTAATAATTTCTTGAAAGATGATGTCTAGGCTCTTTTGTTGATCATGGTTTCCAGGTAGTACAACAATTTTAAATGATCTCTCCTGGATCAGTTTTCCAGGTCAGTTGTTTTTCTAATGAGATATTTCTATTTTTTTTCCATTCTTTTGGTTTTCTTTAACCATTTCTTGATTTCTCCTAAAGTCATTAGCTTCCATTTGCTCAATTCTATTTTTTAAGGAATTTATTTTCTTCAGTGAGCTTTTGGACCTTCTTTTCCATTTGGCCAATTCTAATTTTTACAGAGTTTTTTTTTCTTCAGTGAATTTTTGTGCCTCTTTTTCCATTTGGCCAAGTTTTCTTAAGGCATTCTTCTTCTCATTAGCTTTCTGTATCCCTTTTGCCATCTGACATAGTCTGTTTTTTAAAGTGTTATTTTCTTCAGTACTTTTTTGTGTCTCCTTTACCAAGTGCTTGACTTGTTTTTCACAATTTTCTTGCATTACTCTCATTTCTCTTCCCAATTTTTGCTCTACCTTTCTTACTTCATTTTCAAGATCCTTTCTGAGCTCTTCCACGGCCTGAAACCAACTCATATTTTTATTGAAAGCTTTAGGAATTTTGACTTTGTTGTCTTTTTCTGAGTGAGTGTTTTGATCTTCCTTGTCACCAGATAACTTTCTATGGTCAGAATTTTTTTCTGTTCTTTGCTCATATCCCCAACCAATATTTGACTTTTAACTCTTTGTTAAAGTAGGGCTCTGCTTCCAGGTTGGAGAGCCCACTGTCCCAACCTTCAGGGGTTTTGTGCAGCTGCTTTCAGAGATACTTCTAGGGACCTGTAAGTTTTCAGTTCTCCCAAGGTGATATGATCTAAGGAGGGGTGTTTACTACTCTCCTAGGCACTGCTTTCTGCCTTGGAACTGTGATGGGAGTCCCTGCTCCATTGTGGTTGCAAGCTCTGGTGTGTTAGTCATCCTCCTTGCCCTAGGACTGCCACCCAGGACTGCAACACATATCTGAATATGGGCAAAGCAATAGAGTTCTGCTTCAGTGCTAGCAAATAGACCCCTGTAAACTCCTTCTGACTAGTTGTTCAAAACTCTTATTGTCTGTGGGTTGAGAGTCCCAGAAGTAGCCACTGCTGCTGTTGATTCAGTGGCTCCCAAGGCCTGCTCTTGGTTTGCTGGGGCTGGGCTATGTTGACATAGCCTGTGGTGGACTGTGCTCCACTCTCTCCCCAGGTGTCACAGATCTTTCCTGCTGAACTTCTAAGTTGTCTAAGGCTGGAAAATTATTTCACTCCCTCTTTTTGTGGGTTCTGCTGCTCTAGAACTTGTTTAGATTCATTATTTAAAGGTTTTTGGAGGAGTTTGGGGGAGAGGTCAGGGGAGTCCCTGGCTTTACTCTACCATCTTGGCTCTACCCTCTCAGCATCAATTTTAATGGAACCCAGTGTTCTGATGGGGAGATATTTCAAATATGAAATCAGAGGACATTAGTGATGTCTGAGGAAAATACTTCTTGTTACCTTGGTTCCCTACTGAAAATTTTACCAAGGATGATATAATCAACATGACTTCAGATTTAGATTTTGTGGATAAGACTAAATGACTCCCTGACAGAAAACAGATGTAGTCAATTCTTCTATCTTACCTTGTGTCTCATTCCACCTTAAAAATGATTCCACCCTCAAATTCTTGGAAAGAATATTTTTTAAAAGGTACTGAGAAATGGCTACATCTTCTCCCAAACTGCCAATATTGAGTCCTTGTATCTCTCCTATAAAATGTGGGTGGGGTGTAGAGATGAATCTGCACACTGAAAGAGTAGGCATCAGTCAGGTGGTTTATGAGACGATGCATCTGGCATCAATCTATCTGTATCAACTGTCACCATTCTTTAATTCATAGGGTGAGGAACAGAATCAAACATGACTCTCAGCCGAAAGACCTTGCCATTTATTTAAATGGCTTCAGGGAAGAAGAATTTGGAAATGAGGACACAGTAGATCCTGGCTAACCATTGTCAAGTAAAATTTCAATTCAGTGGAAAGCAAATAATGGTGCCCTGTTCCTATGGCAGAATTACAGTATGTTGGCTCTAAGAGGAGAGGAGAAGAACCCGTGCTGAGATGTTCTTTCAAACAGCAGCTAGTCTGCAAGTCCGATAGGGGCTTATCATTGTTTGTCCTTCACTCTCAAAGAGGACCACAACACCAAGAAGGTGATGTCATGGTTTCTAAGTGAATTGAATTCAAGAGAGGGAGAGCTGTGCAAAGTCAACAGCCTCCATCTCTCTGTCTGAGTCATCTGGGCCCAGTAGCAAGACATAGATCAGGACAAACGGCGATTGTTCTGGGTGCAGTGGGAGACCTTGGCTTTTTTTTGTTTTTTTTTTTAGTTAAGATCTTTAACAGGTCTCAATTTGACCGAGGCAAAGCCCATTCAAGGCTAGGTACGAAATGAAAAAGAATGGCCTCTTTTACCTAGCCAAAAAAAAAAGAAGCAAAAACCAAAATCAGTCTGGGAGGGGATGATCTTCAGGGTTTCTGGCCAAAACAGAAATAATTGCTATTTATACTCCCTCTGAGACATCAGAGTCCATTGACCCAGTGGGGTTTGGGCTGGGACCTTTTGTTGTTCAATAAGTGAGAGCCAGAGTTATTTGGGTTTGAGGCATGGTTGGTCCTTAAAAAAAGAAATCTAGCTCATAAACGCTAAGATATCTCACAAGATTATAAGGATCAAAATTTATATTCCTTTGGGCAGAGCACCCACAGGTAAGGGTATGATTCCCTAAGTGGACAGAAGGAGAGAAGGGAAGGAGATTAGAGAGGGAAAGAAAGGAGGGAGGAAGGGAAGGAAGGAAGGCCAAAAGATATTCTGTTAGCATGTACATTTTTTTTTCTTCCCTTCCTCCACCTACCCTAGAGATGGCCACCATTAAACACAAATTGGTATACAAACACGTACACAGAGAGAGACATACATATGTAAAATTATTCTACACATGCTTCTTCTTCTCAGTTCTTTCTCTGAATACTTTTTTCATATGTCCTTTCTATTGAGATATTGATTATGTATATTAAGAGATATATATTATATTTATAATAGTCAAAATGACATATTCACTCAAAGTAACGATTATATATTTAAAAGAAATAGCAAGTTGTATATACTAGATTTATAATTTCATGTGTAATCATTTTTTTATTACGCAATGTTATAGAAGTGCTTGTTTTATTCCATAAATTAAAAAATAAAATTTAAAATGTGATTTAAAAAGTATCCTCTGTTACCTCAATGGCTATGGCCTCAATTTTTTTTATGAGGGTGTGGCTCTTTACTCCATAGACTTGTGATTCATTCATGAAGCCAGACTGGATGGCATCCCATTGAATGGGACCAGAAGATTAGGTTTTAGAGACAAGCTCTATCCTTGGTATAATATACATACATACATACATACATACATATATACATACATACATATGTGTGTGTGTGTGTGTATATACATATATATACATACCAAATGAAATGTACCAATAAGTCCTTCATGGAGTAGGGTTATTACTTAATAGCAAGATGTTATTGTAAGTCAGCGGTTCTCAACCTGTGGGTTATGTTCAATTTGCAACAATGAAAATACATCCTGCATATCAGATATTTACATTACAATTCATAACAGTAGCAAAATTACAGTTGTGAAGTAGCAACAAAAATAATTTTATGGTTGGGGGTCACCACAACATGAGGAACTGTATTAAAGGGTCATGGCATTAGGAAGGTTGAGAACCACTGTTTTAAGTAGACTTAGTTTAAAGTTAAAAGTCATCAAGGTACTGATTTTCAAGTAAATTGAACAGTTCCAGCACTTAGATGGGCTTTAAGATCTGATTTAGTTAGTAATCTTGGAGAAGAAGGATTGCACCACTATCACTGATATGATGGTCTCCTTTAAAATAACCATCTTTTACTAGCTGTGTGACCCTGGCCAAGTCACTTAACCCTGATTGACTCCAAAAAAAAAAAGGAAAAGGAAAAAAGTCTACCTTTCAAACTGCCTGAGACTATAAAACTGAAAAATTCCAGATACTTTGTCATCAGCTGGTCCAGGAAACTATTGAAACCCACCATTAGTGGGGGGGGCGGGGGGGTTAGGAGAATGGGATCCAGCTAACATATTACCCTATACTAAATTAAAGAGCATTCCAAGACAGGCTAGCCCGATATCAAGAAGCTGATGATGTTGGACTCCAACCAATCGTTAGGGACATAGGCTCAGAGCAAATGACCAGTGCAAGAACAAACCCATGAGAAGGAAACACCAAAGAGTAACTGTGTCTCTTTATTAGCTTAACTTATATACAATGTCTCTGATGTTTCCTTGCGGATTATTTTATGATTGGAATGTACATATGTGGTGTTTGTCTCTTTTGATTTTATAGTACACTTTTATTATTATCAGGTATTTGATTGTTTAACCCTATAAAATATGATTGAAATCCCTCTGAGCTGTTCACTTTGGGGGCGTGGTTAGAAATCGCTGGACCAGTGCACAGCTCTACCAACAGTGCACTGATGGGCCTGTTTTGCCACAGTCCGTCCAGCATTCGTCATTTACCTTTTCCGTCAACTTTGTTGTTCATTTGGATATGAGGTTGTTCCTTAGGGTTGTTTTCATTTGCATTCTTCTTATTATTGGAAGCATTTTTATATGTCTATTAACAGCTTGGATTTCTTCCTTCTAAAGGAACTTACATTCTAATGGGTGGAGACAAAATAAAAGGGGGACCTGAAAGAGGGCAGGAGAAGAGGGTGCCTACTCAGGGGCAAGGCTGTGGAGTCAGGAGGGTTAAGGAGAGAGAGCTCTAGGGCTCAAGTGCCCCTGCAAACAGGCCAGGCCAAGGTCAAAGCACTTCCCAACAGTAGAGCTTTGTTTCCGTTGTGATGGAAAGACCTGTGAAGACTGGGACAGACAGTGGCAGACATGAAATTCTCAGCAACCATACCGCATCTCACCCCAGGGGTATCTGAGGGCAAGAACTCTAGGCAGCAGCTGTAGAGGCTGGTTGGGTATCTGACCTTAACCTGAAGGGCTCCGGCAAGGGAGAACATCCCATCTCCCCCACAGCAGACAGCCCATCTGTTCCCCTTTTGAATATTCCATAGGAAGGGTTTCCTAGCAACAAGCTGGTAACAAGAGGTAACTCATCACTGAATCCTCTGCCTTCTGGGTCCAAGTGGAGCAGGAATGTTCTTAGGCTGGGATTAAAGGGGCAGAAAAATTCAATGAGCGTGCTGATGCTGAGAGCTTTATTGGACTCGTTTATGGGAAGGGCTGAAAGAGAATCCCATGTGGCTTAATTACAGACACCCAAAGGTGTGGGAGGCAGGAACAAGGATGAAATACTATTAAAGGAAGCCTAATGAAAGACTCTCCCTGGGGCCAGGACAGATACCTTCAAACTAGTGTTGCCCACCCATGTATCTCACACTGTGAATGGGACTAACACCTCCAGAGTAAGACTGGAAAGAGCAGGGAAAAGGATATATCTAGAGATGCTGCCATGATGGTTTTCAAGTCATGGCAGGCCAGGATCAGCTTGGGAGTTCATGGGTGGGGTGGGGAAGTGAGAGGTCATGGCTATTTGCTCCTGGGGGGGGGGGTGTCATAGTATATCTTGGATTAGAGCTACTTGGGTGCTTAAGGGTGGTGGTAATGCTAAGAGACTTGGTAGAGTGTTAGACTTGGAGTCAAGAAGACCTGAGTTCAAATCTTACTTTAGACACTTACTATATGTGTGACCTTGGGCAAGTCACTTACTACCCTCAGTTCCTTCATTTAAAAATGGAGAAAAAAAGAGTCCCTACCAACTAGGATTATAGAGAAGATCAAGCAAGATAACATAGGTAAAGTGTTTTGCAACCTTAAAATGATAAATGTTCATTTTGCTTTCCCCTAAATCTTCTCTTCTCCTGGTAAAGATCATGATTTCTGAATTCTGAATTTTACTGTGTGTTTGTGGGGGCTGGGGGGGTGATGGGGGTGTAAGATGTAAGAAAACATTTATACAGCACCTACTATGTGCCAGGCACTGTGCCAAGCACTTTACAAACATTATCTCATTTAACCCTCACAACAACCCTATACAACATGATTGGTTAGCTCTGTAGCTTAACACATAGTAGGCACTTAATACATTCTGCTGTATTGTATCGAAGGATCTTAAGGCCTGACACCAGGTGAGCTCCAGTTTATCAGAAGGATTACCACCTGTCTTAGACCATGAGACACCAAGATTGTGAAGCTTTCCCTAGTAGTCCACTAGAACCCCCAGATCATTTTCACGGTAAGCATTGTTTATTCATGCCTCCCTCATTATAACTTGTGAAGTTGATTTTTTTTCTCTACCCAAATGTAGGACTTTCAGTTTACCAGTATAATGTCATGTTGTTAGATTCAGCCCATCTTCTGACCTCTGGACCTCTTTTTGGTTCCTAACTCTGTCACCCCACATTAGCTATCCTTACAGCCTGGCATCATCTGCAGATTTGATAAGCATACCAGTTATGCCTTGGGTCAAGTAGCTAATTAAAACTCTCTCTCTCTCTCTCTCTCTCTCTCTCTCTCTCTCTCTCTCTGTCTCACATCTCTCTCTCTCACACACACACACACACACACACACACACACACATTAAATAGCATTGAGTTGGGGTGTCTAGGTGGCCCAGTGAGTAGAGCACCAGCCCTGGAGTCAGGAGGACCTGAGTTCAAATCCAGCCTCAGACACTTGACACACTTACTAGCCGTGTGACTTTGGGCAAGTCATTTAACCCCAAATGCCCTTCCCAAAAGCCAAAATAAATAAATATATAAATAGCATCAAGTCCAGGACTAATCCCTGGGGCACTCTCCTGGGTGACATTATTCCACATTAACACTGACTTAATCAACCAATTGATAAGCATTGATTATACAACTACTGTTCTCTGTGCCAGCATTGTGGTAGGTTCTGGCAATACAAAGACAAAAGATACATAGGCTCTGACCTCAGGGAACTTCCATTCTAGGGATAAGGGTGGAGAGGGGGGATATAATGACTACACTCTGGATCTGGCCATGTATTCATTTTTGAAGCCATTTAACTCTCATCATCGAACCCAAATCTCTTCATTTTGTTAACATGGATAGCCCAAGAGACTTTGCCAAATGCTTTGCTATAATGGCCCCCTTATAAAAAAAAAGAAAAGAAAGACAGCTCAAATGACTTAATCTTTTTTTAAAAAATAATTCATTTATTTTTAGTTTTCAACATTCACTCCCATAAGATTCTGAGTTTTAAATTTTGTCCCCCTCCTCCCCAAGATGGTGTGCAATGTAATATAGGCTCTACATATACATTCCTATTAAATATATTTTCACATTAGTCATGTCTTAAAGAAGAATTAGAACCAATGGGAGGGACCACAACAGAACAAAACAAAACAAAACAAAGAGAGAGCAAATAGGACGCTCTGATCTGCATTCAGTCTTTGACTGATTTCTGCCATACTATTTTCCAGTTTTTGTTAAATACTGAGTTCTCACCCCAGAAGCTGGAGTCTTTGGGTTTATCGAGCAATAGATTACTATAGTCATTGACTGCTGCGTCTTGTGTCCCTAGCCTATTCCACTGATCCACTACTCTATTTCTTAGCCAGTACCAAGCAGTTGTGATGACTGCTGCTTTATAATACAATGCAAGATCTGGTATGGCTAAGCCACTTTCCCTCGCATTTCTTTTCATTAATTCCCTTGATGTTCTGGACCTGTTGTTCTTCCAGATGAATTTTGTTATTATCAATAAATGACATTCTTTTTCTTCTCCTTCTTCCTCTTCCTCCCCCCCCAAACTTATTTATTTATTTTTAGTTTTCATTATTCATTTCCACAAGATTTTGAGTTACAAATTTTCTCCCTATCTCTCCCCTACCCCCCACCCCAAGATGGCGAACATA
>CM053587.1:327225520-327245117 GCA_028646515.1 Pseudochirops corinnae | reverse complement strand
AAAGATATAGTTTAAATGGAGACTGAAGCAAAACACGTTATCGTTCTCTTTCATGTCTGGTTTTGCTTTTTTTTTTTTCTTTCTTCTTTTCCCAGTGATCACTCGTTGGTTACAACCCTTCTACATGACCAAACTATTGTACAATGTGAAAGTATTTGCAGATCCTATACATGATTGCACGCCACCATGGGCGGGGGAGGGAAGGGAGGGGAGAAAATCTGAAACTCAAGTGATTGTGGAACTGAATCTTGTAAATTAAAAGTAAATGAGTAAATAAAAAAAAAATTAAAAAAAAAAATTCAGGTCACAGGTCCTGTACCAGTCCTGTGGCATCTCTCCTGTTTTCCAGTCTTTCAAACAAAACTGCCTGTGGTTCAGCAGCCACGTCTGTGAATCCTTCCACGACCCACCAACGCAGTTCATCTGGGCCAAGTGACTTAAAGTCATCACAATCAAGTAGATGCTATCTCATCACTTTACTCTTCCTGGACATCACCTCCCAATGGTCATTTTTGTTCTCTTTACCCATGCAAAGGTCATTCTCTGGCAGAGAAAACAGAAGCAGAGTGTGACTTGGGCAGATGTGCCGTCTCTCTTTTGCCAGTCTCTGTGAGCAGCAGTCCTACCGTCCACTCTCCCTCTTTTTTTCCCCCAATAGGGCCTTAATAAGCTCCTTTGGTGGTGCCAAGGCTTCCTGGTGGATCCTGGCTCATTCCTGATACTATGCTTACAGGACTGTCACATTTTTGTATTCATTTTCAGTTATTTTCTCTTGCTTACATCTTTTGTAGATAGCTTTAAAAAAATCTAAGTTGGCAGGTGAATTCTCTGGACAACTACACTGATTGGGGGTGGGGGGAGAAGCAAACAAGCATTTATGAAGTGCCTACTATGTTCCAGACACTGTGCTAAGTGCTTTACAAATATTATCGCAGTGGATCTTCACAAGAACCCAGGGAGTTGGGGGCTATTATTATCCCCATTTTACAGATGTCTAAGGCAGACAGTGATAAGATGATGGGTCAGTCACCACTTCACTCTCCCTGCTTAAAAGCCTTCAGGGACTCCTCAGTAAATATAACAAGGATTTAGGGAAAGGAAAAATTATTCTGTAGCCATGGGCACATGAGGCCTCTAATTTCACCCAATGATACTCATGCTCATCCTGCAGCAATCACCTCCTGCACTCTATGTTCCCAACAAACTGGTCATTGCTCCTGGATGGCATCTCACTTTTTCGGGGCTCTATTCCCTCCAAGGGCTGTCTCCTGTACTCAGAAGGTTCCCTCCCCACAATGCTGACATCTTCCCTTTTTTCAAGGACAGCTGGAGCTTCCCCACGAAGTTCTCACTGATTCCCCCAGCAACAAACAGCATTTTCCACTTTGGGTCTTTCACCCCTCCCTGTTAATTTGGGTTAGAGCTATCATGCAGAGACTGTGTCCATTTCTCTTTGCATCTCTAAAGCTTGGCACCATGTGTTTAACCCAATAAGCTCTTTTAAAATGGCCAACTGAATTCTAACACAAATGTCTGTAGTGCAAAGTAAAGTGAAATGAAAATGTCTGCAATAAATATAAGTGTTTTAAAAAGAGTTCATTTGAATTAAGGAGAATGTAAACACCTGTGAATGGCCCTAGCAGCTCCAGCATTGGTGGGAATCAGGGGACAGCCACAAGACCAAGTCTGACCAGTTTGTCAAGACTCATCTAAGCCACCATGCCCCTGACCAAGTACTCCTGGCTCTCTCCTGACCAGATCAGTTTGGTCCGATCAAATATGCCCTGAGCTCCCCTGACCTGACCAAGTGCGCCCTGGGCTCTCCTGACCTCACCTGACCAAGCACACCCTGCACTCTTCTGACCTGCAGGGGTAAGTCTCTCCTTTTCACTGGCCAGTGACTCCAGCAAGTCACATGACCTCATCTGCTCAGTTTCTTCATCTCATTACTTTCAAATCATTTCTCATCCAATAAAAAGAGTGGCCTCTGGTGGTGGAAAACTCTATTTTTTTCATTCTTTAATTTCTCAGTCCATAAGCTCAGATAATCTCCATGCTTTCAAAGATGCCAAGCTGCTCTCTGCTCCCCGCCCCCATCCATGGCTTTCACACTGAGACTCTCCCCATGATGTTCAATGACTCCAAATCTCAGACTGCCACAATCTCAGTGATCATAACTGCAAGTGACCCAAAAGACAAAAGAGAGACACCAGGTAAAAGTGAGGAGGCTCTAGTCCATTCCCAGGCTCTCTTACAAAGGAGAGGTGATGTAGAGGCAGCATCAAGCTAGAAAAGGAGGAAGCAGACTGCAAGGTGAGAAGGAAGGCCGGCCTGGAGCTACCCTGGGATTCCCAACAGGAACACACCTGAAAACAGGCTTCGAGCACCCACCAGAGGACACGTGGAGGGATGTGAACCAGAGGCCACATGGATCAGATCACAGGCCCACTGATAAAGGGACAATTCATAATTAGCATGCCCATAGGATTAGAGAGCAGACAGATAAAAGAGGAGCATGCTATAAGCACATTAGTACTGTTAACCTAATGAAATGTGTTCTAACCTGCCCACATAAAAATGTTTGTACTATGTGCTCTTAATATTTGCAAGAATGCTGACTGAAAAGACTAGCAGGTTAACATTTTTCAACTACTTAAAATAATTTTAACTTTGAAATTCTGTTCGGAGGGAGAGGATTCCATTATTTCTTAATTATACATCTTTCATTATTTACTTCAAAAACTTTGAGATTTCATCCCTGCACTGGGTACCAATATGAGCAATGCTCCCTTCTCCATGGATTTTGGGAGGCCCCCCAAAAAACAGATCATTTGGGAGGTTATATCCTGGTGATAGGTGAGGCTCATCGAGAATGACAGAATTTCACAACTAGAAGGGACAGACCTCAGTAGTCATGACCCCAAAGGAATCTCTGCCACAAGATGTCTGGCAAGTGGTCATATAGTTTCTGCTTGAAGATTTTCAAAGAGAGGGTGGTCACTGAGGCAGCCCCTTCCACTTGGGGATGAGTCTCCTTGGTAAGAAGATTTTCTTCACATCCGCTCATGACGTTTCTCCTTACTCCTTACTCCTACTCTGCCCTCTGGGGCCAAACAACAGACCTTGTCCTTCCACGTGAGGGCCATTCAAACACTAAAAGACAGCTTTCCCATTCCCATTCTATCTTCCCCCAGGTCCTCTGCTCTGCAGGTTAAACACCCTCACTCCCTTCAATCCATCCCCGTGTGACCTCAAAGCTTCTGCCATTCGGGTTGCTCTCCTCCGGACGCTCCTCAGTTTTTAAGTGTCATTCTCTCTTTATGAAACGTTAGAGTTGCGTTTGCTTCCCTGCCGCCATCTTACCCTACTGACTCATATTGAACTTGCAAGCTCATCAGAATCCCCAGATCCTTTTTTTCCAGACAAACCACATTATGCTGCCTTCCCAAACTGTTTTGGTGAGAATTTTAAAAAGTATAAGACTTTACATTTATACCTATTAAGTTTCTCCTGATTATAATGGTCCAACGTTCTAGCCTCTCAAAAAATTTTAGGATCCTGACTCCATCATTGAGTGGGTAAGCTATTCCTGCCAGGTTTGTGTCATCTGCACGTTTGATAAACATGTCATATATGCTTTAGTCCAGGGGTGGGGCACTTGCGGCCTCGAGGCCATATGTGGTAGCCCTCAAAGTTCCTCGCCCCTGCTTTAGTCCAAGTTTTAATAAAAAACATTAAACTATACAGGGTTAACTATGCAAGGATTATAAGGTTACCATAATTCTAACCCCAGAAACCATTGCTTCTTTCCTGTTGGCAAAAATAAGCTCAAGAATAAAATTCATCTTTGTTGATTAAGCAAAAATTCCCCGGGGGGAATTTAACTGGTGATTTCCTTCCAAGCTGACAGGTGATCATTAATGACTTCTCTTTGGGCCCAGCCATTCAACCAGTTCCAAGTCCAGTGGATGCTATGTGGCTAATCCACACCTCTCCACCTTTTCCACAAGAACAAAGTGAGATCTTTTATTAAATGCTTTGCTAAAATCTGGATAAACTCCTATCTACAGCAGTCCTCTGAACTACCAGTATAAGAAACCTATCAAAATGGAAAATGAGGTTAGCTGTTCATAACCTGTTCTTGGCTCTACATGATCATCACTTCTTTTTCTAAATGGTCATTAACCTTGACTTTAATATATATTCCAGAATTTTCCCCAGAACTGAAAGCAAGTTCACTGGTCACTGTTCACTTCCTTTGTGAACATCAGGCTAACACTAGCCCTTCTCCAGCCCTGTGGTACCTCTCCAGTTTTCCATGATCCTTCAAACTATCAGTAGTATTGGCCCAGCGATGGCATCTGCATAGTCTTCCAGTACCCAAGATCATAGTTCATCTGGGCCAGATGACTTGAATTCATCAAGGGTAGCTATGTCCTCTCTTATCACCTTACTCTTCTTGGGTATCAACTCTCTATTAACCATTTTTGGTCTGTCCTTGCCCATCTGAAGGTCATTCTCCTTGGCAGAGAAAACAGAAGCAAAATCAGAGCTGTGCAGTTCAGCCCTCTCTCTATCACCCCTTCTCACCATGCCATCCTCCCAGAAAGGCCTGTCCCTTCTTTGAGCAGAGCTCTGTGGCCCCTCTTTTGGTTGTCCGAGGCCATGCTCAGCTGATCAGAGCTCCAGAATGCCTGACATACTCTTACAGCACCATGCCACACACGTTGTTTTCCACTTTTGGTATTTATCTTTTTAAAACCCACGCTAGTTGGTGAGTTTCCCGGGCATCAGTATCATTGCCTATAAATAGCTAACGGTCTTCTACTTCATCAAAACCATTTCCCTTTATGTGTTCAAAATTTCATTCTTGAGAGCTTCTAGGCCTCCACGGCTGATTTCTTCTATGGATCTCTGGATTCATGATAATTTAATTTACTTATCTTTCCTCTGAACCCTTTGAAATCTGTTTGTACAAAGCTGTACATCAAACTAAGCCCAGCTTTCCTTTCCTTCTTAATTATAAATTCATGAGAGTTACCACTTCTCCCCAAAGTTTCTGCAGTTTTGACCCCAGAAACCACTTCTTCCCCGTTGGCAAAAATAAGCTCAAGAATCAAATTCTTCTTTGCTGATTTCTCTACCCTTTGAACAATAACATCATTTTATTAAGGCAAAGCAAGAAATGATCAGCTCCTTTGATGCTGGCAGAGCACAAACTCCAACAATGACTGGATAAGTGAAATCTCCCCTCACCATTACATGATGCCTCCCTGTAGGCTTGCGATGTTTCTCAAACTGCCTCACTAATTTACTTTCTCTGTCCAGGTAGTCGACAACATGTACCAATGACAAAACAACTTCTGTTTCTCCCTCTTGTGTTAGCAACCAAATACTCTCCGCCACACGCTTCCCCTCTCTAGGTTCTAGATTTCTTCATATGAGTAGACCTTAATTTTCCTTGCTAATTCCCAACCTCTTTTCCCTATCCTGTTTTTTTTTTTTCAAACATGTAAGCCCTACTGAGGTCATGTGCTCTGACCTCACTATAAAGTTATCACCTAAAACTAACCCTCTGGCTCATTTCTGACCACTGGCTATACTTGGTGCGTTTGTGGCTCCATGTCTGAGGACTCAAGTTTCACCATTTTCACTGTCTTGAACTTTGTCTCCTGTGAACTTCTTGATGTCTTGGCTGTCACCCTTCTTACACTGCAGCTGCTCTCAGTGGTGCCCGCCTTGGATGACATACACAGGAAATTTGCTCTCCTCTGCTCCTGTTTGGAGAGGAGCTTGGACTTGCGAGACATCAGCAGCAAACACCAGAAAGTTCTTATGTTACAAGCCTCGATCCAGAAACCTTAAGTTCTGCTTTCAGGCACCAACTCAACTGGCTGTTCACTTTCCAACACTGTTTTTCTCTTTTGCAACCTTTGCTTTTAATGGGAAGCTGTGATGAGAACACCACCTGTGGCTTGGGATTTTCAGCTTCTTGTCCAAGATTTTAGAATCCTTGGCAAAATGCTTTCTAACTTCCTTTTGCAGAATCATTTATGCTCACATAAATCACCAAAAGCGTAGCAGTCATCTGCTTGGACAAGTCTTGGTAGGTTCTTTGTCATGTCCTTGACACATGGAAGGACTTTTCTCACTTGTGGTTCTCACAGAGACCTATCATCTACCTCCCTCAACAAGGAGTCACCAACCGCCACTGGTCTCTTATCATCTTTCCCAATGATCTCTTACCAAGGGCTACTCTACTGTCACACCTTGGAGGACAAGCAGGTTCTCTTTTCCTAAGGCACTCCACTTCCTCCTGTCTTTGTTTGCTCAAATGTTCACCACATTCCATTCTTCTGTGCTCTGACCTTCTAGCACAGGGTTAGTTTTCCTGCTGCCATTTCAGGTCTTCCTTCTGCTCTAGAGATATCAATGCTGCTCTTCCAGGACTTTTAGGAACATTTCATTATCCCTGATAACCTGGAGCACAAGGAGGCATTTCTCAAGTTTCTCACCTTTTACTTCAAGAGGGAGACCATTTTGTACTCTGCATACCAATCAGTGCTCTCCTTTCTCACGGGTAGTGAGAGCCTCAGTCCTTGTCTTTCAAACTCCTTTGGGTGAGGACAACTCTATAACATCCACTTATTACTTTTAACACCCTAAATAGCACATCCCACTTCCTTTCCCTCCTCTCAACAACTAGACAGCCAGCACTACCAACCCTCCTTTCCCTCCTCTCATTAGTCTTACTAATGTGTGTGACTTACCTTTCCTTCCTTACCTTGCCTTGCTGATGTGTTCTTGGCTTCCTCTCTGGGTCCTCATCCTCCTCTTTGGGCTCTTCTTGTCAGTCTTTTCCCTCATCCTTCAGAAGGAGATGCCTGAGCTCTTCTCAGCTGTCTCCTCTTACAGCTTGCTTGTTCTTCAACTTTTTCTCAGGTTTTCCCCAATGTCTTCTCCCCAAATCCAATCTCTGGCCATCTTCTCAAATTCAAAATCATCCAGATAACCTTCACTATGTCCTCCTCCTCCCTCTCAGTTAACTCGAGTCTCCAGCTTCTTTCACCACACACACTCCTCCTTCAGGAGCTGGAAGGGATACTTCTTTCTTAGGCAGAAGCCACACACACAGTTCACCACTGGAAGCCTCCCCTGCTCGGTAGGACTTTCAATGACCTGTGCTCAGTTAGCACAAGAGAATCAAGGGTACCTTCTGTACTGTGAGGATGCATCGGCATATGCTTCTATAGAAGTATTCATATTTAACATGAAAAAAACTAAAAGGGTTTTAAAAATTCTATTTTGGAGAGAGGGGTTTCCTCTAACATACCACAAAAATGTAACTAATACTAGGCAAGAACACAAAAGTTCACTGCACACATGCCTAACTGCATCAAATGTACCAAGTAAAAATAAATGCTAGCTGAATGAGCTGTCTACACTCACCAGTAAAGACCAGCTCATCATGAAGATAACTTTTCTCTTGTTTGAGGCGGATAATCTCTTCACGCTGTTCATTATTTTCAGTTGTCTTTTCGTTCAGGTCATCTGTAATAGAAACAGGAAGAATCTATTCTTTGAATTGTACAGAAGCACTAGTACCCAGTGTCCCATTATTTCAGGCCTTTTCCTATCTTTTGATATCACTAGAGGAGAGAGATAATGGACTAGTCCTTGGCCTTCTTGGGACTACAGCTTCCCACCTCAATGACTGTGACAAGGGTTTGACATGAAATTTCACCTGGAGACAGCCCTTGCAAGTTTCCATGTGTGGCCATGATCGGCTCTGCTCAGTACTGCTTATGGCCATAAAGGATCTGATCCCCGACCTGCTCTCAATCTGTTCCCATCTACCACAGCATTGTTTGGTATGAATAACTGGAGTATTCTGGGCTAGGAATTAGGGACAGTGACAGAGAAGCATTTCCATGGCCTGTATTATATGTATTAATTAAAGACTGCTCATAAGGCCTAATTAAGATCTTAGCTTTTTTAAATCATACAAAATAGGAAAAGATGAAAATAGGCCAGAAAATCAACAAAGTATCTGCAGGTATTCAAGCATGGCAGCTAAATATATATTAAGGTGAACTGTAAAAATGGTTTCCCCCTCACTTACTAGAGCTACGTGTGAAAAAGGGCTTCTTTTGTTGTTGTTGTTGTTTTGGAGGGGGGAAGACAGGGCAACTGGGGTTAAGTGACTTGCCCAAAGTCACACAGCTAGTAAGTGTCACGTGTCTGAGGCTGGATTTGAATTCAGGTCCTCCTGACTCCAGGTCCTAACTGCCCCATATAAAAACCACATTAAGAACATTCTTCTCAAAACGCAGGCTGCCCTAACACAAAAACATGAAGGGAATATCATCACATAATTCCATTCCTCACCTTTTAGCTTATTTACTTCAAACTTTAGCACTTTCATTTTCTGCTTATAATCTTGCTTTTCCTTGATAATACAGGATTCCACCATTCTGGCATCCTGTAAGGCATGTTCTAGCATCTTAAATTTACTTGAACAATCTGTAATATGATTGATTGCCTCAGCAATATCTTTATCCTGCAGATTAGAAATTGAAGCATTTTAATTTATTTATATTTACATTAATCACACACAGAAAATCCAAAGTAGGGGGAAAAAAATGCCCCAGAAAACATGATCATACATTTAGAGATGAAAGAGCCCTTTGAGGTTACTGAGTCCCCTCTCCTCCCCTTCCCTATTTTATTGCTGAGGTCAAATGATTTGTCTAAGGTCATAGAGCTAATAGTAACTGAGGCTGGATTTAAACTCATCATCCTGACTCCCAGTGGGGCATGCTCCCCACAGTGCCACATTGCTGCGTAAGCAGTCAATATACTTACAGAGAGACTAATTCTACTAACTAAAGAAAAGTCTTTCTTTATAAAGTAATTAAAATATTTAGGTAGAATTCTTTCCTAAATGTCACCATTGTTTAAATTTTGGAAAAACTATAAAGTTTACTTATATTCATACTAGCAGTCAACAAGTATCCTTTTAAGTATTTAAGCTAGCGATCCAGTAAGAACACCCTATTACAGACAAAACAAGCTGAAAAGGAGATTGTCTCTAAGGAGATTGTTCAGAGAGCCTGGGTACTCTAGCAATAAGCATATGAAAAATATATGTACATATATATATATATATACATATAGATATATAGATATATATGTTACATTGCAGAAATATTTACATAAAATTCATATAATCCAAGGGATGGCCTCTGTTTATTAATCAACTGAGTTAACCTTTCTAAATCATTTTGCAAACCTTCAATGCCATGATCAGATAACAGTGAGGAATGGAAAGAACAAAAAAAAAGGAAAGGTGATGGAAGGAAAGAAAAGAAAAAGGGAGACTACTGGAAGGAAGAAAGACAGAGACAAGGTCCATTCCAATCCAAAGAAGTCAAAATAACCCTACTCTCAAGGAGCTCATATTCAGCAGAGGGAGATATGTCCATAGACATTCAATTCAAAATATACACAAGGTAATTTCTTAGGAGAGGATGCTAGGAAAGGGGATGGTCAAGATGAGCCTTAAAGGAAACTGGGTTGAGTTGGTTTTGTTAGACTGTGCAGAGCCTTACCTTTACTATTTTCTTGGAAATACTAATTGCTGACTGAATTATGTATCACAGCTCTTCACCTGCTTTTATCAGTACACTCAAGCCCAAGGTCACAGCAGCCCCCAGGGGAAAATTGTTCTTTAGGGTTCAGTGAATGACCAGTGCAACACAACTGGCCTGAGGGCAGAAAGGAGCCCAGCAAGTGCCCACTAAGGAAATGCAGCCCTACAATGTGCCAGTTACTTAATTGTTTTTTCAAGGTTCTCATAAAGCCAAATAAAGATACCTGAGAAAGAAACCAAAGAAAGAAACCTAAGTCAGAAACATAAAGTCAGTATGTTACCTTAAGCTTGATCATTGTAGAGAGCGCCTGTTCTCGAGCTTGTAACTGTCCTACCTGTGCTGAAAGTTCCATCACTGAGTTGTTGAGACATCTGTTTTTTCCCTGTGAGAGAAGAATGCAAGATGTTTGTCACATTCTGTCTACACTATGAGAGCTTCTCCTAGAACAGGAATCTGGGTTCATCTCATTTCCTTTGCTGGTGATTTTTTTGTTTGCATTTACTTACATCCATCTAATGTGAAAGCAGATTAAATAAGCATCCATTAAAAAAAAAAAGCCTTTTCAAATACAATCTCCCAGTTTTGGATCTAGTCTGCCACCTATATGATAAGCTATCCATTACATAGGACACACTGAGCCAGTGTTTTGACCTAAGTGACCTTTGACAATGAGTTTTCATCCTGTTCCATTAATTATACATACTATTTTAAACTGTTCCCCACCTGGTGTAATTCTCACAGAGGAAGGAATGTCTAAAAGCATCAACATCCTTTGGTTTGTCTTTCATGTCCAGCTGACAGAAGGAAATGAACATCTGCCAGCAAATTAGGAGACCTGGGTCTTGAACCCAGCTCTTCTGGGAAAATCATTCTCCTCTAGGCCTCAGTTTCCTCATCTTTAAAATGAGGGGGTTGGACTAGATGATCTCTCAGATCCTGTTCAGCTCTGATTCTACTATTCACTAATGTACTATGTCAACGACACCAAGGGGCCGTACAGCCTGTGACTGAACACGGCTAGTACGTGTTAAGTGTGTGAGGCTGCATTTGAACTCAGGTCCTCTTGACTCCAGGGCCAGTGCTCTATTCACTGCACCCCCTAGCCGCCCCTATGTGATCTTTATTTAAAAAAAAAAAAAAAGATAGGCTACCTTTGATTCTCTAACTAGAAAAGCTTGAAAGCATTAGCCATTTAAGACATCATTCAGAATATCTTATGAAGAGGGAAGAAAAGAAGATAAATGGAACTCTGTGTTTTTACCATTGAATGGAGGTATTATATGGCAGCTGGTGGCACCACAATGCACAGAGCATCCTGGAGTGAGGAAGACTCATTTTTCTGAGTTCAAATCTGGCCTCAGGCACTTACTAGCTGGTTGACCCTGGGCAAGTCACTTTACCCCATTTACCTCAGTTTCCTTATCTGCAAAATAAGCTAGAGAAGGAAATGGCAAGCCATTCTAGTAGCTTTGCCAAGAAAACCCCAAATGGGGTCAGAAAGTGTGGGACATGACTGAAACGACAATAAAATAGGTATTACATGGTGTACACATACGCACAGGCATACACACACACCCATATATATGTATATACACACACATACACATATATACAAAACACACGTGTGCCTGTGTATGTGTGGCCCATAAACACCTAGATTAAGCATTACCGTATTTATATTTCACAAACCTGGGTCTGCCTTCACTTTGGGATTATGTTGTTGTTCAGTCATTCAGTCGTATCCAGCTCTTCATGACCCCATGGACCACAGCACCCCAGGCCCTTCCGTCCTCCACTCTCTCCAGAAGTCTCTCCAAACTCATGTTCATTGCTAACATGATCGGGCCTACCTGTCATGCTGCCTTGATCACAGCAAATCCTTAATAAACATTTGTTGGTTTGATGAGGATGAAAGGTGAAACCCTAATTCCAATGCTATATGATCTTTTCAAATTCAATAAACAGCAACTGGGCACCCACCACCCCCAAGGTCCTGTGCTAGAGGGTCCAGACACTGAAAAAATCAAAATAGGCCCTGTCCTCAAGGAGCTTACCTTCTCCTAAGAGGATGAAATGTATACACAGATAATAAAAATATAATGAAAACAGGTGGGAGTAAGCACACACCACTTGGGGGATCAGGGAAGACTTCATGGTGAAAGCAGTATTAGAGTTGAAGCCTTGAAGGAAGATACATTATTTATATGGCACTTCTTTTTTCTCTTTATATATAATTCTTTAGAATCCATAACTGAATTCCTGAATAATTTCAAGCCTTACTTCAGTGTACTACTAAGGAAAAATAATAAATGTTGCAAAAAGAGCTTGGCCTGTAGAGGCAAAGCTGACTGGGAGCCACCAAATATCTCTCCTTAAGGAGAGAAAGCCGCTGATAAAGGGAAGGCCACTGTGAATGCCTTGCCTTTCTTAAAGAGCTGAAGTTTTGGGTCTCTGCACTACGTCCTTAAGAAACACAGAAAAGTCAGTCATCTAATCAGAGCCCACAGGCTTTTAGCCTGACTTTGAACTCACTTCCTCCTTTCCCAAACCTCTATCTGACTTAGGGTAAAAAGGATCCCTTTAAGTGAGGGAGGTGGAAGGGAAAGAAAATAAATGTTTGTTAACTGAAAAAATAAAAGACAAGTTTTTGGTTTTGTTTTTAAAGAAGATTCTCTTTAACTCTCGTGGATTCCTGCCAATCTGCATTGCCCCTCAGATAATATCTGTAAAGCATTTAGCAAAGTTCTTGGCAACAATGCAGATACTTGACAAATGCCTGCTTCTTCCCTCTCTCCCTCTCACATTTTAGTAACTACTTTTCAACAAACCACAAAGAGCTGTCTGAGTTCAAAGTCCCATGGTTCTTCTCAGGTCCCCCAAAGCCTTTGGGTCTTGTCACACCAAAGAATCAAAGCAGAAACAAAGCTAAACTAAGAGGGAGAGTGGTGGTCTTCCTACTGGCCCACTCTCCTGCCTTTATTATGTATGCCTGGAGCACAGCAAGCCTCCGTAGCTTGGAACCATCCCACCAACAGAAAGCTGTGGCTCTCCTTTCCAAGGACTGAGCTGGGCCCTGCCCTGTGGCCAGAGACCTCCTGCCTACCTCGAGGTCCTCACAGATGAAAGAAGCCTGGGTGGCCTTTTGAGACATTTCCTGGAGCTGCTGCTGAGCTGTCTGAAGAACCTCATGGTGGTCATTTTGTTGAGATTCTAGGGTTTTGATTCTCTTGGTGAGGGTTCTAATTACTTCACTCCTTTTATGCAGTTCATCTGAGGGAAATGACAGCAAGAATTTCTTTATGGACAAGTCTGAGGAGTAGCAGAGTGTCCTTTTTGGGGGGCTTCGGGGGGAGTCCTAGCTATGGGTCATTTTTTTCTTTAAAGGTACGCAGACATTTTCACCTAGACATGGATGGATGGCCTAAAGTATAAATTATTACCAGTCATTTTCTTCACTTGTTTCAATCAAAAGGCATATGTCTCCCTATACTGAGGTGCCTGAGCATCACACACAGTATCTGGGCATTTGTCCTTTTAAGTCCCGCTAAAGACTCATCTGCTGGAAACCCTCCCTCATGTGCCTAATGATACCCCATTCTTCTTGGAAGCCTCTCCAAACTGAGGATGTGGAGCTAGAAGAAATAGAAAGATTTCCATAGAAATCATCTAGTCCAACTCTTTTTTTTTGAAATAGACACAGAAACTGAGGTTCAGAGTGAATTCAGGCCTTCTAACTCCAAACCCCTCCATCATCCCATAATCTCTCTTTTTTTGGTTTTTATTTAGTACTTTATTTTTCCCCAGTTACATGTAAAAACAACTTTTAATTTTTGTTTTAAAAACTCTGAGTTCCAAATTCTCTCCCTTCTTCTCCCCTACCCCATTGAGAAGGCAAGTAATTCAATACAGGTTACACATGTGTGGTCATGTAAAACATATCCATCATAGTCATGTGAAAGAAGACACAGACAAAAAAACTCAAGAAAAATAAAGTTAAAAAAAGTATGCTTCAATCAGTATTTGGCCACCATCGGTTCTTTCTCTGCAGATGGGTAGCCTTTTTCATCATAAGTCCCTTAGAGCTGTCTTGAATCCTTGTGTTGCTGAGAATAGCTAAGATCCCAGTTGGTCATCTTAAGGTATGATTTTGTACGCAGTACATTTTACTTTGCCTCATCCTATCCATACATAATCTCTTTGTACCAATTTGATTTTCACTTGTTTGTACACTGCTTTACAAGTATACTTAAATTATTTCTTGTAGCTGGTCACGTACTGCTCTGCTTAGAAACATTCAATGGCTCCCTACAGCCGATAAAAATAAAGCACAAATGTGCTATTTGAATCACAAAAATCTCATTTGGAAAAGACTTCTGAGGTTATCTAGCCCAGTTAGAACCTTAGTAAGAACTCCCCCTGTCTCTGGGGTGTCCAAATCAAACAGAAACAGATCCCTACCGGTATAGACTGAGTCAGAAAACCACAAGGTGACATTATATATATCACACTGCATTTTTATTTACTGTGTTAAACATTTCCCAATTACATTTTCACCTGGTTCAGATGGCACTAGGAGTATTGCGGGCTGAAGGGCCTTGAATACAAGACCTTGATCTGAAGATGTCTTGTGAAGGCTAGAAGGGTGCCGAGTCAGTCAAGAACATTTATTAAGTGACTACTATGTTCCTGGCCCTCTGGGAAGCCCATGCCAGTTACCTATGAATATTCCTAACTGCTGAGAAATGCTTCCTTACAGGAAGTCTTAATATGCCTCCTTGCCTCTTCTATCCATGACTCCTAACTGCACCCTCTGGGGCCAAGCGGATGAAATCAGTTGGGTCCTGCTACACATGACAGTCTCTCAAATGCTAGAAGGCAGCTATTATCAGGTCCCTGTTAAATCTGCTCTAGACTACTCACCTTTAACCTGTCTTTATTTGGAATTGGTACTTTCTTTCTTTCTTTTTTTGCTTTTTGGAGGGGGGAGGGCAGGGCAATTGGGGTTGAGTAACTTGCCCAAGGTCACACAGTTAGTAAGTGTTAAGTGTGAAGTTGGATTTGAACTTGGGTCCCTCTGATTCCAGGGCCAGTGTTCTATTCACTGCGCCACCTAGCCGCCCCAGAATTGGTATTTTCTAGTTGAAATGTGGCTCCCCAAATTGAGTACAACCTATGGTCTGCCCAGGGCAGGGTACAGCAGGACCATCCCCTTCTTAGTTCTGGACACTCCTGCTACCACATCACATGGATGACTCATACTGAGCTTATACTGTGATCTGCTAAAAGCCCAGACTTCATTCAGATGAAACGCTTTCTAATTATGCCTTTCTCAACATACACTTATGGAGTTGATTTTTTGAACCCAAATGTGAGATTTTATATTTACAACAATGAACGTTCATTCTCTTCAATCCAGCACAGGGCCCTGGCCTGTCAAGATCTTCTTCAGTCCTAATTCTGCTATCTACTATTGGCCCCCCCTTCCAGCTTCATGTCATCTGCAAACTGAAAATAAGTACACCATCGTGGGCTCCATGAAAGTAATTAATAAAAATGCTACCTAGCACGATGCCCAGCACAGAGCACTCAATTACTTCACTGGTTCTTCCAAGCTGAGGCTGAATCATTAATGACTATACTTTGGGTCTAGCTATTCAACCAGTCCTGAATCCATTTAACTGTACACCTGACCAGGTTATAACCATTCACAATTTGAGTAGTATATAAATGCTTTGCTAAGATCTCAGGTAAATTATAACACTTCTTCATCTACTTCATCTAGTAATTTGTCAAAAAAAGAAGCGAAACTGGTCTGACAGGACTTGTCACGTTGGCCATTCATGACCACCACTTGCTTTTTGTTATTGTTCTGACTGTTCCTTTATTTTAAAAAAAAAACGATTTCATCGATGTTCTTTTCTAATTTTTAAAATAACGCTGTCACTTCCTAATGATTCTTGCTCCAACAGACAAGTATTTGCTAATATTTACATGGCACTTTAGGCACATAGCATTTGATCCACGCTTCTCCAATGCATGTACCACCTACTTCTCTGTGCCACGGGGATCTGGGCATGGGCCATATTGCTCAGGAGCCTGCTTGCTCCAACGGGGGGGGCATATGACAGGTCTTTTCTAAGCTTTGTATTTGTATAGCACGGCCTACATACCAGGGACTGGGCTCATCACTGTATAATGCACTCCAAGCAGTGGGCATTTAATCAGGATTTTTGAATAAAGTTGAACAGTAAGTACTGCAATGCCTATGTGTCCCTGCCCAGAATCCTCCAGCATTCCTTCTAGCAGCATCTACAGGTGTGCTGTGGAGATGGCTGGAGAGCACACCAGACGGCCTTATGGGGCCTGCTGGGGGTAGCTGGGGGCAGCTGAGGGCAGTTGGGGGCAGCTGGGACCTGCTGGGAGCAGCTAAGGCAGCTGGGAGCCACTGGGGCTTGCTGGAGTTAGGGGGGGGGGGGAAGGGGGGGAGGCTGGGGCCTGCTGGGGCTAGCTGGGGGTAGCTAAGGGCAGCTGGGGGCCACTGGGGCCTGTTGGGGGCAGCAGAGGGGAGGCTGGGGCCTGCTGGGGGCAGCTGGCTCAGCTGATACTCACTCTCCAATTTGCAGCATCTTTCTTCCAAAGTCAGCACTTTCTGTCGATCATCTTCCCAAGCCAGAAGCTGTCTTTGATGTGCCAGGACCATCTCACTGAGCTCTCGGTCCCGATCTCTTAGTTCCCCTATTAACAGTTGCAGTTCTTTCCGTTGTTTCTCAATAGTGTGAGCCTCAATTTCTGAATAGACGATGTTCTATGCAAAGAACATTTTTTTTACCATCCCACAATTAAGAAAACTACTCAAAAAGCTACTGAGCTAACATTTTTCTAAACAAGAGACTGGTCTGGTTGCAAGTAATTATTTAATTCAGAGTTAAATGAATTCACTGAGTATAATTATCTTCAAGGTACAGTAAACATTTCACAGCCACGTCCCCAGACGTGAGCAGAATCATCTAGTCGGCCCTTTGGGTATGTCCTGACTTTCTACCTATTACCCACAGCAATAATACAAATAGCCAGCACTTTCATGGTGCCTTAGGTTTGCAAAGCCCTTTACACACAGAATCTCAGCTGATTCCCATAATATCGCATGGAAGAAGGTACTTGTATTATTCCCATTATATAGGTGAGGCAGACAGAAGTTAAACGATGTCAGTCTTCTCTTTTCACTACTAGGAGAGCCTCTGTTTTCCAGGGCTGAGGCCCAGCAAGCAGGCTGCACCCTGAGGGCTCACCCTCCAGACCAACTCTGCTGCAGTTCTAAATCCCAGAACTGGCTCATGCAGCCCCAGGGGGCCCCCCCGAGCTCAGCGTTCTGCTCAGGAAGCCCTCCTATGAACAGACTTTTTTCGCTTGCCTCATGCTGCTGTCACCCCTCTGTGCCGGGCTCTTTGTCCAGCCATGACTAGATCTAGCAAGGCTGAGCCTCGCTGCCCCAGGGCTCCTCACAGAGGAAACCCCAGCACATATGTCTCATTTCCGTTCTCCAACAGAATAAAAAAGGCTTTTCCTTAGAACCTCTGTGAGCTCTTTGGTTTTGTCCTGTTTTATTTTATTTGTCAGAGTTGATAGTTGATATAAAGCTTTTGCTATAACCTTTATTTTCAGAGTTTGACAGTGACTTGCCCAGGGTCACAAAGCTAGTAAGTGTTTGAGGTAAAATTTGAATTCAAATGTTCTGACTCTAGGTCCAGCACTCTATCCACTGCAAATTCTGTTTTTTTCTAAAAGGCTATTAGTCTAACAGGGCAGTGGTACAGTGGATAGAATGCCCAGCCTGAAATCAGGAAAACTTCATCTTCCTGAGTTCAAATCTGGCTTCAGACAGTTACTAACTGTGTGACCCTGGGCAAGTCATTTAACCTTGTTTGCCTCAGTTTCTTCATCTGTAAAGTGAGCTTGAGAAAGAAATGGCAAAGCACTCCAGTAATTTTTGCAAGAAAACCCCAAAAGGGGTCATGAAGAGTTAGACATGACTGAACAACCATAATAATTAGTCTAACAGAGAAAAACTCGTGTTTTTTAAAAATCTTTGCTATGGACCCAAATTCTACCCCTCTTTGAACCCAATCTGTAACCAATAATAAACCCAAATAACCCAAATAAACCTAATTTCTATCCATCTGTATTATGCTTCAAGACAGTAAATTAAACTGAAGACTAAATGATCCTATTTGCTCAGTGGGGAAGACAATGAATTTTAAGCCAGTAAAAGACATGCTGTCTTGGGAAGCAGTACTACAGAGTGAAAGACCAGTGGTCTTCAAAGTGGGTCTGCAGACTCGGGGGGTCCCTAAGACCCTATTACCTAGAGCAGCAGTTTTCAAAGTGAGTTTTTTGTGGACCCAAGGAGTTCCCTGAGACCCTACTGCCTAAAGTAATTATCCTTAAAGACACTTTCAGGGGGGGCCATGAGGTCAGAAGTATTTTCATCATCCTAGTAAGATATCATTAGCCTATTAAAATACTCCTCTCTCTTCCAACTACATATCTAAGGTCATATTTATTCATATACTTCAACCAAAACAACATTATCACAAAAAGATTAAATGCAGAAGCATATAGGAGAATCTAGCTGTCTTCTATTAAGTTGAACATTAAAGAAGTTTGCAAAGATACGTTAAACAATGTCATTTTTCTAATTTTTTGTTTTGGAAAATATAGTCATTTTTCACAAACATGTTATCTATGTTAACATAGATGGGGGGGGCGGAGCCAAGATGGCGGCATAGAAGCAGCAAGGTGTCGTAGCTCACACATGGCCACCTCAAATACCCATAAAATATGACTCTAAACAAATTTTAGGGCTCCAAAACTCACACAAAAATACAGAAAACCACTTCTCCCGCTGAAGGTAGCTTGGCATGAAGGGCTCATTGCAGTACAATGGGAGCTGAAACTAGCCCAGCCTGAAACTGGGGCTTGGCCCCGGGGCTGCCAGGATGAACCGCAGTTGGAGCCTTCCAGGAGAGTGGATCAGCAGCAGCTGTGGCAGTTTCCAGAATTATCAAGCCATAAGAAACAAGAACTAAGTGAAAGGTCAGTAGATTTCAGCTAAATATGGGGGAGAAAAACTGCCCAGCCAAAGTGCTTCCAGGGCAAGGAAGCAGCAGAAGCTGCGGCCCTGCAGCTGCCGCCACATGGCTGCTTCAGAGCCCCCAGCCTGCAGACTGCAGGGGGGCCAAGAGATCATTCAGAGGCTAAGTGCTCTTGTGTTGAGTGGTCTGGATCTGGATTGTGGTCTTGGGTGGTGGTCCTGGGGTGCATTTTGAGTGAGCCAAAGCTGGTGGGGGCTGCAGCAGCCTCCTAATAGCTCCCGCAGCTGCGAAAACCCCAGCGATTTGGGACAGAGCTTCCCCCTCTGGTAGCAGAGTTCCACAGAGCTAAAAAATCAAGTAATTCACTGGCAACATGAGCAGGCAAAGGAAGCAAAGTAAGAACAGCAACCAAACTCTAGAATCCTTTTTTGGGGACAAAAAAGGATCAAAGTATGGAACGGGAGGAAGACAACACAGTCAGAACTCCAACACCAAAAGCTTCTAAGAAACGTGAAGACTTCCTAAAAGCCAGATCAGCTTAAGAAGGATTTTGAAAACCAAATAAGAGAAGTGGAGGAAAAATTGGGAAGAGAAATGAGAATGATGCAAGAAAATCATGAAAAGAGAGTCAACAACCTGACTGAAGAAAATAACACCTTAAAAAATAGATTAACTCAAATGGCAAAAGAAGCCCAAAAAGCCAATGAGGAGAAGAATGCCTTAAAAAGTAGAATTTGCCAGATGGAAAAAGAATCTCAAAAGCTCAACTGAGGAGAATAATTCCTTCAGAATTAGAATGGAGCAAATGGAAACAAATGACTTTATGAGAAATCAAGATATTATTAAACAGAT
>CM053587.1:327208280-327225020 GCA_028646515.1 Pseudochirops corinnae | reverse complement strand
TCTAGACCCCTCCCTTCCTCGTTCCTCCTCCTCCCCTCTTCCCATTCCTCACCCTCCCATCTAGACCTTCCCCCTTAGCACTCCTCACCTCCCAGTCTCCATCTTCTCGAGCCCCCTCCCCTCTCCATCTAGACCCTCCCCCTTCCCATTCCTCACCCCTCCATCTCCATTCCCTAAATGAACCCTCCTCCTCCTCATCTCCTTATGCTCCATGATTCTCCATTATGTCCCCTCACTCATCCTTTCCTCCTCCCCACCCTCTGATGCCCTCGCCCCTTTTCATCCCTCAGGGCCCTCTGCCTTCCTTATTCCATCCCCTTCGTGCTCCTCTCGGCCTCTCACTTGGTCACATCTTCTCATTTACCTTTCACGCTTTCGCCCCTTTCTCTTCTCTACAAGAGTGTACGTTTTGCTCTGATTTCTCGACCTCCAGCCTTCTCTTCCTCCTTCCTGGTGTTCTCTGACCCTCCGTTCCTTTGGACCCTCAGCTTTCTGCCCTTGCTTCTCATCCCTTCTCATTCTCTCCTCCCTGGAGCCCCTCTTTTCTCGTTTGTGTAATTAGGGGCTTGGTTGGACGTGAAGCTCTGTGAGGCCCTTTCCGCCTCTGGATTTAGGACCTGCCCTCACCCTTCACACCCTCTGCTTACCTCATTTTCTTCTCTTCTCGTTTGTCACATCCCCCTTTCCTCTTACCCTCGCATCCCCCCATAGCTCCTGCCCTTCTCATTTCCTGGTCCTCTTCATCCTTTTTTCTCCTTCTTTATTCAACTACTCTTCCACCTCTCATTGAACAAGTTATTCAGCCTCTTGAGGGCTTGCTTTCTTCTCTGGCTCTGAGGTGGTCATGCTGTGGTCTTCCAAGATTTCTTATACCCTTTGAGTCTCCCATACTGTGTGTACCTCCTTCCTTCCTCTGCATGCTCTTTGAGATTCTCTGCAGCTTCTCATCCTTCTCATACACTCTGATCTCTGTTCAGTGGTTTAGATCAGGAGTTTTTAAACTGGCGTCCGTGAATTATTTTTCAGTATTTTGGTAAATGCATTTCAACATAATGGTTTCTTTTGTAACCTTAGGTATTTTATTGTATACTTTTAAAAGCATGGTTCTAAAAAAGGTCCCCTTGGCGTCATCAGACTATCAGAGGGTTCTATGACCCAAGAAAGATCAAGAACCTGTGGGATTAGTAATCTCTAAGTGATATTCAGATTCTAAAATTCCCTGATCTCTTCTCTCTCCCTTTCCCTGCTCCCCACCCCGCTCACAACTTCTTTCTCCTATACTCAAGAAACCATCAGACCTTCACAGGATCCTACATTTGGAGCTGGGAAAGACCATCTAGTCTGACCAGCTGGTTGTACAGAGGAGGAAACTGAGGCTTGGAGCTGTTAGGTGACTTGTCCAAGATCACCGAGTCCTTGGAGTGGCAGAGTTGGGACTTGAGTCCATTCCCTTTGACCCCAGATGCCGCTGTTGTCTGGTGCCCTCTGTTATCTTCCTCCCTTCATGGTTGGGCTGCTTCTTTCCATCCTCCTTTCACAGACTGCCTAGGCTAGAGAGCCGAAAAGGGCCCAAGAGAACAAGTCCTCCAGTCTCTTACAAATGAGGGAACTGAGGCCTAGGGAGGGGGAGGGAGACCCTCTTCTTCTCTGTGCTCTGGTTACAGATCTCAGAATGCTGGCTCCTTCCTTACTTGGCTGATTTTTCTCCCATGTCTGACTCATGCTCGTGTCTTCCTTCTCTTTGCCCCTTCGTCCTTTTTGTAGTAGTTTCTTTTTTGTGTCTGTAGTTTTAAGAGTTAGAGCTAGAAGTCCAGTTTTCTCATTTTACGCATGATAAAACAGGCCCAGGGTGGTCAAGTGACCAGCCCCCATTATCATCTCCTCATCTGTGTCCTATTCTGTCTCTTTGTTTTTAAGTACTATTTTATGAGCCTCGATACTACAGCTTAGTGCTCAGTAACCCCTCTGAAATAGGGAGAAGAAGGAGGAGAGTGGATTATGGCTTTTGAGTGTTTGGCGTTCTACAAGAATTCATTGAAAATCACGAAGTTTTTCTTTTTCCCTTCTAGGTTTGTGAGATGGCTACAGACTTTCCTGAGTCCACGGCCCCTGACTGCAGAGGAGATCTGAAGAGCAGCCCCAAGCTAGACACAGATTACCCACTGCGGGTCCTTTACTGCGGAGGCAAGTGTTTCCAGGCTGGCTTGGAGCGTTTGTTTCTTTGCTTATTATAATCAGTACTGTGTTTCATTTTCATGTGTCCTAAATTCCTTCGGAGTTGTGTATTTTTTATTAAAATCTTCTGCTGAATTTCTACCGAAATGCCTCAGTTTGATGGAGAGGTGACCCCGGGTCCTCAAATACTGTTCTGGCAGAACATAAGCCAAAAAGATTTCAGGCACAAATCCAAAGGTAGATGGACCTACCTGTTAACTGCTTTCAGGCAGGTTCATCACCTGCTCTCCACCAGGGTGAGGAATATTTCTGCCGTAGCGCACCTAAGGCATAAAGTAGCTGCCCTTTGCATGGTGCTTCTGAGGCTAGAAAACAGTCTGACCTGGACCGTAGTAGCCATCTAGAGGGGGAGCTACAGGTATCACCCTCATTTCATAGATGGGGAAACTGGGCCTAAGGGAGGTCATTGTTCATGGTCACACAAGAACTTGTGATCTGTGTCTGTGGAAGGAGGGCCTGCACTGGCCTGGTCCTGGATCTTCCAACTATTGTCATTACATTAAAATAGTTAATGGATGGAATTTCTTACATGTGGACACAAATCTTTGTATTCTTTGAGCTTTGTGTGTTTTCAATCTAATATCGAGCTATTTGTGAATGAGATGTGCTTTTGAAGTATTGTCACAGTGAATAGAGTGCCGGGCCTAGAGTCAGGAAGACCTGAGTTCAAATCCAACCTCTAGATTCTTACTAGCTGTGTGACCCTGGGCAAGTCACTTCACCCTGTTTGCCTCAGTTTTGTCATCTGTAAAACAAGCTAGAGGAGGAAATGGCAAACCCCTCCAGTATCTCTGCCAAGAAAAGCCCATGGGGGTCATGAAGAGGCAGATATAACTGAAATGACTGAACAACAGGCCTTTCTAAGGGGGCCCCAAATTCTGCCAGACCTGAAAGGCTCTATTCCTAGGCCCTCACCCTTTCCCTCTGTGTTCCTCACCCCCCCCCCCCGTCTCCATTCCCCCTTAGGCCCTAATTGTTCCTTTCTCCTTCACACCCCACATTTTTAAGGAATTTAGGACACAGGGAAATGAGAAGTCCAGGGAGTCTGGAGTTAATAGAGCAGGTGTTGTCAGAAGAGAAGCAGCTTGGGATGGGGAAAGATGGCTATCCCCTAGCGTCAGAGGACTCGGGTCCCACCTCCGCCTCTGCTGCTTCTTCCCTGCTGGGTGACCTTGGTGGAGTCAGCAGGCCCCCATGGGTTTTTGCTCCCTCATCTCTGAGGTGAGAAGACTTGGACAGCCTGGCCTCTGAGGAAGGTATTGGTAGGGAAGTGGCAGAGTGCAGAGAAAGGGGGAGCCTGTTACCATCATCCTGCTTTGTGCTTGGGAGAGCTTGGATCAGAGTTGTGGCTGTGGAAATGGAGGAGACAGATCTGAGAAACAGCAAAGATGAGACTGGATGTACCTACAGTGGAGATAAAGAGAATTAAAGAAATGACGCTGAAAAAAATGGGACCAACCCTTTAAAATGAGGCATCTGGGAAAGGGAGAGCTGTGTTGGAGGGCAAGCTGGTGAATTTGACTTGAAGTATTTTGCATTTCAGATAACATCTAAGTAGAGAAATCCATTGGGTATTTTGAGATTTGGGTGTGGAGAAGTAGATTGGGGAGTCCTAAGTAGTTTGAGGTAAGAGCAGATGGGATCTAGGATGTGATTAGAGAGAGAACAGCAGAGGGACAGAGCCCTGGGTGGCACTGACCCTCGGTGGGGAGGCTGTATCTTCAGTGGATCTGGCAGACAACGGCAGTCAGAAGGTCCTGAGGTCCTCTAGCTGTGCTCTGTACCAGAGATTGAATTCCCTCTGATAAGTGCTCACATCCAGCCTGGGAGACCGCCTGTGGTGTGGGACTCTGCACTTACGAGGCTGTTTCCTTTTTATTCAGCTCAGATTGTTAGTAAATTTTTACTGACGTGGAGCCAGAGCGCCTCCACCATTGGTTCTAGTTCTGCATGCTAGGCCACAACAGAAGAAATCTAATCCCTCATCAGCATGTTCATGATACCTCAAACAGAAAAAGAAAATAATGAAATTTGGTAGAAAAATGTGGCAGTATGTTTCTTTAGAGATCTCCCTGACTGGGGAATTTCCATTGGAGGACAATGCTGTCCCACTTGTAGACTCTCTAAATATAGCAGGCATTGTGGTCTCTTGGGAACCAGGAAGAGCTGGGCTGTCTCTTGCACACACTCAGGCAGTGTCACTATGGGCAAGACCCTTAACTTTTCAAAGAAGATACTTGTGAAGTGCTTAGCACAGCCTGAAACACAGAAGGTGCTTAATAAATGCTTGTTCCCTGCCTTTCTCCCTCTTAATGGCAACTTAGGGGCAACTTCCCAAGACTGGAAATTACAGAGAAGGTGTGAACCTGAATTAACTGGTGAAGGTGGGAATTCCTCACCTGGGATTTCACTGTGACAATTAAATCTTTGGTCCAGGCCTGATCCCTATCTCAGTTTAGTGATAATTGTTCATATTTACATGGAGTTTTATGGCTTACAAAATATTTAAATTATTTTGTTTGAACCTAACAACAACCTTGTATGGTAGATGCTGTTCTACCTCATTTTTTAGATGGGGAAACTGAGACTGGGAGAGGTTAAGTGACTTCTCCAGGGTCATATGAACTAAGGCTGAATTAGAATCTATGTCTTTCTGATTCCAAGCTTGGTGTCATGGATAAACTTGAGATAAGGATATTTTTTAAATTCCATTTTTATTCAGATAGGTTTTTTTAGTGAATAGAGCACTGGCCCTGGAGTCAGGAGGACCTGAGTTCAAATGTGGCATCAGACTCTTAACACTTACTAGCTGTATGACCTTGGGCAAGTCACTTAACCTCAATTGCCCTGCCTTCCCCCCTCCAAAAAGGAAAAAAAAAATGAAATCGATTTTTTTAAAAAATAATTTCGTTTTAGCCTGAGTAGTCTGGGCAACTGTGCCTCTGTGTGCAAGCACGAGTGCATGCATATGTGCACCAATACACGAAACTTGCATAATATAGAAGAATAGGAATAGGAACTAGACCTTTGGCCCTTCTCAGCAAATTATAGTCTTAAAGCTTTGTCCAGAGCACTGAGAGGTAAGTGACTGTTTTGCAGGGTTTCAGAGCCAAGACTTGAACCCAGGTCTTTCATCCTAGCTCCTAGGCTGTGTCCCTATTCACTGAGCCATGCCACCTCTTCTCAAGAAAGGGTTACAGATGAGAGGAAAAGATAGAGAAGTGATCTAATTGGGGGAGGGAGTTTGGATTAATATTGTGTATTATGCTTTGAATATTGTTGAAGTTAATACAACTACTATTTGACATTTAACTGGCTTTTTGTAGCATGAAGTTTTAAAATAGTGGCCATTGTTCTGATACCAAAATATGTTCAGCTTAGCATGAACATAAAATTACAAAAGCAGTTATTTCAGCGGGAAGTTAGGAGCTAAGAATTTTAGCTTTGTCTTTCTCATGTTTAAGTTTGGGTGATGGAACGATTACATGATAGGGTTGCAGCCAAGGGCTCTCCAGGTTCACTGTGGACATGATTTGTTTCTCAGAATCACATAACTTTAGGGATGGAAGGGATGTCAGTGGTCAGGCTCATGCCCAGAGGATCTCCACTCTGCCGTGCTTGGTGAGCGGTTGTCCAGGCTCCCCTGGAAGGGGAGCCCAGTACCTCCCAAGAGAGCCTGGTTTACTTTTGGATGGTGTTAATTGTTGGGAAGCTTTTTGTGACATCTCCTAAACTGATTCCTTTGCTTCTAGCCATTGCTCCTGGTTTTGCCTTTGAGGACCAAACAGACTAAGTTGCATCTTTCATCCATGTGACAGGTCTTCAATACTTAATGACAGCTTTTGTCCCACTTAGTCTCCTCTTCGGGCTAAACATCCCTAGTTCTTTCCACTGATTTTAAGATGACGTGGACCTAAGACCTTTCCTGGCCCTGGTTGCCCTTCACTCTGCTTTCTCTGTCGCATCAGTGTTTTTACACTGTCTTGCCTAAAACTGAACACAATATTTGAGCTATAGTTTGACCAGGAGTATAGAGGGATTATCACCTCCTAATTCCTGATGCTATGTCTCTCTTAATTCCACCCAAGATTGTATTCGCCTTAGAGCTGCTGTTTCACATTAATGATTCATTGAGCTTGTTAGGCCACTAAGACCCACAGGGGTTTTTCAGACAAACTGTGATCTAAATGTAAGTACTACTTGTGAGGTTGATGTTTTTTCAACCCATAATGTAAAATTTCATTCCTATCCCTATTAAATTTCATCTTACTAGGTTACAGCCTTGAGCTGTAATTTGTCAAAGCAGTTTTTAAAACCTGCGTCTGTTGTCCGTGGTGTTAGCAGTCCCATCTTGTCTGAGGATTGGATGAGTATGCCATTTCTGCCTTTATCCAAGTCATTGATAAGATCCCTTGAGTGCTCTCTTGGTGACCTCCTACATAGCTGACATTGAGCCCTCAACTACTCCTAGAGTCTGACCAATCAGATAATCTAAATTTGTTATCTTTTTAATTCACCTGCTTTTCCAAAACAATAACAATAGATATTTTCCCCAGTACTTTGCTGAAGTGGAGGTAAATGATAGATAGCAATTGCATTCACACATTTAGTAGCCCTGTTAAAAAAAAAAAGGCTGTTGGGACCTTTACTTGATGAGGCCATGCTGGCTCCTTATAATCACCACTTCCTTTTCTTTTAAATTTATTTAATGAATTTATTAATCCAAATTTAAGTTAATCAAAATCCAATTTAATTCACTCAGATTTAATTAATGAAAGCCTACCTTTTCTTTCTCCCTTGTTTTCTTTTCTTACCTTATGGAAAAAGAAAAACAAAACACTTAAACCAGCTATGCCCAGTCAAGCAAAACAGATTCTCACATTGCCACGCGCCAAAAAAAAATAGCTTTCAGTCTGCACTCTGAGTCTGTCACCGCTCTACAAGGAGGTGGGTTCCGCCTTTCATCATGAGTCCTCTGTTCAGCCATTTCCTTCAGAGTGAACGTTGTATGAATTGTTCTTCTGGTTCTGTTGACTTTGTTCTGCATCAGTTCTTACAAGTCTTCCTTTTTTAGACATTGACTCTCTCATGAACCTTCCTAGAATTTTTGTAGGAATCAATGTCCCACTCCCTAGCTTGAAATGTACAAGTAGTCCTCTTCCCTTTTTGGAAGTGGAGCCACAGCCCCTCTCCATCCCTCTGCTGCTCCTGTGGGCCTCACATTTTTGTCCAAGACTCTGGTAATCTTTGCGGTTTCCTTCTGGCTCCTTTTGAGCTGGTTATCAACCCATGTCTTTGACTCGAAACCAGATTCTCTTTTCTCTGGGCCATGCTGCCTCTACTAAAGATGGACAGAGTAACATGGCAGTATCCCTTCTATTCAATCCATGGGAGTTTATGAGATCCCCAGGAGAGCATGTAGAGAGAATAGTTGAGGGCCTAGGACAGCACTTGGGGGACCTCTCACAGGTAAGTGGTCTGATGAGAGGGAAACGTGATGATCTAGCAGAGGAGACTGGGGAGCAACGCTCTAGGCAGAGAACAGAGAGAGAGTTGTCATGGAGGCCCAGAAAGGAGAGAGGATCCAGGGAAGGAGCTGGTTCACAGCGTTGGAAATTACAGTGAGGTCAGGAAGAATGAGAGCTGAGAAAAGCAGTCAAAAGATTGGTGGTGGTCTTGAAGGAAGCAGTTTTGTTAGGGTGCTTAGAAGTCAGAATATGAGGGGCTGGAAGTGAGGAAATGGAGGCCAGTTAGTGGATCCTGCTCTTTCTAGGGCTTTAACTGAAAGAGAAGAGTTAAAGGACTGTAATTTGAGGGAGTGGCAAGGGAAAGGCTGTGGGGTTTTGTGTTGTTGTTTTTAAGGATTTGGGGAGAAATGATTGTAGTGTAGGTAGCAGGGGAAGGATTATGTTGACAAGGAGGGCAAGCTGCTGGAAGAGATGGGATCAAGAAGACAAGTTGGGGTGGGCTGGACTTTGGCAGGAAGAAGCCTCAAAGGGCTAGAGAAGGAGAGGAGGATGAGAGAGGTGGGGAATGGGAGAAGAGGAGCGGAGCAGGAGGCAATGTCCTCTGCTGGGGCTGTGGGGAGCTGCGCAGTAGGCCAGATGGAGAGTCAGCCAGAGAGTAAGAAAAGGGTTGTGGGCAAGGTGCGAGGGCCTCCATGAGATAGGTAACAAGTCTGGAGAGGACTGAGGGAGCACTGCCAATGATTGGCAGCAGGGGTCCGTGTAGTGTTAGCAGGAACTGAGAAGGTGGATGGTTGGGGGAGGCGAGCCTTGTGGTTTCCTAGGCAAGAGTGATACTGGGATAAGTGAATCAAACAAACGAATATATATATATATATATATGGTCAGGACTCCACAGGGAAGGGAGAAGGCCAGGGAGGGACAGCAGGGAGCAGGCTGCAGAATAGATTAAGGAGTAATGTCCGAGGGAGAGGTGCAAGGAGAGAAGGCTGTGGTTAAAGAAAGATTTCAGGGTTTTGGCTCACGGAGGGATCGTAGCTCTGGCTGATGATGAGATCCTGGGTACGACTGTCTTCGTATCTCAGGTAGGATGAAGGTGCAGATAATGGTGGCTGAGGACGTTAAGACATTAGGAAGCTGCAGTGGTTCTCAAGTGGTTCTCAAGCTTCCTGACGTCCCAACCCTTTAATAATTGCGTGTGGGCAGACCTTCCTGGAGACAGACAGAGGAGCCATGTCTCAGTTCCTAAGACCATCGGAAATATCTGTTTTCCGATGGTCTTAGGCGACCCCTGTGACCCCTGTGAAAGGGTCGTTTGACCCCAAAGGGGTTGCAACCCAAGGTTGAGAACTGCTGCTCTAGTGTTTGAAGAGGTGTGAAAGCGTGTCATGTGAGGGCAGGGACAGAGAGGGGTACTGTTGTTTGTCCTTTGCTTTCCGAGAGGACCGGTGACGACATGGGTAATGCCTTGACTTGTGTGTGAATTGGATTTAAGTGAGGCAGCCTCGCTCTTTTCTTCCTAAGTCATCACAGTCTAATGGCAGGACAAAAGTCAGGGTGACTGGCGATGGCCTGGAATGCAGTGGCTGACCTTGGTGTCTTCAGTGTCCAACCAAACTCTAAGCACTCCAGGGGCCTGCTTCCACCGCCTTCACAAGCTATTTTCATTTGCCCATTCTGCCTGGGACCACTCACAGGCTTGAGGCCCCTCAGTTCCCTTAGCCTGGCTTAGGTCGTCTGTTGAGGCGATTCACTGGGATGTGGCCACAGTGCATGCTCCAGCTTCTTGGAGTCACAGGTGAGAGTTGGCTGAATCAGGTGAGCACCAAAGATGATTGGTCAGCCCTGAAAAGGGCTCCACTAGCCCTCATCCAAAAGATGCTACTCTTCCCTGAACACCCCATCCACCTCAGGAACAGAGAGGGATACAGTGAGTCAGGTGTACTGAACTCCTTGAGAAATGAGGGGAAATGGGCCACAGGCTGGTAGTTGACCATAACCAGGGTCTGAACAGGATGTTGTAGGCAGATGGAATGAAGCTCAGAGAAGTTCAGGTTTGCAGTGTGGGGACAGGGGGAAGGTCTAGAAGTGGCAGTGAGAAAGAAGTTGCCTCCTTTGAGAGAAGAAGCATCCTTTCTCCCTCTCTCTCAGTCGCAGGTTGCCTGGCTGACCTTGGACAAGTCACTTAGCTCATCCAGACCCTGGGCTCCTCCTCTCTGAGGTGAAGGGCTTGAACAACACGGCGTCTGAGGTCCTGTCCAGTTCTGGATCTGGGATCCTCTTTATTCTCCCTCTTGTCCTGCTCCTCCCGGAAGGGAACGATAACCACGGGGTGACCCTGGGTAGGGCTGGATCGCGGGATGTGAGGCTGATGGGGAAAGGTAGGTCTCGTGACTTTCCGAGTTCAGCCTAATAGGAAAAATTATTCTGTCTTGTTCCCAGGTCAAATAGTAAAACAAGCAAAAGTTCGGTTTTTGTCCTTCCTTTTCTGAATGAATCCATTGCTCACCTATTTTGCCTTCTCACCTGCCTCATACTACTTAGTCTTGTGCTCCCCTCTGGCTGTTTGAAGTCCCTTGCCCCCAGGTAGACTTGCTTTCCCTTTTCTATCCAAATCAGCATTCCAAAAGTTCTGGGCCAAAATAATTCATACTAAGGTATCACTAAGGCTTAGTCTCAGATAGGACATTCACATACTGAAAGAGGAATTAGTTAGCCCCAAGTATCTTCAGCAGCGGGCTTTTAAGTGTTGCTACTCCCCTCCTACAAGCACAGGAAATCAGGATGGTTTCTGCCTGGCATTCATTCTTCTTTGCCAAGAGGTCCTGCAAGCTACAGGGCCCAATAAAAGGAAGGTTCGTTTATCGCTTAGAGACCGAGAGAGAACGTGCTTGATTGGTGATAGCACCTTTCTAAAGATACGGGGATGAGGCATGTCCTGGAGTTGTCCTTGGGCCGTTCAGATAGGATCTTGCCAGGCCTCGAGACCATTAAGCATTTTGTGGCCAAAGGTTTCTTCTGGGGGGATGGGAAGGAATTTTCTAAATTTCTGTTTAAAGAGATTGAGTGTCCTGCAGTTTGAAATTACATGATTACATTCGACGTGTATACATGCATACAAATTACATGTTACACTAGACATGCTTTTCATTCCATTACTGATTAATAAATGTAAAATGTGCAGATGTGATTTAGTGATTTCAGGTTTCACAAAATCTCTTTGATCTGCTTTTTTACCACCCTTGGGATTATTTAGATCCTGTCAGTTGCATACATTTTTTCCTTTTTTTTTCTTGGATTGATTTGAGAAGGAGCCTGAGTTGCTACCATCACCTTCCCTTTTTAGGGAGAGCCCCGAACCTCATCCTTTCAGGGATTCCTCTTGCTAGAAAGTGGGAGAGGCTTCACCCATATGCTATACAGTGTGAGTGGCTGAGGTCATGTTCAAGGAAAAGGAATCCGTTAGCCCCCTGGACAACCTGGGTTTCTGGGGTCTACCACTGGCCATTTCTTTGTTGAAGAGTGCCTTTTGAGTGAGCTCTGTGTAGCATTCAGAAATGTTAGGGGTGAGGCACTGGTCATTGCACATGTGTGCACTTACCTTAAGAATACTTTCTCAGACACTAGGGGACAGTGTCTACCACAAAGATTTTCCCTTTGCATTATAATTGTAGATAGAGTAGAAGTTTTCTAACATTTTTAGAATAAATATATTAGAGCAAGTATTCCAATTTATTTTCTAATACTATTTAAGGTTAGCTCAAAGTATTGGGTTAAGCAATTTAACACCAGCTGGTTGCTGATCTAGCTAAACTATGTATGTGATAGTTAATGCTCCTGAATTCTAGAGCTTATAGGCCAGAAGGCTAAAGGATAGCAGTGAGGTCCACATGTTGGACCACCCAGTATTATAAGAATAATGAGTTGTCTACATATAGGATCAATAAGATAAAATTAATGGAGGGAAGGCAGCAGAATCAAGAGGGATTGGGGAAGGCTTCCTGTAGAAGGTGGAATTTAAAGGAATCCAGAAGTCCAGTAATTGCTGCAGAGGAGAGGGAGGATGTTTCAGGCATGGGAGACAGCCAGAGAGAATGCTGAGAGGTGACAGATGGAAAATCTTGTGTGTGGAACAGCTAGGAGGCCGGTGTCCCTGGATAGAACAGTAGGAAGACAAGCAGCTTCTTTATTAGAGCATCCGCCTCGCTCTTTGGATTGGTTTTTTTAAGCTGTAATTGTAGCACTCTCCTTTTCCTTCTGCTTCCTCTTTGGGTTACACTCTCCTATCTTTCATTTCAGATTCCCACCCCCACCCTCCCTTTTCCCCATTGAAGCCGTGTTTCTGTTTTCTTTAGGAACACCCGTTCTTCTGGGGTGTGGAGAGGCAGTGTCTGCACCTTCTCCTCTAAGAGAGAGATTAGACTACCCTTGTGACACCAATGACAGTCATTAGACTGTGGAAGAAGTACAGATATCACCTACTTGTGCAGCCACCACACAATTTCCCCTTCTTTCCATAATGGTCGGAGTTTTTAATTGCTTGTGGGTGTGCTCGTGCCTGTTCATTTCAGCTCTGGTAGCCATGTGCACCAACCCCCGCACCATTTTCACTTGCCCACCCATTCTTCTCTTTCAGTTTGCTTTACCCTCAAATAATTGTTTCACTTCCCTTTTCTTAGCTTGCCTCGTCTTACCAGCAGCCTTCCCTTTCTCCTTCTTGAGTCTCCCTCCTCAGGAGCTGATCACTAACCCTTCTTGGTCTTCCTTAATCCCCTTTTAGCCTTGATCCTGCTCCTTTTTCAACCCTGAAGTAGAATCTGAGCCTAAAGGTCGTCCTTCACATTCTGCTCACTTCCTCATCACCCTCTAGGTTACTAGCCTAATGTCCTTTTTACTCCATTCACGTCTTTTTGCTTCTCCTGAATGTCCAGCAGAGAGAGGAGATGAGAGTGGGCACTGGCTCACGCACAGTATTGGAATGCTTGCCATGTAGAACAAGGGATGGACTTTTTCTGAACGTCTCATGGGAGCAGAATGGGAATGTTTGATGGAACTTTCAGAGGCAGATTTAGTTTTGATGAGGAGGAAAATGCTCTAAATGATTTTCTTTCCCAAAGTAGAGCTGACTTGTTGGGAGGTAGTAGGCTCCTCCTCAGTAGAGATCTTCAAGCAAAGTCTGCATCTTTCTTCTCTGTCACTCTGTTGAAGAGTGAATCTTATTGCAGTAGGGCTCTCTTTAGATGCCTCTGAGTTCCTTTCTTTTTTTTTTCTTTTTCCTTTTTTTTGGAGGACAATTGGGGTTAAGTGACTTGTCCAAGGTCACACGGCTAGTTTTTATGTTAAGTGTCTGAGGCTGGATTTGAACTCAGGTCCTCCTGACTACAGGGTTAGTGCTCTATTCACTGGCCACCTAGTCACCCCTGAATTCCTTTCTTACTGTGAAATTCTGTTCACATTAATTGGGCTCTTCTATATCTTAAGAAAGCAGAACATGAAGCCTATGGAGTTAGCTGGGGAGACCGCATAGAGGGGAATGGAAAAGAGACACTGTTCTTTATAGTCTTGGTGTTGCCACCCACCAGTGCCCTTGGTCAGGTGACCCACACACAAGTCACCTAAATGTGGTGGGCCTCGGTTTCACCATCTGTAAAATAAGGAGTCTGATTTGATCATTCATCCATTTTATCTCAGCTCTGTAGTTCTCTGATCCTGCTTGTTCAGAGATAATGTGAAAGATAAAAGAAAACTAATGCACACACACACATACACATACATTTATGTATATGTGTATTTGTGTGTGTTGGAAGAAACAGGAGTTGTATTAAATTGGTTCTGTACATGTATCTCTGTGAGTCGAGGTGGTGAGCACAGGCTGCCTTTCAGTCCGGGAAGCCTCTCTAACTTGTGCTGGTGGGTGGGGGCTCTGACAGAGAAGGTGCCAACCTGCAGTATTGGGAGCAGTATCCCTGTACCCCTAAAATCACAGGTCCAGGACCTGGCAACCAAATGTGAGGTGATTAACTATTATGGGATATCACACCAACTCCCTTTGGTCTCTGAGAGAGAAGAGTTCAATTTACCTACGTCTGAGGGTCACTGAAATAATTATGACAGTATTTTAATGGAGAGGGCTTATTTCCTACTCTTTCAGTGGAACTTGGCTTCATTGCTTATTAGACCAAATTTGAGAAAGGAACTCTACACTGTTTTCAGACTAATAGATAAAGCTTTGAAAAATGTTTCATAAAATTCATAAAGGGGAAAAGCCGGGAATGAAATAAACGGAAAGAAAATTAATTCCACTTTTTTTCTTTCCCCAGTCTGTTCGTTACCAACAGAGGTAAGTCTTTTTAATGCTCTTATGATCTTTTGCTACTGTATTTTCAAGTTGTCTAGTTTCTAGAGTAGCCTTAGGAATTTTAAATTTTCTAGAAGATTTTTTTACCTGTCTCTGAATTGTCATAAGGAAACTGAAACGGCACAGTTCTCTTTAGAGTGCTGACTTCCTTTGGGTCTTTACTGTTGCAATCTAGGTTTCAGGTAGACAAGTGAGGAAGTTCCTGTTTCCTCACTGAATGCAGTTGTGTCATGTAAATTAAAATAATTTAATAATATGGAGAGTTGACTCTTGTAACTGAAATTTGGTCTTTCTTCCTTCAGTACTGTGAATACATGCCTGATGTTGCTAAATGTAGACAGTGGTTAGAGAAGAATTTTCCAAATGAGTTTGCAAAACTCTCTGTAGGTAAGAACCTTTTTCTTTTTCTGTCTTCAAAGTTTAGAAGAGAGAGATCTGTGTGTCTATGTATCTGTGTGTCTGTGTGCGTGCATGCAAGTGAAGCCTAATAACTTAGTAGGATAATACCAGACTACCATCCAAACAGACTGTGTAGTCTGTTTTGTAAAGTTAAAGTAAAAAATCTGGGCTGAGTGTTGTAAAAAGTATAATTCAGCAAGGGATAAATAATTTATAAAATTTTATTTTTAGTAATTCTAAAACTTTGCATGGGGACTTTGTAGCTAGGGAAGCACTCATTGTTCATTATTTCTGATTTTTTTGAAATGGTATATATCAGCCTAGTCCAGGAGTGGGCAGCCTGTGGCCTTAGGTCCTTGGGTGCAACCTGAGTCCAAATTTTACATTGGGAGGACAAAAGGTATTTATTTGTTCTGTGAAGTTTGGATTCGGTCAAAGGGCTGCATTTGAGGACCTAACGGGCCACATGTGGCCTTGAGGCTGCAAGTTCTCCACCCCTGGCCTAGTTAGTATAAGAAGGGAAGTTCATGCTTTGACAGGTTAAATGATTTAGGTAGAAATTATCATATTCATGACTTTCGTCCAGGATTGGGAACAGTGTGGGTTGGTAGCTGGGTGAGAGGTCTGGGTTCGGAGTCCAAAGGGATGATGCAAACAGTCACTTGTGTATGTATGATTGATGCCCAGCCCTCTTGAGGCACAAGAGTTGTAGTTCACACTGTTGGGATCTTTCTGCTGTCCAGCTGATCAATGTCTGCTAAGCTCTCCGCCCTTGGTGTTTGGGAAGGGCAGGGAAAGGGGTGATAGTGCCTGGAGGAGTGGCTGCGGCACTTCTGAGCTTGACCCTGTGTCTTTGCCTCCTAGGCTCTAGATTCCAAGTATTCTGTGGGATTTGGGGTATTAATTACCCATTAAGCTGGATTGGAACCTAATCCCTGTGACCCCAAAATTAAGTTTGGGACTGTTCTGTTAAGTTTGACATCTCAGAGAAAGTGCTGTTACATCTGATCATGACCTTGGGAGGAGGAAGCAGTTCTTCTCCATGCTGACATGCAGATGACCATCTTCCTAAAGTATTGGCTCTGTACAGAGCCTGTAGTCTTTTCCCTGCCTGTCCTCAGTCTCTTTTTGGAGAACAAAACACTTATTCATCCAAGTTAGCTCAACAAGCATTTACTAAATCCCTGTTCTCCGAGACTTAGCTGATTTGACTCTTCCTGCTGTGGAATCTATACCTGGCTCAATCATTTGTATTGTCAATAGTAGACTCTCTGTAATGTAGATAGAAAGTAAAAACTCCAACTTTATCCATGGGGTCACTTTTGCCCTTCTGGAGGTACATAGGGGTTGTGGAGAGGTTGTGTAAATGTAAAAAAAAAAAAGATTAATGCTTTCACGGTTGCTTTTTTAAATATAGAAAATTCACCTAAACAAGAACCTGGAATTGGGGAAGGCCCAGGAACAGCAGGAGAAGAAGAGGAGAAGAAAAAGCAAAAAAGAGGCAAGGCCTAAGTGGGACCCTCATTTGGGTTCATTTTCTATCCGCTGCCCATTCATTGGGGGAAGTAGGAGAAAGGGAAATGCAATGACAAGACCTCTGGTTTGGGGGCAGACCTGAGTTCAAATCCAGCCTCAGACACTTAACACGTACTGGCTGTGTGACCTTGGGCAAGTCACTTAACCCCAATTGCCCTACTTTCCCCCCTCCAAAAAAAAAGATCTCTCATTTGCAGACCTTTCATAAGATAATGAAAGTGTTTCTCAAGTTAGTCATTTCTGCCACTGATTATTATAATTTCTCATGCATGATGTTAAACTAGGAATAATATACCACAGTTCCTAGGGAGGAATTGGATTCAGTCTGATTTGGGAACCACTGGTCTCTTTCCCATAAGCCAAATCGGACCTCTGGAAACAAGCTTCCTTTGTACATGTCAGAGATGACTAGCTAGCCTGTTTATAAACTGAAAGATTCCAGCTGCCTCAGTATTATTCAAATACCCATATAAATTAGAATCAGATGCTGCTGTTGTTTTTACGGAAATGCATTTTAATTAAAATGAAAACAAGATTAGACTTTCTCCTTTCAAACTCGAGTGTGGCTGAGAGCTTTTGCGTGTTAACTGATTTTGGAGAATACCTTTGTTTCCAAAATAAGCAAACAACTTTAAGATTCCTTTAATATATATAGTCCCACTGACATTTAATAAAAGTTGTCTTCTGTTACTTGTTTCACTTAAGGCAAAGGAGGTGAGAAAGTGGGTCAAGGCCTTTCTGTTAAAA
>CM053587.1:327182346-327207780 GCA_028646515.1 Pseudochirops corinnae | reverse complement strand
ACTAGTAAATCCATCTGGCCCTGGAGATTTTTTCCTAGGGAGTTCTCTGATAGCTTGTTCAATTTCTTTTTCTGAAATGGGGTTGTTTAAGTAATTTACTTCCTCTTCAGATAGTCTGGGCAACTTATATTTTTGTAAATCTGTGACCTGATTTTCAAAAGAGTGAAGAGATTAGAATCTGCAAATTATAGGTCCTGTGCTTGGCTATGATTTCTGAGAAGATTCTAGAACATATTCTTAAAAGTCTGTTAGTAAATACTTAGAGAAGGAAGTGATGAGCACAAAGGGCAGCATGAAGAGCAGGTCGTGCCAGACTAGCCTCTTTTCCTTTTGTGACAGGGTTACTAAACTGTTCAGTTCAGGAAGTGCGATAGATAAGAGTTTACCTGAATTGTTTACAAAGCATTTGATTGAATATCTCATGCTTTTCTTTTGAAAAAGGTAGAGAGACACAGACTAGACAATAATACAGTTAGATGGATTTTGAAGTGGTTGAAAGACTTGTCTGAAAGAGTCATCATTTATGGTCAGGTGTCAAATGGGAAGGCAGTGTCCAAGGAAGCGCCCCAGGGATCTGTGCTTAGCCCTGGGCAACTGAACATCTTTATCAGTGACTTGGATAAAGGCATAGAGGGTATGCTCATTAAAGTTGCTGCTGACAAAAAATCAGGAGGAAAGAGCAGGACCCAAAAAGATTTTAATAGGCTAGAAGATTAAGCTGAACCTGACCAGGTGAAATTCAGTAGATATAAATGTAAAGTCTTACATTTTGTCTCAAAAAAATCAGCTTTACAAGCAAGGGTGGGGCAGGGGCAGAAGATCTGGGTGTATTAGTAGGCATGCAATCTCAATGTGAATCAACCCTTTGGGGCTGCTAAGTGGCACAGTAGATAGAGAACTGGGCCGGGAATCAGGAAGACCTGGCCTCAGATACTTGCCAGCTGTTTGGCCCTGGGTAAGTCACAACTTCTGTTTGCCTCAGTTTCCTCATCTGTAAACAGGGATAATAATAGCGCCTATCTCCCAGAGTTATTGAGAGGATCAAGTGAAATAATAATGGAACGGCCTTAGCACAATGCCTGGCACATAGTAAGCTCTATGTAAATGTTAGCTATCATTTATCATTGTTATGTGGCAGCCAAATGAACCAGTGGGGTCTTGGGATTCTTACTAAGAGAAGTGCTATGTTCAGGAATCAGGTGGTCACACTCTTCTGTCCTCTGCCCAGGTCAGATTCTGTTCTGAGTGCCCACAGGTCAGGAGGGAACTTGAGAAGGTGGATGGAGAGAGCCCACAGAAGGGCAGGAGTGAGTCTATGCCATAGGAGGCATAGGTCATACATCACCTGGAGAAGAGAAGACTCAGGAGCATTTATGAAAGCCATCCTCACTGCTTTGAAGGCTGTTCCATGGGAAAGGCATTAGGCTTGTTCTCTTGGTCCCAAAGGGCAGAACAAGTAGCCATAGGTAGAAGTTTAAAAAAAAAAAAGGTAGACATTACAAGAGATAGATTAGAGCTCCATATAAAAAGAAACTCCTCCAGTCTCGATGGGACATGGGCTGCTTTGGGAGAGGAGAGCTGTAAGTAGTGGCTGTGTGAGCACTTGGGCAGGTTACCGTGGGATTGTTATCCAGCCATGGGTTGGGTTTAATGGTCTCTGCAGATGGTTCCTGCTCTAAGACCCACTGAAATCTAATTCAAGGCGTAATGTGAAAGTACTATACTATGTAGGAGTGTGGTGGACAAAGAGGCTGTCTTGGCAGGAATTCTTATGGAGGAATTAACCTTGAGTTGGCTCGTAAAGGATGAGTATCAAGTTGGAAGGAAATTCTAAAGGAAATATTGCAACTTAGTTGAAGCATAGGAGGGGGACAAGGGAGCTGGGAAGAAGGTTAGAAAGATGGATGGGCTGTTCCATCCTGGAGAGTCCTACAAGGAGCTGGTGGTAGGTGGTAATGAGGGTCTGAGTGACCTTCATGAGAATGATAGGAGAACAAACATTGATTCTGGAACCAGAGGACCTGGGTTCACATACTACCTCTTGATATTTGTTACCTGTGTTAAATTGGGTACATTGTGTTGCATCTTTGGATCTGTTTCCTCATCTTTAAAATAAGGAGATTGGTCAATGTTTTTATGAGATGAATTTGAGCCATCACATGTCTTTCTCTGGCCTCCATTTGAGAATTTCCCTCAATGAAATATGATTTCTAAATTCTAAGAGATAAGAGTTTGCCGGTTTTAGTTTTCACTTTGTTTTGTTATTTTGTCTATGCTGATGTAGCATGGTTTTGCAGATTGGCTGGCCAGGTGGATGTACAGTTTGTTGTTTTTGTATAATACAGTACCCTTGTGACATTCCAGACAAACAGTACTGTATCATTGTAGGGAATCTGTATGGATCTGTTCCCAGATAAAAAATTGTTTTTGCTTCATAAATGAGAAAGTTGGCACTTAAAGTCTTAGAAGAATCATTGCCTTAGAGGGTGTTAGAAAGTCACATCATCAAAAATATGAAACTTGTGTTTTGTATTTTTTAACATATCATTCTAAGAATGACTTAGATGTCTGTACATAGGACTTAGATGGAATGCCTCAGGCACTATTTCAGTCTTTACTTCTGTTATCTCATCAATGTTCAGACACATCTTTGATCACACTCTGATGGGGTGCTGGGGTGCCTTTGTAACTTTGTTTGTAACATTATTGTAACTTCAGTCTGTATAAAAAAATCTCACTTGTGTTTGAGTACCTATTTCTGTAACATCAGCTTGTGAAGCCAAGTTGTAAAAATCACACTTCCCCCAGCCATAAAGACATTAACTCTGCCTCTCCCCTGCCCCCAGCCTAAAAGCCTTTTCCCTGAATCAATTAACTCTGCCAGCTATAATTATCCCTGCTTGGTATAGTAACAAGTCATACCTATGAATCCTTCAAAAGCATTTTATAAACAAAGCCTTAGTTTAGAGAAATGTATACCTCCTTTGTTCTAGTGGCCAGCTGCAAACTATGAGTCTTTCAATGCGTTATCAGTAAGATAACTCCTCACAATCAGACACATACTGAATCTCCGATTAGCCTAGCTTCCCAATATCCATCTTGTCAAAAAGGACTTTGATGGCTAACAGACTGGGCACCTCTCAGTCAGAATTGACCGCTAGCTGACTTAGTGATGTTTTAAGGCAAAAACCACACCTCCTGGGAGCTCCCCCTTGGGCTTTCTCCCAGTGAATTATGGGGTAATAACACCTGCGCAGTTGATATAAAAAGTGCATGTCCCTTTAAACACTGACCACTCCTTAACTCCTCCCAAATCCCTACTTTACACACCTAGTTAGCATAATTGATATCAGATTTATGGCTTTATTACCATATAATCAGTATCCCTAATTCCTGCAGGTTGCAGGCTTTCTCTGACACCTCCCCAGCCCGCTGAAAAGCGTAATAAACTTTTACAAACCTGCCAAGATTGCTTGTGCCTGGTAATTCTTTCAGACTAAAAGAACTCTCAAAGGATTTCCTAGAAATCCATCTCCCTCTCACCCTCTTCAACTCCATCCATGTCCTCTCCTAAGCTTGCACCAGGTTGGTCAGTGGTCCATCCAGCATGGGGCTTCCTTACCCTCCCTGCGCATTGTGAGTATAGCAGCACTGGCTGTCTGGCTTCCCTCCTTCTGGTCACAGGATGAGCCCACACTGTGTTCTCACCGTCTAGCTCTTTGATGACATCTTTGACTCTGATTCTTCTGGAGAAGTCTCCTTTGATTACATGTTTTGTGCCGCTCACACCTCTCACCCGTCTTTCCATCATCCTTTATGTGAGACTCATTTTCATGTCTTCTAGAGGTAGTCATATTACTTACCTGGCTGCCATAGTACAATGATAATATTGAAAAGGTGGGCCTTTTTTTCATGGGAAACTTGGGGTCACCAAAGGAGCTCCTGCAGGCAGCCACATTATTCTGTTTCTTCTGTTTCACTATGAACTCAGCTTGCTTTCTCTCTGGACTGTCTGTCCCAGATATACTGAGGAAAAAGCTCCCTAGAGGGGAATAAACATTTGTTAAGCACCTACACTGTGCCAAGTGCTTTATCAATATTTGATTTCTCACAACAGCCTTGGAAGGTAGATGCTGTTCTTTCTCCCCATTTTACAGAGGAGGAAACTGAGGCAGACAGGTTAAGTAACTTGCCTAGGGTCACATAGCTAGGAATTATCTGAGGCTGGATTTGAACTTGGGTCTTCCTGGTTCTAGGCCCAGTGCTCTGTACTTTGCACCACCAGCTACCTCTAGAACAGGGTTTCTTTACCTGGGAACTGTAAACTTTTTTTCCCTATTTTTATGTTTTCATAACTGCATTCTAGTGTACATGGTTTCTGTTGCCTATGTATTGTATTTTATTTTATGCATTTAAAAGCATCTTTCTGAGGAGGGCATAGGCTTCATTCGACTGACAAAGGGATCCATGACACAAAGATGGTTAATACCCCTACTCTGTATGGGTGTCTGTCCAAATGCATGTTGAAATTTAGAAATTCAACTTTTCAGCCACTCGATCTTCCCTTTGTGGATGGATAGGCCAGACTCCTTTGGTGATTACAGATCCTTTCCAGGAAACATGACAATGTCTTGGACTTAATACAGTTGGCACAGTGTCATCCACAGATTACAGTATCTGGAGGGTGATGGCATCGATGAGCATCTTCTGAGCTGGGTCTCCTCTGTCACAGGGGCAGATGCCTTTGGCAAGCACACATCCCCTTGTCTTAGACCTTGCCCAATGACTGTTATCAGAGGGTCAGGAAGCAGGATTCTGCTTCCAAGGAACCTTAAATGGTTTTGCTGGATGGTTGAGAGCCATGTTAAGAGAGAGTAAGACACTGTTCTGTTGACTCAGATACTTTTTTGGCATCAATAAGCAATAAGTGAGTGGGCTCTTACATTCTCTGCATCTTTCTGTTAATTGTGAAATGTAAAGCTGCCATCCATTCTTGAATATCGCCTTTTCTCTATGAGTGACCTCCTTTCTTACTTCCAGATGCGGCTCCAGGACCATATTTTACCCCAAGCCTTTCCTGATCTCCCCAACTGCAGATGTCCTCCTTCCCTAACTATCTTGGGGGGCGTGTAATCACATCACATACATGTCTCTACAGGTGCTTGTTTCTTGAATTAGAATGTGTCCTCTGGAGTAGGGATTGGCCATTATTTGTACCGATGTCCCCCGTTCCGAGCGCACTGCCTGGCTCATTGAGAAATCCTTGCTGATTGATTGTTGGCTGATTGGACACGCTTTTGATCTCTGTGCAGAGGGTTCTCCTTATGTTATTGGGAGAGTCTGTCTTGTCAGTCAGTGATGTTGATGTTCTTCTCTCCACTTTCTCTTTCTGTTTCGTTTCTCCACAGCCTTTGTCCCTCAGGGCCCTCCCAGCTGTGTGGCTGTCTGCACAGATCTCTTCTGGCTAGTTTCCCGTTTTGTTCTCTTTAGAGATTGTTGTGTTAGGAATCACCAAATGTGGCGATTCCACTGTGCTTTAGTGAAGAAAACAGCTTGTTATGAGACTTTGTGCAAATATTTTCCATTTTTATTTTGTTTGTAGACCTCCTTCACTCTCATCTGTTGGTTTCATTTCTGGCAAAAATGTCAAGATTCATTCAAGAGTATCAATATCATTTAGCTCCTCCAGCAACGTGTCCACATTTGGAGAAGATTCCCCCAGTCAGAGTGCCAATAGTTAGCTGAAATTTATGGATTGTCTAAAAAACTGTGTAATCCTTAGCCTCCCATGTCTCTTTTTCTGACACTTTCCCATGGTTGCTGCATAAACAGAAACAATCTCTCAGGCCTGAGGACCATGTTTTATTTTTCTAGGTTTTGTGGGTTTTGATGTCCTAAAGTCATGTATCCCCAGGTGGCTAGTGTCCTGGTAACAAGCCTGTCTGTGAGGAGGGAGTTAAGCTCGTCCTCCCCTGGTGTGGGGCCTGGCCTAAAACCTCTCCAGCCTGGTAGAACCTGCCTAAGCTAACACTCTGCTGGCTCCAGGGGTCACCTCCACACCAGCAGCAGGCATCAGACCAGCACTGGGGAGGAGGGCATTTATTTAACAGTTTTAATGTTGGACTACACTTCAGGGTGAATTATTTGTTAGAAAGGGAGTGATTTGTCAAAGCAAAATACATTAATAAAAAATGTAAAGTCTAACACGTCACAATGAGTTAGTGTAATAATGCTGACAGATTCCTCATCAACAACTCAAGTCAAACCACTCTGCTGCTCAAGTAAGTCCTGATTGTCATTCCCGTATCCTGGATTGGTTTTCCTCTTACGAGAACGCAGTAACGCTGCAGTGCTCCTGGGAACCTCCTGTAGTGTGTCAGACTCCTTGCAGTTACAAGATGCTGAACATGGTGCTGATCCCTCTGACTCCCCGTGGCCTGGTTTCAGGAAGAGAGGAGAGTGCTCACATTTGAACCCTGTGTGGGATGAAAACCAGCTCTACCTGATCTCACTTTATTCACAGAGTAGCAGAATGTATCATGACTGTGTGTCACAAAGTTCATGTCTTAATGATCCAAGTCTGTGGTTAAGAAGAAATCAGGGTCCTTAATGTTCTCCTGGGCTTTTAGCAAAGACGAAATAGACTTTGCGTGTTGCCCACAGAAGGAATATCACATGCTGTTTTTAAGCTATTGCAGGCCAAAAAGGAGTGCCCTTTTGGTGAAGTTAGCAGGCTGATTTTCAGTAACAAAAAAATCTTGGGCTTGAGAATTAAATAAACTTCTGGAAATGAGAAGATTTTTTTGATACAGTTGGCATAAAGTATTTTAATCCTATTTGTTTTTAAATAGTTGAGAGAGAAAAGAGGAAAGAACAATTACTTGACATCGCAAAATCAAAGCAAGAACGAACAGATACTGAACTTCACAATTTGAGACAGGTATGGCTCTAACTATGACCTGGGTTATAGTTTTGTTAAAGTAATTATTAGGTGTGTGTGTCTCTGTATTCTCCATTGAGATTTTTTATGGGTCTGGACTCTGTGATATCAGAGTGGAAGGTATTCCCTCCATCCAGACAGATTATACTTAATCTCTTTATGCAACATAGACCCTCTCACAAAACATAGTCATAGATACTCCTCCATTTGGCCCTAAATCTGCTTCTTTCCAGACTCTAGGTCCACTAGGTTCTACCTAAGTGCTTCCTTTCCCCATATAGCAACTACTCCGAGGCTCAGAATTGTGGGAGTCATCTACCACTGTCTTGGTCATCAAAGTGGCACCCAAACATTCCTTGTTGATTGATAGAGAGCAGGGCCTGTAATCTCTCAGGTTCACACTCCACAGTTAGCATAGCCTTCCTCTTTCTGGTTTTATGGAGCTACTCTCCAGGTACCCACTGCAGAATGGGCTTGCAGGATCCCCATTTCATGCCCTTATTTTCACTCTCTTTAAACAGAGTCAGCCCTATGAATCTAGCAATACCTGCCCTGACACTTCCCCTTCACCTGCCCCTTTCAAACTGTGATTTGTGCTCACTCTTTCAAAAATACTCCTCAGACTGGCTCTGATGTGGCATTTGTCAAGTTGGACATTCTTTAGCACCCCAGGTAGTTAAGTAACAACTGCAAGTAGCTACCTGAATGTCCTATCTTCCTGGCACACATCTCTCTGCCTGCTCTCAGGATCTCAACCTTAACAGGAACCTTCTTGTCCTGTCTGATTCTTGTCCACACGCTTCCACACCTGACACTGGTGCCCATCCTCCCAGGACACCATGGCAGCGCTGCCCTTTGCTCTCATGTCAGGCCTAGCCCACCTTCTGTCCTGGCCTGCATGCCAAAAGGTGCAAAACTCAGTGGGACCACACTGCAGCCTGCTTTCTCCCACCGTCTCGTTGTGGCTGGGTACACATTTGCATAAATAGATCTTTTTGGAAACAAAACCCAGGAGATTAGTTTAGAAAAGAAAAAATAAAGCTTGGCCCCAGTCTTCCACTAATTGCACGTTCTCTGGAGTCAGACTTTTTGCCTGTGCTTGGAGAATGTGCATCACTGTTTAGCCTGGGCAGTTGTGCCTTGGCCCCAAGGTTTAGAGACTGCATCACACTGAGAAATCTTTGTACTTAATTTAAGTTGTGTTCGACATGCCAAGTGTCAAATTGGAGTGACGTCATTGCATTCTTTAGATTAAAAAATAGGCCAATCTCTCCATGTCTGTGTGTAGGTATATGTCAAACAGCAAAGTGACCTGCAATTTCTCCATTTCACTGCAGAAAATTCTAGGGATGACTCAAGGATGGATGAGTCATGGATTCATGAAATCAGGTACAGAGCACGTGCCCTCTGAGTGCCAAGGGGGGGTGGCCAGGGGTTTCCCAGCCATGGGGTGATCTGGGCTCTTCTTATGCTCCTCCTTTCCTTTGGTGCTTTAGGAAGGAGGCTTCTCTTACCTGCCAGAAGCAAGTGAGGAGTCCAGTTAGTGTCTGGGAGAGGGCCATCACCCTCTGTCCCACTGGCACAGCACTTGCCAGCTTACGAGCCCTTCCTCTTCATTCTCTCCTGCAGTCCTCACAGCAGCCCCAGGAGTTAGGCTTCTGCCTGCCACTGCAATGATGATTATCCCCTTTTTACTGATGAAGAAACTGATGCCTCGGCACTTTGCCCAATGCCTCCAGTGAGTGGTGGAGCAGGACCAAGAACCCAGGACGCTTGATAGGATCCTGTAGCTGAGAGGATCTTATTCCCACCCGACCTACATTGCGGATCCATATGTAGCCCATGGCTCTGTGGTTTGTCATTGGGAAAGAGCGAAGGCTGGCCGAGGTGGAGAGGCCCCTGGGAGCCCACACCTGCAGAGCGTCTTACTGGCTATAGGTACCCAGATGATTTGGAGCAAATGAATTTTTAAAATATTGTTCACTGATGTAAGTCCTCATCAGCATTTCATTTAATTTCAAGAACTTGTGCTTTTCCCTGATGGCCAGAATTCTGCTTAGATTCTGAAAGCCGAATTTGACAACCTTGACATTGATAGCTCATTAAAACATCATACGCTCCTGTGAAAGGAGACAGGGTCATGACTGACAGCACAGTTTTTAAGTAGTAGAAGAAATGCTCAGAGGCAGATATGAAGGACACATCTAGTTTAAGAGACATAAACGTATGCTACACCATAGGGCAGATGTAAGTTTTCTGAGCCCCAGTTTCTTCATCTAGAAAATGGGATAGTATTCATTCAGTAAAAACATTTTTTAAGCACCAACTATGTGCCAGGCACTGTGCTCAGCACTGCCCTACAGGGTTGTTGTCAGGCTCCAATGAGATAATGGATGGAAAGGGCTTGGTAAGCTTTTAAAAATTACATCATGTCAACTGCTGTTGTTATTGATAACAATAATAATGTAAATAAAATGTATTTAACTTCAAATTCCCGAGGCAACAGTTTTGCCAGGTGGCCCCTGGGATCATTGGGTGGAGGGAACTGTTCCCAGCCCCGCACCCTCCCTCACTGGGCAGTGCTATCCTCAGAGCTGATTTTGTCTGCTGCCGTCCAGAGAGAGGGCAAATGCTCCCCATTCCCAGCAGGGCAGGAGGCCTGGCAGCTGCTGCCTGTTATACTTGTGTCCTAAGTGCTCCCCATCCGAATGCATAGATCCCATGCCCCTACCTCCACACCCTGGGAGCGCCAGGGGAAAGCAGCCCTGCTGCTGGTGGTGCAGTCCTGAAGCCTTTCTTCTTCATGCCCACCTTCCTCCTGGGGTGAGCCATGGGGCAGTATTAGGCTGACAGTGGGTTTTACTGCAAAATGGAGAGTTACAGTCTAGGGATCTGGGCCCTGGCACTGCCCCTCACCAGCCGCGTGGTCCTCTCTTAACCTCAGTTTACTCCTCTGTAAGATGTGGGCAATAATACTTACCCCACCTACCTGAAAGGGCTGTAGTGTAGAGCCAGTGAGATGGTGTGTGGGAAACATCTCATAACGTGCAGGTGCTCTGTCAGTGGGAATCACTACCATTAGAAAGCTGTGATGCCACCACTGCTCCCAGAATCCAGCTTGGTCACACACTGCTGGACAATGGCCCCACGCCCTTTCTCTGCTTGATGGAGATGTTGCGGGCATGATCAGATAAGGAGATAGTGTGTAGAAAGGGCTTTGCAAACTTCAAAGGGCTGTCATGCTCTCATCTACTACTACTAGGACCACCTGCACATCTTCCTTGTTCAGCCACATGAGAGTCTCTAGGATATTTTTATTTCAGATATACACTTTGGGGAAGAATATATGTGCCTAACTTTTACAATTTGGCAATATGAGCCTAAAATCCAGTAGGTATCAATAGCATGGATTGTAACTTATATTTATATTTCTCAGTTTGCTTTTGTTCCCCTGGTTTCATTCAGTGATTTCTCTTCCTCCCTCCCTCCTTCCTTCCTTCTTTCCTTCCTTCCTTCCTTCCTTCCTTCCTTCCTTCCTTCCTTCCTCCCTCCTTCCTTCCTTCCTTCCTTCCTTTCTAGCACCATTCCTTACATGTAGTTTGTTTGAATTATTGGTTGACTGGAATTCTCTGCTGTGAGACTAACAGCATTAAGCAAGGCAGTGATAGATTAGTCCGGGATCCTTCAGCTAGTGAAGTGGCTGCCACGGGCCAAGCCTTGTGCTGGTTACATTTACTACTGAGCAAAAACTAAATATGTAAAATGTGGTCCTTGCACATGGAAAATTCACAGTGTTATTGGGAAAATCATACACACGTGAAGCAGTGATACATGGTTGTACGCTGAAAACAATTATTTATAAAGCCCTAGATTTTATAGTATAGGTAAAAATAGAATAATGTCGGAGCACAATGGTGGTTGGGCCAGGAACATTCAGCCTCAACTAAAGCTTTGACGAAGGGCTTCATGGAGCCTCTGAGGGCTGGAGCTGGATCGTGAAATACACCCGTCTAAGCAAGGGTTTGATGCATGAATTCAGACAAAAATCGCCTTACAGATTTGTCAGTGTTAATGAGTTCCATATGAAATGTATAGAGTAATGGTACTAAATATGTATCATAAACGTTGTTCTTTGTAATGTCATTGTAGCAGAGAATTGAGTTTCTCAGATCTCGAAAGTAACACCCCCAAAAGCATCATTAAGAAAGAGGGAAATCAGAAGATATACAGTAAGGATCATGATAGTGAGGCCTCCCAGGTTCAGCCCTGGAGGCCAGAAATGGGTGGTTATGTTGGAGGCAAAGAAGACAAGAGAGTTCACTCTGTATACGGAGAGGAGACTACTAGTACTGGGTCTTCAGCCATTTTTGCCAAAGATGCACTAGAAAGACAAAGGCCCCTGCTCTCAAAAGAGAGAGTGCAGTTTAATATGATGACCCCGCATGAGGCCAAAAGAAGTACATTGTGCAGAAGCAGTATGAAGGCATCCAGGAGCAGCGACAGTGAGAACCTGGCCCGGGAGCACCACCACCACCACCACTTGGGAGGCCCTGATCACAAGCACCGTGATCTCAACATCTTTGTGAACCCTGGTTTATCAAGAGCAAAGCAGGTGGAAAGGCTGGAAATGGAATGTCGTGAGCCAATGGAGGTGACTGAAGCCTCCTCTTCCCGGTTCAATGAAGGCTCTTTGAGTGACTCAGACATTTGTGAATCTAAATGCTGCCACCCAAGTAACTTTGTCATTGAAGCCCCAGGCCGGAGCTCCGTTTCTAATATGGAATGGGTGAGGATTTTCAAGCCTTCTAAAGTAGAGAGAATTGTTAGACCCAAGACTGTCTGCACGTGCTCTAGGAGTGTCTGTAGAATAAAGTGTCACACCCTCAAAAGGTGAGTTATGTGTCCCATTGGCAAATACCCAGAATAAACACAACTGCGATATTTAGACGTTCTCTTTAAGGCTGTTTGTGGTTATCTTATTCAGACCTAGAAGGCAGAATTTTAAAACAACAAACAGAGGCCTTTGATACAGTCTTTATTCATTCAAGAAACATTTATTAAACCCCTTCTGTGTGCATACCGTTAGCTCTAGGGATGCAGAGATAATACAATTTCTGTTTTTAAATGAGCTCGTCATTGGCAAACATCTATTAAGCACTTGCTACGTTCCAGGCACCGTGCTAAGTACCAGGGATGCAAAGAAAGGAAAAAAAATGTGGTCCTTGCCCTTGAGTAGTCTGTATTCTGATGGAGGAGACAGCATGCAAGTGATTGTTTACATACAAGATGTATACAGTATAAATGAAAGCAAGGAACAGATCCAGCCCCCTCATTTTACAGATAAAGAAACTGAGTTACAGAGTGGTGAATTGATTTGCCCAGGGTGACTTAGCTAGAGTCTGAGGTGGGATTTGAACCCAGATTTTCCTCACTTCCAGGTCTGACCTTCAATCTGCTATAACATGACTGCCTCCATGAGGCTGATAGGGAAAGGGCCTGGTAGAGGAAAATGGAGTAAGAGGGTCAATGGGAATTCTTTAGATTCTTTTTCAAAGACTCGAATGGAGTACCTTAATGTGAAGGAGCAGTCATCGGGGCGAGGGGGAGGACACAGGAGAGAGCAGACTGGGGGAGGGGCTATACACTGGGATGACTGTTTTGAGGTGTTGGGTAGGGGAAAGATGGGGAGAAAATTTGTAATTCAAAATCTCGTGGAAATGAATGATGTAAACTAGAAATAAATAAATTAATTTATTTACAAAAAAAAGAAAGAAAAGAAAAAAAAATAAATGTCCAGATGAAGGCCTCGGAGTCCCCTCGAGATGTGTGTGCTAGCAGAGAATTTAGTATTGGAGGAGAGAGGCCCTGGGTTCAGATCCCCTCTCTGCCACTTGATGTGACCTTGGAAAAGTACACTTTATTCGGGGAGAGGGGAGAAGGGAATATGAAAGGTGTGCAGATAAATTATCGAGGATAGGGAGTGATGGAGGAGAGAGGGCTCCAGATAAAGTGCTGTAAGAGAACCGGAGGAAAGTCCATCTGTGGGAGAGAGGTGTCCAAGAAGACTTGGTGCAGAAGGCGGCCCCAGAGCTGTGCATCAGAAGTAAATCAGAATTCTGAAAGGTAAAGGTAGTGCAGTGTGACTGGAACATAGTGTGCAGTAAGACTGGAAAGGGAAATTGGAGCCCCCCTATCGAGGGCTTAAATGGCAGGTTAAGGAGCTTCTGTTTTCTCTTGGAAGCAACATCTGGGGCTTGGGAAGATGATGGTGGCAGCTGTGTGAAATCATGGGGAAAGACTGAAGGGAAGTCATTTAGAAAGTTCTAGGCAAGAGGTGATGGCGACTTACAGTGGAGGGTACACTAGTGGAGAGGAGGGGAGAGATGAGAGGGCTGACACGGGCACAGATATGATGGAGCCTGGCAAAGCCTGGGGTGGGGGGCCCAGCAAGCAAGAGGGAAGAGTCAAATGGGCAGGTTTTGGAACGGCCTCCTGCAGGGCTCTGTTCCACATGCGGCCGCCCAGGTCCTGGGCATGTTCCTTCATCTCTCTGGGCCTTGGTTGTAGAAGGAGGGTATTTATTGAAATAGATGCCTCTGTGGGTCCTTCCTGCTCTAAAATCTGTGACCCTGAGGTGAGAGATGATGCGCTACATTTTGAATATGATAAGTTTAAAGTGACAGCAAGGCATGCAGAGTAAGACAAAGAGGGAAAGAGGGAGAGAAGAGAGAGAGCTAGAGAGAAGAAAAGGAAGAGAAAGACCCAAGTCAGAGTGAGAGAAGCCTGAAGCAGGGAATGGAGAAAGTAGCCTGGCAGAAGCATTGGGGAGCTCCCAGGGAGGGGAAAGAAAAAAAGCATCTAGAAAAGCCGGCAGTACCGTATGGGAAGTTCAAGAAGAAGGAAGCCTGAAGAAAGCCTTGCACTTAGCTGTCCAGAGGCCATTTGAGAGAATACTTTGGGTGGAGGAGTGCCAGGTGAGGAAGGATTGAAGAGGCTGAAGAGGCAGATGTAGATGATTCTTTCGGGGTGATTGGTGAAAGGGAGATGATGTACAGGCTGAGAGTTTGCAGGGGTGTCAGGGGTCACATGAAAAAGATTTTTAAGGAGAGAGGAGACCTGACATTGTATGTGGCCCACAGTGAAGGGGCTGGTACATAGGAGAGTAAGAAAGGAAAGAGAGGTTATCCATGGATAGGGAGCTCCTGAAGGAGGAAAGGGGATGAACATGAGGAGGGGGTTTGGCCTTGGAGAGGAGAACTGGTACAAAGTAGAGGATGGGTGAAGATGTAGCGAAGTTTGAAGATGAGCGTTGGGGAGGTTAAAGATAGTGAACTGATCTCAGTAAAGCAGACCACAGTCATCTGCTGAGGGTGATGGGGTTTGGGGTGGAGACAGGCCCTGGAGGAGAAGGCGAAAGGCTCTGGGCAGTGGGACAGAAAATTAATCAATGAACACACACACGCACACACACACACACACACACACACACACAGGCACACACAGTTGAGTAGCCCAGGAGTAGAAGGCAGAGAGCAGCCTGCAGCCATGCGAGGTCACCCAGGAGGGAAGGCTGGCTGAAGGATCAGGGCCAAGGAACTCCAGAGGTGCATTAGTATGAGGAGTCTGGAGGAGGAGAAGGCAGTGATAGCAGATGAGGAATGATGGAAGAAGAGGTGGGCAGGGATGGAGGCCAAGATCAGATGCTCAGGCTTATGAGGAGAGAGGCAGCAGAAGAGAGCCAGAGGCTCGAGTCTGTGCTTGGAGAGGGAACCTCATAGTTGAGATGGGAAGTGGGGAACAATTTAGTGTGACTGTGAGGTCAAAGGTTTGATTCCCCAGTGATCACTGAGATGCAGTAGGCACTGCCAGGCACGGGGCACTGCCGGGGATATTGGTGTCACCCAAGATGAGGATGGGGGAGAGACAGTCAAGCAGTCTTGAATTCATTGAGGAAGGAGGAAGAGTGACTAGGGGGCATGGAGGGAGATTAGAGCCTTAAAACTAGGGTCAGGGTGAGAGGAGCAGAAGGGGCCAGGGTGCTGAGGGATGCAGGCCCAGGTCTGTCAGGGAGGACCAGAGAGCAGTGGATTCACTCCCCTTCTGGCCTTTTGTGCTGGGCTGTGAGGAGGGTTGGTGGTCAGCATCGCAGAGGGGGACAGAAATGTGTCTTCAGGAGAAAGCCACATTTCAGTGACGGCTTTTCCTGGACTATGGGAAGCCAGCTCCTCTGCTGCCTACACAGGATTGATTCAGCTGCTGCAAGTCTTTCCTAGGAGCACTCACTGCTTTTTTTTTTTTATTTTAAACCTTTTTTGGATACTTTTTCTAAAAAAAATTATATCACTGTCGCTTCCCAGTGATTCAATTTATCCCCAGTAGAACCCTCTTATCCCAAACCTCCCTTGTTTGGCAGTTTAGCCAAACAGACACAAGACTTTGTTAACGTATACCTTATTCAGCACCTGTTATCTGCCACCTCTCAGAAGAGAGAGAGAGGCACATTACATGCTTTGCCATCAAATCCTTGGTAGTCACTGTTGGTCTTTGCATTGCTTAAAAATCTCAAAATCTTTTCGTTGTTTTCCTTAACATTATTGTGTTTATTGTGTCAACAAGTGTTACTATTGTGATCGTTATGTCAATAACTTATCGTTATAGCTGTCTGTTCTCTTGGTTTTGGGTACTTTATTCTGCATCTGTTCATATCAGGCTTCCCAGGTTTTTCCTGATTCTGCCAGTTTCTTACAGCTTCCCCTGCATCTTAGACTGTCACAAGTGTGTCTATGGTATTTGCTCACTGTCGCCTCGGTGGGGCCTGCTTGTGTGGCCTCGGATAGATCACTGACCCTCTTGAGGCCTGCTCCATAAAATGGGCCCTTCCAGTTCTAACAACTGGGAGTCCTTGATTGTCAGAAGCACTAGGCACCTTCCCAGTAGGCAAAGCCTTTTCCTCACCTGCAGGAGAAAAGTGGGGCTACTTCTGTTCCATTGGACTTCTTCCAGGTGTACCACTGGGGTCCCTGCCCCCCACTCCCCTGCAGTGAAAGGATTGGGAACGTGACTCCAAAACATCCGGTGGGCATTTTTTAAAAACTTCGATTCTACTCCCCCCCCACCAAAAACCAAACCAAAACAAAAACCAACCCTCGATGGTCTGAGCAGGTTTCAGTAAGATGCCTGGATTCTTACTTGTAAAAGGATTTCTATAATATTGATCAGTCCTGCTAGGATTTAATCTTAATCCTGAAATTGGCTTGTTTGTTTTTCAGCCCAACACGGTATCTGGTCCTGGGGAGGTACTTTCACTGCGAGCCTGCACTGTGGTGATGCTGGTGATGCTGACAGGAGGGTGTTTTGTGTTTTATTGACAGCCCTCCAGGCGCCTTCTGGCCTTCTCACCACAGGGGCTCCTCTGGCACAAAGGGCTGGACAAAGAACGAGGAGAGATGCACAGGTCACGCTTCAGATAACAGGCCTTCCTCCGGATTCTTGTCAAGCAGCAGAGGCCCGGACCCCGCCTTCCATCGTGTTAGTATTTGACTGAGAATGACGTGAAGATTTAGACACAGCTGGGAATTCCGGGGGCTCTTAACCTGTCTGCAGTGCAGTGATTAGCTGCTGATGTTTGTTTTATTTTAGGTCTTTGAAAGTCAAAACATTTCATTTCCCAGATCAAACTGCCCAGAGGATGCTCTCAACCCTGGCTGTTGTCAATGGTGAACCCACAGAACAATAGTTCTGTGGGTTTTAGTGTCAGTGACTAAAATCAATAGTGATGGGCATTCTTTATGACTCTTATTTTATAAAAGTAAATGTGATGGGCATTCTTTATTATGCTTGTTTTTTTAGTCCTCTTACCAAGGGGAATAAAATGAATTTCTGAAAGCAAACATTCTAGTTTCCTCCTGTTAATAACCTGTAATGTGGCTTGTCTTTCATGACTTGCACATTGATGACAATGTAGAGGACCTTCCTTTGTACAAAAGTGCAAACCAAGACCACTGGATTTGGATCTGTGAGACCTGGATTCAGATTTTGGTTTCACCACTTACTCCATGTGTGACCTTGGGCAAGTCATGTCCTCTTTGGAGGTCTCCTGACCATGTCTATAAAGCATTTATAAAGGATCAGACCTTGTGATTTAAAAAAAATTTTTAATTGTGAACTAATTTGTCAAAATTGATCAATAAGCACAAAAATTCTGATATAAAAAGAACAAAAAAGAGGAATGTATATGAAATTGTGATAAGGACAGGGACTGGAACAGGAGATTTCACTGGTAATGGAACTCAAAGGTGAGGAAACTCCATCAGTGCAGATTGGCGCCTTCTCTGAGAGGAGTACTCCTAGAAAAGTGTCTCGATTTTGGTTTCACTCTTTATTACTTGTGTGACCTTAGGCAACTCATGTCCTCTTTGGAGGTCTCCTGACTGTATCTATAAAGTATTTTAAAGGATCAGACTTTGTGATTTAAAAAAAATTTTTTTGATTGTGAACTAATTGGTCAAAATTGATCAATAAGCACAAAAATTCGAATATACAAAGAACAAAAAAGAGGAATGAAGAAAGTAAGTGACTTGCTCCAGGGCAGTCAGCTGGACACCTCAGAGGGAGGGCTGGAACCCAGGCCCGCTCTTCATCCACTGCCCCTCAATGAAGCTGTGAGCCTCTGTTGGATACAGTTTGGCCATTTGAAGCATGTATTCAATGTAACAAGGTGGTGACAAAGTCGTCCTCTTTGTCTGCCCTTCTGCCCTTTTGTTTTTCTTCATGCATTTTCTCTTGTTTTATTAATGCTCTTTCCTTTCTTCTTCTTGCACTTCTCTCAGTTCCTACTAACTCAACCTCATCCTGCCTTCAACTAGAACCCTTCCTTGCAGCAAAGAGGCAACAAAGGTCCCTTCCAGCTCTGAAGTTCTATTGTCCTGTGATCCATTTTAAGCAATATCATAGACTTTTAAAATGAAATTTAAATTAAGAACAGAAAATGTAAAATTCTGTTTATTAAACTTTACCTGCTTCCCGGGGGCAGTGAGGAAAGCGCTTGATCAATTGTAAGCAGCAGTGTAGAGACGGGTTATTGTTGTTGACTATTAATAAAACATTTTCTAAAAAAAACCCCTTTATGTTCAGTATTTTAATGATTTCAGAGAGGCAGGGGGGAATTGAAGAAAGACACGGAGATACAAAGGAAGATACACACTCCGCCTTCTGTGGCTTTTTATCACATCTTGTGGCCTTCCAGAATATTTCTGCTAAAGGCTTTTAACATTTATGTTGCCTTTTTGCAGCTATAGGCAATAATGAGGATGTCACCTCTTAGGATCCAGCAGAGACCGGATGTGTTTTACCAGAATTACAACAGGAAATCAGAGTCACTTTCTTACATCCCTCTTTTCTCTCAATATTGTCAAACCACTTCTCTTCAATGTTCCATTGTCCTAGACGTGTCTAAGAGTAGAGGGAGCCTTTACAGCCATCCATGTCTAGTCTTTTCACAAAAAAGATTCTGATAGTCGGGCTACGTTATGTTGGATGGTGTTACACCTCTGTGTCTCTTTCCCAGATTAGGATAGGAGACAAAATTGACAAGAACTGATTGACCTTAGTGATGGTCTGTTGTCAGACCTAAAGAGCATTTCCTTACTGAAATGATGGATACCATCACCTCCTTGGAAGAAAAAGTAAATAGTCCTGAAGAATAGTAGAGCCTAAGTCAGAGGGTATGGGTAGGCTGTCTCAGCTATAAGCCTGCCAGAGAAAGGTGGGTTTCCAATTCTCCTTTCAGGTCTCAGAAGCCTTCCTTGGGCTCCTCCTCTGACCCTGATCATGCTGACATTTGACCCTGCATGATGTCACATGTATATAGATGGTCTCTGCATATGACGAATTAGAAAGTACTTTAAAGAAAAGACAGTGTGTGCTCTAAGGGCATTTCAGAAGACTTGGGAATAGCTTATTTTCACAGTGAAAATTTAGCACAGGAAGGAGCCAGTTAAATAGGACAAAATGGCATTCACAATTCCATGCTTTGGAACAGCAGCACAGTTTTGAGTCTTTCCTAGCACAAGTAGTGTGGTTCTAACATACTAATTAGAGACCTGAAGAATTGACAGGAAAAGCTCAAGAATCTGATGTATGGATGTTATTAATTAATTGGCACCAGTAGTGCCTTTCTTTGGTGATGGGAAACTATTTTAGTTGGATAGGCCTTAAAGAGATCAAAGGAACTTGTTTATAACATTTGTCAGTGCTGCTGAGGAAATAAAGAATCGTTCACTGATAGCTCTCATTTTCACACAAAAAAACCATTTTCAAATGCTCCTTGATTTCATTAGCTTGTTAAAATTGTTGTGTCTTCCAGGATGACTGTTCTCCCACAAGTAAGTTTCAGCGCTTGCTGGCGGAATATCGAGAGATGGTTACTAATATGGAACTTAGCACTCTACTCCCTGTTAGCACTAGCAATCCCAACCACAGTGTATGTTCATTTTTCTCTCAACTAAGTTTATACTCTCTGAATACTCTACTAAATATAAAGGTGCAGACTGATCTCTGGGGAGACATGAAAAGCTTCTCTGATGTGCCAGCAGAGTATGGGGAGTGGTGCATGGGCTAAAAGATGCCCCTGCTTCTGAACTGTTTCTAAAAGGTGATACTTAATGGGACATGTGGTGGGGGGAACTTAGTAAAATAAGACTTCTTTCACAAGATGACCCCTGCTTAACCCTCTTGAAGGCAGTGCATTCCACTTTTGGATAAATTACTTGGTAGGAAGTTTCTTCTTACATTGAACCTAGATCTGTCTCTTCACAACCTCCACACACTGCTCACGGTTCTACCCTCTGGAACCAAGCAGAACAAGGTTAATCCTTCTTCCCCATGATAACCCATCAGATACTTGAAAGGCAACTACCTTGAGTCCCATGGTTATTCCTCTCCAGACTGAACATTACCAATTCCTTCAAACAGTTCTTATATGGTGTCATCTTTAGTACTCTTATGATCCTGCTCACCCTTCCACTTATCAGTGTTCTCATCCCACAGTGGACACTGTCATACAGATGTGGTAGACTAGGACAGAGGTGAGCAGGACCAGTGTCATCCGATTTCAACATGACTCTCTCAGCTTTTCTTTTGGCTGATGTGTCATGCCTTTGACTCCTACTGAAATAAATTGAAAATCACTAATTTTCCTTTACCAGATCCTTTTTTTTATAGGAATGCCTTGCCATAATATACTGTGCTATTTATTTTTTGAGACTCTGTGTAGAACTTTACATTTATCTATTTTAAATTCCAATCTTATTTGATTTGGCCCATAATTCTTTCGTGTTGGGATGTTTTTGGATCCCAATTGTATCATTCATAGACTCATAGAGTCTCAGTGTTGGAAGGGACTCAGTGATCATCTATGCCAGATCTATACATGATCTGTTACAGTATGCCTAATTAACCATCTAGCCAACCTTTGTTTGAAGACTTCTATTGAGGGGGAAACATAGCACATCCCAAGGAAGTTCATTCCTCCCTAACTCCAACTGTTAATGAAATGTTTCATTATATCAAGCCTGAATTTGACTTCTTGCCATTTTCAGCCATTGCTTCTAGTTGAACATATCTTTTAAAATTTGATAGAGGTGTCTTCTGTGCCTTCATTCAAGGCATTCATTTTTAAGAAAATGTAAACAGCACAGATCCCTGGGGCATTCTACTTGGAGACCTCCTTCCAAGCTGATACCAAACCATTAATGGTTTTCTCTGTAGAAGAAATGGTCTTCTCTGCATTCAGTTCTAAATCTGCAGAATTGTGCTATCACCTAGCCCACATCTGTTCAGCTTGTCCAAAAAAATGAGAGGCTTTGTCAGGGGCTTTGCTCTGTTTGGATATGCTCTGTCTAAAGCATTTCCCTCCTCTACTAGTTGAGTTACCTTTTCTTGAATGGAAATGAGGTTAGTCAGGCATAACTTATTATTGATGACACCATGCTGACTCTTAGTGATCATTTTTTTCCTTTCTAAATGCTCACAAGGTATTCCATTGATTCTCTAATTTTCCTGTGAATTGAGATCAAGCTTCCCAGCCTATAATTTGGAGATTTCCCCTTCTTTCCTTTTTTTGGGTATCAGAGCTGTGCTTTCTTTTTCACAATCTTATGTCACTTCTCCCCTATTCTACCTGAGTTTTCAAGTCAGCTGTTCAGCAGTCACTTTCACTAACCCTGGACTGGCAACTTGAACTCACCGAGGGCAGTAAGGTACTTGCTTATCATTTCCTCATCTCTCGTGGGTTTCAGTTCCCTTTAGTTTCTTTGTTCTCTCTTTCCCAATTGGAAGATCATTGTTCTTGGCAGAAGAGTTGGGTAGTCCTGTTTTCTATGTTTTATCTATTATCATTAGCCCATTTATTCTCCATAGCAATCCTATCTCTTCTTACTCTTCTTCTTACCTCCACCATAGCTTAAAAAAAGATCTAAATGAATCTGTGATCTCATTGGTTTGAAAATTCCCTCCACCAGTGCCAATGACTGTCCATCCCAAGGGACTCTCATCCGTCTTCTCCCCAAAGTTCACCACAGTAGGTCTGCCCATTATACTGAAACAAAACAACAAACACATCCTCTTCGCCATCGGCTTTTTTGTGTGTGTGCTGATTTGCATCCTTTCTTCTTGGCCCATCAAACATATCAGTGGGAAAAACATCCATTGCTTTGCAGACTCCATCACATTAACTGAGTGGTGTCTACATCAGAGGGATGTGTCTGGTCCTGCTTTTGCCACTAGCAGTTTGAGTGATCTTGTACAAGTCACCTAACTGCTTTTTAATCTCATTTTCCTCATCTGTAAAATGAGGGATTGGGCTAGAAAATCCCTTTCCATTTTAAAATTGTATTCTAAATCCTTGATGTTGGTTTTGCTTTTGCCAACCATAAACAACTTAATATCTCCAAATTCATATAGAAGATCACTGTTTTTCCTTTTTCATGTACTTTTCTCAGTATTTGGACTCATTGGCATCTTTCTGGTGATCCTTGTCTAGTGATGATTACAGTTTGTTATAATATTCTCGTATAAGGAGGAGTATGACCAGTGAAAGGGGCCGGGAGCACAGTGGGGTTCTGGCTTTGAACTCCAAAGATGAGGGCTCGGCCCCAGAGTGTCCCACTATTTGCTCCTGGGGTGGTTTTGAGCAAGTCGCTTAACCCCACTAGTCATCAGTTCATCTGTAAAATGAGAGAGTTGGGAGCCATGATCTGCCAGGTTGTTGGTAGTTGAAAAACCCACCATGTTGTGACTGGAATGGCTAGTCTCTGCTAGGGGGGCAGATCTTTGCTGGCCTCTTTGGGGCAATCAGAGGTCTGGCAGCCAAGCAAACAACACTTCAAGAACTATTAGAAAAGTACTAGCAGATTGGGCTTGTGTTGTCGTGGTCCATGGGCTTAAGCCTTGTTTCCTCCAAAAGACTAAAGGTTCTTGGGAGGAAGGAACTGTATAAGGCAGTTGGGTGTTCCAGCCCTGCAGCTGTGTTCCTGTGTCAGCCTTTTTTGATCTGTCTCACAGCCCCCTCAATACAGTGCCAGGCCTACAATAGGTACACCATGAAGAGGGTTGAATTGAACTGTGTGCCATCTTGTTTCTAGCATAATGGGTGTGTGGTCTGTTTAGTTAGTGACAGGGTCTTCAGTCAAGGTCTCTCAGAATAGTATGGGTTAAATCTGGCAAAGAGCTGATTGTTCGGGACAGCAGATGATTTCTATATAGTTTAGTTATAATGTCAAGTCAAGAGAGCTGGGTACTCTAGCTAGTGACAGCTGCAGAGTGGCATGAGAACCTTCCCCTCCCCTCAAAAAAACAAACAACTTAAAACTCAAGGGATCTTGTTCCTCAGAGTGAATTGTGATGAACTAATTCATTAACTGCTTAAGACTGGCTACCTTTTAAAAGGGCATTAGAGGCAGCTGGGTAGCTCAGTGGAGCAAGCCCTGGGCCTGGAGTCAGAAAGACGCATCTTCCTGAGTTCACACCTGGCCTCAGATACTTACCAGCTATGTGACCCTGGGAAAGTCACTTATCCCCATCTGCCTCAGGTTCCTCATCTATAAAATGGGAATAATAATTATACCTCCTTCTTTTGAGTTGTGGTGAGGATCCAATTGGATCATACTGGTAAAGTTCTTAAGACAGTTCCTGGCACATCGTTCTTCAGTCATGTCTGACTCTTCCTGAGCCCGTTTTGGCTTTTCCTTAGCAGAGATACTGGGGTAGCTTGCCATTTCCTTCTCCAACCCATTTTACAGATGAGGAAACTGAGGTAGACAAGGGTAAGCGCCTAGGATATAGCAGGCACTTAAATGCTTATTTTCTTCCTTCTCTCCTACTACTAAGTGAGACATAATCTGAATAAAGAAAACAATTCAGTGTGTTTTTAGCTATGTTTGTATTTAGTGGTAGGGTCACAGAATCAGAATTTTATAGTTGAAAGGGAGGTCAGAAGACTTGTCCAGGCCCCACCCAAAAAGGAATCCTTTCTATAACTCAGAACAAGGGGTCATTCAGCCCCTGCTTAGGACCTTCCAGGAAGGCTAACCTGCCTGGACTGGCAGTTTATTCCATGTGTGCATGGCTCTAATGGTTAGAAAGTTTTTCATTACTTTAGACCTAAGTTTATTTCTTTGTAATTTCTACCCACTGTTCCTGTTTCTGCTCTCTGGGGCTTGATCTCTCTTCCAGGTAACAGCCTTTCAGATACCTGAACACAATTCCCATTGTCCTCCTCGAGTTTTCTCTTCTTTAGGCTAAACATTTCCTCCTATGGTATAGTTCCAGGGCCCTTCACCAGCCTACTTTTCCTTCCTCTGTACACTGTCTACTTTATCAGTGTCCTTCCTAAATGGTAATGCCCAGAATGAGCACAGTTCTCAGGATGTAGTGTGACTAGGTCAAAGTGCTAAGAGACTATCACCACCTTATTTCTAGAGGGAAGGTTTCTCAGTGCAGTCCAAGATCAGGCTGGGTTTTTTTTTAGCAACCATGTTTAGCTTACAGGCCACAAAAACCCCTCTATCTTTTTCAGACAAACTTCTGTTTAACCAATCCTCCCCATCCTATACTCATCAAGGCCAATTTCTGAATCCATGTGTAAGACTCATATTTATCTCAATTTAATTTCATTTTATTAGATTTAGCACAGAGCTATAGACTGTTGAGATCTTGTCTGCCTTGACTCTGCTGTCCACCATTGTTAGGCCATCTGCCCAACATTTTATGAACATGCCTGCTATACCTTTAGTCAAATTATTGATAACAGTGTTAAACAGCCCAGAACCAAGCATTGAGACCTCAGGGTCTCTACTGGTAAGCTCTGGGCAATGGGTCTTGAACCATTAATTGCTACCGTATCCACCCCATTCCCACCCCCAACTTTGGAATTCTTCTAATTGTAGTATCATTTAGTCTACTCTTAGGCTTTATTTCACAAGAATGGTAAGAGATGCTCTTACCAATCAGTTAACTGAAGTATAAGTAAGTTATATCTAAGACATTAATTACCCTTATCTACTAGCCCAATCTAGTGACCCTGTAAAAGAAGGAAATCAGATTGCTCTGGCATGATCTATTCTTGATGAAGCCAGTTCATCATAAGCATTGTTTTGGATCCAGATGTTCATTCATGAGCTCTTTAGTGGTCTGTTCTAGAATTGTCTTAGGAATCAAAGGCCAGCTCACAGATTCTGCTCTTTCCCCTTTTTGAAAATCTGGAAATTTCTGTTCTCTAGTCCTGTGGTGCCTGCCTAACGCTCTTCCCTTCTTCAGGCATCAATGACAGAGGCTCAGCCATCCCATCAGCCAGACCAATTGATTACCAGTGCCCAAGCCTAGAGTTCAGCTACCTCAAATTCATCCAAAACAACTAAGTTCTCTCATGTTAGCTTTACCTGTCTTGGGCATCATCTCCCTGTTTGCCATTTTTGTTCTTCCCTTTAGTCACTCTCCTTGGCAGAGAAAATAGAAGCAGATGAGATTTGAACAACTGTTGCTTTTCTCTGTTGACATCTCCTGTATCCCTGCCTGGGCCACTGCTTGTCCATCCTCTTCCTTTGACCCTCCTCTTTCCCATATGTAGCCAGAAAGGTCTTTATTGGGATTCTTAGTTTCCTGCAATGGTGCCATTTCAACCTGAGTTTTAGGACTGGCTGCTTTATAGCTCTGTGCCATCTATGTCCTTTTTGTCTCCTTCCACTTCCATTTTCTCTACACCTCATCTTTTTTTTTTCATTGACTTGTTTATTTACTTTTAGTTTACAAGATTCAGTTCCACAATCCCTTGAGTTTCAGATTTTCTCCCCTCCCTTTCCCCCTCCCATCGTGGCATGCAGTCATGTATAGGATCTGCATATACTTTCACATTGTACAATAGTCTGGTTGTATAGAAGGGTTGTAACCAATGAGTGAACACTGGGAAAAAAGAAACAAAACCAAACATGAAAAAGAAC
>CM053587.1:327136519-327181846 GCA_028646515.1 Pseudochirops corinnae | reverse complement strand
CAAGGTTGGTCATCACACATACGATGTGTCTGTGATTGTGTACAAATTTTTCCTGGTTCTGCTCTTCTCACTTAGCATCAGTTTGTATAAGCCTCTCCAGGTAATTATGAAGTCCATCTCCTTCTTATAGCACAACAGTATTCCATTACATTCATATACCACAACTTGTTCAGCCTTTCCCCAATTGATGGGCATCCCCTATATTTCCAGTTTTTTGCCACCACAAAGAGAGCTACAATAAATATTTTTGTACATATGGGTCCTTTTCCCACTTTTGTGATCTCTTTGGGATATAACCCCAAAAGTGGTCTTGCCAGGTCAAAGGGCATGCAATTATTTATAGCCCTTTGGGCATAGTTCCAGATTGCTCTCCAGAATGGTTGTATCAGTTCACAATTCCACCAACAATGCATTAGTCTACACCTCATCTTAAAGTGACTTTGGTGAGTTCCCTTTGCATCCACTTCAATGTCTTTACACAACTCCCATTTCCCCTGCCCCTTTTTTGGAATTGTTTCCATCTATATCTTCAGAATTTGATTCTTGGGAGTTTCCCATCTGTCCTGGGCTGACTTCCTCTAAAGGATATAGTTCATGCACTTCATTCCTATCCTTTTTCTGAACCCTACTGGGTTCTGATTCTAGTGGGTGCAGTCTAGGGTATATGTCAGAGCTATGCCCAACTTTCCTCTCCTTCCTCATTACAGACTCTAGTCTCTTCCTCCAGATGTCCCCATTATTCACGGCCTAGCAGCCAGTCCCTCCTTGTTAGAGAGAATCAGATCCATGGTAGAATTTCCCCTTATTGGTCCCTTCACTAAGTCAATTGCCTGCTTTCCTTTTTAGTACGTATGCTCTTTGAGGACAGGGATGATCTCCCTCTGGTGCCCAGCGCCAGATCTGGCAGGTAGTAGGTGTTTAATAGTAAATGCTTGTTGATTGATAAATGCTTTCCTGTGTCGTTCCTGAGTACTGACTGAAGGGTTCTTTTGTAGACAGACTGCTCTGACCTGACAGCTCACAAAATACCACTGCCAGTGATTGAAGAAAACAACTCCTGAGTCCAGTTTTCTGGGTGATCATGGGTAAGTCACCTCTGCTTATCTTGTGACATTTCCTAAGCAGCTTCAGAATGCTGATAATGAAAGGTCAAAGCCAGACTTTGTTTGTGCCCCTTCTTTTTCATATCACCTATACCTGCCAACAGGCCCCTTCCACATTTCAGGGACTAAGTAAGCATGGCCATTAGATAAGAAACGCACCTAGAGATTACCTAGCCCAGCCTCCTTGTTTTCCTGAGGAGGCCACAAGGACCCAGAGAGTCAGAATCATTTGCTCAAGGTCACAGCCAGGACCAGAACCCGGATGCCCAAGCCACATCAACATACTGCCTTGAACGCTGTAGGCACTCGATATGTCCTAGACATTTTCTAACGTGATTGAACATCAGCATCTTTCAAAATCAGATCTTATACGAGTAGTTTACAGATAGCCTCGTCAGAACTCCCCTTTTATGGGAAGAGATTTTTCATATGTAGTTACGGGATTAATAAAGCATAGTCTTAAGCTTTGAACCCTTCCCATCAACAGCTGAAGTTTCTGTCATGATTCCTTCCACTAGGGCCATTTATTCCCCCTGAATGGTCCTCTGTAGAGTTTCTCTGGAATCCAATTTCATATGGGCTGTTTGTTCAGAGGTTTTTGAAGTTTCTGAAAGTCAGCACAAGCACTTGAGATATAGCTAACAAATCATTGATTTTTGGTGTCAGCAATTTTTCAATTCTTAAAAATTCCTTACATGATAGTGCAGTTCTGATATGTATGCATTCAGGAAAGGAAAGAAGAGCCCAGCCCCACTTCCTGGAGGTGGCAGGCAGGAGGTTTCCTACAAAGCCCTCTCTTCTGCAGCCAAGGGGACTTGGAGGTCTTTCACACACCTCTGGTTGGCTTTGCCTGGGTCAGGAGGCAGAGCTACATTTCAGAGACAGTGGGGAATTAGACATCTCTATCCTTTTTTCATGGATCTTGTTAAATATGTGCATCTTTCCTCTTCCTCCCCTCTAGAAGCAGATTTCTTGTCTGTTTAGAAGGAAGGAAGCAGACATCCTTGCCTAATGCTTACTTTGAAAGAAGAGGATTATAATTCTTCATAAGCAGTAAACAGCTAATAGCCAAAGGCACCAGAAGACCAGTTCTTAACACCTGTATTTTGAATGTTGTCAAGTTAGTAGTTTCCAAATGTCATACCTAGATGCTAGGCCTTATTTGTATATATTTGTGAAACCAAACTTAGGATTATGCTGAGAAAAACATGACTCTTGTGTGTAGATGCCCTCCCACTAAATGCTGGAGAAGCTTTGGTAAAGCATGAACATCAAAGTGAGAACCCCAACAATCGGCGATGAATTGTACAGAATTCTCCACCCTTCTGATGAATTGTCTGAACTATTTTTTCTTGGCTATACATGCATTTTCATTTTCTGCTGGTCTGTTACCAGGGTCAGTTTATAAATGCCTAAGAAATGGCATTCTCTTACTATTTTGCTGTTTTGGCTCTGGACTTTGCTATGTAAATAGACATGAAATAATGTGCAAAGTGTTTTTGACTGGAAAGTACTTCCCTGAGTGACTGAAAATTGATGTCCTTCAGCCCAAAAAAATGAGCTGAGCAATTCCCCTCCTCTAGTCTGAGACCCCTTGTACACCAAAAGCTCACTAGAAGATCAAGTGTTACGTGTGGTATTTTAATTTTTTCACCTCCAAGGAATGAGAACAGCATCGTATCTAACTTGTAAAGTCATTTTATTTTTTAAAAATATGCCATGTGTATCTGTCTCTTCTAAGAGAAGCAACAGCTGCATTCAATGAAAATATTTTTAACAATAAAGAGAATGACTTTTCTGTAGTCTCTTCTTGGTCATAGCACTGGAGTGGAATCTGGGAGGCTGGTGGGGAGACAAGGGAGGCGAGAAGAAAGTGGCATCCCTAGGCCCTCCCACTTTCCAAACTAGGAACAGCCCATCCAATACATTCCATTATTAAGAAAAGGCCCAGCCGGGCAACTTTGCTTAGGAATGTGGGGATTTATTTTTTAATGCGTTACCAGCATAAAAGAGACAGTTTTCTATTGTGCTCACCTCAGTGCGTCTTTGTTAAAAAAAAAGGTTTCCATGTTATGTCAGTTGATTTTCGTGAGTCTAGAGGACCCACCCCTTTTGGCCCATCTAATTAGGGTACTGAAAGTAGAAATGGGGTGGGGTTTGCTTATGTTCTTTATAAATGCATACTTTATAATTTGGACAGAGTGAAACTGAAAAGTTTGATTCTGAGAAAAAAGGCTGCCAAGTTAAGAAACCTAACATGTCCTGGGGGAGGCTGGATTCCAACAAAAGTTCTCCTTACCCGCCTGCCTGATGATGAGTGAACACTGCTGATTTTGCTGGGTTAAAACTCTTGGGGAACCAGGTTTTAATAGGACTAGTCTTTGTGGGGCCAGGAGATTGGTGACTGAATTCTATCCTAGATTATATGATTACAAATTCTAGACTTCTTCTTAGCATTGCATATGTACTCCCGGGTACAGTTCAAATAGGAGAAATTTTAGGTTTCTTGTGTTATCTACAAGCGATTTTGAGACATCAGCTGCAATTCTTTTCATGGTGGCCTTTTTGCAAACACTTAGTGTGGCCCCTCCAGCATGAGATGGCTAAGTGTCCCATTTGATAATGTTCCAATGATGGCTTTGGATGCACAGTTGGGTGATTTTACCAACTCCTTTACCCATCACCTCTCCAGGATCAATCTATGAGTACCTTCCTTCCCTGTATTTTCGGGTTCTGTCTAGGGGGCCGTTCTTGTTCAAAGGTTGGTATCCTCACATTAATTTAAAAATGGTCTCCAAGTTTTGTTTTAAAACCATGTTTTAATATACATTCCCATCACTGACATCCTTCAGCTATGAGAGAGGGCTACCAATTTATTCATTCAGTTGTCTGTCAGCCAGGAATCATTTCAGAAGCTGAATGAAACTCTCTTATAAGGGTAATTTTAGAGTTTATGGAAAGACTTGTTTTTTGTTTGTTTGTTTTTTAAACAGATATTGAAAGACTTTTTTAAAAGGGGCAGGATCAAAGCCTATGATACATAAGAGCTAAAAATAGTTTTTTGCCTCCAGATTATAAACACTAACGCGTAGGGCCGGAAAGGTCTGGGCAGCAGACAGCAAAGGAACGGGTGAGGTAGACCCTGAGTTGTTCGGGACCTCTGTTTGAGGCCCACCAGCTCCTAGGGCTCCGCTCTCCAGGATTTCTCTCCTTGCCCACCCCTCCTTCTCCTTCCCTCTAAATTACTTGCCTCTGAATTTCCATTCCCACCCTCAGGGTCTTGCATGGAGCCATTTTGCAGCCCTGCTGCCGTTTGCTTGTTTGCTTGGTGAGTTTTTTAGAACCCATTAGGAGCAGGGTCATTACTCTAGGCCTTATGCAGAATCGTCATGAGGGATGGAGGGGAGAGTAAACAGAGCGCATTAGGAGAGTGGGCACATCAAGACAGCAACTGCACAGGGAAGATTGAAAGTCAAAGTGGCCTTCGGATCCAGGAGACTGTCTGGCCACTCAGGAGTGCTTAGATCGATCTCGGAGATGCTCATGCTTTCCAGGTCCTTGGGTGAGTACCCTCTTAGGAGGATGTATGTCCTAATGCACCAGCCAGACCAATTATTTTATTTCATTTCAATAAATGTTAATGTATAAGACACATCATACTAGGAAACAGGAATTTTTTTTAAAAATTACATAGTCCCTTTCTACTGAGGAGTGGGGTGGGGGGGTTAAGATATTCCCATATACACAGATATATATAGAAGGCATCTCGTTGTTTTGCAGATTAGTAAACTGAGGCCCAAGGAGGTTAAGTACAGGTAATAAAAGGAAGAGCCAGGAAGAACCAAGTCCTCTGACTTGAAATCCAGTGACCCTACAGTGGTGCCATGGGCATGGCTGCATTTCTTGCCTGGCACAGGGGAGAGGGAAACGATAGTACCTTACAACAAACATCTATTAAGGAGCTACTGTATACAGGGCACTGTGCTTGTCCATGGGGCAGAGGGTCAGGTGATAAAAAAATTTAAAGATGACCAAGCCCCTGCCCTCAAGGAGCTCATTGTCTAGCTGAGATATACTGAGTAATATTACATAAGACCTTCAGAGAATTACAAAATAAATGGCCATGTCTGAGCAGGATGGGCATGAGGAGGAAGTGATGTTTGAGTTGGACTCTCAAGGGTGGGTAGGAACTCAATAGGGAGAGGAGAGGAGGGAGAGCCAGGAAAGGAACATTGTCATCCCCAGTGGAGCAGCCCAGAATATAATGGGCCCTCCTTGCTAGGGGTGGGCTCCCCATCCCTAGTGGTCTTCAAGCAGAGCTGGAGGATGCTTGTCAGGAACATAGAGGGGGCATGCTTGCCAGGTGCAGGTTGGACAGGGTGGCCTCTGAAAATCTGTGGTTTCATGCCCAGAACTATGCATGAGAGAAGTTGTTCTTGCCAATGGCAACAAGTTGGAACTGGGGAGGGAGGAGAAAAGTGAAAGTAGGAAGGCCTTTCTGTTGTTGTTCAGTCATGCCTGACTCCGGGACCCCATTTGGGGTTTTCTTGGCAGAGGTTTGCCATTTCCTTCTCCAGCTCACTTTATAGATAAGGAAACTGAGGCAAACAGGGTTAAGTGCCTTGCCCGGGGGAGTGTCCCAGGCTGGATTTGAACTCAGACCTTCCTGATTCCAGATGTGGAACTCTATCCACTGTGCCACCCAGCTGCCCACCTAGGAGGAGGATATTCCTGTTAAGGCCATGGTAATGACTGAATGTTTTAGCTTCCTAAGGGCCTGGACCTTCATTGTGTTGGGAACTCCCAGGTGAGGCATGCCTTCCTCCACCTTCTCTGAAACTTCTGGCCTTAGACAGTAGCCTAAAGCAGACGTGCCCAAGGTCGCGAATGTTAGAAGCCTGACCCAAACCCGGGTCTCTCTGGCTTCAAAGTCTGTTTTTCTATCAGCTCTCCTATGCTGACTCTGAACTAGGCTCAAATCGATGGGGATGTAGGAGGGTCAGATCCCAGAGAGGTTGGGGAGGTGGGATTGCCAGGACCTCGTAGCTGATTGGATATGAGAGGTCTAAGGAAGATGGGAGAAAGCAAGCCCCCGGATTTGGAGTATGGGGAATGGCAAACCAGTCCAGGATCTTTGCCGAGAAAACCCCACGGACGTTATGGTCCGCGGGGTCTGGAGAGTCAGACCCCACTGGATGATTGAACCAACAGTGCTGAATACGGGCTCGTTTGTGGGGTGAGGGTGGAATGGGAAAAAGAGAGGGGGCAGGTAGCTGGAAGGATTAAGGAAAGCCCTTGATTTTTAAGCATGGGGAGCTGCGAGGTCCTTTGTAACCAGATGACGGGCGGGCAGCGGAAGAGGCAGGAGAAGTGTGCTGCGACGGGGGCCGGGAGCGGGCTGGAGGCGGCCGGGAGCGGGCTGGAGGCGGCAGGTGCAGGAGGGAGCCCAGGTAGGGACTGAAGTCCTGTGACCTTTGGAGAAGGAGACGAGCTGAGAGATGGAGGGCCTCGGTCTGCGGGAAAGAGGAAGCTAGGTGATCGGATCTAAGGAGACCTAAGGAGCAGGGAGACGGGAGGGGGCTCTGGCTGAGCTCCAAGGGTCAAGGGAACCCTTAGAGGGTGACCGGTGGGGGGCGGGGAAGGATGGAAGGTGTAAGGAGGGGTGGGGTATGACGGATGGAGCCAGGGCCGGAGGCGGGAGGGGGAGGAGCTCTCGGTCAGGTGTGGGGCCGCCCAGCCCTTCCTCGTTGAGCTCGGGGAAAAGAGGAGGGGCGGCGATGATGCTGGGGGCGTGGCGGGCGCCTCAGGGGCGGGGGCGGGGCGGGGCGTGGGGAGGCGTGGCCGTGCGGGTGACGCGCTCGCTCAGTCGCGCTGGGCTCCGGGGCCGGAGCAGACGGGCCGTTCCGGGTCGGGAGGCGCTCGCCGAGCTCGCGGGCGGGGAGGATGAACACGATCAAGAACGTGCCGGCGCGGGTGCTGAGCCGCAGGCCGGGCCACAGCCTGGAGGCAGAACGGGAGCAGTTCGACAAGACGCAGGCAAGGGCAGGGGCCGGGGCAGGGGCCGGGGCCGGGGCCGGGGCGGGAGCGCGGGGGGCGCCGCGCAGCCCCGCAGCTCCGGGAGCTTCGGGCGCAGCGCGCGGCGCACCCGCAACGGGGCCGGGGCCGGGGTCCTTCCGCGCTCGCCCCGCCGGCGCCGACGCCGGCGCACCCACGTCCGGGGGGCCGCCCAGGTTGTACCTGGCCGGCATCTTGGGCTCCTGCGCCGCATGGGACCTCACAGGTCAGCTAGGCCAGCGTTCTCCTTTTACAGGGCAGGAAACTGAGGCCCGCAGCGGGGAGGGGGCTTGTCCGAGGGGGCTGGGCGCCCGGCAGCGAGCGCTGGAGCCAGCCCCGCAAAGCTGGGCTCCGGAGCCCCGCTCGGCGCGTGCTGCCGCGTCCATGTGACTGTATGTCATTTGTCTAGTGTGTGGTTTCCCACGGGTGTGTGTGTGTGAGAGAGACCCCCGTGTGTGTTTCCTTCGATGAGTGTAGAGAGGGCAGTCAGGGCATCTGTCCGCGTCCGAGCCGGCGACCGGAGCTCCCCGCGGGGCGGGCTGCCCATATGTGGACGGGCTGACCTGTCTGGACGTCTGTGTGTTTGTGCCCGGGAAGGGGTCTCACCAACGTAGGAGCAATGTCTTCTCGTTCAGACAGACCGCAGTACGTGTTCCTATGTAAATACTTAGCACTAGCCAGGCATTTCGGTGTGTTTGTGCTCCCCTTTTTGTTCAGGGTATCTCTTGGTATTTGTGAGACAGTCTGGGGTGGGGGTAAGGGCACAGCTGGTGGGTGGGGGGCACAGGGCTGCCTAGAAGTATTTGCCCCTTTTCAAGGGTCTTGGGAGTGAGGAAAATGACCGGCAGGTTTTGGGGGTGAGGTAGGGTGGGTCACCAGGTCACCCCCTGTTGTGTCTCTGGGCCCTTCCCCTTCTTCCTAGCCCAAAGCTATTCCAGAAAAAAGGAATGTCCCAAGAAGGTTTTCTTGGCTTAAGTAAACGCGGAAGGCCGGTTGGGGCTCTGCCATCTCATGTCAGCTGACAGAGGCCCTGGCAGCCAGGGGGAGCCAGGTGAAGGCCCTCCTGCTCAGCCCCCTCCCAAGGAGAGCCAGGCCAGGTGCTGCATCCACAGGGATTCCGGCCTTTTGGGCCGCAAGTTCAGCTATTCTATCATGGTAGCTGACATTTACATAGCGCTTTAAAATTTGCAAAGGGTTTTGCATACATGATTTCATTTGAGCCCCCAAACAGTGTGACTTCCTCTCCCAGGTGTACCTGGGAAGGACATTTGGGCTGTCCAGAGCATCCAGGATGGTTGGATTTGGCTGACAGTCTTCTGCCTCCTAGGCTCCCTGGAAGACATCCTATCTAGACCAGTCTCTTCATTTTACAGCAAAGCAAACTGAGGCACAGCAGGGTTATTAGGGATTTAAGGATTGGAGGCAGAGCTGGTTAGAGACCTCAGTAGCCCTCTGTTCCAAGTGAGGAGATGGAGGCCCAGAAAAGTGAAGGGGCTTGAGGCACCCGTTTGTGAGAATCAACGGTGGGGTGGAGGCCAGCTCCTTTGACAGCAATAGGACAGGTTGTGTTGTAGAAAGGGGTGTTATGACTGTCCCTGTGGGCCCCAAAGGGCAGGACTGGAAGCAGTGGATGGGTGGAAGTTGCTGGTTTAGATCTGATGTCAGGAAAAAACTTCCTAACAATGAGAACTGTCCCTAAGTAGGCCGGGCAGCCTTTGGGAGGCGGAACATTTTCTCCTTCCTTGGAGGCCTTCCAACAATGGCTGGATGGCTCCTTGTTAAAGATATAACGGAGAAGATTCTCTGGACGCAGAGGCCTCTCTACAGCCCTTTTAGCCCTGAGGTTATCGACACGCCACCCTTGGAGGCAGGTGAGGCAGGGAAGGATGATTATACCCATTTTACAGATGGGGAAGCTGAAGTTCATTGTTTGTAGGAAGCATGAGGGCAGTTTGGAGCCTAGGTCTAGGTGACTGCCTTTCACATCTTCTCTGTTGCATCCTTCGTAGTGTTGGGGCTGGCCATCTCAGTCTTTCATATATAGAAAGAGAAGTTGGAGCCTCTTTTCACTAGGAATGACAGGGATCTCTCTCCCCATCTCCCAGTCTTTGATTCTCACGGTAGGACCATATTTCCTTAGCGGAAACTCCTAGTTTCCTTTCCTCTGGACTGGAGTTTACCAGAGAGGCCTATTATCTCGTCACTGCCAATGTGAAAAGTTTGATGTATGTGGTCAGACTTGTTTGCCTGAGCTCTGGCCCAAATACAAACATGTGCACACCCTCTTATTAAATACCTGCTCCTCACAAACACTTCCGGCCCCATCTAGGCTCCCCCCTGCTCCGTACTTGGCTCCCGAGCCCAGCAGGCCTGGAGAGTTCTGAAGCCTGTGTTTATTTAAACAATTAAATGATGGAGAACCCATTACTGAGAATTTCATCCTGAATACTAGGACCAGTCAGGCACCAAGCATTTATAAAGCACCTGCTGTATGCCCTGCATCATACTAAGTCCTGTAGATACAGAATCATTCAATTAACTGGCCTTTGTTTAGGGCCTACCATGTGCCAGTCATAGCCCCTGTGTGTGCCTTCTTCTCTGTTAGAATGGGAGCCCTTTGAAGGTGGGGGCTATTCCCAGGACTTAACACAACGTTTTGCTATGATAAAAGCTCAATAAATGCCTTCTATTCATTCACATTGCTAGGCCCTTGAGAGGGACCAGCCGTGGACTGTGATTTCACTGAGTTAGGGTCTCTTGGGTGAGACCATCGACGCTTTTAATGCAGGTTAGTGCCTAGAGTCCAGGTCACACGGCTAGGATGCGTCAAAGGCAGGATTTGAACTCAGGTCTTCTTGGCTTTGGGGCCCAGAAGGGGGTTGGACACTGAAGATAGTGAACCCATCTGTGTCCTTGGGGAGATCACGTTCTATCAGGAGAGACAGCATGTATATGCAGGTGATGGTGTGGGAGAGAGGGTGCCAGGAGGATGGGGCCAGAGCTGGAAGAGGCCTCATATATCATCCAGCCCCCAGCCTCTTCATCTTACAGAGGAGGAAGCAGTCCCAGAGAAAGAAGGGGGCTTGCTGTAGCCCCCACCAATGCCAGAATTAGGCTGGGGCCTCTGGTCCTCAAACCTAGCATCAGTGCCCACATTCTTGCGCCTTCCCCTTTTGTCTGACATCGTGGCTGGTGCCCTCCAGGCCTTGGATGCCTGTTCTCCTGGAGGCTCAGCACCAGTGAAGGCTTTCCTGACCTTGGTCTCTTCAGCCTCTCCCCTGCCCCCTGAAAAAATGACTTTATTTTTACCTTGCACTCACCTTGGATCTTAATTTAATCCTGCGTGATGTGGAACGGGGTGACCTCTGAGGTTCCTCCCTCTCCTTCATCCTGCGAGCCCGTGTAGACATTCTCTGTTTCCCTCGAGCTGGAGAGGGACCCCTCAAAGCCACCTGGGCTGACCTTTTCAGATGAGAGGGTAAGCGAGGTACCCAGGTGGCGAGCATAATAGGTGGGTGTCAGAGCCAGGCGCGGCCTCCAGAAGTGAGGGGAGGGAAGAAGCCGTCCTTAAGTGCCCACTGTGTGAAAGATGGGCACTTGACAAAGATGGTCTCCTTCCGCTGCTGGCCCCTTGTGCTCCTGGCTCCTCGAAATCCCCAGAGCAGGAGGGGAATCACTAAAGGGCGGCTGTGTTTTCCACTTCTGTATCTCAGTAGTCCAGGCCGGGGCTGGCAGTAGTAAATATTTAATACATATTGAACTGAATTGAGTTTGTGTGTTTACCCAACCGAGTCAGCCAAGAGCTGAAGTCACCCACCCGTTAAAGCTACTGACCCTTCTCATCAGGATGAGAATCAGGAAAATCTGCCTCACACACCACCTAGCTGTGTGACCCTGGGCAAGTCACTTCACCCTGTTTGCCTCAGTTTCCTCATCTGTAAAGTGAACTAGAGAAGGAAATGGCAAACCACTCCAGTATCTCTGCCAAGAAAACCCCAAATGGGGTCACGAAGAGTGAGACAGGAATGAACAATGTCCCTATTTAGTTGAGGTTGAAATGTCCCCTGTGTCACAGGTACCTGTGGACAAGTTGAGGCCGCCCATCAGCAAGTCACTTCCCCATCATCCATGTTTGCAGAGAGCTAGCCCTCTGACTTCTTGGTCTGTTTTAGAATCAAGTCCCTACAGGTGGCGTGCACGCCTGTTTTCACTCTGAAATGAGAAAGATGCAGTGGAGCCGCCCCCTTCCCCATGTGATGAACAGTAACAACTTAGTGGTAAACCTGGGGCCGCTGCAGCCCCTCCACCCAGCGAGTGCTGAGAACCTCTGCCCAGAAGTGGCCCTGCACATTGTTAATTTATCACCAGCAGTACCTTATGGTGTCCTGCATGTTCTTGTCCCTGACATCCAATTCACAAAAACCGAATGTGGTTTTTTAATTCTGGCCCTTTTAGAGGGACCAGAGTGGGTAAGTTTACAGGGCCCGATGCACAGTAGGCAGCGACAGAAATGTTTATTGTTTGAACAGAATGTAAATTAGGGGTGTTCCATAGGACTCACCATCGCTGGGAGGAGCAGTGTGACCCAGTGGATAGAACCCTGGACCTGGAGTGAGGACTGTGGTTCTCAGTTCAAATCCTACTTTTGACTTTTTTTTTTTTAGATTGGGTCTTTCTGTCTTGCCTAGACTGGAAGTTCAGCAGCCACTCATGAGCCGATTCATATATTAATTGGCCCAAAAGCTTTAACCTGCTTTATTTTTCTGACTTGATCACTTTGTCCCTTGGTCCTCTGCTGCAGAGGTCGCCATATTGGTGCAGGGCACCTGCTTGGCTTTAGTCCCACTGTAGCCAAGAATTCCCAAACCCAAGGGATCCTCGGGCCTCTGCCTCCCCTCATAGCAGAGATCAGAGGGATGCACCACCATAGGTCTGGCCTTACTCTTTTTCAGAAATGTTTAATTGATAGCACCTTAATTTCCAAATAGATCCTTTCCCCTTCCCCGCCCCCCCCCCCAGCCATGCCTTGTAATAAAGATAATAACAAAGTGGGAGGAAAAAAAGCCGTTCAGTGAAAACTTTGCCATAGTCTACACTCTTAGCCGCCTCCCACCTCTGCAAAGAATCAGTCAGTCAGTCAACAAACAGTTAAATGATTATTCAGTATGTCTGGGACTGTTCTGGGTGCTGGGGATACAAGGAAGAACCCCCGAACAGTCCCTGCCCTCAAGGAGGGCAACATGTGTACGTGTGTCTATGTGTGTGTGTGTGTGTGTGTATGTGTGTATATGTCTGTATACACACATATACACATATGCATAGAAAGAGAGTGGATAAACACCCGATACCTTTAAGTCAGGTTGATACCATACCATGGACAAGTCACTTTCCCTCTGGGTCTCAGTTTCCCTATCTGTAAAACAGGAGGTAATAGTACCTGTTAGTAGTGAAGGGATGGTTAGGAGGGTCCATCTAGGGGGGAAATTGCTGTGTATGTACAGGCTCTCTGTGTCAATTGCTTTGCCAGCATTTAAATGCCTACTGAATGCCAGTTGTTATTGAGGCAGTGGGTCAAAGGTGAATCTGGCATTGGATTCTGGACCCAGGTGTCCTCCAGGGCTCTTGGCAGGTGATAACGAAGAGACTTGGTGGAGGTAACGTGCCCTGGGGTACCTCTGGGCCCCACCCGGTGAGATCACGCTCCGAAAGGTCTCTGCTCACCCCAGTACCCTGGAGAGAGAGATGTGAGCTCTTACTGCCCTCCAGTCAAGGACCTGATTTCAGTAAGCCTGTCAGCACAGCCAGCAGCCCACCCGGAACCTATCAGCCATTTATGAAACACCCACTGTGTGCTAGGCACCCATAGGACACACAAAAATAAAAGTGACTGCCCTCTAAAAATGCACTTCTTTAATCTTCGATTGGGGGAGACAGCATGGACGTGTATAAACAATAGAGAATTATGTAGCATCAATATATATCCATACATAAATGCAGTGGGAATCAGGAAAGACCTCAGGGAGAGGAAAAGGAGACTTGGGCCAAGCTTTGAAAGCAATTAGGGAGTCTAACTTAGGAGGTCAAGTCAACAAGCATGTATTTGCTAAACCCTGACTGTGTGTTGGGCTCTGTGCCAAGGACTGGGGATACAAAGAAAGGCCAAAAAAACCCCAAAACAAAAAAACAGCCACCTGACTAAATCTTAGGGTGCTGCTTAAGGCTTGGTGGTAGAAGGACTTGCCCAGGGTCACAAAGCTAGTCAGTGGCAGAGGCCAGATTTTCTGTACTAGCTTATTTGTTATTTATTTGGGTACATGGCTTAGCTCCCTTTTAGTAGATTTTCCCGTTTTCTTTTTTTAAGGGATTGGACTCTGTAAATATTTGGAATAAGCGGAGAAAGCCTTTGATTGCTCAGGGGTTCAAAGAGTTGTCAGAGAGAGTTTTCATTCGTTTGTCCTTCAGGAAGATTCATAAATAATAATGTGCGTAGTATAGGGGACACAGAGTCAAGAGCCATCAGTCAGGCATTTATCAGACGCCTCCTGAGAGCTGGGTTCCGGTCCTGCCTCGGAGGTCTGTCGGCTTTGTGGAGCTGGGTTGGTCCTTAACCTCTTGGGACCCTGGGCAGTGCTCACATGTGACAGGGTACAGATAGTGGAGAATAGAGAATGTCCACCAAGGGTGCCGAGTCCCTTCCTGCCGGGAAAGCCCCATTGATCAAACTCTCAAATCTCAGCTGCTGCAGCCCTGGGAGGTGGGGACTAAAGATGCTGTCCTCGTTTTACAAATTAGCAGACTGAAGCTTAGGAAGACGGAGTCACTCGCCCAGGGTCACACAGCTAGGGCTTCAAATAGAACCTGCTTCCACATCTAGCAGTTTTTCCACCCTGCCATGGGTGGAAAGGTTCCGCTGCCAAATTGAGGGGGTGGAATTTAAGCCAGCTCTCCTCGATCTTATTCCAATGATATCTTAAAGCATCGACGTCTCCCTCAAATGGAGTTGGGGTGGGGAGAGGGAGGGAGATCCATGAAATAAGATCTCCCTAGACGGCCAGTCTGGTGACAAGGAGCCAGGAGGTGGGTTGGGTTGGGTTTGTTCCCCCTGGTTGGGCCTCTCTTGGGAACCGGAGGGATGAGACATTCGCTTGCATATCATTTTTCTTCCCATGCTAAACGAGTTTCCAAGCCCTCTGTCCCACTGGAGAACTGAGCCAGATCCCCTCCTTCCACAGTGATGTCTTGGCTGGGCATGGAGTGTGTCCTTCATCTTAAACTTTCCACAATGGACGGGTGAGGGCTGTGGGAATGAGACTTTGTAAGTCATTAATATTTGATGGGATCGCTCCCAGGAATATCAAATGAAGTCTCCTCCAGATTGAATTGCTGGGAAGAAGCTGAATGTATATATACCTCATTCAGTAGAGCGTCTGTCTGTCTGTTCATCCATCTGCTTGTCGGCCCATCCATCCGTCTGTTCACATATCTCTCTATCTACCTGTCTGTTGACCTATCCATCCATTCATCATCCATCCATCCATCCATCCATCCATCCATCCATGTATCTTTCCATCTCCCCATCTCTCTGTCCACCCATCTGTCTATCCATCTATCCAGCCCCCCTCACAAGCACACACACACACACACGCACGCATGCATGCACACACACACACTGCTTATTGACCAACTGATGTGGTACAGCTTTGCCCTCTCTTACAGAAGATACTGTCTGATTCTTTTTTGTAGCCCTCTCTTCTTCCATCTCCTGGCAGGGTGTTTTCAGGTAACCAACCATCTTGATTTCCTGAGAACCCAAGGGTTTAGTAAACCCTAAAGTGCTATTTCAAGGGCTATTATTCTTAGACACTCAGCTGCTCGCCAGCCTCCCTTTCTTTCTCCTTTTGGGCGCACACTGGGCCGGGAGGAGGGGGAGTGTTGCGGTGTAGGGTTTCTGGCTAGGGCAGCCTTTTCAATGTACTCATCTCAGATGCTGATAAGCTGCAGAAATAGGAAGCTTTGGGGTCAGTCCTCAGCTGTGGGGGGAGGGAGGCCTGGGAAGTCCCATCTCTCCCTCCCCGTTGCTGGGGCTTATGAAGGTTGCAATCTGTGCATGGACCATGGAGCTGAACTCTGTGTGTTTATCTGGGGTGGTTTTATCTGTGTGTATATAATACCCAGGTGAGTTCCCAGAAAACCTGCTGTGTTTTGTCCTTCTCAGTGCCCTTGGTGATAGCACACGCTTTAGAAGCTAGAGGGCCTCTCTGGATGCCGGAGCTCTGGCTGAGATAGGGCAGGTGACCCCACCTTCTGTATGGGGAGGGGCTTCTCCCCCCACCATGGATGGCTCTGGGGCCTTGGAAGTTCTGGCCTCATATCCTGTTTTGGAGCCCAGCTCTGACGGAGGGCCTTTGCTTACCTCAGCCTCAGTTTCCCCATGGGGTGTGTATTAATCACTAACTCTGTACCAGGCCCTCTGCTAGGTACTGGGGATAGAAAGACAGAAAGAAACAGTCTCTGTCTTCAAGGAGCATGTATTCTGTCAGGGGAAAGAGTACGTGTATGCACATAAGGAAATAGAGAGCGTACAAAAAGTCCCTTCCAAAGGGAATAAGCTCTAACGACAGGGGTTGTTAGATCAGGAAGAACCTTCTGTGATGCCTGAATGGTGTTTTGAAGTAAGTTAAAGGGTTTTGAAGGATTTGAATAATTTGAAGGATTCTAAATCATAGTGGTATAGAGGGAGGACATTCCTGGCAGGGGGGACAGCCAGGCAAAGTCACAGAGGTGGGAGATGTATATGTGATGTACAAGTATATACTGGCAAAGGGCCCACTCAGGGTCAGGATCCAGGGGATGGCCTGGGGAATACAGTCATTAGGAAGTGCTCTGTAACTTTGCATCCGATACAGCCACACTAGGCTGGCGGGTGGTGGGTAGGAGAAGGGGTGCATGTGTGTGTGCGTGTATGTGTGTGTGTATGGTGGGGATGGTGGGGGGTGTTGTGCTGAAAAGCAAACTTACTGTCACAGCTATTTTTGAACAATCTGATTCTTCCAAGGATCCTTCCGTCTGGAAGGAGCTTTAGCAAATTCCTTTGGTTATGATGTGGTGTAGTCGATAAACAAGCATTTATCTGGCTCTTGCTGCATACCAAGAACAATGTAAGAGAAAGAACACCACACTTGGAATCCCTGGGGCCTTAGCTTGAGTCCTGGCTCTCTTTTTTGCTAGCTGAGAAAAAGGGTTCAAAGATTAAGAGAAGGACATGGACCTTAGGTGCGAGCAGGTCAGCCCCTCATTTGACAGGTGAGGAAACTGAGCCCCAGAGAGAGACGCTGCCGCACAGTGGAAAGAGCAAAGGATGTGCCGCCAGCTGATCAGATCCCCCGTATTGGCTGTCCGGTGGTGGCTTTCTCATCTGTGGAATGAGGGGCTTAGACAGAAGCCCCCCCCCATACCCCAGTCATTGATCCTGTGATCTCTGGTCATTACAGGGCAGGGAGAGCAGAGCTGTGATTGGGACCCCAGGGTCTTTGACTGCACATCCGCCCCCACTTTTCCCACTCTATTACCTGGATAAAGTATATGGTCAGGAAACTGGGAAGGAGCCTGCATCAGGATCACCTACTCCAGCCAGCCTTGGAGGAACTGACCAGCTGAGTGCCCTTGAGTGGCTTCAGTCTCTCTCCCCCTCTCTCCTCTCTCTCTCTCTGTCTCTCCCTCTCTATCTCTCTCTCTCTGTCTCTCCCTCTCTATCTCTCTCTCTCTGTCTCTGTCTCTCTCTCTCTGTCTCTCTCTGTCTCTGTCTCTCTGTCTTTGTCTCTGTCTCTCTCTCTGTCACTCTCCCTCTCTCATCTTTCTTTCCTTTTCCCATCTCTCCCCTACCCTCTCTCTCTCCTCTCTCCCTCTTTCTTCTCTCTCCCTCCTTCTCTCTCTCTTTCTCCCTCTCCCTCCTGCTCTCTCTCCCACTCTGTCTGTCTCTATCTTCCCACCCTAGTTCTCTCACCTGCAGAGTGAGGGTCCTCCCTTCCCTGCCTGCTTCCCCAGGCTGTTGGGAAAAGGAATCCCTTTGTGACCACAGAGCCCCAGTTACTTGTACACATCTAGGTGATCCCGGTCACCGTTCTCCCTTTCCCCAGCATGGTGGGGCCAGGCCCTGGTGGTTCACTGGTCTGACTGGCTCTGCCAAAGACACTTTCACTCTGGTGGTTGCTGGAGCAGAAATCTGGTCAAAGATTAACTGACATTTATGGGTGCTCCGGCTGAAGGGCTTAGGAAACAATGAGCGAGAGGAAGTAGGCAGCCAGCCAGGCCCAAAGAGGAGCAGGGTGCCCAATGGGAACCACAGTTATTTGCCAATCTCCCCCCTCTCCCTTCCCCTCTCTTATTTATTTTTTAAAAGTTAAGCAAACCCCTCTTTTACACTGACCTCCCTGGGCAGCCAGATGGTGCAATGGCTAGAACGCCAGGCTTGGAGTCAGGAAGAGCTGAGTTCAGATCCTGCCTCAGACACTTAGTAGCTCTGTGACCCAGGGCAAGTCGCTTAACCTCCATTTGCCTCAGTTTCCTCATCTGTAAACTGGGAATAACAATAACACTCACCTCCCTGGGGTGTTGTGCAGATCAAATGAGATTATAATTGTAGAGGGCTTAGCACCAGGCCTGGCCCCTAGTCACCTCGGCATGCTGCTGCTCCACCTTTTTTGGTTGTGTCCGACCCTCCGTGACCCCATCGGGGTTTTCTTGGCAGAGACACTGGAGGGGTTTGCCGTTTCCTTCTCCAGCTCTTTTTTCAGATGAGGCAAATAGGGTGAAGTGACTTGCCCAGGGTCACACAGTCAGATTGGACCTGAGGAAGATGAGTCTCCCCGACTTCAGGCCCAGGCCCTGGGCACTGCACCCCCCAACCTCTATATAAACATCAGTTACTGTTGTTACAATGACCGATTGGAAGGGACATCAACATTCTCTTGTCGCTGACCTTAGTAACCGAAGGACATGCTGCATTTCAGTCAGAGTTGACTGAAAATAAAGAGGTTAGGTGTTTTCCTCCATTCAGATTTCCAGACCCCTTGAAATCTCTCACAGATCCCAGGCTCAGAAATCCTAATGAGGAATAAAAAGGCCCTCGGGACACGGAGGAAGGAGCTTATATTCTGCTTTGGGGGGTGCTAAAAGGCAAATTGAGGGGGAAGAGACCACCCATCGCTGACAGAGTGCAGAGGAAAGAACACTAGTTTGGGAGTCAGGAGCTGGATTCAAAGACTACCTTGGGGAAATCACGTAAAGTGTCTGGGCCTCAGTTTCCCCTTCTGTGAAATGAAGGGGTTAGCCTCAGTGGCCCCTGAAGTCTTGTCCAGCTCTGCTTCTATGATCCCAGAGTCATGGACAGTGGATGGCCAAGATGCCCAGGCCCTGTCCAGACGGCTTAGAGAACCAGGATTGACCTCATAAGAGGAGAGAAGGAACAAGGTTCACCTTTGCCCTGATGCCAGCCCCAGGTCTGTCTAAGGAAGCATCTTCCCTACATTGTGCATGGATGGTTGGCTGCTCTTGGCACCAGGAACCAGGGTGGAGGGCTAGTCTGCTATGTCCTTCCTCCGGGAAGCACCAGGATCTGCCCAGGCAGCCAGCTGAGTGACTGTCGCTCACTACACTAGAAGGCCTGGGTTGTGCCTCCCCAGGAGATAGAACCCCCAAAGTGGGATCCACCCCTGGGCTGGTAGCAGCATTTTCCTTATAACATCTTGGGAGATAACAATGCAAGGTGGGAAAGCCCCCTGGGTGAGTGTGGGGGAAGACAGGATGTGACTTCCTTGGCAGAAATGCTAACCAGCCCTTGTGGACTCATCGCTGAGTTTGGCAATGCTACCTTGCCTGACTCTGCCCAGAGCCCTCTGCCCTCGCTCCCTTGAACTGCAGTGACTGTTTTCATCTCACCCTGGCTAGGGTCCTGGGGAGATAATTGGGTCTGGTCAGAGGACAGAGAACCCCGGCAGGCCACCCCCAGAGTCTGGGCGCACAGGAGCATGGACTTGCCTCACACAGCTTGTCAAGGCTGTTAGGAGGGGCGAGGATCAGCCTTGGTCCCCTTGGCGCTGGTGGCTGGGACTAGGAACAATGGGGGAGGGGGTGTCAAAGCAGCAAGCATTTATTAAGTGCCTACTGCATCCCAGAGCGTTCTAGGGGTTAGGGGAGGAGGTATCAAAGCAGCAAACATTTATTAAGCGCCTACTGCATCCCAGAGTGTTCTAGGGGTTGGGGGAGGGGAGTTGCAGAGAAGCAGATTTTGCGCCGTGAATCAGAGCTGTTCAAAAGTGGGACAGGTTGTCTTGGGGGGGGGTGTCCTTCCTCCCTGGGGGTCTTCAGGTAGAGGATGGATGACTGCTAGTCAGGGTGTTGTAGAGAGGATTCTTGGTCAGCTGTGTGACCTCTGGCCATATTCAATGATTGTTCATGAAAAATCCCACTGACCAAGTCATGTCAGCAAGCATTTATGAAGTCCCTACTGTGTACCAGACGTTGTGCCAGGGCTACACAGAGGGGCAGAAAAACGCCCCCAGATAAAACCAGCTCCTGCCCCTCTACTTGGGGATCCCCGGAATCCTTCCGATGATTCTGGCAGCTGCATTTCTGTGGCGCTGTAAGGCTGACAAGGCAGTTGACAAATATTTCCTCTTTGGATCCTCAGCACATCCTGGCACGCTGTTATCAGTACTGTTACTATCCCCATTTTATAGTTGAGGCAGACTGAGGTTAAGTGATCGGCCCAGGGCCACACAGACTCCAGGTCCAGTGCTCTCCCTGCCTGGGCTGTGTTAGAGTGGGAAAGTGGAGCCTGTTTGGTTCAAACAAACCCGGGTCCTGGCCGTGCCAGGTGCTGGCTTCCCTGGCAGTGAGTCAGGCAGCGGGTGGTGGGCTCGCCAGGCCCAGGGGGTGACGTCACCCAGGCTCAGGAATGAGGCCAAGCCGCCCGGCTCCAGGCTTGTCTCCGACTCGTCGTCGTTCCAGGCTGGCCAACCTGTGGGAAGACCGACTCCCTTGTCTGGCATCCCGGTGAGCCCTGGGGCAGCCCAGATAAGCCCTGGGACCCTGGGTGAGTCATCTACCTTTCTGGGACTCTGTTTCTTCATCGGTAAAATGGGTTTGCTGAGGGTCCTAACTATTTGTTTGCCACCTGGATGGTGCCAAGCCTCCATAGGGCATAGAAGTGGGAACCGGGATGAGGATTTAGCTGCAGGGGAGGGTGGGGGAGAGGCAGCCTGGTACAGGGGGAAGAACACTGGCTCTGAAGTTCAAGGACCTGGGTTCTAATTCTGCCTCATCTTCTTACCACCTTAGATAAGTCACCTAACCTATTTGGGCCTTAGTTTTCCCACCTGGGAAATGAGGGGTGGTCTGCTAATTGGATTAGACGGTCCGTGAGGCTGTCTTCCAGCCAGGACCCAGGCCCTGTGGCCCCTGAGGAGAGAATCCTTACTAGGCCATCCTGGGCTCCCTTCCATGCTCTTGGCAGTTGGGCAGTCGTAGATCTAGTGCTGGACTCGGGAAGGCCTGGGTTCAGATCCTGCCTACAATGCCTCATGACAATAGCATGACTTTCCATCGCCAATTAAGACTGGCAGAGCATTTACATCTGGTGTCTTGTTTGGACCTCACAGTGGTTGCTGCCATTTTAATTGTTGGTGTTCATTTGTGTCCAACTCTCCCTGACCCTATTTCGAGTTTTCTTGGCAGAGACACTGGACCAGTTTGTCATTTCCTACTCCAGCCCATTTTACAGATGAGGACACTGAGGCAGACAGGATGAAGTGACTAGCCCAGGGTCACACAGATCTGACCTCAGGAATTGGAGTCTTCTTGCCTCTGGCCTGGTGCTCTATGCCCTGTGCCACCCAGCTGCCCTTTTCCATTTCACAGAAGAGGCTCAGAGCAGCTCAGTGCCTCGCCAAGGATCACACAGCTAGAGGAGTCTGAGGCAGGATTCAGACTCGGGTTTCCCAGGTCCCAAGTCCAGCGTTGTCCCTACCGTGCGCAGCCCTGGGACTATGGTCAGCCCCTCAGTCTGTGAGCCCATCTGAAAGTGAGGCTAAGCTCATTCGTGACCTCTCCTCTCTGGTCATGTGGACATTAAGGGCTGTAAAGCCGTGGTCACTGCTCTGGTCATTGTTTCCCTGGAGGCACTGAGGGTGAGAAGGAGGCCTTACACTGAGCCCATCAGCGATTTAGGGCTGGAAGGGACCTTAGCAGTCAGCGACTCCAGGAGAAAATGAGGCCCAGAATCCCACAGTTGGTCAGCATCTGAACCAGGCTTCAAACCCAGCTCTGGCCCAGATGCACTGTCCACTCCGCTCCTGGCCCCAGGGACCACAGAGCTGGGAGGCCCATGAGGATGCCTTCCTGGTTAGCTCTGCTCGGGCTGAAGCCTCTCTGGCCCGAGTGAGTGCCCGGCTCTCTTGTTAGCCTGGCTTTGGGCGGCAGCCCCAGATTCCCGGGTTCCAGGCTTTGTTGAGTGTGGAAGCCCAGGCCTGCTTTTGTCCAGAGGGCTTCGGGGGCACCAGAGGTACGTGTGTGGACAGTGCCTCCCTCCTCCAGACATCCTAATGAAAGCCCTCCGGGAGTTTGCCGGAGGCTATCTCTGGGTGCCCAGCCCTATGGAGGGGTAAAGGGCCTGCCCTCTGCCGATTAACCAGAGTGAGGAAGGTGATGGTGGTGATGAGACAGCGTGCTTACTGTGGGTCCCCGTCCTACAGAAGCTGAGGGGGGGGCAGTGCTGTCATTGCTCTCATGTTTCAGGTGAGGATGCCAAGGCAGACGGGTGCAGTGACTGGCCCAGGGTCACACAGCTGTCAGCACATCCTTCCCACGTGTCTCTCTGGCATTCTGGCTCCTGCTGAAGCAGAGGTTCTTTCTTCAGGGCCGTGGACTTGGGCTCGTTCTCTTGTATGTGTTGTTGTTGTCTGGATGACTGTGTTTCAGTAGATTTGGTTTCTTTTGGGATCCTTTGCATTTTTCATATGTTATCCGATGCTTTTAAGAAATGGCATTCTGAGAAGGGTCCTCAAGGCTTTCCTGGGACGCCCAGGGGGCTTTGTCCCAAACACAGATGCTCAGGAAATCCAGAATGAGTTTGGCCGTCCTGGGACCTTAAATTTGGAGACAAAAGAAAAGCCAGAACCTGCCCTCGGGGAGCTTCTGTTCCACCAGGTCTTGGAAGAAGCCCAGAGTGTGTCATTCCTGGTGAGTGGAAGCTCCTTGAGGTCAGGTGTTGTTTCTGGCACTTAGTAGGTGTTCAGTAAATTGAGTCATGTATGCAGAATTTCAGAGCTGGGAGTTAGTCGAGTCAGTGAGCCTTTATTAAACACCTAGTACTGGATACAAGGAGAGGCAAAAGGCAGGCCCTGCCCTCAGGGAGCTTCCATTCTAAGGGAGGAGACAACATGCATCTGCCAGACACGTGCAGGATGATTGGGCCTCAGAGGTGGGGCTGTCCAGCCCCAGCCTCAGCTGTGGTCATCCAGCTTCTGCTGTGATGATGAGCTTGTCCATCTATCCGAGATGACCCAGCCGACTTTGGGGCCGCTCTGCATGTGTCCCCAGGACGTCCCCAGCAGGAGCCAGGGCTCGCCTTCTGGGCCTCCGCTCAGAGCTTGGAGGATCTGAGCTGACCTAGCACAGGAGACGGAGCCAAGCTGGGCCCAAGAGGAGGGAGGCCCTTGTAGGCTTCCCGGCAGTTCACCCAACAGCACAGCCTGGGAAAGAGAAGGGCCTTTTGTCACCAGGAGTTCTGCTCCATTTGGCGCTCCGGCGCACCACTGCCCATTGGTAAGACCACCTGATGTGGTGGTTTGGGGATGAGAAGACCTGGGTTCAAATCCCAGCTCTGGCACTTAGTAGGTCCGTGACCATAAACAAGCCATTCGGTGTGAGCCTGTTTCCTTGCCTGTCAGATGGAGTTATTACCTGTACCTGCAGCACCTCCTTCACAGGGCATCCTGAGTCTCAGCGGGAGAGAATTTCTGAGATTATCAAATTTTGCAAACCTTAGGTGTTCTCCACTCATTTATCCAGTTGTAAAACATTTATTAATTTACTGAGGGGGCAGCTAGGTGGTGCAGTGGATGGAGTGCTGGGCCTGGAGTCAAGAAGACCCAAGTTCAAATCTAGCCTTGGACACTTACTAGCTGTGTGACCCTGGGCAAGTCCCTTCACCCTGTTTGCCTCGGTTTCCTCACCTGTAAAGTGAGCTGGAGATGGAAATGGCAAAACCACTCCAGTATTTCTGCGGAGAAAACCCCAAAGAGGGTCACAGAGCCAGACACGCCCAAAACGACTCAGTAACACCTTATACTTAAGTTATTCAGCTAGAAATGGTTCGGGGCAAGTCGCCGTCCTGCTATTATTCTTTGATTATGACTAGTAAGAACGGGCCTGTTTCTGAGCCCTCTTCTCATACAAAGCGAAGCTGTTGTTGTCATCAGTAACAACAGAAGAATACGTGCGTTCTAGCGTGATGTGCCCTTCAATCTCCTGATAGCCCAGGGAGGGAGGGGCTCTGACTCCCCACTTCACAGGTGAGGAAACAGAGGCTCCCAGAGGCTGCTTGCCCAGGGCTCCCCGGGGTGCCCCCCACCACCCTCCCTGCCCATAAAGCCCAGAGCTCTCCCCAATGCTTGCTGGCCACCACGGTGCCTGTCTGGGTATTCACTAGGTGCTAAATTTTTGCAGCGACTTCCTACTCGGTTTCCGTGGCTTCCTTGTATGGTACTCCTTGATTGGTGGCTGAGTCTGGACCTCCCAAGGACCCCCTTTTTATGAGTTCTCCTACGTCAATGACCGAGCCCTGAACAACTGTTAGAAATCCGGTATTTGATGAAGAAAACAGAAAAAAAACACCCTGAAATGGGGAGATTTGTGTTCAGAGAAAGTCAGGGCAGAAAGAGGGTCCGCAGAAGGGCTGCTGAGGCTGCTGAGGCTGCTCTGCCTGGGTGCGTGTGCGTGCGTGTGTGCCTGCGTGTGTGTGTGTGTGTATGTGTGTGTGTGTTTTCACAGTATGTGCATTTGGAGCGGGAAGGGGCCTTAGAGACCATTTTACAGATGAGGGAACTGAGGCCCAGGGAAGTTTCATGCCTTCCCCATGGTCTCACAGAGTGAGACAGAGATCAGAATGGAATTCAGGCCCCCCAAATTCCAAATCCAGCTGTCCTCCCCCTGTTGGGAAGGGCGCAGTGGCATCTCTGTCTCTTATGCCCAAGAAGGCAAATTGCCACCCACTTCTGGCCCCCTCCCATATCACTTTCCCTCTTCATCCCTTCTTCCACTAAAATTGCCTGGCAGTGACTGTTCCTGAGTCAGGGGCGGTGGCCCACCCTCTGTCCTGGGCACTGATCCTCTCCCTCTGCCCTGGATCTGCTCGTGACCAGACCCCAAAGAGCAGAGGATCAGGGGTGGTGGCCTGCCCTCTGTCCTGGACACTGACCCTCTCCCCCAGCCCAAGGTCTGCTTGTGACCAGACCCCAAAGAGCAAAGAGCAGAGGACCAATCAGGCAAGCCCAGAGGGCTTACTCAGCATCTGTGGGGAGCCCCCAAGGTGCAGGAGTGATGCCTTCAGCCCTGCACTGAGGGCCTGGAACTCTGCCATGACCATGGAGGGCTTGCTCTCCCGGAGTGTAGCGTACACTCACTCATGTAAACACAGTGATGGAGGGGCTTGGGAGGGGGGTCTCTGTGGAGGAGGGACCAGAGTGAATGGAACCACAAATTGAACCAAGGATTTGGACAGCTGGGGTGAGGCAGGAGAGCATTCTGGGCAGGGAGGTGCCTTGTACAGATGGGGAAACTGAGGCCCCAGGAGGTATCCTGCATTGTCCACGGTCACACTGAGCAATACCATAGTGGGATGTGCTGACACCAGGTCACCTCAGTGCTGAGTTTGGACCCAGGACCCACATCCTCACAGTCGCAGTTATCCGTGATAATATCCAGCATTTACGTAGCACTTTTACTGAATTACTGGATTTGGTCCTCACAGGACCTGGGCGAAGGCCACTGTTATCATCCCCAGTTTACAAGGACACTGAGACCGGCGAGCTGTGACTTACCCAGGGTCACACAGCCAGTGTCTGAGGTGGGTCTTCCTGGTGTGAGACGCCGCCCTCCTAGCTGCCTGATCCCGCTGTGCCTCTGCCTGTCTTTGAGCAGGGCCTCAGTTTTCCCCTCTGTGAAATGGGGAGTTGACAGTGCTGACAAAAGTGCTTTAAAGTCCATTATTTCATTTGAGCCTCAGGACATCTTTGCAGGGAAGACACCCACAGGTGTTATAGCTGAGGAAGCCGGGGCCCTGGAGCTGTTGGTGGCAGGCTTTGACCCCTTTGAGCTGTCCTGGGCCCTGCCTGGCTGTGACCTCACACTGCATGGGGCTTGCTTGGTGCATCCCCCATTAGAGTGGAAGCTCTTTGAGGGCAGGACTGCCTTTTGCCCCTTTTGGTATCCCCAGCACTTAGCCTGGCACACAGTAGGAGCTCCACAAATGTTTGCCAGTTTATTACAGACTGGAGAAGTAGCTTTGCAGATGCCCACATCCCTCCCGCTCTGGTCCTGTGGCTGGGGCGTCCCAGACGGGAGGCTGGCACTGACCTGAGGCTGCTTTGTCCCCAGAGACGCTGCCTGGTTCGTTTTACACGGTTGGTCATCATTGCAGGAACCGGTTCTGTTGGCACCTGGGAGCCTCCTTGGGGCCAGCCAGCAGGCAGGGGGAGGATGGGCTGGGCGCTGGCCTCAGTAGACCCGGGAGGTGCCAAGTTACCACCTTCATTCCAACGCCCTGGGCATCAGGGCTTCTGCTGGCACCTGGGTGGGTTGGGTTTTTTAAATTTATTTGCATAAAAAACAAAGATGGGCTTGTTCCTAGAAGCCTTGGCAGGTGCACGTCAAGGGTTTCAAGCTCCCGTGAGCAGGGGACAGTGTCCGCTTCTCAGAATCACAGGACGGAAAGGCCCCTCGGCAGCCCCACAGCGCTGCCAAAACTCGGGCAGGGCTAGAGCCTGGATTTGGGGGTGAGAGACCAGTCAGACTTCTGTAAAAAGTCTAGGGAAGGAAGGAATGAGTAAACTTTTATTAAACACCTACTGTGTGCTGGGGGCAGTGCTGAACACTGAGATGAAGATGCAGAAATAGGACAGTCCCTGCCCTGGAGGAGATGGTGTTCTAAGTTGGAGAGAGCACACAGAGGAGGGCATTGGCTGGAGAGTGGTGTTTGGGGTTGGAAAGTTACGGGGATGGCCAGTGGAGTCATGGTGGGGTGGGGCGGGCTGACGTGCCCTTTCCACTGGCACTGATTATGCTTCCTAGGTCCAGAAGGAGTGAAAAGCAGGGTGGAGGGAGGGCAGTTTGGGCCTGGTGCGGACATGGGGTGTGCAGTGTGTCTGGGTCCAGCCGGGCGGGAGTGAGTGCTCAGAGGAGGTGGGCCCTGGGCCGAGCCTGGAGAAAGGAGCCAGCACTGAGGGATGATTGAGAAGGAGGATGCGGCCCGTGCCAGGGAGGCCCCATTTGACTGGACACAGCACGTTGAGGGCAGTCTTGTGCCTGAAGGCTGGAAGCAGCCGTGGTGTAGAGAGCCTAGAATGCCACTGAAACTAGAATCAGGGAGACCTGGGACCACATGCTGCCTCTGCTGCTTACAGGGTGACCCTGGGCAAGTCACCTCGCCTTTCTCATCTGTAAAATGAGGGTGACTAGCGCCTTCCTCTCAGGATCAAATGCGATAGCATACATAAAACATGCTGCAGTCCTTAAAAGTATGTTTTATTGCTGGTATTGGTAGCTGGGGGGTGCAGTGAATGGAGCACTGGCCCTAGAGTCAGGAGGACTTGAGTTCAAATCTAACCTAAGACCAGCTGTGTGACCCTGGGCAAGTCACTTAACCCTGTCTGCCTCTGTTTCCTCATCTGTCAGATGGGCTAGAAAAGGATACGGCAAACCCCTCCAGCATCTGCCAAGACAGCCCCGCACAAGGCCGTGGGGAGTCAGGCAGCATCGGCATCTCGGCATCATTTTATCCTAGTGGCGATGGGGAGCCCAGGCTTTGTGAGCAGAGCAGCACTGGGGTCAGACCCGGGCTTTGAGAAGATGACAGACGTGGGGGCAGGAAGGCTGGAGACTCTGAAGTGTCACTGCTTTTTAAAACCCTGGAGGGCAGCCAGACGGAGAGATCCACGTAGGCTCGGCCATGGCACCATGGATTGGCCCAGACTCGTCCCAGGGCCTCCTCAGAGCCTTCCCTGGGCTCTGTGTCCGAGGATGGGGTCTCTTCCAGTCTGTCTGACCCCCTGGGTCAGGCTCCCTGTCCCAGCTCTGACAGTTGCTTCCCTGTTTGGCCTCAGATTCTGAGCATCCTTTTCCTCATCTGTGAAATGGGACCATTGTGGCTGAGGCCCATCCCGAGGAGCCATCCCAAGGATCAGGAGATGGTGTCTGCCGGGTGCTTTGCAGACTTTAAACCCCTTGCTTAGACGCCGTTTGTGACTAACGAGTCAGTAGGTTGAAGGTGAGCCAGGAGTGGATTCTGGACCGAGGGCCGCCAGAAGCTCCTGGGACAATTGCTCTCTGTGGGTCCGAGCGTCTTCCGCAGCCGGGCTTCTCTTCCTGTGTTGTATTGTGAGGCCCGGGGACTCCTGGGAACTGGGGTTCCTGTTGTGGGCCAGAGGAGGATGTTTGTGGGCCTTGAGGGGCTTCCTTGCTCCTCTGGCCCTGGCCACTGCCCTTCCAACCCATCCCCTCTTGTCATCTCCCTCCCCACACGCACACACACACACACACACACACACACACACAAAACACACACTCACACACAGTCTTACACTCACACTCTCACACTCACACTCTCACACACATAGACACACTCTTACACTCACACACATACACACTTATGCTCACACACATACACACACTTATACTCACACATACACACTCTTACACACACTCTCACACACATACTCACACATACACCCGCACACACTTATACTCACACACACACACACTCACACACTTACACACACTCACACACATATACTCACACACTCACACATACACACACACACACACACACACACACACACACACACACACACACCGTCTGTCCTGCAGGTCAAGACACCGCTCACTCTGCGGCCTCGGTGTCTGGGCCTTGGAGGCAGGGAGACCTGAGTTTGAATTTCACTTGCACATCTGCTTGCTCTGTGACCACACAGCTCGCTTGACTTCTCTTGGTGACAGGTGAGAGGCCAGGGTGTGACGGCCTCAGAGGCCCCCTCTAGCTCCGCACCACAGATCCTTCTTCCCTCTCCCCCTCCCTGGGCCTCAGTCTCCTCATCTGTACAGTGGGAGACTTGGGCCCAAGGCCGTCTGAAGTTCCCCCAGAGCCTGACCAGCCATCAGCAGTCATCTCTGCTCAATGACCGGTGGCCTGGGCGCATCTCATGTATCTCTCTGGAGGAGAAGCATGACTTGAGCCTGGGAAACGCTGCCCGAGGAGCTGGCTCTTTCTGCTGGCCCCAGGTGGCCGCCCAGCGAGGCAGAGGCCTGACCTCTGCCTACTGTCAGACTGGCCCCAGAGCAGAGGCCGCCCTCTCCAGCCCAGCGTTCTGAGGCATGTCTGTGGTATTGAGGAAGGAAGTTTGCCTGCGGCTAGAGCAACAGAGGAAGCCCAGAGCCCCCAGCTTGGGCTCCTGTGTGTCAGTGAGTCCCCGCTTCTGGCCTTGGCTTTCCCACCTGCAAAATGGGGAGAATCCTTTTCACTAAGCATTCTTTAAGTGCCTACTCTGTGTGCTCTGTGGAAAACCCTTCAATACTTTTCTATTAGGGTAGGAGGTTGTGCTGGTGAGTAGATGAATGGGGGGGGATGGATAAATGGATGGACAGATGGATGGTTGAATGAATAGAAAAGCACTAATTAAACACTTCCTGTATACTGAGCCCTGGGCTAAGGACTGGGGGTCTAATAGCAGACACAGCCCCTGGGCTAACACTGAAGAGGTGTCCTGGAGGGGGCCTTTTGGCCTTGGCAGATTGACTTGCTACGCCCTTCCCAGGAGTGGGGCAGTGCCGATTTGAGTGTACAGGATGCTGGAAAGCAGGGGGCTGGGGGGATGCTTGGGATACAAGCAAGACCATGGGGAGTGCGTTGAAGCCTGTCTGACTCGGCCGGCCTGACGTGCCCTCTCGATTCCCCTCACCAAAGGCTTATTCAGCTCTTCTTTCAGTACTGAAGATATGACGGGAAAACCCCCCAATGTCCCCTAACGTCCCCACCCTTGGCAAGCTTACATCTAAGCAAGGGCTTCATAGTCAGAGGCTTGTCGTTGTTTGGTTATTTCAGTCCTGTCTGACTCTCTGCGACCCCATTTAGGGTTTTCTTGGCAAAAATGCTGGAGTGATTTGCCATTTCCTTCTCTGGATCATTTTTATAGATGAGGAAACTGAGGCAAACAGGGTGAAGTGACTTGCCCAGGGTCACACAGCTAGTAGGTGTCTGAGGCCAGATTTGAACTTGTGAAAGAGGAGTCTTCTGATTCTAGGCCATGTGCTCTGTGTACTGTGGCACCACTTAGCTGCCCTTAGTCAGAGGACTTAGGTTCAAATCCTGCCACTGCTTATTACTTGTGACATCTCAGACAGGCCCCTTCATTGCCCTCACCTAAGTTTCCTCATCCAGAAAATTTTGTTCTAGATGACTCCTGAGAGCCTTCTTGGTCTAGAACTAGGACTCTATACTTGTGTGAACACTTTTAGCTGGGTACATCAAGGAAGGCTTCCTGGAAGAGGTACCCCCTGAGCTGAGCCCTAAACATCAGGGAGGACCCCGAAAGTTAGAGGAGGAGAGAGACTGAAATCACCCCCAAGATGGAAAGATAAAGACCCTTCTCCCTCCCCTAGGTGGTGTGACTGCTCCTGAAGGCCTGGCCTAGGCCTCCCCCTGAAGATTGGACACTGTATACTGTGTATACAGCCCAGGAAGGGTGGTGTCTCCTGTAGGTGGCTGAAAGGTAGCTGCCTGTATCACTGGTTAGAGTACTCCTACCAGGGGAAACGTAGATATAAACGTAGAGGTCTGTGCTGAGTGCTAAGGACACAAGTAAAGGCAAAAGCTCAGTCCTTCCCCTCAGGGAACTCACTGTATGTAGACTTGTGATCAGATGCAAGCAACTAGAAGTGTGTGTGTGTGTGCGTGTGTGTGTGTGTGTGTGTGTGTGTGTGTGTAGAGAAGAAGCAATGACTACTGTGTATAACAGTGCTGAGTACTGTACACACACACACGCGCATGCACACATATACACATGCGCGTGCGCGCACACACACACACACACACACACACACACACACACAATGATGCAGCTAGGTGGTCTAGGGGAGAGAGTGCTGGGCCTGGGCTCCTGTTCTTCATTTTTGTCTCCTCACACAGTGCCTGCTATAATAAATGCTGCCCAGCTTGGGTCAGGAATCCTTTTCCATCCCCTACTCCCACAGCATAAGGGAGGAACCAAATGCACATTAAAGTAGAATTATGAGATTGTTCATTTGGAGCTGGGGTACCTTAGAGGTCAGTGAGTCCAGCCCATTCATTTTATGGACCACAAAACTGAGGCCTTGAAGACATCAAGTGACTTGTCCAAGGTCATACAGTGAAATTCATAGGACCATAGATTTAGAGGTGGAGAGGGCCTCGGAGACCATGGAGTCCATCGTGCTAATGAGGTAGCTGAGACCCTGGAAGGTAAAGTGGTTTAGGGGCCAGGGACTCCAATTAACCCCTCCTCACAGGCTCATGGCTCCTGAGTCTGGAGTGGTCTCCGTCCCATTCCCTCTTATTGCTGTCTCCCTGGCACATTTCCCTGGTAGAAGGTTGGGGGGCAACCTCAGGCTGTGGCAGGAGGAGGGGGCCCAGGGGAAGGCAGGGATGGCAGTCCTTCCACTCCCAGTTTCCTGAAGTGGCCCTGCCCTGTCTTCTCCCGGGACAAGGTTTGGCCAGCCCAGCCTGTTTCCAATAGCGGGGCCCTGTGAAATGTAACAAGCCCCCACTGTGCCCAAGGACTGTGTCTCCTTGTGTGTGGTTTCCTGTGCCTGGGGAAGCTGGAGGCCTCGTTCCCCCTGAGCCGCCCTCCTCGTCCTGAGACATCTGCCTGCCCAGCACACAACGGGGCTGTGTTTGCCAGGGGGGTGGCAGAGCAGGGGAGGCATCCAGCCTGGCTCCTCCAGCACACACACACACACACACACACACACACACACACACACACACACACAGAGTCATGCTCATCACAAGACACTGGGCTGAACTGGGTCCTCTTCTCTGCCTCCTGGTGAGGGGCTGATGCCGTAGCCAAGGGATGGCCCTAGAAAAGCAGGGAAAGGTGGGAAGGGGTCCCACTAGGTTCTCAGCTCCCTGTCCACGCTTAGGCTGCCACCCAAAGCGTCCCTTCTCCTCTTCCCTTTGCCCCCCCCACCATCACTCTTTCCACCTGACCTGGCCAGATTTTCTCTAAAGGCGTAAGGAAATCCTGCTCTGAAGTGACCTGGGACGTGGGGGAAGGAGGGAGGCGATGCCAGTAGCTGCTCATTGGCTGGAGATGAGCTGATTTCTGATAATGCCTGAGAAAGCAGCTTCCTGAAGCCTGAGAGCCCCATCATAGCAGTAGCAGTCTGGTGCTGTTGACTCAGATGTCCCGGGGAAGACGACGTGGCCTCGCGCTACCGAGGACCCGGGACATGGTGGTGGCGTCCTCCGCCCCTCCTCGGCAAACGCTTTAAGACCAGGTCAACTTCCGAACTCAGATCCCTTGTAGGATCCTTGACTTTAGGGTGGGAAGGTACCATTGGGACCATTACCCATAGGATATGAGGAGACCAGAGCTAGGAGTTTCCAGGCTTTGGACCTGGGCGGGGTGGGGGGATCTTGGGACTGGCTAACACTCCCACCCTGCCCCCCTTTAGAGGTGAGGACACCGAGGGACAGAGAGCTTTGTGGACTTGTGCAGGATTTGAACCCAGATCCTCGGAGTCTGAACCCAGCGGCCCTCCTGCTACATCAGTCTGCTTCCCCGCGGTCATACCAGTTTGCTTATGTTATTTAATTTTTAATTGTTTATGCATCATTATTTAATTCTATGTCGTCCTCATTACCGTGGGCTCTGTGAGGGGGTGGTATAGAGTTTATCGTTGCCCTTCTTCAGACAAGAGTAAAATCCGGGCTGTTTGCCTCTCTTTGTACCCCCAGACCCCAGCATGGCACCCAGCATGGAGTGGGCACTTAAATGCTTACTGACTCGAGGTCTCGCTCGGCAGGGCCAGAGCTCACCCCCAGCTCTTTGGCTCCGAGTCTGGGGTCCTTTCGGCTGTAGCTCACTGGCACTGTGGTTCCGTGGGAAGAGCACTGGCCTTAGAGCCAGAATACCCAAGTTCACATCTCGCCTCGGACACTTTCCATTTCTGTCGCCTTCAGACTTTCGCAGACCTCACTTCTGTAAAGTGAGGAATTTGGGCCGAATGGCCTCCCAGGGCCCTTCTAGCTCCTCTCCCATGCCTGTCACTTAGGAATTCGTTCTTTTGTGTCTGAAGTCCAAGGCTCAGGGGTCCAGGGTGAAGGTCACCGGAGCTTGGCTGTGCCGCCATGTTGGTGAGGTGAGAAGGAGCCGTCATGGTCAGCGGAGTGGGTTCAGACGGGAGGAAGCTTGACCCCTGGGACAGGCTGCCAAGGGAGGCTGGGAAGGCCACCTTCAGACCGGAGAGACGGCCACTGATGCCATGTGAGTCATTGGTGTGACGTGGCAGCCAGGAAAGCTGATGCGCTCTGGGGCTGCGGTGCCCAGGCCTGGGACTGTGACAGCTCCATGGTCCTCTGCCCCAATCAGACTGCACAGGGGGAATCATAGCCAGTTCCGAGTGTCTGAGGAAGTGACTGTGCTGGAGGGGCCTTCAGACTGTGGAGAATAAGGATAATACAACATCCAGCATGGGTACGCGCTCACTGTGTGCTGGGCACTGTTCTAAGCTCTGTACAGCTATTGCTTCATTTGGTCCTTGCAACAACCCTGCAAGGTGGGTGCTATCATTACCTCCACTTTACAGATGAGGAAATGGGGGCAGACAGAGTTTGTGACTTGCCCAGGGTCACACAGCTCACATCTGAGGGCAGATTTGAACTCGGGTCTTCCTGACTCCAGCCACAGTACTCTATTAGCTGTGCAACCTGGCTGTCCAAGACAGGTTTAGAGACCTAGGAAAAGCTTGATAATAGCTCTTTTGATGTATTTGGGGATCTGTTGCAGGAATTGAGGGACTGAGGTGTTCTGTCTGTGTGGCTCCCAAGGGCACTTGTGCAGTTTGGTGTTGGGAGCCTTTCTGATGAGAGCTCACCCACCTCAGGAGGGGGTGGGCTTCCTCCTCTAGAGGTCTTCAAGCAGAGGTTGCATGGTCACTTGTCAGAGCAGGAGAGCGGAGATGGTGGAAGCACAAGGCAAAGTCCTTCCCAATCTGATGCATTCTGTTTAGAGTCAGCCTCCCCACAGGCAGGAGGGCAGGGTGGGTGGAGGCTTGGACCAGGACCTCTTAAGAAAAGGATTTGTTCTGTAAAACTTGGACTTAGTCAAAGGCTGCACCCAAGGACCTACAAGGTCACATGTGACTTCAAGGCTGCAGGTTCCCCACCTCTGGGCCAGGTGATCTGTTGAGGAATCAGAGGTATTTTTCTTACTGTTATTTCATCCAACAAAGACGGATTAATTACTGACTCTTGCCCTGTGCTCAGTGCTATGGATAGAAAGGTAATACAGGACACCCGTGCTGCCTTCAGGGAGCTTTGACCCAACTGGAGAAAAACACATCCACCAAGACAAGAGAGGGTGGGAGCCTGCACAGGAGAGGTCCAGGCCATCGCTAGAGAAGGGAGAGTGTTTTCACCCAGGAGAGGTCAGAGAAGGCTTCTGGGAGAGGGCAGACCTAAGTTGGGCCGTAAAGGAAGGGAAGGAGAGCGTCAACAGAGAGAGGGGATGATGGGCCATTCTGGACATGGAGTAATGAGCCCATGGAGGCAGGAGAGGGCAAGGTAAATGAGGTGACCAGGAGTCCAATTGGGAGAACTGTATCAGATCTCTGGGGGAAGACAGAGGCTCATCAGAAAGGGGAAGACAGTCTTGTCACAAAATTTCAGAGCTGGAAGGAACCTCAGAGACCATGTAATCGAGCCCATACAGGGCACAAGAATTCCATTTCCAAGCAGCCCCCAACAATGCACCCATCCAGGGAAAGGGAGATGCCCCCTCCAGAGGCAGCCCATCCACTTTAACTGGTTCTGATTATCAGGAAGTTGTTTTCCTGACACTCAGCCTAAATCAGCTTCTGTGATTGGTTGACTGTGAGCTGAGATCCATCAGCCGATCAATAAACACTTATCAAGCCCCCCAGTGCCAGGCGTTAAGCAGACGCTGGGGATAGAAAAGCAGAAATGAAACTGGTTCTTGCCCTCAAGGAGTTTACATTCAGTTGGAGGAGACATGTGTATATAAGTATTTTCCAAATAGAAACAGAATGATAGATACTGACGGGACCTGTCTGTGTCTAGCTAGTATTGTGTTAACTAAAACCTGTTCTGTGTTTGATGTCTTGTAAGCCCAAGTGCTTGCAAGGGAGCTGAGGTCACCCCTTGTAGGGAAGTTCCATTCATTCATGTTTCCAGGGAAGAGCAGTTGAGCCAGGCTAGTGTGATGAGGGAGATAAGGGCTACATTCGGGGAGGACCATGTTCCAAAGTTCCCAGGGTTACCTTGGGGTGAGGATGAGAAATCTCCAGAGCAGCCCAGATCTTTCGAGTCACATTGGTATTCAGTCCTCCAATTAAATGAGAGCCCCCCGTTTCAGTATTTGGGGCTGAAAAGACCAAAGCATCCCGATGTTTTGAGTTGACTCGGGGAAGCTGGCGTCCCCTGAGGTTCAGTGCCTAGTGGTGCCCGGGGGGAAAGAAGAGCAAGGCTTCCAGTAATTTATACAGTCGAGTCACAGCCTCAGATCTCAGAATCTAAATGAATCAGGGGCACAATGGGGGCCTGTGTGAAAGGAGGTCAGTGACTGGGAGCTGGTGGTGGGAGGGCCTGGGCAGAGCAGGCTGTGCTGTGGTCAGCTGAGGGCTTGGCCATGTGGCCTGGAGAAACAGGAGAATGGGATGGGAAGAAGCTTGGATGGGGAGGGGGGGGGTGTCAAAGGACTTGCTAATCCTGGCTCTGCCACTCGCCATCTGGGTGACCTCAAGCACGTGGCTTAACCTCTTGAGAGCTCTTTTTCTCTTTCTGTAAAAGGATGACCTCAGACTCGAAATCAGTGGCTCCTCTCCCTCCCTCTGTCTTGCGTGGTTCTGTGTCTTCCACGTAGGTCTCTGGGTCAATTCCCAAAGGGGGAGAGTCTTGGACTCCTCCCATGGTACTTTGATTTTCACAGCAGCTCTGTAAGGCAGGAGCCATAGGCCTCAGTGTGCCCATCTTACATGGGAGGACACCACAGCTCACTGAAGGTGCAGAGACTTCCTTGCCCTTTGTCACCCAGCTAGTAAATGTCAGAAGAGTGATTTGAACTCATGTCTCTGCTGACTCCAAATTTAGCGGTTTTCCTACTGGATCACACTGTCGTTTATAAGGAGGCCTGGGAAAATTGGCAGAGACCAGGTCGTGGTGCCCATCAGGAGGCAGGGGCATGGGAGTAACGTCCGTGGTCAGAGCTTCAGCAAAACCAGTTTGACAGCTGGGTGGAGGATGGACTGAGGAGGTGGATGTGGGGAGGGGGCTTTAGAAATGGCCTGGGTGAAGAGGGGCTGGACAGAGGGATCCATGTGAGCAGAGATGGGATTTGGCAGCTGCTGGTCATGGCGGGGTATTTGTGGCTCTGTGAGGTAACATGAGCCTTGCTGGGAAGGCCCTTGTCCCCATCATCCATCATGCACTGGGCTACCTCCAGGACCACATTAGATCAAGTCAACCAGGCCGTTCCATTTTCTAGAAAAATCTGCCACGCTCTTGGATGGATGAGTAAGATGGCTAGATGTCTATTTTTTCCTAACCAAGAACTAGCTTGTGAATTGGCGCTGGGAACGAATCTTACCATATCCACCCCTTCCAGCCGCACTCCTCCCTCAACCTTTTCCCCTTTGCCAAAGGATGGGGTAGGGGCAGGGCCTAGAACTTGGGGTCCTCCTGCTTTCCCCGCCCTGCATTGGCCATGTGTACAACTGGTTGACCTTTGGGGATGTGGTAGAAACAGAAACCAAGACTCCTCTTTCTGTGCATCCCTCCCTCCTGCCCCTCGCCACAGCCGTCCCCGCATCCTTCCGCATTAGCTGTGGTAAGTGCAGGGGTCCATCCAAGCCGAACTTCCCCTTCACGGGAGCCATGGGTTGTCTCTGGGGAGGTGTTTGGTGCTTGTCCTGGGCACACAGAACACCCCCAGCCTTGGTCTGCTCTGACGCCCTCCTGAGCTTTGCAGACTCACAGGGGAGGACAGGTCTCATCACCTCTCGGGTCTCTGTAAAATGGAAGGGCTGTTAGACTCTGCACCTGTGGTCCTGAAGCATCTCACCAGTCTGGGCCTCCGTTTCCTCATCTTTCAAATGAAAAGGCTACATTCCATTAGAATGTCCTCGGAAGGCCCTGGAAGCTTTCATTGCCAAGCTGGTCTCCTTAGGCTCTCAGATGATTCCAGCTTTAGTGGGAAGGAGGGCACTGAGGTCTTTTCAAGTGTAGCCCCTTCATTATACAGAAGGGAAACCGTGGCCTGAGAAGGTGATTTACCCATGGTTGCAGCATCTGAGGTGGGATTTGAACTCGGATCTTCTCAACTCCAAATTCAGTGCTCCACGCACTACACTGTGCTGACTTCGTCAGTAAGCATTTATTCACAAACAAGACCCTTTTCTCTGGCTGCCCCCGTGCCTGCAATGCTCTCCCTCCTCATCTTCTCCTCTTGGCCTCCCTGGCTTCCCACCTCCTTCAGGAAGCCTCCCCTGCCCCTCTTCATTCCGGTGCCTTCAGGAATTCTGTTAATTGTACATATTGGCTTGGTGCCCACCCATTAGACTGTGAGCTCCTTGACGGCAGGCACTGACTTTTGCCTCTTTTTGTATCCCAGGCAAGCAGCCTAGCACTAAGCGCGTAGTAGGCACTCGAGAAATGTTTATCGATTGGCCAACTGACTGGCTTAGTTACATTATCTGCATTTGAAGCATGCCTCTGGAAGCTCTTTCACAGTTCAGAAAGCATGTAAGCACCTACTGTGTGCCAGGGACAGATAAGGGAGAAGAGAGGCTTACGACTGGGAAGCTGGTGAGGGGTCCGGGTGACTGGGAGGATCCTGGTGTCCCTGACTGCATTTGAGAAGAGGGGGAGAGAGAACGGCTTCTGTTCTGGGCAGGTCGAGTTTGAGATGCTTTGGGGATGTCCACATCGAGATGTCCCAGAGGCAGCTGAGGCTGGCGTTCTGGTCAAGCCGGCGGGCATTTATCAATGGACTGTTGTTGTGTGCCAGGCCAGGTGCTAAAAGTAGTGGACGTGGCTGGCTCGGGCATTTCCTCAGAATGGAGCCTTCAGGAAGAGCTCACCAGGCAGAGGAGGGGATGGGCTGGAGCTTGGGAACCCTTCAGGCCCTGGAGGGGAAGTTTGGAGTCAGGAGCTGAGCCCGGAGATGAGTGAAGGAGGAAGGTTAGGACTGGACACGCAGCTGTGGGGCCATTGGCTTCTAGGAGGTCATTGAGCCCGTGGGAGTTAGCGAGGTCACCAGGTGAGGGAGTACCGAGGGGAAAAGAGAGGGGGCCCAACACAGAGCCCTGCAGGCCCTGGGAGGAAGGTGCTGTTATAATCCCCCTTTTGCCGTTGGGGAAACAAGTGACTTACCTAGGATCACAACTCCTAAATGTCTGAGGACAGATTTGAACTCGGGTCTTCTTGACTCCAGGCCCAGCGCTGCCTCGTGATAAGGCCTCTTGTCACAGCTGCCGTCAGGTGATGATTTTTTTTAGCCAAATGGTTCTGAATGGATCTCAGTTCAACAAGGATTTATTAAGTGCTGGTCCTGAGCTGGGGATGGCATCATGGGATTGTGGCGCTAGCGTTGGGAGGCCCCCAGAGGCCCGACGGTCCAGCCCCCTTGTCCTACAGATGAGGGACCTGAGGCTTAGAAAGGGATATGGCTTAGCTGTGGTCAAGCAGCTGTTACCCAGGGAGGAGCCTGGTCAATCAGCCTGTCATCAAGCATTTATTAAGCTCCTGCTGTGTGCCAGGGACTGAGGGTACAGAGACAGAAATTAAGCAGCCCTTGTTCTCAGAGAGTTTGTGTTCTTTTGAGGGAGTTGTAATTGTTCGGTCTTTTGTTCAGTCGTGTCTGACTCTTCGTGACCCCATTTGGGATTTTCCTGGCAGAGATACTGGGTGGTTTGCTATTTCCTTCTCCAGCTCATTTTATAGATGAGTACACTGAGACAGACAGGGTGAAGTGACTTGCCCAGGGTCACAGTGCTGGTAATTGCCTGAAGCAAGGTTTGAACTCGGAAAGATGAGTCTTCTTGACTCCAGGCCCAATTCTCTGTGCACTCTGGCCCATCCAGCCATCCCTAATTCACCTCTTAGTTCTCTTCCCCTTCACAATCCTATGATCCTCTTAGTGACAAAGACTTTTTCCAACCCCAGAACAACTGGGAGAGAAATTGTGAGAAACCCAGCTGTGTGACCCTGGCCGAGTCACTTCTCAAATGACAAGCGGCCTATCTCCGTCGGTGTCCTCTGTCTCAATGTAATCACCAGTCAGGTTCAAAAGAGAAAGCTCTGAGCTGGCTTTTCAGCCTCCGGTTCTTTGTGGTGCTCATGCCTTGTGGGATTTCCACCCCTCCTCTGAGCCTCTGAGCCCCGCTGGTAGAAGCAGAATTTGTGGTTTTCTCTCGTTGGGGTGAGACACGGGGCCTGGGGATGGCTTGGTTTCCTGGGAGGTCCATAGCCATTCAAGCAAGTGGTTTATGGGGGTGATGGAGAGGAAGGAGCACCAGCTGTGAGCTCTCAGAGGCTGAGTGGAGGGGTGGCTAGGAGGCGGCTTTGCCCAGGGGTGGGGACCAGTTATCACTGGTGTGTGACACTAAGCCATCTGTTTGAAAAGAAACAGCAACAAAGCTGACTCCCTCCCTTCCTGGGGGGAGTGGGGACAAGAAGGGAATCCTTGTCTGAAGTGTTTGGGGAGAGTAGGATGTGTGAACTTGAGGGTATTTCTTGTTCATCAATAGCTTCTGGTTTTTCCAGTATCTCCTGGGCCCTAGAAGGTTTCTGGAGGCTCAGAGTGTGTGTGTGTGTGTGTGTGTGTGTGTCCGTGTCTGTGTCCGTCTGTCTCTATGTTTGTCTGTCTTTAGGTCAGGAAAGGCATTGGAGAGGAGGACAGAGAATTAACCCTTTGACGTTTTTTAGGCAGAGAGTCTACACCAGAATCCATTTATACAGAATATTCCTATTTCCTTTCTTCCATCTCCATCTGTACTCTGATGTTTTGCTGGTAGAAGGAATTTAATTTCTTTTCTCAACTTTGAGGATGATTCCTTTTGTGGGCAGGTTAGGAGGCCTAGTAACATGGATGAGCACTGGCCTCTGGGTCCAAATCCTGTCTCAGACACTTATTAGGCATGTGACCCTGGGCTGTTAATCTCTCTTAACCTCAGGTTTGGTTTGTTTTTCATTTTTAAAATGGTGATGATGATTGAACCTCCCTCCCTGGGTCACTGTGAGGATTAAACAAGATAAAGCATATAGAATGCTTTGTAAACCTTATAGAAATCTCCATCATAAATGATGTTGGGAGGAATGGCCATCCTGGACAGGTGTCTGACGTCAGCTGTTCTCTCTTTCACAGGCGATCAGCATCAGCAAAGCCATCAACACCCAGGAAGCTCCAGTGAAGGAAAAGCATGCACGACGTATCCTTCTCAGAAGTCTCTGTGCTGGATCCCTTGGGGAAAGGGGTAGGGCTGGGGGGAAGGGAGAGAATGACGCCGTGCTTCCTTGGGAATGGGATGCTGTAGTAGGGATGTAGTCAAGGGATGAAGGAAAGCAGACCCCTCAGGAAATCCATTCATTCTGCAGTTTGGTAAGGTTTTTCATTTACTGAGACTTGGAGCCAAGGCAGGCTTTCTGACTCAGCCCTGAGCATCCCGGGGCAGTCTGTAGACTCAGCTTTCCACTGAACTTGCTTCTGCCCTCCCCTTTGGGAGTCCATAGGAGTGTGTGAGAGACCCCAGAAATCATCTGTCTAGTCAAGCCAGCTCATTTAACAAATGGGGAAACTGAGGCCTGGGGGATTAAGACCTTAGAGGCCACCCAGTCCAACCCTTTCATTTTATAGCAGAGAGCAGTGAAGGGATTGACCCAGGATGAGGCGATCATAGATTTAGGCCCAGAAGGGACCTCAGAGGCTATTTAGCCTCCTGAGGAAACTGAAATCCAGAGAAGCAGACTTACCCAAGGTCACACAGCTAGTATGTCTCAGAGATGGGATCTGAACCCAGGCCTTCTGCCTCCACACCCAGCTCTCTGCCTTTTGCCACCACAGGTAGTCAGGGGCCTCTGACCCTGAATCCTTTGCCCCAGACTCCAACCTTGCAGACCCATGATGCTTTCATGTGGAAGAAAGAATGTGGTGCAGTGGGAAACAGTCGCAGATCTGCAGTCACTGACCCTGGGTTCCTGTCCTCCCTTTGATACTTGTGAGCTGTGAGACCTTAGTCAAGTCACTTAATCAACAAATATGTGTAAAGTCTCTTCTGTGTTCCAGGCTTTATACCAGGAGCTCGGGACACAAATATGAATAATGGGGGCGGCTAGGTGGCACAGTGGATAGAGCACTGACTCTGGAGTCAGGAGGACCTGAGTTCAAACCCAGCCTCCGACAGGTAACACTTACTAGCTGTGTGACCTTGGGCAAGTCATTTAATCCTAATTGCCCTCCAAAAAGCAAAAAAAATAAACAAATATGAATAATGAAACCATTCCTACCCTCGAGGAACTTGCATTCTAACAGGGGAGCTGACAAACACATATAAAAAAATTAATATAAAGAAAACAAATACAAAGGAAGTGGAAGAAAACAAACATTTATCAAGCGTGCCGGACCCTGTGCTAAGGGTTTCACAGATGCTTCGTTTGGTCCTTACAACAGCCCTGGGAGGGAGGTGCTATTTGTTATCCCCATTTTACAGATAAGGAAACTGAGGACAAAAGAGGTCAAGTGACTTGCCCAGGGTCATACAGCTAGTAGGTGTTAAGTGTCGGAGCCTGGATTTGAACCCTGGGGCCTTCCTGACTCTAGGCCCAGTGTCCTGTCTACCCGGCCACCTAGGACACAGCCTAAATACAAGCTGAGTCAGGGAGAACCCGGGCAGGGGGGACTTAGGGAAGGCTCCCTGTACAAGCTGGTATTTGGGCTGCCCTCTCTGCAACAAGGGGTTGGACCGGAGACCCCTTTTGGTGCTGTCATTCCTAAATCTATGGTTCCTGCCTGTGGACAAAGGCGGGGGGGGGGGCGGGAGAAGTGGGGAGATGGTGACTTGTAGCCTTTGATAGAAGATCCCTACAAAGTGGAGCTGTTCGGCCCACCTCCCCCACCAGAAAAAGAAAGAAGATTAATTTACCCAGAACCCCCTTACTAAGTATCTGCTGTGGGCATCGCCCTCTGCATGGCTGGGCATGAGCCCGATCCTCCCCTTGTTGACCTTGACCTCTGAGAAGGCATCATCTTGGGCACCCACCACGAGAAGGGGGCCTTCACCTTCTGGTCCTACGCCATCGGCCTGCCCCTGCCCAGCAGCCCCGTCCTCAGCTGGAAGTTCTGCCATGTTCTCCACAAAGTGCTCCGGGATGGACACCCCAATGTGAGTAGAGCCCCCTGCCCTCTGCTGGCATCCTTGGAGACCCTCGGGGGGCTCTGCTTCCCCCACACTCTGACTAAGGCCCGAGGGTCTCGGGGCAGCGATGTGGTGCCCTCACCGGCCCCTGGGGCTGAGATCGCTGGCTGTCCTCCACAGTGGCTGCCACACTGAGAGCTTGACCCTTCCATCACTATCACTCTCTCCTCCCCTCTGTTCTAGGTTCTCCATGATTGCCAAAGGTATCGGAGCAATATTCGGGAGATTGGAGATCTCTGGGTAAGTGTCCAGAACCAGCTTGGGGTGGGGGAGCTTAGCAGAAGGCAGATCAGTTTGCCCCCTTCCCCCTTCCCACTCTGCCCCCCACATGGTTTTCAGTGGCCATTTACTGACTCAGGGCGACTTTTGGTCCCACACAGAGAGGCTAGAACCCTGGACTTGGAGGCAGAAAGATCTGGGTCCTACTCTTGCTTCACACACTTCCTGCCTATGTAACCTGGGTTTTTTTTATCCCCTCAGTTTTCCCATCTGTGAAATGGGGATAATGAAACCCTGAAATACCTTCCCATAAAAGGTGTGATGAAATTCAGACAAGATTAAGCCTTTGACAAACCACCAAACACTGTTGAGGGCGTCCTGGCTGGGGAGGGAGGGTGGAGGGGGCCAGACCTGGAGTCAGGAAACCTGAGTTCGAATGCCCCCTCCAGCACGTAGTTGCTGTAGGATTCTGGGAAAGGCATGGGACCTGTCTGAAGTTTCTTCATCCGTAAAATAAGGGAAAATAAGAGATGTTGGCTTTAAAGCGCTCTGCAAACCTTAGGGCTCTATGAAAATGCAGCTGGTTGGGTCGGGTTTTGATTTTTTTCTTCCAAATCTACAATTTCATTAGGGATGGGTCATAGGATTACAATTCATAGTTTTAGATTTTAAGTGGGCCTTGAAGGCCATGCAAGGACAAAAAGGCAAGAGCCCTTGCTCCCGAGGAGGGAGACCCTTCCCTCTCAGGACCCTCCCTTCCTCCTGAGGGACAGCTGTCAAAGACTCGAGGTTTCCAGTATTAACTCGTTGACAGTAATCACATTAATAGTGGCTGTATTTGTACAGCGCCTTAGGTTCCCAATGCACCTTACAAATATTCTCTCATTTGACCCTCATTTCAACCCTGGGAAGTAGGTGCTCTTATTATGCCCTTGTTACAGTTGAGGAAATAGGGAGACAGTGGTTAAGTGACTTGTCCAGGGTCACACAGCTAGTAAGCATTCGAGGCTGTGTTTGAACTCAGGTCTTCCTTCCTTGAGGTCCAGTGCTCCATCCACTGTGCCACTTAGCTGCAGTTAAGTGACTCACCCAGGGCTACACAGCCAGTACGTGTCTGAGGAAGAACTAGAACCCAGCTCGTGTGCCCTGCGCTGACATGTCGCTATGATGACAGATACTTCCTGTAAAGCTGTAGCCAGATTCTCTTTGCTTTGGCTTCACATGCAAAATCAGTATCAAACTGGGGGGAGAGGGAGAGAATTTGGAATTGTCATTTTTTAAATGACATCGTCATTTCAAAAAATTTTTTAAAAACATTTTAAAACATTGAAAACATTTTTTTAAAAAGAATGTTTAAATGTTTAAAAAAGAATGTTAAGTTTTTTTACAATTGGGAAATATTTAACAAAATAAAAATATATTTTACAAGGGGGAAAACCATTCCATTTCCCTTTCCTCTTTGATGTCCGTTCTCATTACATCGTCCGCATTTCTGAATTTATTCCTTCCCGCCTCTTGTCCAGCAAACCATCTCTTGGAACAAAGAATTAAGAAGAAATAAGGGCTAGCCCTCATGTAACGCTTGCTGTGCCCCAGGCACTGAGCTGAGTAAGCGATTTACAATTACAGTTTCGTTTGATGCTCAAAAACCCCGGGAAAGGAGGTGATACTATTGTCCCCATTTTACAGATGGGCAGACTGAGGCCGGCAGAGGTTCCGTGACTCGCCCAGAGTCACACAGCTAGTCGGGGTCTAAGGTTACATTTGAACTCGGATCCGCCTGACTCCGGGCTGATGCTCTGTCCTGCACCAGCCCACCCCCTCCCCCAAAGGCAGTTCAGCAAACAGTTTAGAACATCAGTCAGGCCCGTCAGCAGTGGGCCGCCAGTTTTCTGTAGAAATCGACTGCCCTTTTTTTTTTTTGGCCCCTTTGGTTTTTTTTCCTTGAAGGATGTGTCCAATTCCTCTGTTTTGGGGAACCAGGCCCTAGGTCCATGGTGGATTTCTGGAGCCCTGTCCTGTTCCTGCATCTGGATTCCTGGTTCCTTCCAAGCCCTGGGAGGAAGAGCAGGCTCCTGAGTGAAGAGGAGGCCTTTTTTCCTAACTCCACCTGGCACAGTAGAGAGTCGGGACCTGAGTTTGAATCTCCCCTCTGATGTCCCCTGTTCTAAGGCCCCTCCTGGCCCTGACATTCTCTAGGCCTCAGTTTTCCAGTCTGTAAAATGAGAGAGCGGGAGAAGAGGGCCTCAAGGGTCGCTTTGGTCTGTGGATCGGTGCTCCTCCCATGAGATGGGCTGTGTTGGCTCACCCTGGGGGTGGAGGATGGAGCAGCTGAATAGTGAGCTGTGGTTCCAGATGGAAGGGTCCCCCCAGGGAGGACTTAGCCTGCCGGAATGGAGCAAACGAGCAAGGGCGTGCCTTCCTTAATGCCCTTTTACAAGAGCAAAGACACAGGGCCTGTGCTGGGGTCTGAGCCTGGGTAGCAGCCCAGAACCAAGGGGCCTGGAATGAGAGCCCTGTGGTTTGGGGCACACATGTAGGCCCATGTCTATGTCAGCAGTCAGCCGAGATGTGTCTGCCCACCAGCATTCTTAAGAAGGCGTCCCACGCAGAGCTGGCCCATCGCCCGGTGAGAGGCACTCTCTTCTCCCACGTATTTCTGGGGCGAAACTGGTGATGGGCAGCTAAAGGGGAGGAGGAGAGCCCTGGCAGAGAGCAGGCAGAGTTACTGGTGGTTACCATTCCTGGGAAGAAGGAATCTCATGATCTGGAGCTGGGAAGGACCCGAGAGTACATGTCAGAGCTGGGAGGGGCCTTAGAATAAGGGATGTCAGGGCTGGGAGGGGCCTTAGAACAGGGGATGTCAGGGCTGGGATGGGCCTTAGGGGATGTCAGAGCTGGGAGGGGCCTTAGAGCAGGGGATGTCAGGGCTGGGATGGGCCTTAGGGGATGTCAGAGCTGGGAGGGGCCTTAGAACAGGGGATGTCAGAGC
>CM053587.1:327054799-327136019 GCA_028646515.1 Pseudochirops corinnae | reverse complement strand
GGAGGGGCCTTAGAACAGGGGATGTCAGAGCAGGGAGGGGCCTTAGAGCAGGGGATGTCAGAGCAGGGAGGGGCCTTAGAGCAGGGGATGTCAGGGCTGGGAGGGGCCTTAGAGCAGGGGATGTCAGGGCTGGGAGGGGCCTTAGGGGATGTCAGAGCTGGGAGGGGCCTTAGAGCAGGGATGTAGGGCTCAGAGGGGTCTTAGGACAGGTAGAAAATACAGCTTTGCACAGACACTAATGGGAAAAGGAAGACATATTTTAATGGGTAAATAATGCCTTGTATTATGATGAAGTTTTGGCCTTGGGGACCCACTGAAAAGGTCTTGGGCACGCCAGGGTTTCTCAGACCACACTTGGAGGATGGCTTGATCTAGTCCAGTCCCCTTGTTGTACAGATGTGGACACTGAGGCAAAGAGAGGAGAAGGGGTTTCCCTGGGTGCCAGGATCACAAGAGCTCCAAGGAAGATGGGGCTTCCGAGGCCTCTCCTCCAGCGCAGGCTCCCACCAGTGATCATGCAGCCTCAGCTGGAACATGGCCAGTGAGGGTGGGATGCAGGCCCTCTCGAGGCAACCCCTGCCCATGTGGACAGCTCCAAGGGGAGGGGGTCGGCTCCAAGAGGCGAGCCCTGGGCTCTCTGACAGGGCTGCACCTGCACAGGGATCACACGGGGTCTCTCGGCAGCTTCTGTTCCACTGGCTCTGACTCAGGTTCCCAATCTATAAACTGGCCTCATAAGGCACAATGTTGTCTCCCAACTCCTGCCATTCTTGGCTGGGTGAACTCATTCTGATTCCGGTGACTTCATTTAAAAAAAAAAAATTATGTGTTTATATAGGCCACACGGCTTCATAGGCAGAGTCAGCCTGGAAACTGGGCAGTCCTGGGTTCAGGTCCTGCCTCTGACACATCACAGCCGTGAAATCCTGGGCAAATCTGGTGCCTCAGTGGCCGTTGCCCAGACCTGCAAGGCCTGTCCCCTCTCCCTGCCTCCTGGCTTCCTTCAGCTTCCTTCCTTCTTGAGGCCTCCTCTAAGCAAGTGCCTTCCCTTTGAGGTGACCCCTGATTTCTGCTGGGCGTAGCTCGTTAGCCCCCCGTTAGACTGGGAGCACCTGGGAACCGTGTTTGGCTCTTTGGTACGACAGGGCTCGGCTTTTCACCTTTCTCTGTATCACAGAGCTTATCACGGAGCCTGGCACAGGGGAGGCCCCTGATAAATGCTTAGTGACTCAGTGGCTTAAACAGCTCTGCAAGATTCTGAGGTACAGAGAGAGCTCTCCCTGGTGGAAGGAGTTTGCTCATAGGGAGTTCCCTCTGCCAGTGAAATCATGAGCCAGTCCTATTCCTTTCTTTCTCTCTCCATCCCTCTCCTTTCTCTCTCCTTTCTTTCTTCCTTCCTACCCTTCTTTTTACCCTTTTTTCTTTCTCTTTCTTTTTCTCTTCCTTCCTCCCTTCCTTCTTTCCTTTTCCCTTTCCTTCTTTCCTTCCCTCTCTCCTTCCTGCCTCCCTGAATCTATCCTCCCTCCCTCCTTTCTCTTGACATAGCTGCATATATACGTATACATATAGATAATATAATCTATGTCTTGTGTGCACACATATTTGTGTGTGTTAAATGTGTACACATTTGCATACTTTGTTTTTCCACGTCACTGCCCAAATCACTCATAGAGTAAAACAAAGCCAGGAGGAGGCAGGGAGAGGGGACAGGCCTTGCAGACCCAGGCAATTGGCCTGGCAAGTCCGGCAGTGTATGCCTCCTTCTGCCCCCTTGTTCCACCACCTCTCTGGGGAGAGGAGGAGGCAGGATGCTCCCCTGAAGTTGCAGTTAGTCCTTGTGTAGATCGGGCTCCCCCAGGGCTGTGTTCTTGTACGTTCTCGTGGTCATTGTGTGAATCGCTTCTCCCTGCATCCGTTGATCCAAGTCTTCTCAGGGCTCTCTCACTTCCTCGTATTTGTGAGTTCTCCCAGCACTCTGTTGTTACGCGCTTTGTTCAACTGCCCTTGTCTCTCCTTTTGGCAGAGCCACCTACATGACCGCTACGGACACCTCGTGACCATTTACACTAAGCTTCTGCTGACCAAGATCTCTTTCCATCTCAAGGTAATTATTGTTTCCAGGAGGGAACGGTCCTGGCAGGGTCTTCCTTGGTCCAGCCACATCTGGAGAGCCTTCTAGCTGGTGTCGCCTTTGACCCCGCATGCTCCCATGCCCCCACACATCATCACCCCTCCCTCTGCCCAACCACATCCTCCAGTTAGACATTGACAAAGGGATGTCAAGAAACTGACGCCGTACTGAGACTGGACAGATACCTTGGCCCACTCTTCCCCTCACTGCTGGTTGGGGAGGAGTGATGGAGCCCATGCCCAGCATCCAGACAGGTTCAGGGGCTGGGGAAGGAAACACGCACTTAGTAAGTGCCTACTGTGTGCAGGCCCTGTACTAGGCGCTATACAAATATGATCTCATTGGAGCCTCATGACAATCCTCGGGGGATGCTGCTCTTACGTAATTCCTCTTTTAGAGGTGAAGAAACTGAGTCTGAGAGAACATACGTGCCTTGCCCAGGATCAAACAGCTATTGCCTATCTGAGGTCAGATTGGAACTCGGGTCTTCCTGACTCTTGTCTGGAGTAGAGAGTGTTGGACTCAGAATCAACATGACCCTGGTTCAGATCCCCCCATCAGACACCTGCTCTCTGTGTGTCCTTGGCCAAGTCACTTGCCTCAGTTCCCCCATCTGTGAAATGAGAGGCTCGAAATCTGCTGTCCCGTTCTGGGGGATGCTGAGCTATTTGAGAAGTGTCTGTAATTCCCTCAGTTTCAAAAGTCCCTAGTCCCTCAAAGCCAAGTTGTTTGTTTGCTTCTCAAGCCTTAAAGATGGTTTTTTTATCGGTAAATTTCTTTCAACACATCATGGAAATCCCCATTGTACTTCTAATTGATGTCCCCTCTGCTCCCACACTATCCCTAATAAGTAAAACAACATGGTATGGAGCCAGAGTTGTAATGAGGGTGAGACAACTGGGGCTTTTCTCATGGCACTGAAATTTAAAGGGCATGAATGGTGCTTGCATTCCTTGGATAGTCCACAAATAATTGAGCCTAACAGCCAGTTAGCAAAAATAATTCGTCTTACCTTCCCTGCCCCTACCACACATGCCAGATGAGCTCCTCCCTGCTGCCATTACAGCAGACTTCCCAACAGCAGTGTCCTGGGGCCTGGGCTCTGCACCAGGGAGGCTGGTGTCCCGGGATCCTGGTCTGCACCACTACTAGGCCTTGTGTCCCAAGGCTTTTCGTCTACCCCAATTTGTTTAAAAAGGTTGATTTGAAGGTGGATTTCATGCTACTTGGGCCAGAGCCATCGTCCAGCTCCTTGCCAGCTTCAGCTCCGAGGTCTGCCTTACCTTTGAGGGCCCTTCTGCTTGCCAGAGGAATAGGCAGATACACGTGTGCTTTTTCAGTTAGCCCCCAGTGTTTTAGTGCTATTTAAAGTTGCCTTCCAATCCAATCCAACAGGCACATGTTAAACCTCTGCCAGATGTTCAAGAGTTTAGATGCGGCCTCAGACACTTCCTAGCCGTGTGACCTTGGGCCAGTCACTTAACTCAGTTTGCCTCTGTTTCCTCATCTGTCAAATGAGCTGGAGAAGAAAACAGGGAATCATTTCAGTATCTTTGCCAAGAAAACCCCGAGTAGAGGCATGGATAGTCAAATGTGGCTGAAACAACCGAACAAAAACATGATCCCAAGAGAGGCGATAAATGAGAGAGAGACAGAAGTGAAACTTAAGAGTGAACAACACAAATAATTAAAGATTTAAGTAAAGTAGAAGGGATAGGTGTGTCATTCTTTTATGTAATTCTAGTAATTTAGTCAATCAGTCAGCTTCCAGCTTGGGAGAAACGAGGCATGCATTTAAGCACTTATTAGGCACCTACTGTGGGCCAGACCCCCCCGGACTAGGGCCTGGAGGGGCAAATGCAGAGAATGAAGCACTCCTTGCTTTCAAGGAGTTTCCGCTCTTCATTTACGTGCGTCTGGCAAGTCAGTTCATCAGTAAGTGCCTACTGTATGCCAGTTCCTGATAGTCACAGGGAATACATAGACAGCCATGAAACAGCCCCTCCTCTCAAGCTACTTTGTAGATATCTGCATTCATGTGGTTATTTTTCCTCTACCTGATGGAATTTGTTTAAAAATGTTGATTTGAGGGTGGATTTCACCATTTTGTCAGCCCGTCACAGGGTGAGAGATGGCCAAGAATTATCAATGTGTTTTTTCCCTACTTGGTTCACCTTGTATCAGTAAACGTTTGCTGGATTTAATTTATTATAGTTAAGAACCTTCTCTCGGCTTTGCAATCTGGACGTCCTTTCTAAAGTCTTGTCTGGCTTTCCTGGTCAGCATGCGCTTTCTTCTCAAGGCCGACTGGCTTGGGAGCCCCCACAGTCTTTTGTCCTGCTGGAGCTGCCCAAGAGGCCAGTGAGATCTGGAGCAGAGCCAGGTCTTCTCCAGGGACGTGGGGCAGAGGAGCAGCCAAGAGGCTTCTGAGTCACAGCCTGATCTCTGTCTCTCCCCACCCCCTCTCTTGGCAGCACCCACAATTCCCCCCAGGCTTGGAGGTGACCGATGAAGTACTGGAAAAAGCAGCTGGGACCGATGTCAACAACATGTGAGTTTCCTGAGGGTCCTGGGCTTGACCACCAAGGGTGAGGCCGCGCACCTGGGGCGGGGGGGTTTGGTTTCTTGGGGAGCATAGCCTCTGAGACAGAAGGAAGTGATGACGGACTCCTCAGTCATCCAGACATACTTATGGGCCCACTCATTCGCCTCCCAAAATGCTTTGCTTCCCCCCGGTGCTTCCCTCAGAGCCTTCTCATGACCAGCCACACACAGGAGCTGGCCAGCGATGCATCTGTGTGAATGAAAGAGGCAGAAATTGGACCTGCTGCCCTGGTCAGCTCCTTGGCTCCAAATCCAGTACTCTGTGCACCGTGCTAGGCTGCTTCACACTTAGGACACACACACACGCTCACACTCACATGCACATATATATACTCACACACAAACACATTCACATATACACACACATTCACACACACACACTCACACGCAATCACACACAGACACATTCACACATACATACATACATTCACTCACATCCACACACATTCACATATATACACATACACTTACAAACATATGCACGCACACTCATGCACACACACGTGCACACATACACTCACACACACTCATCCTCATGCACACACACATACACTCACACACACTTACCCTCATGCACACACACATACACACTCACCCTCATGCACACACACATACACTCACACACACTTACCCTCATGCGCACACACATACACTCACACACACCCTCATGCACACACACATACTCACACTCACACACACACACACACACACATAGTCTTTCTCCTCTCCTCTCTTTATCTCTCTGTCTCTTTCTTGTAAATTCAGTTGTGAGGTTTTAAAAAAATGTTTTTTTAATTTCTTTTGTTTTTACATAACAAATCATTTCTAAATCACTCTGTCTACAGTGAGCTTTCCTTTTTGACAAGGTAAAAATATGTTACAGTGGAAAGAACAGAATGGATTTGGAATGAGGACCTGAGTTCAAATCTTAGCTCTGATGCTGACTGCCTGTGTGGCCTTGGCCAAATCACTCCAGCTCCTGAGGCCTCATTTTCCTCATATAAATTAATGGAACAGATGGCCCTTACGGACCCTCCGGGGTCTCTAGAGGAGGCCTGCGGAACACACGGTCTGCCAAAGGATTTTGGGCAACCTGTGAAAAACATAGAGGATGTAAAACAGGTGTGCACAATATACTGCCCACGGCCGCTTTGGTTGGCTGCATGCAGCCTGCGGGCCATGTGTTGTGCAGGCCTGCTCTAGAGCTATGATCCTGAGCAAAGTCAAACAACCAGTGTACACAGCATTCTGTATCCATGGGCGCCCACCCTCCCATCACAAAGAGGGAAAGCATATCTTCCCTGGAGCTAAGACTGGTCCTTGCAGTAGCCGCAATATTTTCGACAAACTGTAAATTCCCACCATAGTTGTTACCGGATCTTGTATTGGCCAAGAGAAGGGGGTGTGTGTGTATGTTTCCTAAGTGTGAAGCAGCCTAGCATGGTACACAGAATTCTGGATTTGGAATCATAGGCCCTGGGTTCAAATCTCAGCTCTGCCATGTGATACCTGTATGACTTTGGACAAACGTGGCCCTTTCTGGGCCTCAGTTTCCATATCTGCAGAATGACAGAATTGACCTACATGACCCCCAAGGTTCCTTCCTCTTCTGCGACCCCTGCAGCCACTACTAGGCTGTGCCACCCCAGGCCTGGCCTCCTCCAACCCTGTTCTCATTTCTCTCTTGTCTTTTAGCTTCCAGCTCACCGTGGAGATGTTTGATTATATGGACTGTGAGCTGAAACTCTCAGAATCAGGTGAGCCCTTCCGGGAAAGGAAGGCGATCCAGGGTCTGGGTGGAGTTTCCCAGATTCCCAGAGTTAAGATGGGGGGGTGGAGCGGGGAGAGGAGAAAGCGGGCGTGTGGCCATACTTGTTAGCTGAGCTGTGTGTATTGGAGGCCTAGGTAAAGGAGGACAGCCTCCCTGCCTCCCAGAGCAGGTAGGACAGATGCCTATGAAGGTAGTTCACTAGGCCACATTTCCCAGGATGCCACCCTCTGACGTACTCTTCCTCTCAGACAAGGACAGACAATGCAGGTCACTCCCCCAGGCTCCCAGCCAAGCAGATGAGCCAGGGAACCTGAATGCTGGTGGCTGCCTGCCTTGGCGGTCAGAGGCCTGGATGTGGGAGATGGGAAGGCCTGGAATGGAATCCTGACTTAGCGGGGTGACCCCAAGCAAGCTGCTGTCCTTTACCATGACTCAGTTTCTTCATCCGTGCAGTGGGGATAATGACAGCGCCTCCCACACAGTATTGTGAGGATCCACACTTCAGTAGCAGTATCCTGCCTCAGACACTCAGTTGTGTGACCCTGGGCAAGGGACAATCTCTCTGTGCCCCACTTTTCTCATCTGTAAAATGGGCATGATGATAACCCACCTCCCATGAGGACCAGATGAGAAAAAGTGCCCCATAAACCTTAAAACTCTATAAATTATATTATTTTTCCATTTTCTATTATTTCCATTGAGATAATGCATATTTTGTTTTTTAAAAAAAAAAAGATACTATTCAATTCCCCCAGCAAGTGCATTTGAACATAATCCCATCCCATAAAGACCAAGAAAGAAAGAGACAGAAGGAGGCCTGGGAGTTTGTTGGATCCCCCCCTTCCCCTATCACTGGGGGGAGAAGTCCTGCATAACTAGGCTCAGACTTTCCTAGGCTGAGGGGCAGGAGCAGCGGCCCTGGCAGGAAGCTCCCCTAGTTTTACTGGCCTGGAAGAGAGAGTAATCGGGCGTTTTTAAGTGGCAGCTGCAAAGCCCTTTGTGGAGATTCAGTTTTGTTTTAAAGAGGAAGGGGCAAAGGTGGGCTGGGGGCAGAAGGGAGGGTACAGTACCCTGTAAAGTGACATTTGTAGGAGCTGGAGAGGAGAGCGGTGTCCAGCTGGCCCTGACATAGACCTTGGAAGGGGGGCCTGGAATGGAGTCCTGAGAGTTAGGAGGCCCCCCTCCCCAGGCCATCCCATCCCACCCAGCTTGACCGGGAACTCCCCTCTGCAGCATCCTTGATAAGCCAGTCTCGGCTTGCAGACCTTCCCTGAGGCAAGCCCACAGCCCCCGGTCAGCCTGCTCCTGCTTGGGAGACTCTGACTGCTGGGACGCTGGGCCTCATTGGACCTAAATCTCCAGCACTTGGTGCATGGTATGCGCCCAGGCACACAGTGGGCACTTCTAATAGACATTTATTGATTGGTTACTCAGTTTGCTCCTAAGTCTGTTCTCTCGAGCCAAGCAAAGTTAGTCTAATCCTCCTCCTTTCCCTGCCTCTTCTTGGCTCGCAAGGATGAACTAAGTTCCCTGGAGAATACTGGCAGGTGACAAATCACCCTTTTGTCAGACCTGGTTAGACTTGCCCAGATTATCACAGGTCACTCAGAGGCATCCGTCCCAACCTGCCTCTGACCAGGGCATTGTGGAAAAAATGCAGAAAACTTGGGTTTGAATACCAGTGCTGCTGTTGGAAAAATCACCCGACCTCTCTGCATCTCACTTCCCTCTTTTATAAATCAAGAGGGCTAGGCTAGTTGGCCTCAGAGGGCCCTTCCTATGATCTGGTGTTTATCAGTCATGGGAGGATGTGTCCCACAACTGCAGAACCATCCCTTGGACAGGGAGCTGAGGACGAGCACTGTGGGGAGGGACCCCCTCACTCTGTGGAGGTCAAGACCCTCCAGTGTTGGTGTAACCTTGGGCCTCTACCAGGACAGAGGGAGACTCCCACCCCTCCTTTCCTGGGCTACTCTGGTTCTCCAAAGACTTTGAGTTCTGGCAGCAGTCAGGCGTCTAGAGAGGAGGGCTGAACTGGGGACCCAAATGTCCCCAGGCACTCCCCTTTGATACCTTATAGACAGCGTGAAAGGGGCCCCTAAACCCTGAGGTGCACTGAGCTTGGAGTTGGGAAAACCTGAGTTCAAATTCTATTTATTACTGTGTGACTTTGGACAAGTCACTAAACTTCCTTGGGCCTCAGTTTCCTCACCTGTAAAATGATGGTGTCGGGCTAGGTGAGGTCCCCACCGGCTGCGGTTGTAATCCTTCCCCCCCATCTTCTTACCAAGGCTTTCTCCCTTGGCAGTCTTTCGACAGCTCAACACGGCCATCGCTGTGTCTCAGATGGCATCAGGCCAGTGCCGCCTGGCCCCCCTCATCCAGGTGATCCAGGACTGCAGCCACCTCTACCACTACACCGTCAAGCTCATGTTCAAACTCCATTCCTGTGAGTCCTTCCCTCCTGCCCCTCCCTACAAGCAGCAGGTCTCTAGAGGGGCTGGGCTCGGGGTGCCAGGGGAGCCTGCTAGGATGGATGGCTCGGGCAGGGCAGCTCCTGCCAGCCTCCTTTCTCCGTTTCCTCCTGCGTAGATGACCTTACCTGTGCTCCTCACAAACCCCCTGTGCCCTTCTGCCCACAAAGCCGACAGTGGGAGCTCCGGGCTCATTTTAATGCCTTGATTCTAATGTTATTAATGGCCTCATTAATATTAATGCCTGAATTAACTTAATTGTAATATTAACCCAAGCCAAGCGTTTATCTTTTCTTAATAAATAAAATTCCCTTAATTGCACAATGCATTCCAGGACAGTTAGGAGTTAGGTGTGAATCCTCTCCTGCTTTTATTTACGTGCATCACCGCTGTCTTCTGTTATCACAGATAATTCATTAACGATTTGTTGAATGGACAAATGACTGAGAATTGGCCGTTAAGTTCATAGCGGCTCAGCAAACACTCACTGAACACCTCCTGTGTGGGAGGCAGTGAAAAGCAGGGACGGACTCTGAGTCAGACCAGGCCTTCCTCAAAACGTAGTTACTGTGTGGCCTGGGAGTGGTCACTTCCATTCTCTGGGACCTCAGTGGATTTACCTGCTAAAGAGACAGTCTGAGATGTAATGATGCCTTCCTTCCAGGATTGTGGAGCCCAGAGGAAAGAGGGAAGCCGGGTGGTACAGGGGACAGAGCACCAGGCCTGGAGGCAGGAAGACTTATTTTCCCAAGTGCAAATCTGGCCTCAGACACTTAATAGCTGTGGGACCCTGGACAGGTCATTTAATCTGTTTGCCTCAGTTTCCCCATCTGTGAAAGGGCCTAGGGAAAGAAATGGCAAGCCACTCCTGTGTCTTTGCCAAGAAAACCCCCAAGGGGCTGACTAAGAGTCAGACAGGACCGAACAACAAAGGAGAGCAAGCTTGTGTGAAGCATCCTACAAACTTTAAAGCATTACAGACATACAGTTGTTGTTATTAATGGTCCATCTGCCTGGCCAGGAGGGTGAGGGGGATTTTCTCCAGATGACAACCAAGTTATTACCATTTTCCAGGCCCCAAGCTGGCCATTGGGTGTATAGAGACGAGCTGGACACAGTCCCTGGCCCTCAGAGCTGGGCTCTGGTCGTCATCTCCCCTTCCTTCCACTGCAGAGATGGAAAGGGACAGGGGAGGGAGAAGAGGCAGGAGAGCTGCTTTGTGTGGGAGTTGGGTGGGGCTGGGTGGATTCCTGGCGGGGTCTCCCATCCTTCCCACCCCTGTGGGCTCCCCAGAAGGGGGCACCATGCCTTCAGATCTAAAGCAGATGCATTTGCAACATGTAGTGTGTGGTAAGAGCATCAGACCAGGAGGGAATCCTGGTGGAGAGTCCTCAGAGCACGATGGTACATTGACGGGCCTAGGTTCAGATCCCACTTCTGACACCAGCTGTGCAATTATGAGCAAGTCAGTCAGTGTTTCTTAGCCTCAGATTTTGGATCTAGAAAATGGGGGTAATGAATACCCTGCCATGTGCAGCGTGACATAATAATAGAGATCCAGCCTTGGAGCCAGGAAGACCTGAATTCAAGTCCTGGCCATGGCACGTACTGGCTGTGTGACCCTGAGCAAGGCACTTCACCTTTCTCAGCCCCAGTATACTTGTCTGAAATATCTAGAAGTCAGCGTTCTTGATTATTACTATTGGGAGAACCTAAGGTCCCGTGGCTGGCTTCACTGCTTACTGGCCACATACCCTCGGCCTGGCCACATTCTCTATCTGACTCTCAGTTTCCTCATCTGTAAAATGGGGGTGGTAATGTAAGCAAGATCCTGTACATAAAACTTTATGGTGCTTTGTGAACGAATATAAGGTGTTACCCTTGCTCACTCAGGTCTGCCAGCTGACACACTACAGGGACACAGGGATCGTTTCCATGAGCAGTTTCACAGGTAACAGGGGCCAGGCCCGGAGGAAACAGCAGTGGCTTGGGTTGCCCCCTTTGGCTCCTGACATTACCTCCTCCATCGTGGGGCTCCCTGGGAAGGGGAAGATGTTGGGACTGTGTGAAGAAGGTCTAATTTGGTGCTCCTCAAACTCAGCCCTCTTTGTCCGTGTACGGGCTGCCCCACGTGTTTGGAGCCCATCACCATCCCCTCGTAGGATCGCTAGGTTCCTTCAAGGCTCAGCTCATGTGCCGTGTCCTCTGGGAAACCTTTCCTAATCCCCTCCATTTGTGAGTTTTCCATCCCCGAATTCTCATGTGTATCTGGGGCTCTTCACAGTTTTTGGATCACAACCCTCTCTGGCCATCTGGCGGAGCCCTTCTGTGAATAAAGTTCTCAGTAACTAAAATAAATGCACAACATTACAAAAAGAAAAGCCATCTGTTGAAATAAAACTTTAGAAGTATTTTAGAAACAGATTGACTCACCCCAGGCTAGGAATCCTTATCTGTGTACATTCTCTTTTCTGCCCCTACCCCATGATAGAACATAAGCATCTTGAGGACAGGAACCGTTTTCTCTTCTTTATCTTTGTATCTCCAATGCCTACTCCTATTTTCAAGGGCATAGTAATTGCTTGATAAATGCCTGTTTGATTTGAATTCGTTTTGAAGTACAGAAGAAGAAATTTTTAACATCAAAGGAAAAAATACTAAACTGGAACACTAAAGACTGGTTCTTTCAGAATGTTAATAAAATTGATAAACCTTTAGTTAACCTCGTTAAAGAGAGGGAAGAAAATCAAGTTACTGAGTTAAAAATGAACGAGTATAGATTAGATTGGAATTCTTTATTGTGCTAGTTGTGTTCTGGGCCCCTTTGGCAGTCAGTCTGATGAAGCCTATAGACATCTCAGATTCACATGCACAAAATAAAATACAGGAGAGCATCGAGGAAACCAATTATGTTGAAATGAATTTGCTAAAAAAAAAAAAAAAAAAAGAAAAGAAAGTTCACAGATGCCAGGTTAAAAAGCCCTGATATAGTCTGACCTGTCCACTTTCTGACCACCACCCTCTCCCCCTCTGCAGCCTCAGAAACTTCTTTCGAAGAGCCTCGGACATGCTTTACTTCAAGCGCCTCATCCAGATTCCTCGGCTGCCAGAGGTATCTTTGCATCTCTCCCTGAAAGCATCAGTAGACCTCCTAAGGGAGGAAGGCTGTGAGGGGTCCAGACCCTGGCTAACTGCCATATAGGGATCTGTCCTTCCTTGTCCCCTCTGACTATGGGATGGATTGTGTGTCTGCAGCTCCCAGATGGGATTGGTCGGTTCAGGTGGCTCTAGAGTTAGGGAACAGTGAGTGACAAGGGACTGAGACCAGGCCATACAAAAATGGGCTGAAGATTATGGGGCCACATAACCCCACGTTTGCAAAGAAGGGTGGAACATGCTTTTTCTTCCACAGAGGGGACAGTCATTGAGATGTGACTTGTAGTAAATGGCCGTTATGGTCTCTTCCTTCCTAAAGCTCTCATTCCAAGCATCCTGTGGTTTTTTTCCTTTCTTAGGGTCCTCCCAATTTCTTGCGGGCCTCGGCTCTGGCCGAGCACATCAAACCAGTGGTGGTGATCCCTGAGGAAGCTCCGGAGGATGAGGAGCCAGAAAATCTCATTGAGATCAGCACCGCCCCCCCTGCTGCTGAGCCCCCTGTAAGAGCCTGCTAGCCATCGTTTCTGCCTGCTGCCCGAGCCCTTCCCTGTGGGAGGTTTTCACATGCATGACCTCGCTCTGGGGTGGGGAAAGGGCAGAGTAATCCCAAGAGGGCCTCCCTGTTAGGTCCCCATCTAACCCCCTGCTGGTTTTGTTGAATGAACGAATGAATGAATGCTGCTATCCCTTGGACTTCTCCTGGAGTGGAGGGGTGATGCTAAGTGACAGTTGGGTTTGGCTGTTCACAGGTGGTGGCTAACCTCTTCGAGCAGACATTTGGACCCCCCAACGGCACAGTAAAGGATGATAGGTGAGGGGCCCAGGACCTTGGGGAAAGAAAAGGGGAGACCCCCTGCGCAGAGCTAGAATTGGGGCCTTTGCTTCAGTCTGGAAGGATGAAGGCTGAGTGGGGATACCTCTCTCCTCCCAGGGTTTAAACTCGTCATGGTCTGGATAGGGCATTGGGCTTGGAATCAGGAAGACCCAAGTTCACATCCTGCCTCAGACACTTAGTGGCTGTGTGGCTGTGGGCAAGTCTCTTCACTTCTCTGGGCTCCAGTTTCCTCATCTGTAAAATGAGAGAGTTGGACTCAGTAACCTATGAGAGGTCCCTTCCAGTGCTCTGAAGGGCAAGGGGGTGGGAAAGTAGGAACTGACAGATGCCCCTTGGAATCCAAACAAATGCACAGATGCACAGTAAAATGCACTTTAACCAGAACAGTTTGGGGAGAGGGGATTCTGGTTAACTTCACATCCTGCTTAATGCAATATTTGTTAACCCCTTGAAGACCTCTTTTGATACTCCTTGTGAGACATTTTTCTATGCAGTATGAGCCCATTTTCCTTCTCTGGCAAATAGAGAACGCAGACTATATTTTGGGATCACCATTCTGAACATCATTTCTCATACATTTTGATTCAGAGCCATTAACTAGTGCTCTGGTACCCAGAGCAGTCACCGTAGCATGTGGAATCCTTCAAGTTAACCATTTAATAAATAAATAAGCATTTGTTTAGATAGATCCTGCTACGTGCCAGACACTATGCTAAGCGCTGGAAGTTAAAATACACATTTGAAATAGATTCTTCCTTCAAAGGGCTTACATTTGAATGGGAGACAGTGTATAGCTAGATGCGTCTATACATCCTAGATACAGGGTAGTTTGGGGAAGGAAGGGAATATCCAGAAAGGCTTCATGGAGGAGGTGGCACTAAGGCCAAGCCTGAAATGAAACTAGGAATTCTGAGAGGCAGAGGTGAGGAGAGGGAGCATTGTAGGCATGGGGCACAGCAAGAGCAAAGGTCCAGAAGTGGGAGATGAAGGGTTGTGTGTGAGGAACAGCAGGTAACACCAGTGGAGGAGAGTAAGGTATAAGATGACTGGAAAGACAGGAAAGGGCAGGTCAGAAAGAGCTTTGGATGCCAAAGAGAGGAGTTTATTGAGAAGGGGATTGGAGGGGCAGGGTGATAAAGACCTGTACTTTGGCAGCTGTGTGGAGAAAGGAGGAAGAGTGAGGACCTTTGACATCTACTGACTGTGACGCTGGCCAAGTCACTTAGTCTCTGCAGGGGTAGGCGTCATACAGCAGATGTCATGGGGAGGGGAAGTTTCCTCCTTGACAGTTACAGAGTAAGTCACAGGACACTGGGAAGAGTAAGAGATGAGGAAGGAAGGAAAGGGAGGGCTGGGCCTTGGGGAGGCCCCCTGCTGGGGGTGGTGTATGGGTGCCCCCTATGCAGGGCCACGCCCCAATACAGCCTGACCCCATGTGCCCACAGAGACCTCCAGATTGAGAACCTGAAGAGGGAGGTTGAGATGCTCCGAGCTGAACTAGACAAAATCAAGCTAGAGGTGAGTCCCCCGGCCACACCCCGTCACACCCTGGGAGCTGTGATGCCTGTCATGGTCTGTGGGAATGCAATGGATTGCAGTGGGAAGGAAGGCAAGGTCCTTCTCCAGACTGGACACCAGCAGGGACCTGGGTTCAGATCCTGCCCTGGTCTAACCCCAGCCCTGGGCATGGCACCTGAAATCTCTCTTAGCCTCTGTTTTCCCATTTACAGTGAGGGCACCAGAGGGCCCCTGTACCGCAGGCCTCACTGAGCTGTTCTGAGGCTCAGTGCAGTGCTTGGCACTGGCACTGCTGCTGGTGCTGGCACTGGTGGGCATCATTTGTTATTTTTTAGCAGTTGTGAGGATCCGGGGGGGTGATGACTGTGCTGCACCTTCTAAGCTTTCACATGCTGTAGGAATGCCCGCTGCTCTTAGAGAGGGTGCGGTGTCGTGGAGAGAGGGCAAGTCCTGGCTTTCGGCTCTGTGAGCTCAGGCAACTCTAGAAGTTTCTGAGTGGCAGAGCAGGTGCTGCCCTCATTGGCAGAGGGAAGAGTAACTAACAGCCTTCTAAGAGTAATAGCCCACCTGTATGTAATAATTGAGGCAGCTCGATGGCTCGGGACAGAGTGCTGGGCCTGGAGTCAGGAACTCCTGAGTTCAGATCTGCCCTCAGATACTGGCTAGCTGGGTGACCCTGGGTAAGTCACTGCACCCTGCCTCAGTTTCCTCATCTGTAAAAGAGCTGGAGAAGGACATGGCAAACCACTCCAGCATCTCTGCCAAGAAAACCCCAAACGGGATCACAAGAAGTCAGACACAACTGAATGCCTGAACAACAATATAATAATGACAGTACATAGCAGCATAGAATCAGAGTTATAATGGGCCAGGAATTGGAGCTGTGATTGTGTTAGGGGCCTTCCAGATGAGGAATGCCCTGCGCCGGTACAGGCTAGCATCCGCCCTGAGTTGCCGGGAGGTTTGCCCCGGGTCACCCAGCCTTGGGGGTGCTGGCTCCTGGGGGTGGAAGGTGAGGACCTGCAGGGGGGTGCCGAGGGAGCTGGACCTCTCCTTCCCCGCCAGGCCCAGAGGTACATCACACAGCTGAAGGGCCAGGTGAACGGGCTGGAGGCTGAGCTGGAGGAGCAGCGCAAGCAGAAGCAAAAGGCTCTGGTGGACAACGAGCAGCTCAGTGATGAGCTGGAGCAGCTGCGGAAGGCCAAGCTGGAGCACGAGCGGGCCCAGGGCCTCTACCAGGAGGCTGAGAGTAGGTTGTGGCCCCGGGTGGGGGCCAGGGGGATAGTGGGGAGGCCGAGCAGAGCATGTGCGTGTGCCCCCCACACCGCACACCCCGTGCGCCCCCCTCCACATGAGGGGCTCTCCCACTCCCAGGTGGTGTCTGTGCCCAGCCCCTCCAGCCGCCAGCGGGGCCCCCACCTGCCATTGTCTCCTGGGGAGAGCCTGGAGGTGGGCAGACCCATCCGCAGACTCCTAGGTGATCCAGGCATGACGGGGGCCTGCACTAAAGGGGTAGCAGGTTTTTTTTCAGGATGGGGGAGACATGGGCGAGGTTCTAGGCAGGAGACAGGGCAAGAGTGACTAATGAGTGGGGATAACAGGGGTCTATTGGAGAAGATGGGATGGAATGGGCTCCTTTTCACAGGTGAGGGGTTATCCTTGGGCAGGAGAAAGGCCTGCTCATCACCAGAGGTGGGTGAGGGAGGAGAGAAAGACAGAAAGGATGTGACTGTGGTAGAAGTTTGGACTTGGGAGTGAGGAAGACCTGAATTCAAATCTTACCTCAGATACTTACTATCTGTGTGACCTTAAATAAGTCACCTAACAACTTGGCCTCAGTTTTCTCATCTGTAAAGTGGAGACAGTAATAATAGCACCCACCTCCCAGGGTTATGAGATCATATGAGACAACATACATATGTAAGGCGCTTTGCAAACTTCAAAACTGTCTATAAAAGCAAGCTGTTCTCATGACCACAGCCAGGGGGGCACATGTCCCCACCCCCAGTTACAATGACCTACCTTCGGCCCCATTTCACTGGTTTTTGGGCAACGTTATTGTAATCATTTTCTCAAGGAGGGTGGGGTGTTGACCTATTGTGGCCCCCAACCATCCTCACCCCCCTTTTTCCAGAGAAGGCCAGTGCCACCGAGGTGCGGTACAACAAGCTGAAGGAGAAGCACAGCGAGCTTGTCAACACCCACGCCGAGCTGCTCCGGAAGGTATGGGCCCCCTGCCCTGCCCCACTGCCCAGCCCCCTGCCCTGCCCCCCACCTTGCCCCCAGCCGTGCCCCCCAGCCCTGCCCCCTGCCCTGCCCCCAGCCCTGCCCCCCACCCTGCCCCAGCCCTCGGGTCACCGTGGGCCACTAGGTGGGTGACCTCAGATGTGGCGTTGGTCAGTGAGGCACCTACTGCGTGCCCACGCTGTGCTAACCCTGGGGATACAAAGAAACACAAAACCAGGATCCCCGGCCCAGCGGGCAACATGCGAGTGACCACTATGATGATCGATCCACGGACAGCCTTTCAGGAATCGGCCTCCTGGTCCAGAGTGGCTGGAGGCCGGCGGGGTGGGAAGCCTTCCGGGGTGACCTTGTTTTCCCTCCCTGTCTGAACCTAGAACGCAGACACAGCCAAGCAGCTGACCGTGACCCAGCAGAGCCAGGAGGAGGTGGCCCGGGTGAAGGAGCAACTGGCCTTCCAGATGGAGCAAGTGAAGCGGGAGTCGGAGATGAAGGTGGGTCTCTGCCTCCCACACTCTCCTTGGGGACCCCAGTTATCCTGAGCCAAAGACCAAGAGGGGGGCAGCTGCTGGATCGCTGCTCCGGGGGAGCCCCCGGTCCCCAAAACATCCTTCCCTGGTCCCCAGTTGAGATTAGGTCATGCATCGAATAAAGGCCCCAAGCAGGGGAGCCGCCCCATGCTGTGGCCTCCCGCTGCCCTGGGTGACACGTTTTCCCGTCCCAGTTAGAGGACCAGAGTTACCAGCTGGAGAAGCTAAGGAGAGAGCTGGACGCCAAAACAGGGGAGCTGGTCCGGGTCCAGGAGACGCTGAGCCACAAGGAGCAGGTAGGAGAACCTGGAGACCCATTTTACAGATGAGGGGGATTGGGGACAGCTCTAGAGAGGGAGGATGGAAGGAAACTGAAGATTCTGAAAGGAGGGAGGCTGTTCCAGACATGAGGCACAGGCTGTACAAAAGCACGGAGGTGGGAGATGGCAAGTGGAGTTCAGGACCCACCTAATAATCTAGTGTGTCTGGAATGCAGAGCATGTGGCAGGGAGTGGTGGAAGTCAGTTTGTGGAGGACTTTGAATGCCAGCCTGAGTTTATTTCTATCCTAAAGGCATTAGGGAGCCAGGACAACATTATATAGTGGCATTAAGTCTTGGGCCTAGAGTCAGAACACGAGTGCTCCATCCCTTACTACCTGTGAGACCTTGGACAAGTCACTGAAAGCCCTCTCTGTGCCTTAGCTTCTGGTTAGACTAGGCGGCCTCAGGGTCCCTTCCCAGCTATAAACCTAAGGTCCTGTGGTTCTAGGTCACTCTACTGCTCTGTGCCTCAGTAAAAAGAGAGGAATTAGGCTTTATAGCCTCTAGCTCCAACTGAGGGTCTGCCCCCCAGGAATAGGGCCTCCCTCTTGGCTCTGACAAGGGCAGCCTGGGGGTCCCCCAGCACCCAATGTGGAGAGAGAGGGTGGGCACACAGTGGAGAAATAAGAGCCGGAGAAGCCCAAGCTGGGGAGCTTCTCTCCCTCCCATGGGGATCCTGCTCTAGCTGGGTGTGGATGGCTCGCCCCCTGGTGGGGGACCTTGTGCTAGGCAGCCAGAGAAACAAGACCAGCCATCGTCCTTTGGGGACTTTTCGGCCCTGAGGCCGGCTCTCTGAACCTCGGCTCTCCTCACCTGTACAGTGGGCATCCGAATCCCTGCAGGGGCCTGGTCTGCCGCCTCTGACGCTTACAGCCGTGTGACTGTGAGCCTGTCACTTACCCTCCCAGCCTCCCTTTCCTCACTTTTAAAGTGGGGCTAGTGTCAGGGAGACAGCCCCAGGAGTTAGGAACGCCTGAACTCAAGGCCTGCCCTCCGAGTATTTCCTAAGGCCTCACCTGACCAGTCAGTGCCCTAGGCAACTCCCATCGAGACTTTGGAAGGTAGCAGCCTGTAGTAGGAGAAAGTTTCCTCACCTGGAAGTTCTCTGCTTTCATAACAACCTGGTTGGCCAAAAAGTGCCTGCGTGGGGATGGCGGGGAGGCTCAAATGAAAGACTGGCCGGATGGATGGAAGAAAAGGCATTAATGAAGCCCCTACTGCATACCAAGCCCTGGGGATACACCTGGGAAAGCAGGACAGCCAGTGGCCCAGAGGAGCTCCCCCTCTAAGAAGACCAGAACGTCTAGAAAGGTTCTGGTCCTGACCCGGGGGGCCTGAGGAGGAGGAAGAGAGGGGCTGGGAGCGAATAAGCCTGAGATACACACAGAGATTTGTGTTTTACACAGATGTTCTCATCTGCTGCCTGTCACTAAAGGAATTTTGTGTGTGTACGTACACACGCACACACACACACACATATACACACCTTATATATATGTCATCCATACATATTTGTGTATGTACATACATACATGCATATGTAAGCTGGGGCCTCTAAATTCCCAGTTTAGAGTCAGTCAACAGACAAGCATTTTGAGGTGCCTGCTGGGTGCCAAGCTGTGCTGAGCTCTGGGGATGTGGAGTCAGTCCCTGCCCTCAAGGAGCTCACACTCTAACAAGCAGCCGTGTGCCAGAAGGCTGTAGATGAGATTAACTGGGAGTAATCTCATAGGGAAGGCTTTAAAATTAAGAAGGATTAGAAAGGCACCTTTCTCTCCTGGCCTTCTTGCCTCTTCTCCCTCTCTCTTCTCTCTCTATCTCCCTCTCCCCTCCCCTCCTCTCTCTTTCCTCTCCTCTCCTCTCTCTCTCTCTCTCCTCCCTCTTTCTCTCCCTCCTCTTCCTCTTATTTCCCTTCTCTCTCTCCCCTCTTTTCCTCTCCTCTTCTTTTCTCTTCTCTTCTTTCTCCTTCTTTCTTTCCCTCTTGCTTTCTCTCTCATTTGAAAGGTTATCTCATGCTAGAAGAGGGATTAGATGGGCTTGTTCCACTGTGTGGCCTCAGAAAGCAGAACTGGGGTTAATGAGTGGAAGGTACAAATTTAAGCTTGCTATGAAGACAAACTCACTGTGCCAAAAGGGAATGAGCTGCAGCAGTCAGCTGGAGGGTGGCTGGTCTCCCCTCACTGGAGGTTTTTAGCCAGAGTTTGGGTAGCCACCTGTCAGCAGGAGGAGGTTGTAGAAGAGCCTCTCTGTCAGGTCCAGGTTGGCCTGGATGAGTGGGGAAGGCTGGCGTTCTGTTCCATGAGAGCTGGAGGTAGCAGGTATCAGGGAGGGCTCAGGGCACTGCCTGGGCAGAGCTGGGAGGGCGCAGACAGTCTTGCCCTTTTGTGCCATCAGAGCTGGAGGTGGCAGGTATCAGGGAGGGCTCAGGGCGCTGCCCAGGCAGAGCTGGGAGGCCCAGTACCTCACTCCGTCCCTCTCCCTGGGGCTTTACAGACTGGATCGGAGCTGAGCTCCCAGCTGGACGCCCTCCACTTGGAGAAGGAGTCTCTGAGCAGCACGGTGAGGCAGCGGGAGGCTGAGCTGCACAGCACACAGACCCTGGTGCAGGAGAAGGAAGCCGCCCTGAGCCGGGAGCAAGAGCAAAGCCGCCGGGAGCTTGAGGAGCTACAGGGGCAGCTGGCAGAGAAGGTAACCCCTCTTCCCTGCCCCAGCAAGGAAGCCTGGGTTTGGGCCAGTTGGCTTCACCTGTTGGGCCTCAGTTTCCTCAGATGTAAAATGAGAAGGTGGCACTAGATGATGTCTGAGGCTCTTCCAGCTCTGGATCCAGGATCCCAGGATTCTTAATCACTTCACTTCCCCGTGCCTCAGTGTCTTCATCTGTAAAATGACGGGGTTGGACTGGATGACCTCTGAGGTCCTAAGGTCACTTCTTGCCCTAGAAATATGACCTCGTGGTATCTTTTGGGGTTCCCCTAGTCTAGAGGTTTAAGGGAGGAGACTTGAATCCCACCTTGTGGTGAGAGTCACGGACTTTGGGGGAGGAATCCTGTGCATGTTACTGCTTTAGAAAATGAGCTTGAGGTCTGAGTGGAGCAAAGGCATCTGCCTTTGTGGTGTAACAGAGTTTCTCCTGGTTGGATGTCAGAAGACATAGGTTCGAATCCCATCTCTGCTACCTCTCTATCGAATGACCTTGGGCAAGTCATTTAATATTTTTTCCATGGCTGTTTTCCTGCTCTGTAAAAGGAGATGGTTGGCCCACACATCCTCCTATGATCCTGATCTCCTCTTCCTGTGACATACAGCACCGTGTGTTGGAGAGGGCACAGGATCAGAGTCGTATTCAGGTCTCCAGGGGCACGCACTTAGCTGGGTGACTTGGTACAAATTTCTCAGCCTCTCTGAGCTTCCCTTTCCTTCACTGTGAAATGAGGTCAGTGGGCTAGATCAGAAGTGTCACGCCCGGGGTGGCTAGAGGGCACAGTGAACAGAGCACTGGCCCTGGAGTCAGGAGAACCTGAGTTCAAATGCAGCCACAAAACTAGCCATGTGACCGTGGGCAAGTCACTTAACTCTAATTGCCCTGCCTTCCCCCCCAAAAAAAGCAAAATAAATAAATGAAAGAAGTGTCACGCCCAGGAGGTCAGAACCAGATTAACATGGTATTGGGATATATTTAACCAAGTAGATAAAAATACAGTAAAACACAGATGATGTTACTAGGTGGTTTTCTAAGTCAGGATGCAGCCTGTGGTGGTGGCATGGCCCCATCTTCTGCTTGACTTTGATGCCGCCAGACTAGGTGACCTCTGTAGTGTCTTAGCCATCATAAGTCAGTCCCCTCAGCCTCAGTCTTCCCATCTGCAAGATGGGCATAATAACAGCCACACTGTCTACACCATTCTCTTTGTAAACCGGGAGGCGCTTCATCGCTGTGGATGGCTTTTTTGCTCTTCTTTCCCAGGAGGCCCAGCACCAGGGACTGCAGCAGAAACTCCTAGAAGAACAATTCTCCGTGCTCCAGGGTGCCGTGGCAGAGGCGGAGAACACCATGAGGGATGCAGTGAGCAAACTGGACGACCCCCTGCACCTGCGCTGTACCAGCTCTCCAGGTTGGGGAGGGAGGGAGGCATAGAGAAAGCCACATCTGCGGAGGCCATGCCCCTGCTTTCGTTTTTTAGTGACATTTTCTGGACATCTTTTAAGTTTTTACAAGCGTTATTTCTGGAGATGCCTTCCTTGCCCTTACTCTGTCCTTGTACTAAAGGAGGGAAAAAGCAATTAAACCAAGTGAGCCAACATCAGCAGTATCAGACAGTGTATGCACCCTTCCATACCCATAGTCCACCACCTCTCCAGCCAGAAGGGGGCAGAGCCAAGACTGCTCACTTTAATGAACATATATAAATTATAATATTTAAGTTAAATAAATGAGTGTGTCCATGTGAAGCCTTTTGGCTTCGTCTTAGTATTCTTTCCATTTATCTTGATGTGGACATTGTATACAGCTAGGTCCCAGTTAGTCCAAATAATGAATCGTGTGTATTCTGATAATTCGTTATTAGAATTTGTACTGTATGTTTCCATTGGGCTAGAACCCATCACCATTTTTATGTAATCATAACTTCAAATAGCGGTAACTCAGAACACATGGGGCTTCTTTGTGGGATTCCTTATTTGCACTAATCAAGACCTCGCTGTGTGTTGTTTTCCTGGTCTGACTCCCTTCCCTCTGCATCAGTTCAGAGAAGTCTTCCATGCTTTTCTGTATCTGTCACAGGGCTTGGTATTTGCCTTACATTCATGAACCTCTTTGTTCAAGCATTCCCCAGGGGATGGACACCCACTCTGTTTCTATGGCTAGCACAACAAATTCTGCCCCTCCATGGGGCAGGGTTTGAGAGGAAGGGCTAGTTCTGAGGGTTGGAGGAAGCTGACTTTCTCTGATCTCAAGGCCCCTGCTGGGCTGGGCTCTTTTGGGGCTCATTACTCACTTGAGCCCTCTTTGCGTGCAGTTGAAATGGGTCCATGCTATGGAAAGGCAGCTCCTAGAAGGGGCCACACTCCTGGCCAGGCCAGCAGTAGTGGTGATAGGAGGAAGCCTCAGCTGTCAGTCCTTTGTCCCTCACAGTCCCTGGCCTCCGTCCCTTCCCCTCTGACCTGTATTTCCAGATTACTTGGTGAGCCGGGCACAGGCCGCCCTGGATGCCTTGAGTGCCCTGGAGAAAGGGCAGATGAAGTTCGTGGCCTCCATGACTGGTGAGTGGGAAGCAGGAGCCACTGGGCTCTCGGTTGGGCAGAGGGCAGGATTCTCAGGGACCTCAGACGTGCATCACCCCTGGCTCACTTCAAGGGTGAGACTGCAAACGGAGGCAGTGAGCATTTCTTAAAAACCTACTGTGTGCCAGACCTGGGGATGCCAAAAGAAACACAAGACAGTCCTTGCCCCCAGGGGCCTCCCAGTCTAATGAAGATCTTCGTTACTGGCCTTGGTAGGCTGGGCATGCCCTGGGCCTTCCACCTGGCACACTCAGGCACTAATCAACAAGCATTCTTTGAGGACCTACTATGCTTCTAGCTTTGTGGTTTGCACTAGAGATAGAAAAACAGAAACAAAACAGTCCCTGGCCTCGAGGAGCTTACGTTCTAATGGGAAAGATGAAGATAACACGGACATACAAAGAGGGGGGGCGGTGTGGACACTAGCTCCTTTTAGGAGCTTGCCTCTGAGAGGAAGTGTCTGCTGGGTGCCAGGCACGGTGCCAGGCACTGGGGGTACCTAGAGAAGAATGAAATGGCTTCTGCCCTCGGGGAGCTTACCTCTGCTGGACCCACATTCTCACATCCAAGGGGACTTTCAGATCTCTCTTGTTCCCTCCTTAACCCCGTAGTTTAAAAAAAAATAGGCTTCCTCAGAATGAAGAAAACAGCCCCCATGGGGCACAGAAATGCCCCAACTGTCCCCGTTCCTTTCGCCCCCTCAGAGAATCTAGCCCCGCTCTCTGGACTAGAGGGAAAAAGCAACCCAGGTTCTACTCTGGGGACTTCATCCGTACCCTTTCATTCCTCTGCCTATCTCTCTCTCTGTCTGTCTGTCTCTGTTTCTCTATTTCTCTGTCTCTCTGTCTCTGTTTCTCTCTCTGTCTCTCTCTGTCTCTGTCTCACTGTCCCTGTCTCTCTCTGTCTCTGTCTCTCTGTTTCTTTGTCTCTGTCTCTCCCTCTCTCCATCTCTCTCCCTCTCCGTTTTCACAGACTCCTCTGCCCTGGTGGCAGCGCTGGCCCAGTTTTCTCACCTGGCTGCAGACACTATCATCAATGGGAGTGCCACCTCGCATCTGGCTCCCACGGACCATGCTGACCGTAAGTGGCAGGCTTTCTCCCTGTCCTTCTCCCTGCAGACCCCCTAGGTTGGGCCCTGGAGCAGCTTATAGACACAGCATTACGGAGAGCACACCGAGCCCAGACTCTGGAAGATCCAGCTTCCCGTCCAGCCTCAGACCCTCGGGGCCTCAGTTTCTGTGGCTGTGAAATGGAGTCATTTGGAGCATGCTCATCACTGTGTTGTGAGGAGCAGCTGACATGACAGTGTGTGAGAAGAAGTCTGCAGGCCTCGGGTCAGGATGCATCACCTTCTGCTTCTCTTCGAGCCTGGGCTCAGAGCACGGTTCAGGGGCCGGGTGTCTGCGAGGCATCGGCTGGGCTGGGCCAGTGGCCATCGCCTGTTCCCAAGGACCGCCAGCCAGGCTCTCGGCCCTGCTCTGACTGCTATTCCCCTCCCTCCCATCCCTGCGCCATCACCCAATCTCATTCCCTCCCCTCTTTCAAACCCCGCCAGATGCCCATCCAAACAGTCACAGAATTTAAGGGTTTAAAGGGATCTCATCCCATATGCCAAAGGAATCCCCCCTCCCACCTCGCAACAAGTGACTGTCCAGCCCCTGCTCGGAGGCCTCCACAGACATATTGCACTGAACTCTGGGTCCGAAGTCAAGAAGACCCGAGTTCAGTCTGACTGTATGACCCTGGGCAAGTCACTTCCTTGCTGCCTGCCTCAGTTTCCTCATCTGTACAGTATAGATAGCAGTAGCACCTACCCCCCATGGGGTTGTGAGGCTCACATGAGCCCACTTTGCAAACCTCACAGCGTCGTGGCCGGGCTGGTTATGATCACCTATTAGTAATTATTACGATTATTCAGACCGTTAGGCTGGTTTAATAGCTCTCCTTAAGACCGCTGGAGTAAGGCATCCTGGATCTGGCATTTGCTGCTTATGTTGCCTCAAGTCTAGACCTTGTTGAGCCTCAGTTTTCCCACCTGTAAAATGGGCATAATGATATGACCCTGCAGTGGATGGTGCAGCGTAAGGGTCTGGCTTCGTCCAGGGTCAGCCTCCCACTGAGCCCTCCAAGGGGTGGGGGCAGGTGGAGACAATGGGACTTGAGTTCAGATTGGAGTCAGAGAGAGCTGGGTTCAGATCCTGCCTCTGACCCGCGTGACCCCGGCCATATTATTTCCCTTGTCAGTGCAGCCCAGGTGAAGGCAGCCACCCGGGTCACCAGCGGCCAGCTTAAGTCTCTGAGTGATGGGGATTTCCCGTCCACATCAGTTTCCACACCACAGCTCCCCAACACCAGCAGCCCGTAGGTCTGGCCCTTTGCCAGAGGTGTCCTGTGGTAGGAACCTGTTCCCTAAGGGCAAGAGTTGTTAGTCTTACTGTTACTGCCCACTCTCTCCCGTAGGGCTGACGGACACATGCCGAGACTGTGGGGCCCAGAGCCTTGAGTACCTGGGCCTGCTCAAGGACAGACAGTGTCTGAAACAGGCCGAGCCCAGCAGGATGCGGGGCCCCCTCCAGGACATCCTCCAGCTCGGACAGGTGAGGGAGTGGGGGATGCAGACCAGGGGCACTCTCGGAGGCAGGGACCCTGCAGTGTGGCCATAGAAGGACCTGGTTCTGGCCCTCGCCACGTGACCCTGCCCAGACAGCTTTCACAGACCAAAGCCTGTAAAGGGGGAATCCTAAGTCTGCCCAACAAGAGCCCTTCACAGGCCTGGGCACCTTCGGCATCCCCCTGAATTGCTTACACCCCAGCCTTCCCCCCAACAGGAGCTTAAGCCCAAGAGTCTGGACGTGCGACAAGAAGAGCTAGGTGACTTGGTGGACAAAGAGATGGCTGCCACATCCGCCGCCATCGAAAACGCCGTTCGACGGATCGAGGTGGGAGTCGGAGTCCATCTGTTCATCTCAGACCCCTTTACAGACATGTGGCTGGGCCTGACACATGAGCCAGACAGGCTCGGGCCAGCCTGAGCTCCCCTTTCACTGTTCCGTGCTGGCCAGAGTGACCAGATCTCCCCCGCTGTTTTCCAGTGAAGTTTGGGGGCCGAGGCTCCCTGATTGGTCATCAGTGAATTGGACAGCTGCCTTCCTCTGGGCTGCTTGGAGTCTTTTCCTAGAGTAGATGGAGCCATACAGAGGAAAGCTGAGTCTCATGAGACAGTGTTTGTAAAGCCCTGTGCAGACCTTAATGTGCTGCTGCTTAGCCCCTTGCACCTCAGTGTCCCCATCTGTCATAAAGGAAGGGCTGGACTGTTTGAGCTCTGGGCTCCTTTCCAGCCCTGAAGCCATCTTCCTCCTCTTGTCGGTCCCCAGGATATGATGAACCAGGCGCGTCATGAGACTTCGGGCGTGAAGCTGGAAGTGAATGAGAGGTGAGGGCCCCCACTTCCTGGCCCCCCAATCCTGGGATGTTGCTCTGGTTACCCCTTCCCTTGGTACAGTGTCAGCCCCTGCTGAGTCCTGCTAGAGGGGAGATTTGGGGTGGGGTGGTCATGACTGTGGATCAGAAGGAACCAGGCTTCAGACCACATTCCAACCTGGGTGGGTGTGTCCCTCTTCTTCCTAGGATTCTCAACTCCTGCACCGACCTCATGAAGGTAACCAAGGGATCACCTCCCCCCATGGGCAGTGGTCTTGCAGCTTTGGGAGGTGGCTGGGAGGGAGGTGGCTGGCCCGCTCTAGAGTAAAACACGGTTCTTGACTTTGCCAGGCCATCCGACTGCTGGTGATGACGTCCACCAGCCTGCAGAAGGAGATCGTGGAGAGCGGGAGGGTGAGTCCAAAGGGAGCCCACCCCGAGAGAGAAGGGGCTGGGCAGGCTTGGGGAATGCAGGGAGCAGGCCCTCAGAGCTACCTCATCATGCCTCACGTGTATGACCCGTCTTTCCCGCCTCCTCTGGACGCCTGTAGTTTCTGTCAGGGTTCATATCAGGGCCCACCTCCTCCAGGAAGCCTCCCCTGACTGATCATAAGCCAGAGTATGAGAACCAGCCGAAGCCTTGATGGCTTCGCCCGGCTTAGCAATGTTTCTGGAGCTGGGTGTGACTTGGAAGTGGAGTAAGCAAAGGAAAATTATAGATAACCCTGTGGTCGAGAAGAAAGGACACCTCCAAAATACTGAGGTTTGGGTTTTTTTTTAAAAACTTCATTTAAAAAGATAGAAAATGGACATATAACGTTAGGGCTGAAGTTTACGTTAAGGAGCTCCTGTGCCTCCTTGTCCCCCTCCCATCAGTGCCTGCTTGTCTGCTAAGTGTTGTGGAATGTAAGCCCCTTGAGTGCAGGCTTTTGGGGCTTTGTTTTTATAGCTGTGAGTACCTGGCACCATATGGGCCATAAGTACCAGCAGACACTTAGTTCTGGTTGGGTTGGATTTTCTGGGTCAGCTCACGCAGAGGACAAAGCTTCCCAGGGGCCAGAGGCTGGCAGCATCTACCGTAACCACTGCCCCACCCCAGCAGCTTCTCATCAGCTTCCTCTGAAGCCCTCCAGGAGAGGGGTCTTAAGCAGGGTTGTCAGGTTACAGGTTCATAGCTGCCAGAGTCGCTTCCCCCTCCCCTAGTCCAGGCCCTACCTCTAATCGAGCCATCTCTGTTACCCAAACTGCTGGGGGTGAGAGGGAGGGACACAGCAGACAGAGGTTTGGACTCGGAGTCAGGAACATCTGGGGTCAGAGCCTGCCTCTATCTCTGTGCCTCAGTTTCCTTATCAGTAAAAGGGCATTTCAGACAGCATCTAGCTCGCGGGTTGTCATGGGACTCAAACGAGCAGTGTTGAAAGGGCTCTGGAAACCAGAGGGGTCCGTGTGTGTGTTATTATTGCCATTATCAGTATCATTTGGGCCAGTGGGAGAACTCCCAGGTGTAGACACTCCCTCCACCGATGCAGATGCCAGCTGCGGGGGGCACTCCCCAGCCCGTCAGTGCCAAGAGTCAGGCCCTGGAGCCGGCTCTTCCTGGCTCTACGGCCAGCCTCCTGTTGGCAACGTCAGCCTGCCTGTCCTGGAGTCCTAGGTCTAGAGCTCTCTAAGCTCCCATTTTATAGACCAGACACTGAGACCCAAGGAGGTGGAGTCATTTGCAGAGGCGGCATCTTCCTTCCCTGCCTCCTGCCTCTCTCCAGGATTTTCCTCTTAGAGTCGATGATCAGTTGATTGGGACTTTCTCACCCCAGCTGAATTACAGACCCGGACCAAAGGCCTGTAATAGTAACTTGGTACTTTAAAGTAAAAACATAAAATGGAATAAATATTTGTCTTTAAAAATTACTTAGGACAATGTCATCAGCATCACTATTTAAAATAGACCCCGTAGAGTGTTACAGATCGTTTTTTTCAAGCAATAAAACATAGTTTTATTTATTAAGCACCTACTGTGTACTAGGATCTGGGGGTACAGAAACAGAACCACAGCAGTCCTTGCCCCCAAGGAGCTTACATTCATCTGGAGAGACAGACCATTCAATCCATGACTATTTATAAAGGACCTACTGTGTGCCGTTCCCTATCCCCTTCCCCCAGAAGACTGAGTCCGCCATGTTGAGAATAAAAGCCTTAGGGGATTGGGGCCTGACTGTCCCCCCGCCCCGTTCACTGAGCTTGTCTTGTCCACCTCTCACCGCCAGGGGGCAGCCACCCAGCAGGAATTCTACGCCAAGAACTCGCGTTGGACCGAAGGCCTCATCTCTGCGTCCAAGGCTGTGGGCTGGGGAGCCACCCAGCTGGTGTAGGTCCAGGCGGGGAGAGGGAGGAAAGGTCATGGCGAGGCCTCTGGCTGCCTGGGTGGGAAAAACAACTATGCCTGCCTCCCCTCCGCCCCTCTTCCTGGCATCACTGGCACAGGCAGCGAGGAGGAAGCCAGAGCAGCCAGCGGGCTCAGCAGTCTGCTCCAGCCGCCTCCTTTAGTGCCAGGGAAACTGAGGCCCAACCAGACTGAATAACCTGCCCAAGGCCACACAGCTAGCCAGGGCAAAAGGGGAGAGACCTGGTGCTTTTTCCATGACAGTGTGAACCCCATGTTACAGATGGGGAAACTGAGGCTCCAGAGCTGGGCAGTGACTTGCCCAGTGTCTCAAAGCTAGTATCAAAAGGAGGATTCTAAGCCAAGTTGCCTGGTTCTGAATTCAGTGTCCTTTCCACTGTCTTGCTCGTGGGCTGTGACCGGCTCAGGAAGCTTGCGGTCTGCCATCTCTCGGTGAACCAGCCCCAAGAGTTCTGAGGAAGCCAAAGCCATGGGACAAATGATGTTTGGGCCATGCCTGACCACTCCCTAGCCCATCACAGACACACACAGACACACACACACACCCCAAAGGATGTTGATAAGCCAGGGAAGGGGGGGTGAACAGAAGGTGAAGAGCCTTGAATCGGTGACCAATGGATAGGGGAAGATGGAGGCAGTGGTGGGGCTTTGAGCCCTGAGACAGGGCCTAGCTGCCTCCCAGTGATGTGAATGAGGGAGATTTGAGGGGCTGGCTCAGTTCCCTGACCTTGCCCTGAGGTTTTTGCCCTTGAGGCCCCAGGGCAGCAGCAGCCTTCACCTGGGAGTGAGTCTGGGCCAGGCTCCTGGACAGAAAAGGCTGAGTTACAGGCTGAGCCTCTCTACAGTGTCAAGCCTGGTCTTGCCCGGCTGTCAGACAGACAAAGCCGGCAGGCCAGCCTCAGAAGTCTGGGCAGGGAGGATTAGGTGCTCATTCAGCAGCACTGTTCTTGTTGGCAGAGGTGGGAGGGCATTTAGCCTAGAGGAGGAAAAACCTAGGGCCAGGACAGCCAGGCCATCTTCAAGTACTGGGCATTGGCCAGCGATTCCTTTGGGCTTCTGTGGTCACAAGTAGGAGCAGACAGTGGCGAAGGCCTGAAGTCAAACTCTGCCCCAGGTGACCTCGGCAAGTCACAGAAATGCTCTGTGCCTATTTCCTCATTTGTAAGATAGAGTTCAGAGTCTGGCTTCTGAGGGCCCTCCCACCTCTCAGTGATTGCGTGATTCCAGTGGCCAGGGAGCAGACTTAGGCTAGAGCACTGCCCCAAAGCAGCCTAGAGAGGTAGTGAGCTCCCCTTCACTAGAGGCCTTGGGGCAGAGGCCAGTGGAGCATTGTTGGGGGTGTGGGAGTGGAGCTTCTTGGGGAGCTTGGTCTGAGCCTCTGTGTGATTCTCTGCCCCTCCCCAGGGAGTCGGCTGACAAGGTGGTCCTGCACACCGGGAAGTATGAGGAGCTCATCGTCTGCTCCCACGAGATTGCAGCCAGCACGGCCCAGCTGGTGGCCGCCTCTAAGGTGAACCCTGAGCACAGCCCCAGCAGGGGCCCTGGTGCTGGGGGGGAGGGGCCAGCCAGGGGCCCCGCTGATGGCAGGATCCGCTGCCTTCAGCCCAAGGATGACCTCATGGGGCACAAGATTAAACCTGGAGGAGACCTTCAATCCAGAAATCTAAGCTGGCCCTTTTAATTTAAAGCTGAGGAGACAGAGGCCACCACACCGAGTGGAAAGAGAGTGTAGAACTTGGAGGCTATAAGAATTGGGTTCAGATTCCTCCTCTGACACTAGCTATGTGACCCTGGCTAAGTCACTTAACCTCTCTATGCCTCAGTTTCCTAACTTATAAAAAGAGGGAGTTGGACCAGATGGCCTCCAAGCTCCCTTCCCACCCTAGACTACCCTCTGATCCTCTGAGGTTCACAGAGGCATTTGGTCCAAGATTCCACAGGAAGTGAATTCATGCCCAGGGGCTCCTAGTTCAAATTCGGGGCCCTTCTCTCTTTTCCCTTTTTAATGTTTCATGATCATAAATTCTCTCTTTACATCACTGTCACCTCCTAGTAGGACAGAACCTTGTAACCAATAAGTACAGTGGGTCAAGCGGTAAACATGTATTAAGTGCCTAGGTGCCTGGGGAATCTTTCATGATGTATATCGCCATCTGACATAGTCGCCACCACCTGCAGTTCATTAGCCCTGTGCCCTTCCTTTGGGGATCTCCCTGGCTCCACCTTCTCGGGCTGTCTGTCTCTTCCATATTGGGCTGCTGCCAGGGAGCTCTTGAGCAAAAGCTAGAAGACCAAGAGTTTTGAAAGCTCTCGATACTTACCCACCAGAGGATGGAGAATTAGAGAAACAGATAATGGGTGCTGGAAGGGAGGGGGGAGCCCCTTTGTTTGCAGAGGAGGAGACCAAGGCCACCCAGTGGGAATCACACAGCAAGACACTTGAAATCAGGGAGAGCCGAGTTCAAATTCTACCACAGACACTTAACTGACCCACGGCAAATCTCTGAACATGTTTCCTCCTCTTTAAAATGAGAAGGGAGGAAGGTCCCTTCCATCCTTAAATCTGGGTTTCTGTCATCCCAGAAGCCATCAGCATTTCTATGAACCTCACATGCCCTACAAGCTTTAGTTATTCTAGTTATATATTAATTTTTATATATTTAATATGTATAGTATATAATTTATATATTTTATATGTTAAAATTTTGTGTATTAAAATGTATTGTCCTGATTACTTCAGGGGGTCTTTTTGAGGAAAGTGCTACCAGACCAGGAATTCTTAACCTTTTCTGTGCCGTGGACCACTCTTAGTGAAGTCCCTTCCCTTACCATATTTTTCAATGCACAAAATAAAATGCAGGGGATGATGGAGGAAACCAGTGACATTGTAGCACAATTTGGAAACATGAGAAAGAACAAACAAGATCAGGGCTTCTAAGGTTAAGGCCCCTTGTCTCCATAAAGCACCAGGCCTGTGGGAGGGAATGGTCCCCCGCCTGATGGCTCCCTGTGGCTGTTTCCAGGTCAAAGCTGACAAAAACAGTCAGAATCTAAGCAAGCTTCAGGAGTGCTCGCGGTCTGTGAATGAAATGGCTGCCAACGTGGTGGCCTCCACCAAGTTGGGCCAGGAGCAGATCGAAGACAAAGGTAGGGCAGCAGCGTGGAAGGGGGGTCACCTGGGGCAGGGAAGCAGAGAGATGGGCAGCGGGGGAGGCCTGGGGGGGCTGCTTCCTCACCACTTGCTTACTCCACTCTCCCACACCCAGACACCATGGATTTCTCTGGCATGTCACTGATCAAGCTGAAGAAGGAAGAGATGGAAGCTCAGGTACGGTGGCAGAGGGGGTCCCAGGGACAGGGAGGCAGGGGTGTCCAGCAAGTGACCGCATCCTTATAAACACCCATTCTGTGTCCAGTCCTCTGCTGTGAATCACAGAGGAGATGAGAAGTATGAGCCAGGGCCCCTTGGCCTTAGAGAGCTTACCCTCTGGTTGGGGAGACAAGGTGAACGTTCATTCATTCAGCAGAGGTTTTCCAAGTTGCTGGCACTAGGCAGTGGGCTGGGTGCGAGGGGAAGATAAAAACATGGAAGCACCTATCATTGATGGATCCAGGCACATGCATGGATAACACGTGTATGTGTAATCTTTATATGTGGCATTTACATAGCATAACACGAGGAGTGATAGTTACAGAACGATATTTGTACACGTGACAGTGAGGAGCGAGAAGTCTCTTCAGCAAACACAAAGCTCTTACAGTGTGAGTCAGTGAGGGTAGAGGGCCAAAAGATGAACCGGTCAGCCCTGCCCTCAGGGAGCTTCCATTCCCTAGTAAGCTATGACAAGCACACAGATAGGTGTAGTCCAAGATAGGGCATCAAGGGCCAGGAAGAAGGGATCTAGTCCTGTTTAAGGAGAGGGGGAGCCCTTCCATGCGAAGGAGGGGAGGCAATCGGGGAAGACTGTATAGAGAGAGTACTGAGCTGGGCCTTGGAGAGGAGATGAGGCAGGAAGGACGGTCAGCCAGGAGTAATACAGAATAAGGCATGTTGAGAGCCAACTGTTACGGGGCTGAGTTGTGCCTCTGAGAAGGGCATGTGTGTTGAGGGGAGTGGGTCTTTGTGGGCTGGACTAGTTAGGAAGGGCCTTGAATGATGGGGTCGATGATAGACATCCTTGGGGCGGCTAGGTAGTACAGTGAATAGAGCACCAGCCCTGGAGTCAGGAAGGACCTGAGTTCAAATCTGGCCTCAGACACTTAACGCTTACTAGCCGTGTGACCGTGGGCAAGTCACTTAACCCTAATTGCCCTGCCTTCCCCCCTCCACAAAGCCAAAAAAAAAAAAAAGAAAAGATGATAGACACCATCAGGGGCTGACACATGGGACTGACTGGGTGCTGGGGTCCCTCCAGGTGAAGGTGCTAGAACTTGAGAAGACCCTGGAAAATGAGCGGATGCGGCTGGGGGAGCTTCGGAAGAGGCATTACGCCCTGGCGGGGGTGATTGAGCAGCCTGCAGAGGAGGAACTGAGCCGCCCCGTGGCCAGCCCTCGACGGGGGATCCTGAAGAAGCCCCCGCTAGCTCAGAAGCCCACCATAGTGCCCAAGCAAGATTGCCAGGTACCCTTGAAGACGTGGCTCTCTGGATAGACCAGGCCGTTCAGTCAAGCATTGTGGTGTGGGGGAAGGAGGCGGGACCTGCAGGCAGGAGAGACCCGAGTTCCAGTCCTGTGCCTGGCATTCACTAGTTGTGTATCCTTAGGAAAGACACTTACAGCCTCTCTGAGCGTTTTCTCATCTGAAAAAATGGAGATAATAAAAAACTGTAGCCTCTGCCTCCCAGGCCGATGGCAAGGCTTGAAGGAGAGAGGAGAGCGTCAGCTTGGCCTTGGCACTGGGCACGGACCAAGGAAGGGGAGCAGAGTCCCTCTGAAAGAGCGCTGGGCTTGGAGTTTAGAAAAGCAGCGGCCGGGGCACTGCCACCAGCCCTCATCTCCAGCTGTGGCTTCTTCTGGGCCTGTTTGCTCATGTGTCCAGTGATGGAGTGGACTGTATTATATCTGTGATCCTTGGAGATTCATGGTCTGGTGGGGCAGGCGCCTCCTTTCTCTTCTCATCCCCTTAGTCGTGAGAAAGTCCCTATTCTGATGTGGGGGCCATCAGAGGAATGGCCTCTCCTGGAAAGACAACACACACACACACACACACACACACACAAGCACACACACACGAGCGCACACACACAACACACACCACCTAAACATGTATGATTCAGTCAAGCATCACATGTCAGTGTTTCGTGACTGTCCTCTGCCATAAGGGAGGCCGTGGGGTCTCCCTGGGAATCCTTGCTTTCCATAACAGAGCCCCCAGCCCCTTAATGGGTTCGGATGCTGAGAATAAACAGTGGCAGTCGGTTCAGAGCAAGTGGAAAGGGAGAAGGGGCCCAGTGTACAATTCGGAGACACACACTGACACTCACAGAGTCTAACGTGGATCACATAAGGGTGGTGTTGTTGGGGGGAGCACAGAGGCATGAGTCTATGCAGCTGGAAAGAGTGCCTAAGGTGCCCTTCTGAAAATGGGGTGCTTGCACCCTGACATTAGTGGCAACCTGGAGCTGGCTGTTTTGCAAATCAGGGTTTGGAGCACATGGGGGATTTGTGGAGTACACAGAAGCAGGGAGAAAAGCAGGCTAACTGTTGGAAAGATTTTTTGGATTCAGGTGCACTAACCTTTAAAAAAAAACATTATTGCAGTATTTTTCCATGAAGAGATCCTATAAGCAACAGGATTCCTTAAGGGGAGAGACAGTCATTGTGGTCTCAACACCTCCAGGCCTAATCTTTGACAGTCTAGCACAGTGGTGGGGGCTGGGACTAGACTGGGATGGTGCCTGCCCCCCCCAGGAACTTCCAGTCTACTATCTGCCCTTCAGAATGATCCAGGCTGGGCTGGTAGAGGCAAAGGCATTCTGGAGGTAGGAAGCAGGAAAGGCCCTGGGTTATCAGGAGAGAAGCTTGGATTGAGGTCCCTGCAAAAACTCCCAGGCAGAAGCAGGGAGGGGATTGATACCGGGGGACCTCCAGGATCCATCCACCCTGAGCAATTCCCTCTTGTCATTTCAGCTGGAGAAGGAAGATGGCGTCTACCAGGCCCAGCTTATGAACTTCTAAGAGCGCTCAGCTCTCTGGCTTTGAAGAGAAATGAGGCTGGGGGACCCTCCCTGGCCCCAGGGCAAACGGGAAGGCTCCCTCCTAGCTCCCCTTTACCCGAATGGCCAAGGAGACATTCCCCCAGCCCCCAGGCCCTGCAGGGCTTGGGGGTGGGGAAGAAGAGCCAGGAGATAGCTGTGTTTTAAACAGATCACAGCTGGATTTCCCCGGGTTTGCTGTGGCATCTTCTCCACCCCCAGTGGCTCTGAAGCCTCACAGGGCTGTCCACTTAATGGGCTCCTGTGGTCAAGCAGGGGGAGGGGAGCAAACTGAGAAGGACTTTGGTGGCTGTAGAGCTCTAGATGTGCTGGACAGTTCTCTACCTTAGATGTGATTATTTATCTGCAATAAGAAAAACTTCTTAACCCAGCAAGGTTCCCCGCCGACCTGAGCTGGAATCCTTCAGGAGACACATGATGTTTTTAAAATCTGGAGTTCCAACTTTTCTCTACTGTTTTCTATTCAGCATGTTGGGTACGGGGGCTACATTATTTGCAGGGGATGCTTTGGGGAGTGTCTGGCCCTTTCCTGGGAATCTGAATCTGTGATTATGGCTTGTTGGGGAAGGAATAAACATTAAACAGAATCTCTGAGGCGCTGGCTGGCTGGGGGGTGCAGGTGAGGGGCTTGCCCCCTCTGACTGGGTCTTACCCTGTCTCAGTGGTCTGTTGTCTGATGGGAACAGTCCTCCGGTTCCGCAAGCATTTCTAAAACACCTGCCACGGTAGGTGGCTCTTCCAGGCACTGGAAGAGATGATGGCACAGTCCTGCCCTTGTGGACTTGACATTCCACTGGCTTGGGGGAAGAGCCGAGTTCTTGTCAGTCAGCAAGCACTTATAAAGTGTTTTCTATGGGCAAAAGCGAAACCCCATTTTGTGCCCTCCCAGAGCTCACTTTTTATTGGGAACACAGAAGTTCTGCTCGGTGTGAGTGGGAGGTCATCTCAGGGAGAAGGCTACTCTCCCAATGTAACCTTTTATCTTGCAACCTCCTTTGTACCTTTCAAAAATTCCCCTGTCTCTGCAAGTGGCTTCAGGGCCAGTGCAGTGGAGACAGGGGTGCTAGATTTGGAGTCGGGATCAGGGTGTGAATCCCGGTGGCTTTGGGGAGATATTTGAATCTTGCCTTCCTAAAAAAATGAGTGGCTTGGGACATGGTCCTTTGGAAGTATCTTCCAAAGCAGTAGCATTCCCACAAACCCCATAAAATGCCAGGGAATTGGAGGTACCTGATGGGAGTAGAGATACCCAGGGAGGTATGTCACCTGGCCTTGGTCCAGGAGACTGGACCAACTCAGCTCCTTTAGAAAAGACCGCACATGACTTCCTCCCTGTCCTTCCAGCCCTGCAGATTCAAGGCCATTCTTATAGGTGATCTCGAGTTAAATCTGCTCTTAGGTGGGCAGCCATTCCATGCCACCCTTGCCTCCCCCTTGGTCCTTGGATGGCAGAACCAGCTACATGTTCCCCTGACATCACCTGAGAACCCAGGCCACCTCAGTGCCAAGGTAAGGTATTTGAGGCAGGAGAACAAGAGAAAACGGACTAAAATTCTAACAGGAGGGGCTGCAGTTAGAGACATTAACAAGGACTTGGAGGCAAGGAGGCAGGGTTTATATTTTGCTTTTCTAGGGGAAAAAAAGGTGGGGAGCTACCTCAGGGATAGGGTGAGAGCTGCCCTCTGGAGGCAGGGCCCATCTGCCTTCCCTTCCCCCCCTCCACCCGTGGAGTGGGCTGTCTGCCTCTACCCCATCCCTGTTTCCTGTTTTTCCTTACTTTGATGAGGACTGACCTCTGCCCTGGGAGGCCCAAGCCTGCCTGCCAGCACCTTGCAGAGAGCACTCTTCAGGGCTGGCAAAAGGAAAGGGGGACGGGGGTGTCGGGGAGGGAACTTGGCAGTGAGCCCTTGTAACTGGCCAGGGAAAAGGGACAGCCTGAAAAGCAGCTGGGCTGGCTGCCCTTCAACAAGACAAGGGAGAGCCATATGCTGGGCAGGAAGTCGTGTCAGCCTCATTAGGAATGAGGCTTAGCAAGGGTAGGGCCTCAGCTATTTGCTTAAGCAGGGAAGCGGTGCAGTCCCAATTCAGTCTGACTGGGAAGGCGGATTGTAAAGCCACCTAATGTTAGGGCTGCAAAGGCTCCTAGGAGACCAATGCTCTCCTCTGGCAGAGACTGAGGGCCAGGGAAGGAGGTGCCTGCCCGTCACCCAGGCACTGGCACAGACACACTGCCCAGCCAACAGGGGAACCCAGGTTTCCTGACTTAGGCCGGGGGCTTGCTGGAGTGGCATGGGTGTCAGCCTTCATGGTTCCCTCTGACCCCAGCCTGTAAGAGCGTTCCCGTTGGCTTTGGAAGGCTTTTTGTTTGCACTCATTCACACCTTTGTCCCCCTTCTGGGCTGCTCAGGGGAATCTGCCTTTGCAAACTCCTTTGATCCTAGTAGGATCAAACCAGGTGATATGGGAAGGTACTTGGCAGAACTTTAGGGAGCAATATAAAGGTTGGCTGTTATTCTAAGGTCTTCAGGTCTGAAAGCTAGAAGGTGCCTCCAAGGGGCCTCATTTCACTCGGCTCCTTTATTTTACAACCAGAGAGTAGGAGCTCAGAACTGAGCGGCTCCTCGGGGTGGGGGCCTCCTGGGTGGGTGGGGGGGGGGGGGGGAACCTTTGCCTGTGAGGAGAATGGGACTTTAAGTGACCTTCCCAACTCCCTTGGGAAAAAAAGACCAGGAAAAACTGGCTAATACGTGTGTGGCTAATAAAATACCGAGCAGGTTGTTAAAACTTGCCAGAAGAGGCCAGGCTGGGTCCACCCACATGTGACACATACCTGGGCAAGTCACCTAACTAGTCAGTCCAGACAACTCAGGCTAAATTGGACAGCAGCTGCTGCGGTATATCAGGCCCCACATCCGGTCTGGATCATAAACACCTAGCGCTTACCTCACCTGTTCCAATCTGCCTTGCCACCTACCTGCCCCCACCTTTAACCCGCAGTGTTAAAACTGGGGCCCGAGTAGCAGGAAGGAACAGGGGGGGTGGACCTTGAAGTATTTAAGCAGAGGCTTCACACAGATTCCCACTCTCACTAATAAGGAACTCAAATGTTCCTTCCAGTCGTGAGATACTGTGTCAAGTTCATTTACTGCTAATCCATGCCTGATTCTGGCTGGAGGAGGGAGTTGGACAGCTAGGGGGTGCAATAGTGGATAAAAAATCCAGCTTCAGACACTTATTAGCTGTGTGATGCTGGACAAGTCACTTTGCTCTGTTTGCCTCAGTTTCCTCATCTGTAAAATGAGCTGGAGAAGGGAATGCAAACCACTCCAGTGTCTCTGCCAAGAACACCCCCAATGGGGTCACAGAGAGCCAGACAGACTGAAATAACTGAACAAGAACAAAAGGAGTTGAGCTGTTTTCTCCAGGATCTCCATTCCCAGGGGCCATGGACTGTGATGGATAAACCATTCGTGATAATAGGTTAAAGCCAGAGAAAAATAAACCTCTGGTCACATGACTGTCCTGTACAAACTTTGCCCCCTGGGCTGGACCCAGACCAGTGGTGTTTCTCCCCCGACGCCGCCTGGCTCACTGCTAGACTCGGCCTTGCTGGCTCCCGTGTGTGCAGCCAGAGTTAAGCTGGGCACGGCCGGCCCTCTCCCCACAGCTGACAGCATGGCCCAGGCAGCTTCTTCAAGCAGGGAAAAGGAGCATAAGCAAGCCATCCTGGCCTAGGTCACGCTAGGATGAAGAGCTATGGTCACTGAGTGATGGTGTACTTTCAGGGTGTTTATAGACAGAATCCTCCTGATGCTTTCACAAGGTCAGTCCGCTTTGCTCACCTCAAGCCACTTGGCCTTGGGTGTGTTAACCACACATGGCTTCTGTCCTTGTTGGAGGGGATTTTAAAGCCTCTTATTTTCTGAGTCGGGCTGACTTTGAAAAATTTTTCCTTAACTTGGGACAAACAGATTTGCAAGAAAAGGTTTGGCAATCTTAAGAGATGCTTTCCCAGGAAAGGGACTCCTTCAACCTAGGTGATCAGTGACCAGCCCAGACATAATGTGAGGTGCTCTAGACTATCAATTTCCATTTCCCATCTGTAAAACTGAGATATCACCTGCTCCACCCATCTCACAAGGTTACTGTTTTGTGAAAATACAGTAATGGGGCAGCCAGGTTGGCACACTGGCCCTGGAGTCAGGAGGATCTGAGTTCAAATCCAACCTCAGGTCTATCACACTTATTAACTGTGATCTGGGCACATCAAACCTGATTACCTAAAAAAAACAAAACAGGGTGTCATACACATATAAAAGGATCATATAGTCATATTCAATGTAGGGTTTGGTGGTTGTCAAGAGAAAGTATAAGAGGCCATTTCCAGAAATAATAACTTTTTTAAATAAACAGCAGTGGACAGTATCACAAAGCAAGGGCTGATTCAAAGTGTGTACTTTCCCAGTCTACTGTGAAGAGTCACACAATTGAGACCTAAGAAAATACCTCTCGAGTTCTCACTCATTACACTCTTATTAGGAGTTGGTGGAAGGAATCCTAGACAATTAATAATTTTTATAGCCCTAAGGATCATTCATTAGCTCTCTGGCCTTAAGCCACCTGCCGGCCTCAGTTTCATTTCCTGTTAGCAAAATGGGGGGTTGTGCACCTATTGAAGCTACTTTACCAAAGCTATCAGGGGGTGGCTAGGTGGCACAGTGAATAGAGCACTGGCCCTGCAGTCAGGAAGACCTGAGTTCAAATCCGGTCCCATATACTTGACACACTCACTAGCCATGTGACCTTGGGCAAGTCACTTAACCCCAGTTGCCCCTCCAAAAAAAAAAAAGAATCCATTTATATATCAATAAATATTTAAAAAAAAAAAAAACAAACACAAAAACAGGCAGCAGACCGAACACGAGGGAGCCCTCAATGAAGTCCGGGCAGCTGGCTGACAAGTGCACATGGGAGGGGTCATTAAATGCCCATCCCGAAATGAGTTGAATTTGGGGCCCACAAAGCACAAAAGTAGCTGATTCATCTGTACTGACTGTTAAATTGGGGGACCTCAAAAGTAAAGCAAAATGTCAGTGCTGCTGATGGTCTATCGTTTGTTGGAAATAGCCAGAAGTCATGGTGTCCACAAAAGTGCCCCTTAGATACCCAGCTCAGAGTAAGCCTGTCTCTCCTTTCCCTGACTGACCTGTCAAAGCCACCCCAGGCAGGAGGTTTGGGATCAAGGCAGCTGACGTACAGAAACCTGTACTTTGGCACTCCTCGCCAGCATCACATCTCCAAGAACCCACCATCCATGTCTATTCTCTGTTCCTGGGGTGAAAGGGACACTCCCTAGTAAGAGGGAGGGAGGCTGTGGTTGCCTTTTTTCAAAGGCAGGCGGTGTGAAGCGCTCCATTACTCAGGGGCTGTGAACAAGAGAGAACCCGACTTCCGCACCATCAGGAGCAGCAGCACACAGACATTGAAGCTGCATGGATCATCCAGTTTCTCCCAGAACTTTGGAATTCTAGAACATACTGTGAGCAATTCCCCAGGCAGACCAATGACAAGATAATTATTAATAATCACTTCTTTTATTAAAGTTTCCTACAGACGTACACTCACAGTTCCAAACACAGCCCCTGGAAGGAGAGGACAGAGCCAGCCTCTTTGTGCCATTTTCACAATCTCAAAAACAAAACACAGAGGTAAATCCTTTTGGCTGCTGACTCAAGGGCTGTGGGAGCCAGATTTCCTTGAAGAGTGGAGCAGGCTAAGGAGGTATAACAACCACCATAGAGAATAACTGGCAAGTCCATTTGACTGATGTGGCACCTGGCATCTTATTAGTTTTAAAATGGTCGACCATCCAGAGGAGTTCAAGTACAGAATCACAACTGTTTACAAGAACGGACATGAAGGTTGGCACACACTGCCCTTTCTCCAAATTCCAAGCACCTTTCGAGCTTTCGTTGACCAGCAACACCAAGGAAGTCACCGCTGACAAGTGCTGCCCGGGGCCCTGCCTGTTTCAGGTTGGGGGTGGTCAGAGACCCTTTTGGAGCAGCTGGACAGTGTCCCTGGCCACAGCCACAGTGCTGAGGCTGAGGCCTCACCCGATAGCATGATATTCAGATAGCATGAGTTCACTATTGGAGGGGAAGCATCTGTCAGTGTGGCTACTAAGAACCTTGGCCTCGTCTATCCATCTCTATCATCTGTGGTCCTTCCTGCAAACCGATTTGAAATGTTTTCCGTAGTCCCTCCCCCCGCCCCCCAAACACCATGTTCCCTGCAGCACCATATTCAGACCCTTTCCCCATCTGCACACCCCATGGAATGCAGAGAATAATGCTCAAGACATTTCAGGCTTGATGGGCCAGGGTTTTTCTTCTGTTTTTGCAGACAGATGAACATCAGCACCATCCTAAGAAAAAGCCTTTCCCTGAAAGGAGAGCCACTGACCCTAGAGTATGCCCCCAAGCCAGACTAGGGCAAAGTCCTCCAAAGCAGCCTGTTCCCAAGCCCTTGGAATCAAAAAGGAAGCTATGGCCATCAGGTGATTGGAAAGGTTACCGAGTCACAAGTCCAATCACCAACAGTGACCCTAAGGCACGGCACACGTGCAACAATGCATTGCTTGCAAGAGAGGAGTTTGCATTTTATCTGCACGATAAGTATTCTATATTTTTGATAGTTTCCCTGAATGGTGTTGTGAGCATCAAACTTTTTTGTAGAAAACAGGAAAATTTCACAAGTTGTAAAAATATTTTTGGAGTATTTCTTAGTGGGGGGCAAATTCTCTGGGGTCAGGTATGGGAAGGACAGGGATGAAGAGGAAATATCAGGTACAGAATCCTTAATACAAAAGCCCAGGTCCCACTTCTCTCTCCAGTCCTCCCCACAGGGCCTGGGTTTCTGAGGCTCTGGAGGTGTAGACAGCATTTGGGCAAGTGCAAACTTTGCACTGCAGCTTCTAAACATCTTGAAAGCAGCAAGGTTTGGGGGGGGGGGGGGGAGGGAGGTGCTAATAATGATTTCCACCCCCAAAAGCAGATTCTATGTAGAAAGTAAACACACACCCAATTTAACACCTGCTGTGCCCATCAGGGATTTTAAAAGCAGTAGAGAACCCCAAGGCTGCTTTGCCCCCAAGCAAAGACAGTTACTGTCCAATACTGGCCTGATCAATGTGGAATTGGCTTTTGCAAACCAAAGGAGAATTAGCATGCTGAAATGAACTGCAGTGGGAACATAATTCTACATGTGGCTGGAACAATGGAACAATGGCAGGTAGCTAAGCTTTCCTTCTAACCCAAATTTCTCAGCTGTCAGCACTAGAACATTAAGAGATCTCACTGAGGGTTGCAAACAAACCTAGAGAAGGTCAGCTTCTTTCTCCAGCCCAGCTTATAAAACCTGCTGGACTTACCCAAATCAAGTGGCATCACACTACCTACCAAAGAAACTAGGATTCTAAAACACAACATGTTCTTGCCCCACAAGAAATGGGGCCCACAGACAAAGACAGTCTGACCTTTCTCTCCTCCCATGTGTGCACAGCCCAGAAGGCTCCCCAGGATTGGGGAAGAGTTTCATGGAAAGGAGCAATGCAAACTCCAGCCACTGGCCCAGGGATGGAGGTGCAGCAGCCGACTCACTGAAGGATGAAGCCAGGATGTGGAGGCAGCCTCGGAGGAGGTCTCTGAGGGAGGGCCGGAGGGTACGGTGAGGCAAACTGAGATGGGTATCCTGGCTGAGGGCTGTGACTAAGAGCTGGAAGGCCCACCCTGGGGGGAAGAGGAGGGCACTGCAATCCTGGGTAAGGAAGAGCTTGTCCTGATCCCATGGCCACTGTAAATGGAGTCGCAAACCGTCCAGCAGGGACTGGGGGTGGTGGCGGAGGGATACGCCGGGGCACAACTGAAGGGGGCACACTGGCATCTGAAGCTGGATAGGGCACCATGGGAGCTGGTGTTGGATCTGGCACCCTAGGCTGCAACTGGACTTGGGCCTTTGGAAGTCTCTGGCCCTTAAGCACCATTTCTTGAAGTTTCTCAATTTTTACTCGACGTAAATGGGCTAGTTTCCGCTTATTTTGATATTCGTCGATGAATGAATCTAGCGGGACCTCTCCATCAAGGAACTTCTCCGCCATGTTCTGAAATAACGAGCAAATATGGAGTTAGAGGGTCTGGAATCCAAACAAGCTACAATTCTGTACCAGAGACCCTTGGGAGCTACCTGGCTCCCACCTGTACAAACAAGGTAAAGGAGAAGAAACCCCCCCCTCTCTCCACGTCAGTCAGCTGGATGACTTCTGATTTGGTTCTCATCTACTCTTGTGATTCCTTCCTGAAAGACAACTGTAAGGACAAAAATTTGTTTATGTCCCTTAGTCCCTAAAAAGCCCATTTAATGAGGCTCACACATGCTACACCCCCAGAGAGTCACCCTGCCAGGCTCAGGCCTCCAGGTTAAACTGGCAGCAAGGGATGACATTCCTCAGCTCTTACTGAAGCTTAAACCAATACTACTCAGTCTCACAGTCCAACACCTCTTCCAATGGTTCCCTTAAAGGTCTCCTCTCATCTGTTCTCTCACACTGATCATGGCAGCTGGCTAAAGACAAAGCCAGTCATGTTTAGGGAGTCAGGCAGCTGTGCCCTGCTCAAGGTCACCTGCACCCAGGCTCCGCTCCACTCTGACTATCTGCAGCCTTGATGCATTACACCTGCTGCACTCGGCAGCTCTCCAACATCACCAATGCATTTCTCATATAACGCCCACATAAGGGACAGAATGGCAAGTTTATAATTTATTGGCCCTGACTCCATAGGAAGGGACTTAGTTATTCTATCATGAAGATCTTCCCCTAGTGTTGTAGCCTAAAGGCAGGAAATAAGGGATGTTCAATTCAACATGTATTAAGCACCTACTGTATGCATGTGTGTAAAGCCCCAGGCCGGACACTGGGGATACAAAGTCAGTCCCTGGGGGCCTAGCGCTTCACCTTACCTCGGTGTCCTCTTCAATCTTGGCTCCTTCTGCTTGAAGAAGGGCGAGCAATGTCTCCAGAGAAGCACTGCTGGACTGCTGATCTGTGAAAGGCCAGACAATGGAAAGTGGGGCACCCAGACACTTCTCAGGAGCCCCCCTCCTCAGAAGGTGTGCACACCTGCGAACACACTGCCCTTTAAACTTCTCTTTTGCAAGTTGCTACTAACGAGTTTATTTTAATTTGGGAAGCCAAGAGGAACCACATCTTCCTGCCTATAACTGGTTATCATCCTGGGACACAAGGCTTCCCACTGCTCCTGAAGAGAAGGGAGCATTGTATCCCCCCCCAGGGGGGCTCTGGGGATGGCCCAGAGACACCCAAGAGCACATGCGCTGCTGGTGCTAATATAGCCTGGCCAGAACAATAGATCATGGGATTAACAGGATTTTAGAGTGAACTGCTTAAGTCAAATTCAGTTTCTCTGAGTACCATTAAAGTACTCAATATTTACCATTAAAGTACTCAATATTTATACCAAATCATCTCCTGAATTTTTTTCATAAATAAAATATGAAATTTAGCATTACCACAAAATGTTCTAAGCAGAGAAGTGTGGGAGAAAGTTACGTGAATAGCGATATTAATTATTTATTCCACATTTAAGGCAACAGTTATATTTTTCAATATATTGGGGGATTATATTGATTGCATGGGAGGAGATAGCAGGCAAGCCTATTCTGTTCCTCCAATTCTATTTCCAGAAGACTGCCATGCTCTTCTGTCACCTAGAAAAGGTTACAGTCTTCGAATAATGAAATAAAATCTGTTTGTAATAGACAGCAAAGTTCAAAAACTAAACAACTTCTCCTTGCCCCTGACTGACCACTCTGGCATCTAAACTTTGTCATGGGTCACCATCTACCTGTCCTTCCTCACCTTTTACTCTTAAAAACCCCACCCCAGGAAAATTACCTAATTGGGTTTTCTTGATCTGATAGGCTTCAAAGAGAACCTGTAGTTCCTGGTATTTCTGCGTCAAACTGGCTTTCAAAGTGTCCAGACGTGGTTGGTACAAAAGATTTCCTTCTGCCAGGCTCCGGTTGTGAGCAAGAGTCATCTCTTTGTTAAGCTGAACGTTCTCTGTCTGCAAAGGAAATGCATAAAGGAGGAGAACCAAAAGCATATGATTGTGGTTCACTGGTGAATCCCAAAGGCCCCTCACTTTAAATACTCCCAGTCCATTGGTTTGCAAGCATTTTTGCTCTGGCATTGTCTACAAGGGAGGCAGGTTTCAGCTCATACACAGTCCCAGGATCGATTCTAATACTGCCAAATCTCCTATTATTTTTTATTTCTAAATCTATTACTACAAATTCTAATACTACCAAATCTTTAAGAGAGAGAGAGAGAAATAGCTTTTTATGCAACATCTCAGATGTTCTTCAATCTGACCCATTATTCAGTTATGTCTTTAATTTTAAAATTTACAGAGAGCCTTGAATTCCTGAATACTGTCACTGGTCTTTCCAGAAGATCACAGTTCTATGGGTTTAAGACTAGATTTTTTTAAAAGAGATTTAAGAATCAATTCTTTCAGGGGGCTCAGACAGTAATTTGGGATAGAAAGACTGGTACAGTGTCAACTCAGCCTTAATAATCAGATTTAGAGATCAAAGGAAAAAATCTAAGAGCCTAGGATTTCATGAAGTCTGAAGTGACATTGATTCTCTTATCTTCAGAAAGGGGGATGAGATGCTTCCCTTCAGACACTTTAATCTTCAAAGTGAAGATTATGTTAAAAACCACAAGATCCATGTATATATATGTCCAGCTCTCCTCACTCTCTGTCTCTCACCTTTTCATTGCATCAGGACAAAATTCCTCAGCCCTTATCTGTCAGAGCTCTGTCCAGCTAGCTGACTGACGTGGAGAGGGGGTGGTTTCTTCTCCTTTGCCTTGTTTGTTCAGGTGGGAGCCAAGTAGCTCCCAAGGGTCTCTGGTACAGAACTGTAGCTGGTTTGGATGGCAGACCCTCTAACTCTGTATTTGCTCGTTATTTCAGAACATGGCGGAGCAAGTTCCTTGATGGAGAGGTCCAGCTAGATTCATGCACCCACGCCCCTCTCGTCCAAGCCAACCTAGATCTCTGGTTTTCTCCTTGATATTTCTTGCCACTCTGCCATCTGATCTATTTTAACTGCTATTTCCTTCCTCTCAGATGAATTCAGTATAGACTGCTCAACTAGAGCCTGCTCGTATTACTCAGATGGATGTACCCACAAAGGAACGCAGGCAAAAGCTTCTCCCCAGCTTTCTTCAACACATTCAAGACACCAAAAAAAAATAACAAAAGAGCTCAACTTTCCATACATATTAACACTGTCATGCAAATTAGCTGAGCCCTAGGCAGAGTTACAAAGAAATTACAGCATAAAAATAAGTTAAAATTTAAATTAAAAAATAAGGCTAGTGGCCAAGGCCCTGTCAAAAATCCATGAATATTCCAAATTCAGGCAGCAAGAGGAATAATCTACCTCCTCTGCCATTTTCAGTGATTAACTCAGACCATTCTAGTACTCAGGGGGAAGAAGTGAGAGAAAGAAAAACAGGAGGATCAGAGCACTAAAGACTAGTTCAAAAAACAGTGGTCCTTAATGCACATCAATTTATTTTCAGGACACCTTACAAATATAACTGAATTCATAAAAAATCAAAGAGCAATATGTCCTGGGGGAATGATTGTACAGAAACATGCCTGACTGAATTTATTTACCCGTAAGATTATTCCCTTTCGAAGATCAGTTTAGGAGGTTTTTTCAATTTTCCAAAGCACAATGAACTATTTACTGGAAATTAATCAAAGGAAATCCCCTTTGACTATGCATTACAGGCTCAGAATTATGCATTACACCCTCAGTGTAGCCCACCAGGCCTGAAAGTAATTTCAATAATTCAAGGTAGGACAAAGCAGTCTAGAATTAACTGTAAAATCCAAAAGTAACTAAAATGGTGCTCTACCAGAACATTCTAATCCTCAAAATGAAGACTCATTTCACTTGTATCCCAAGGTTCCTAGATGGAACTTTCCTAAGCTAAGGGTTTCAGGGAGCAAGGACTTTTAAAACCACTCAACCTACTTAGTTATCTAACTGAAATGGTTCCCACACCACCCTATTTCCTTTCATCTCTCAACTTAAAAGTACAAGGGATATACACAAATAATCGAAAACTTACAAGCAGGAAAGTATACTCTCTCCCAAAGAAACCATCAAAAAAATGTCAAATGAACCAGCAGTAAAATAGGGCCAACGGGCAACGCTGAGAAAGTCTGAATGACCAATAGCATGCGTCAGCGGACTTCTGGTTTTTACAGCGTTGGCACAGCACAGACTTGCAAAGACAAGCAAACACTTGGAAGCCTCAGAAGAGGCTAGGAACAATCATGAAAGCAAGCCTGCCAAATTACCAAAAACAAAAAAAGCCCTCCCTCCCCCAAAAAAAACTAGCCAAAAAGATGTGAAAGCTGTCCACAATCAGCCCTACTGCTTATGCCTTTTGGGATTGACTCAAGATTAAATGAACCGACCTTATCTAGAAGTATACCTGGAAATACTTGTGGAAAGCAAACTCCTTCGGACATAAAATTCACCTCAAGACACTTAAGAATCTATATGTAACAGTATTATCTTTCAAAAGCAGGTCTGCCCTGACCTCCAATCAAATCATGTCTATAAAGTGATCCACAAATTTTAAAACACTCTGTCAATAATAATAATTATTAAGAATAATTACACACTGTACACAGAGCCTGCTGGTCCCTGAGACCTGATTAACAGATGTCCTCAGCAGAGATCTGGCATGTTTTTAATGGTATTTACAAAAGGCATGCATTATCCTGGGAGCACAATGTAGTGGAGAACAGAAGGAGCCTGAGAGAGGAAAGCATCTCTTAATTATCAAATGGCAGCTACACATGACCTTGGGAAGAACGTCTGGAAACAATAATGGTCAGAGCTGTGTCATGAACAATACTCTCGTGGAATGTCTTCCAAACCAGACACACACTACAAGGGGAAATCTGAAGACCCAAGCTGTCCCCAATCTGGCACTTCCATCTACAATTATAATGTTGCATCTATAAACACTGTGGCAGAAAAAACTATCATCATTTCCATGCTGCTTTCCAGAAAAATGCATTCAGAACAACTTACCCAAGCAAACAGAGGTCTCTCCTTCTTTATCCAATCATACACACCTAACTATTCACTTACTACATAGAAAAACCCATCTGTGACAGAAAAATCATTCCATCCGACTAACTACTCTCCTTACCAGACAAGAGTTGCTGTGGCCAAAAGATTTAATCACATGGTGGCCGGCATTCCAGTGAGGCCCTCCACACTTAACTAGGCTGATCCTCGGAAAACAGACCCAGTTTCTAGATTGACACTCAAACTTTCTAGGATCTTCCAGCTCTTGTACTCCACAAAGGCCTTACAGAACCCAAGGTCACTTCTACCAGAGAAATGACTAGGATTTTTTCAAAGGTAACAAGTGACATAAATTACATGACTATGTTAGGAATCTACCTTCAACACAGGAATGGAATAAGGTATGCAAAGCAGTTGTCTCATTTGATTCTCCTGACAGCCCTGAGAGATAAACAAGCATCCGATTTTCCAGATGAGTTGACTAAGACCAGAGAGGTGAAATGACTTAGCAACAATGGCCACTCCTCTAAGTGTCAGACACCTCATCAGAATCCAGGCCTTGCCTGAACAATCTTTCTTTGCCACATCCTTCCTTTGCACCATACCACACACAGCCTCTAAAACAGGCAGAATTCTAGTGCTTAAGAAATAACTATAGCACTCTTCAAAAACCCAAACTAGAGGACAGCGAGATTCTGTTCTAGGCGATGGGAAAGAGAGAAGAGAGAAAAGAGGAAAAAGAGGGGAGAGAGAAGAGAGAGGAGATAAGAGAGAGGGAGGAGAGAGAGGAGAGGAGAAGAGAGGGAGAGAGGACAGGGAGAGAGAAGAGAGGAAAGAGAGGAGGAGAGAGAAGAGTGCAAGCAAGCATTTGAGTGTTACTCTTGACACAGGACTAAACTTTAGAAAACATTAGTCATCAGAATGTCTGCATTTAAACAAAGAAACAGCACAACAGCTGCCTCATTTGTTCTGTACAATTTTAAAATTACTCATTTTGAGTTGTCTGCTACTAAAACCAAAGACTGGTGAACAATAAGGCTATACTACACTAATCTGACTTTCACTAATGTGTCTCAACTTTCTATTCTGTAAATTAGGGTTTATATGTCACTAGGTAATTGTGAGGCCAAAGTTTTCACCCAAGTTTTTTGGGACACCATGTGTTTTTAGTGACAATAAAGTGCTTTTACATCATAATATCGAAGTTAAACAAATGATACTTCTCTCTCTAGCCTATATTAAAGGAAAAGCAAGAGACCAGCTCTTTCCTAAACTGTTGTCTCTCCCAGCACTGAGTACAATAAGTACTTATGTTTGCTCAATGATTATTAATATCCTGTATTAACAGTTACTATTAATAAAAAGTCATGATGTCTAATAAGAAACTATGTTGCACTCCCATAAGGACAGCGCAGCCTTTGCTTTGAAGTGGAGGAAGAACAAAAAATCATTTTGATTCTGATCATAATTGCAGCTAATTCTAAACAAAACTACTAAAGAGAGAGCAGCATTATTGCAGAGTAACACTGAAGCGCACTGGATGTATGGGAAATGAAAGCCGCAATCCTTTAGTAAAAAAAATGCTCAGATGTCATTTCAAAGATTTAGGCAGATAAATAAATGATCTAAAGACATGACTCATGCATGTTATTATCTTTTTTTAACAATATGCTCAAAAATGACTACATTATATTACACTCCACTAGTTTAGTTTCCTTTCTCAAAGCATAAGCTTTGAATCATGCCAATCATTAATTAAAGCTTGTTGTCTTGACAACTAAAATGAAGTCAACAATTATTTTAAGCGTGCATGTGAACAATAACCTGGATACTAAAACAATTTCTGTATTACAAAAGTTGAAGTCACTAAGCCATGAACACATGAAGGGTTAGGTTATAAAAAGATCAAATTTATCCAGCAAGGGTACAACCGCAATAGAGATGAGACTAAGTAAAAAACGGGCTGCCTCAGGAGCTGGCGGGTCCCCCTCCACTAGGGGTTTTGGAAGCAAAAGCTGGAGGACAACCACTTCTCAGGTATAATGGGAGATTTCTTATCCGGTCTATCTGGGTTGGATTAAATGGCCTGTGAGATCCTTTCCAAGTGAGATTCTGTAAGCACCAAGCCAAAATAGGCTCCAATTACTTCAATTCCAATTCCTACAGAAGTCTTATTGGAAAAAAATAAAAATGGCAATTTTTGGCTGGATGGTTCAGCATGTTTAGATCAATAACAGTATTTAAAACCCGGCCTTGTGAAAATGTCCCAAAATACAGCAAATTCGTGGGCTGTGTGAAACCATCTCCAAGGATACAGCCTACTTGTGAAAGGAAATTTACCAGCTGCTTATCAAGAGTTCAAGCAGGACAATCTCCTCAACAAACAGAAGAATTCATTACTTTATAAACCAACATATAGATTAACAGAAGCCAAAAACCGATGCATTTGGTAGAAGACAGCCCAATTCTCTTTGCAGAGATTAACTTGAGAAAAATTAACAAATGGTGGTGGGATTTCAGCTGCCGCAATCTTTTCCATGTGGAACTGTTCTGCGTGTGAAAAAAAATCATTGTACCATCAACATCATAAAAGTGACGCTTGAAGAACAAATGACCTAGTCTTCAAAATGGGAGGGTGAGAAAATCAAGAAACAGAACCAGCACAGTCAATCTGGTAATAACCATCCCTATCTCTCTGGTAACTATCTGGTCAAAGTAAATGCCAACAACGGCCTGTTCTGTCCTCTCCCTACTGAGCCATTTCTAGGTGGCGGACCCCAAACTCAGAATGAGTTTTTGTGTTTTGGGGGTTTTAATTTTATTCCTATTCTGAACTTTGGGAAATGAACATTTCCAAAAACAAATACGGACACAAAGATTACATGTGAAACCACTAATGTCTATTATATATGGCTTACTTTCCTAAAAAGCACATTATTTTTAAAGGTCATAGTATATTATTAAACAGTATATTAACACATTACTTCCAAACTGTCTTGCTTGTCTATGTTTCCTTCTGAACTTGCTTTTAAAATTTTTTTAATGCATCAATAGCCATATTTTTTTTTCTTTTGGCATCTTTATCCTTGGCTCCCTTCTCTTTCCATAACCGCCCCCCCATGAAAAACAATCTTTGTCATAAACAAGCAGTCCAGCAAAACAAATCCATACAGCCACCATGCCCCAAAATAGAGGTCTTGCTCTGCACCCCGATCTGACCAATGCTCGTGTAAGAAAGAGACCAGCACGCTTTCTCATCAGCCCTTGGGAGTTGGGGCTGGTCATAGCACTGACCAGTTCGTAACAGAAATTAAAACCAACAGGGAATCAGGAACTGTGGGCAGGAGAATGGGAATTAAGGAGACATCAGTCATAAACTATCACTACTAATTCAATGTCACTTGTCACTTAAGAGAAAAGAAATAATATCCAGTCTCTGCTCCTTACTACTTGGGTGCAAGTCACATTTCCTCATGTGTAAAGTCAGAGGGCTAAACTTGATCCCAAGTCTTTCAAGCTCAAAATCTACCTCCTAGGATCCCCACTAGACTATAAACTTCTGAGGGCAGGGACCGTGTAATTCATCTTTAGAACCCACTGAGTGGTTAATATGAGGAAGCCCTTCCTTGTAATTAAGCCCTGAAAGAGTATCCTCTCCCACCCCCACATTCAGACAGTGATGCGAGTGCACACACACGCACGCGCGCACACACACACACACACACACACACATGCACACACGGTACTCAATATATACTGCTGAACTGAATTAAAGAGGAAATAACTAAAAACTGAAAATTGACCTTTTGACAGCTACAAATAAGCAAATAATTACAGCAGGTTGGTTCTAGATTTAAGTCAAGAATCTAGAGCTTTGAGTAGTTTTGCTTTGTTCTAAAAAAAATGTGCACTAAAGCAAATTTTTAAAACAGGACTAAAGCATTCAACTTAACTCAAAAGAAATTCATATTCACCAGACTAAGACAGTGTCACTTGGTCTATAGGTCTATTATTTTATCTGAACTCCAGAATTCATGAAGTTGAAAAAGAACAGTCCTAGAGCAATCAGGAAGCCTAGTTTAACCCAACTAGCTTTTATACAAGTAACATAACCCAGCACCATTAGGGGACAAAGGGGTTAAAAGGCAAATTTTTACAAAAGAATATTTTGTACAGAAACCTTTCTAAAATGTAGCATATTCTCTTTTCTGCTTAAAGTGAAATATACTAAGCATAATTAATAAAATCTCTTAATTCATGCTCAAAAATCTCCAAAGTATCTTTTGACTTCTTTCTCTCCCACTGACCCACCACATCTAATCGACAGCTAAGTCTTATGTGTCAGCTCTATCACCACCCTAATCCAGGCCTTCATCACCTCTCCCAAAAACTTCAGCAGGAACTGCCTAACTGGTATCCCCTTTCTGGCTCCTCTTTCACCCGGCTGCCTTCCTAATACCCCATGTCTGTGCTAAACACCCCTCAGGGGCATTCCATGATTTACACAATAAATGAAGCAATGACTCAACAATGAGCTAAGCCCCAACTGTGGACCAGGTACAGAGCTACCAAGAAAAAGAAAAAGCAGTTCCTGCCCTCAAGGAGCTTACATTGTAACAGGGGAAATACGTACATAAACATATATGTATACATACACAGCAGATGAAAGGCAGCATTATAGACCAAGGCCAGGCTCCTGCATAAGGCTGCAGGTGGAGCTTAAGCTGGGTCCTGAAGGAAGCCAGAGGCAGAAGAGACAGGGCAGAACATTCCAGACTGGATGCCAGTGAAAAGGCACTCAGACAAGAGATGAAGTGTCCAGTGTATGAGAAGTGGCAAGTAGGTGCCCATGGCTGGCCTACAGATTACAAGGAAAGGATTAAGGTATAAGGAGACTGAAAAGACAGGAAGGAGTCAGGTTATGAGCAGCTTCAAATGCCAAACTGAACAGTCCATATTTGATCGTAGTCAGAGGGAGCCACAGGAGTTTACTGAATTGGCAGGGGAGACCTGACTTGTTGGCAGCAATGGGGACGATAAATTAAGAGTGCAGAGAGGTTGGAGATAGGTAGTCTAATCAGAAGGTTACTGCAACCGTCCAGACAAAAGAAGAAAGTCTGAACCAAGGTGACGGCTGTGTAAGTGGAGAGGAGACGTGTTCAAGAGCTGCTATGGAGACTTAGCAATAACGGGGGTGATGGAGAGTGAGAAATCAAGGATAACACTGAGGGCTTAACCTAGATGACTGGAAGGATGAGGGTGCCCTCAATAGCAACAGGAAAATTTAGAAGTGGAGGAAGGAATGACTTCCATTTTGGACCTGAGTTAGAGATGCCGACAGACATCCAGCTCAAAATGTCCAATAGGCAGTTGATGATGTGGGACTAGAGCTCAGGAGAGAGACGAGGGTCAGATACACTCTGTACCTCTGGAAGTCATCTTGATGGGAGCTGATGAGCTCTACATCAAGAAGATGTAGAATAGGGAGCCTTTGGGGACACTCAGTGAGTATAATATAGATGAAGAGCCAGCAAATGAGACTGAGAAGGAATGATCAGAGAGGTGGGAGCACAGAGAGAACAGAATGATGAAAACCTAAAAAGGCCACAAGTCAATAGTGTCAACTTTTGCACAAGGGTCAAGAAAGATGAGGAATGAAAAAAAGGTCATTAGACTTAGCAATTAAAGAGATCCTTGGTAAACTCTGGTGAGAGAAGTTTTAGCTGAATGGTGAGGTTGGAAGCCAGACCTCAAGTGTAGATGGCTATTTCAAGACATTTTTGCAGAGAAAGGAAGAATAGATAAGAGAATGAGAACTGACATGGTAGTATCTAGTGAGAAATTTTAAGGATGGTGGAGACAGGCATATTTGAAATATCAGTGAAGGATCTAGTAAAGACAGAGGAACTGAAGATTAAAAAGAGAGTGGGGCCATATACCAGGATAAGGTCAAAATGGAGACGTGACTTAGACATAAAGAGTGATACTATAAGCAAATTAGGAAAGCATGGAATGTAGAGAGAAGGGAAGAATTTATGACCAAACATGAGATAGAAGCATTTACAAGACAGAAAATGGATAATTGTGATTACATTAAAGAGGTTTTGCACAAACAAAACCAATGCAATCAAGATTAGAAGGAAAGCAGAAAACTGGGGGGGGGGGGGTAATTCTTACAGCAGGTTTCTCTGCTAAAGACCTCATTTCTCAAATATACAGAGAAGGCATGTTTATAAGAATACAAGTCATTCCCCAATTGATAAATGGTCAAAGGATATAAAAAAAGGCAGTTTTCAGATGAAGAAATCAAAGCTACCTATAAGCATATGAAAAAATGTTCTAAATCACTATTGATTAGAGAAATGCAAATTAATAATACCACCTCAAACCTATCAGATTGGCTAAAATGTTGTTTGTCCTTCCTTCTCAGAAGAGGACCAGACATTAGGAAAATGACACCATGACTTGCAAGTGAATTGGATTTAAGTGAGGGAGGGATGACTGTGCAAAGTCACCAGCTTCACTTTCTCCTCCAAAGCCATCTGGGTCCAGTGGCAAAATATAGATCAGGATTAACTAGAGATGGCCCCTGGCTAAGGTGACAGAAAAGAAAAATGATCAGTGTTGGAGGGGATGTGGGAAAACTGGAATACTCATGCACTGTTACTGGAGTTGTGAACTGATCCAGCCATTCTGGAGGGCAATTTCAAACTACACCCAAAGGTCTATAAAACTGTGTATACTTTTTGACCCAACAATACCACTATTAGGTCTGTACTCCCAAAGAGATTTTAAAAAAAAAGGACTTATGTGTACAAAAATATTTAGAGCAGTGCTTTTTGTGGTGGCAAATAATTGGAAATTGAGATGATGTCCATCAACTGAGGAATGTCTGAACAAGTTGTGGTATGATTGTGATGAAATACTATTAACGATATAAGAAATGATGAGGATGCTATCAGAAAATCCTGGACTTACATGAACTGATGCAAAGTGAAGAGAGCAGAACCAGGAGAACATTGTATAGAGTAAGACCAATGTTGTATGATGATCAACGATGAATGACTTATCTATCCTCAGTAATACAAAGAACCAAAACCACTGCAAAAGACTTATGATGAAAAATGCTATCCACCTCTAGAGAAAGAACTGATGGAGTCTGAATGAAGATCAAAGCATACTACTTTTTACTTTTATTTTCTGTGGCAATTTTTTTGGTCTGTGTTTTCTTTCACAACATGACTAATGTGGGAAGATATTTTGCATTGACTCCACATTTATAACCTATTTCAAATTGCTTGCCTTCTCAATGAAGCTGGGGAGAAGAAGGACAGAATTTGGAACCCAAAATTTTAAAAAATGAATGTTAAAAATTGTTTTTTTAATTGGAAAAAAACAAAATTTTTTAAAAAGACATCTGAAGATAAGAGATGAGATCAAAGGCTCATACAGGGAGAGGCCTGGCTTTGTCAAGGTAGGCCGCCTATTCATCACAGTCAGAAGTTAAACAGGAACTATCAATAGTCAATAATGTCAAAAGGGTTCGGAAACGAAAAGAGGGAACTCTCAAATCAGTGGCCTCAGTTTTTTCAAATAAAATGAACTTAACCTGGAATTAAAGACACTCACAATGTTTCCCCAACCTTATTTCTTATTTTCCTTCCACACAATTTATATTCTGATCCGGACTCTCCTACCACTTTGCATTTTAAACAAGCTAGGAATCCTTCACCAAATCCCAGTTGAGATCCTTCTCTCTTCCCTCGATGACTTCAGATGCTAAATTGCTACATGAAGACTTCTATTTCCCTCCCTACAAGGGATCTATCTCTGTCTCCTCAACAGTCTTAGAATTTTTGAGCAAAGGAGCAATCTAGGTAGTGCAGAGGTAGGGAAACTGCTGCCTCACTACCTGTGTCCTGGGGCCTTGGGTTCGGCCTTTCGACTGAGCCCAAGTTTTACGCAACAAATCCTTTTTATTAAGTCATTCTATGAAGGTTGGATTCAGTCCAAGGGTCACACCTGAAGATCTTAGAAGGCCACTCAAGGTGGCAGGTTCCCCATCGTAGGTAGTAGATCTTATATCAAAATTGATTAGTATAAGTGTCTTAACTGCTCCACCCCACCCCCAGTTAGACCGTAAGCTGTGTTCAAAAACTGTTCAACAAAAACCACTTTTCAACTAAGCACCAAGTTTAAGGCAAAGAGGATAAAAGGAGATTTTTTTTTCAGTTCTTATGTAGCTTTTGGGGCAGGTAGGTGGAACAGTAGATAGAGTGTCTGGCCTGAAGTCAAGGAGATTCATTTGCATGAGTTCAAATCAGGCTTCAGACACTTAGTACCTGTGACCCTGGGCAAGTCACTCAAGCCTGTTTGCCTCAGTTTCCTCATCTGCCAAATAAGCTGGAGAAGGAAATAGCAAACCACTCCAGTAACTTTGCCAGGAAAACCACAAATGGGGTCATGAAGAGTTGCACCGGACTAAAAGACTGAACAGCAATAATGCAGCATTTTACAGTATTTCTGTTTCTGTCAAGTGCCTTAGACATAGCAGGTGTTTAAAAATGTTTCCTGAATTGTAGACTGCCTAAATAAGTAATCTCTGGTTAAGTGATAAATTATTTTAAGAAATCATAGTTTAAAATAAAACTATTTGAATTTGATCAACTTTTGGATGTTTTTTAACCTTTACTAAAGAAACTGGTCAGCCAAGATACAAACATACCTTATTCTTCTATAAGGAAGTGTCCCTAAACCCTTTCTTAGACCACACACTATAAAGCAACCTACTAAGTGCTCAGTAAATGCTTGTTGATTGACAAGAGTTTATTGGGGCAGCAAGGTGGCTCAATGCATCAGGGAACAGAGCATTGGCCCTGGAGTCAGGAGGACCTGAGTTCAAATCCGACCTCAAACACTTGATCACACTTACTAGTTGTGTGACCTTGGGCAAATAAGTCACTTAACCTCAATTTCCTTGCCGTCCTCCCTAAAAAAAAGAAAACCAACAACCAAGAGCTTATTATATGTATGTGTGTAAACATTATGTAGGCAAATATTAAAAATTACCTGTATATATAATGGACAAGATGATATCTACCAAAAAACAACCCCCAAACCCAACACTGTTAAACCAAAGAAAATTAACTACAAAAAGCTTCTAAGAATATAGTGTTTTAAATTTTACTCATGCATGACAGTAACCGGGCAAGCAACCACTAAAATTACACATGGATAATTAAAGGTATTCCTGCAAAATGAGTATCACACACAGTACAAATCCCTATGACAAGGTTCTGCTGCAAAGACCATAACAAAACTGCACTGCTACAAAATAACCTGAAACAAGATTCCATCAATTGGATTGGGACATAACTACTGTATATATCCTTTAGTAACCAACAAGATCAGCTAGCCATAGTTCTGTCTAAAGTACTCTCTTGAATATTTTATACAGTTAATAAGTGCTAAAAGAATAGTATGAAAAGGATGGAGGCCAGTCAGGAAAAAAAGTCAATTTTTGGTTTTACTGAAAGTGAGACAGTATGAAAGACATCAAGTTTGTTACATGTATGACTGAACAAAGGGCAAGGCCGGCGACAGACATATCAGACAGAGGGCAATCCGAGCGAGCCCAGTGTTGGCTCCTATAGAATAAGCAAAGCCCTTGGAATGTGCCCCTAGTGTCTCAGGTAGAGTCAGACAGAAGACTTGTGGAAAGACATGATCGCACAGAAAGAAAAAAACAGAGATGACTTGTGATATAGCATCAGAGGAAATACACACAGAATGGGAAAAAACGATTATAGAATTGTAAAACAATATAAAGAAACAAAATTCAGCCCATAATTTTCTTATACTCTGAGGCATCTACATACTACCCAGGACCACACTCCAGCCATCATCCCAAAGCCCACGTCCCACCCAAGCCCATGGCCACAATCTTTGGTCTATCTGGTCTATCTTCAAACCACTTCGGTGCTTTTCTGAACCATACCTCTGCTCTCCCACCCCCACCTTTCCAAGCTCCCCTTTTGGGGTTCTCTTTCCCCAATAGAAAGTAAGCTGCTGGAGGGCAGGGGCTGTAATTCTTGTTTGTATTTGTTTTGCCAGCACTAACACAATACTAAGATATAGTAAGCACTTAATGAATGCTTTAACCTTGCCATTATAAGCGTGTCCCAAAGATCTTGACATGGGAAGACACATGTACTGTATGATATACCACACATGACAGCATAGTTAGGTGAGCTGACTAAGGTAGCCTGGCATCAAGTCAAGGTTTCCTTGTTTTGGAAGTGTTACACCCTAAAATGCAAACCATCTCATAGGGTTGTCATTTAAAACCGCACCAAGATCGTTAGCATACCCAGCATAAGCCTAATCAATTTTAAAATTCTTTCAATAAGATCAAAAATATAAACAAATTGAATTAGGGGTGATGGGGGAGGATATAGGAGAGAGCAGACTGGGGGAGGGGGTATACAGTGGGATGGCTGTTTTGGGGTGGTGGGTAGGGGAAATCCGGAGAGAAAATTTGTAAATCAAAATATAGTGGAAATGAATGATGTAAACTAAAAATAAACAAAAGTTAATTAAGGAAAAAAAATTGCATTTCAAAATGTTTTCTGGGACATTGAAGGAAATTCTTTATTCAGGATTTTAAATATGAAACCTCAAGACTTAAACACAAAGGGTTAACTAGACTCTTAAGTATTTGAACAGGGTAGAAGCAATGATTAATTCCTAATGCCACTTCTACATTCCAACCAGGACTAAAGTCTGCATTCAAACTAAATCTTAGAAAAACCAAGCTAGTTCAATAAGTGTTTTTATTTCAGTGCCAGGGATTTAAATTAAGGTACTGTCCTTTCAAAGAGGCATTATGATTCATGCCGCAGTTCTCTACCACTAGTCACAAATCACTCCAGAACATGCCTCCAGGAAATAGACCCCACAAGAGGGTGGAGCTTTTCTCATTTTCCACAAAGCAACTGGGTCTTCCAAACCCTGAACATGCTTCAGAGTGCATTTTCAACATGGAGTTCCCCTAGAAATAAGAAGAAAGATTAAGGATTGAATCCACAGTGGAGTCATTAGTTAACTATCAATCAGTGTTACTTCTCAAAATTTAAATCCTTTTATTTAAGTGACCCAAGAGGCCAAATTTAGCTAAAGCAATCCCCTTTGTGAGACTACTCCTTTTAAGGGAGAACCATACAAGTCCAATCGGGTTAAGGCAACCAGATAGAGAAACATTCCTCTTCAATGTAAAAATAACCTTAAATAAAAATAAGTATTTTACATGAGCCATCAACTTAGTTAATCCCCAATCATAAAATCACTAAGCATATGACCCATTTGAGGATCTCACACGCCTGAATAAAGGGAAAGCCAGAGGAAATAATGATCTTCTATGGCAGTTAGAACCTTTTTTAATGGGTCTGTGCTCTATTACAACTCATTCACAATAATAAAAAACATGTTACTAACGCATAATACCTAGTTGTCTTTAAACCCAGTAAGGAATGCCTTCAAAACCTAGCCACATTTTCCACACACCACAAAATATCCCCTCAGGCTGGAAGAACCTTACTCTACAATTTAGAACACTTTTCTCTGCCAATTAAAAAGGAAAGCTTTTGGTTCCAGTTTAGAGGTTCTACATGGTTCTTTACAATCTCTTATTCTCTCCACTACAGGGCTGGAGAATCAACTTTAACCTAACTACTTTAGGCTCAGGAAAAGGTAATATGAGCATCTCTTGAGCTCAAGAAATTTTTAAAAACTGCTCACATATTTCATGTAAAAGAATCCTTTTGTGCCAGCCATGAGGCACTCTTTCATTAACTTTAACATTAATTATCCCAGGAGACTAAGACAGCAATAAATTTCATAAAAACAACACACCCAACACTGACACAAGCAAAATTAATCAAGCTCAAAAATTCAGTTTCATGCAATTGTTCAGGAACATGCCACATATGACATGGGAAGACACATGTACTGTATGATATACCACACATGACACCATAGTTAGGTGAGTTGACTAAGGTAGCCTGGCATCAACTCAAGGTTTCCTTGTTTTGGAAGTGTTACACCCTAAAATGCAAACCATCACTGAGTAATTTAACAAGAACTTTGCAGCCTAACCAACTGCAATAAAGTCAGCTTTGAACAAGTAAAGGAATCCTTGTCTGAAGGTCAACTTAAGTCAAAAACGTAATAATACTATTGGGTTAATTAAGTTAAAACCTGCCTTCCCCTCTAAACAATCCCTTCTCCCTTCCTGCTCCAAGTTCTAGCCTACAAGTTATTTTTAAGAGCCTCAGAGAGTCAGTCAGAGGAATTGAACCTTTTTATGGTCTTTCTTCCCCAACGGAAAAGCTATTTTTGTTACCATTCCAGGGACACAGCCTGGTTCTCACTGAAACCGTATGATTACTTATAGCAAACTGATTTGTAGGTATGTGTTACAACTCAGAAATAATAACTGTAATTTTATTATTAAACTTAAAAAGGCACCCAGCTGACAACCAAAGATAGCTCTCACAACAAGTGGAGGGAACAAAAAGAAACCAAATCTCTTCTTCCTCCGTACAGATAAAACTCCCATTCGGTGAGCAAAGGAACTGGTGGATTGATCAGTATTTTTCAAAATGTTAAGGTTCGGCGCGGAGCCGCAAAGCGGGGAAATTTCATCTCGGAGCAGCCTCCTCAGTGCCAAGTCCTGCAGCCCCGTGAATACAAGGAGTTTATTAATGGAAGGGTTGATAGCATCGCACTACAGTGGCCTCTCTGTAGTTCAGGACAATGATCTGTTGAGGGTTTTCAGTGTTTCTCAATGTGTAGCCTAGACACAAGCCCCCTTTGGAAGCAGACTGGCTGAGTGCGATAGAAAGTCTACACGGGCTTCTGGAGAGAGATGGTGGGACAAGCGTGGGAAGGCTTAGCTTACAGACAAAGCCGGTGGTGGGTGGGCCTGGGAGGGCTCCTGGAAGCTCCCGGCCACCTGTCCAAGGAGGGGCCGGAGGAAGGGAGGAGGACTGCCCACTACCAATCTCCGAACCCCGCGGTCTGCTGGTAAACCACACCACAGGGTATCCGGCAAGATAAGGGCAGATGGGGCTGGGCACTAGGTGAGAGGAAGAGGGGATGACCCCCTCCCTCATCTTTCCCTTATTAGCTTTTTATCTTTGCTACAATGTTACTCGCCCACTCAGAAAAGAAAAAAGGACACCCCCCCCCGCGGGGCCGGGCCGGCTTCCGAGGGGCGGCGTTTCACCCACCTAAGCCCCTCGAAATGGACACCCGAGGTTGCTATGCAACCTCTTTGTGGGCACCCCACCCCAACATTTCGGACCCCCGGGTTTCTTTTTCTCCTCCTCTGCATTTCGCTCTTCTCTCCATTTCAGAAAACCCGCACAGCTGCTGTCCAACCTCTCGCCCCCCGAACCCCTGAACCCCTTATCTCAGCCTCCCTCGACTTGCAAACTCACCACTTGGGAGCCTTTACCCGGCTCAACCCATCACCCACAACTTGCCCCCGGGGGCTCCCTCAGCGCCCCCCGCTTCTTCCTCCAGCCTTCCCTGGGGTCCCCTCAAAGCCTCCGCGGCCTCCTGAACCTCCTGCTCCCCCCCCCCCGGCAATCCCCACCCAACTAAGGCTCCCTCAGACCTGCTCAGGCCTCCAGGAAGGCCCTCCAGCTCCCCTCGGGCGCCTCCCTTAACGCCCCTCGGATCTCCCTCCAGACCCCCCCCCATCCCTCCTGGGTCCCTCCGGCCGCCCCCGGCCCCGCTCTCACCTCCTCCATCTCCTGCACCATGCTCGTCAGCTGCTCCTCGTCCTCCAGCAACTCGTTCAGCTGCACCAGCGACAGCCCCGCCAGGCGGCCCGCGACCCCCGCCGCCCCCGGCCCGGGCCCCGCCGCCGCCATCGCCGCCATCGCCCGCCCCGGCCCGGCCCCGGCCCGGGCCCGCCGCCGCCTCTGTCCCGCCGCCGCCCCCGCCGCAGCCGCTCCCGCCGCCTCCAAACTGCCTCCTCACGACGCCACCGCCGCCGCCGCCGCCGCCGCTCCCGCCGCCCTTCTCCTCCCTCGCTCCCTCTGCCCGCCCAGGCCGATGCGCGCGCCCGCCCCCTCCCGGAGCCCCGCCTACCCGCGGCGTGGCCCCGCCTCCTTGTGACGTCACCGCGCTGCCTGGGGGCAGGGCTTCTCCCCAGTCCCACCAGAAGTGCGGTGGGCCACCAGGATAGCTGAAGTGACGTCAGACGGAGAGCGTGATCCGCTACTCCTCCCCCGCCCCACTCTATGGAAACAGTTGGTCTGTTGTGACGTCAGAGGGAGAGAGCTTCATGAGCTCATAGATTTAGAGCTGGAAGGGACCTTGGAAGCCACGAGGTCAGCTTCCTCGTCGGAACAGGGAAGGTCCTGTCAGAGAAAGTGATTTGCCCAAGATCTCCAATAGCAGTTGGCGCAGGATTTGAATCCAGGTCCGGTGCTCTGTCTCCTCTACCATGGAGACATATGCAATATATATGTGTATGTATAGATACATATATATATATAAAATATCTGGAGATATTGAAATCGGGCACCAATGGACTGTTTTGATGATGTAGCCCCCTCCCCAAGCATGGGGAGTGGAAGAGAATGGACCGTGTAGTATCAGCAGAGGAAAAACTGGATTTCCTCCCACTAGGCATATTAGAATAAGGACCAAGGGACGCTAAGGAAAGAGAGACGGAGAAATCAAGTCCTGTCCTCCTCTCCAACCAAAACAAGGGGGGGGGGGGGTGCTGTTGTAGTGGCATCAGGCAGAGGAGAGAATTCAGACACTAACTTGGGATCACAGACCTGGAAGGGCGCTTGGAGATGGTCTGGTCCCATCTGGGAGAAGTGCAGGTCAGGTCAGCGACTTTGTCAAGGTCACTGAGTAAGTGAGCACAGCTGCATTTGAACTCAGGTCCACTGACTCTGAATCCAGATTTCTTCCTGTACCTCACTGACTCTGTGGCCCAGAGAGAAGAGGTGTTTAGATTCTCCTGGGCAGGGACTGTCTCTGGCCTTTCCTTCTCAGCTCTTTGTATCCTGAACCCTTGGTAGAGGGCTCCTGGAACACAACAGGTGCTTAATAAATGCTTATTGGTTGAAACAGGGAATACTGGATGTAAGCTCTTTGGGGTAGGGACCTTCATTTTTGTCTGGTTAGCCCAATAGCACAGTGATCTGAACTGAATTGAATTGAATCAGATCAAATCTATAGGGGAGAAAAGCAGAATTTTCTAGGAAAGCTAGCTGTCTGGTTTGGTGTTTCCAACACCAGGGACCATTTTGTTCCCCAAGGTTGCCATGACAATAAGAATTTTTTGGATGATCTCCTGGGCTGGCCAGGAAGGGTTCCAGCCCATCAAGAGAAGAAAGGATTATTGATTAAGGTTAGAAGGGACGTCACACCCCAGCTAATCCAGCCCCCTTATTTCACAGATTAGAAAACTAAAACCCAGAGGCAGAAGTGACAAGCAAAAGCCGAAATCTCAAGCCCTAGATTTTCTGTGAAAATTCTAGCCAGGACCAGTTGAATTAAAATTAAGTACCTACCCTGGGGTAGGCACTGAGAAGTCCTGGTTTATCCTGCCAGTATCTCTTTGGTACCTAAATGACGGTAAGTCTCCCCCTTTAGATTGTGAACTCCGGAGGGAAAGGCACTATTTTCACTTTTCTTCATATTAAGCCAACCCTAGGGATACACGTGAAAAAAAGAAACAGTACCCTCAGGGAGCTTACAGTCTAATAGGGGAGGCCACCTCCTATAGGGAAGTGGCTGCCAGGGAGGGGATCTTTGGTCTGGGGAGTCCCAGAGATAGTAACTACAATGGGCATGCAAAGATACCTGTTGATTTGGTGACTGTACCCAGAGCAAGAAGGCATCACTGTCCTCCAGGAAGCCTTCCAGAATCCTCTCCCACTCCTGGATAGGGTTCTTACCTCAAATGTTCCAAGAGCACTTAGCTTGGATGTCTCTCCTTTATTCCCATCACACCCTACCTTGCGTAACTTATACCCTTTTGGTAGAGTGAGAACTAGGACCCTTTCTTTGCCTTTTACTTTGCATTCCTGTGGTAGATGCTTTAAAAAGTATTTGTTGAATGAATGCACTGAGGACTTTGTGATATGATGATTGCAAAAGAGACGTTGAGACAAAGTGACAGGCTCAGGGACTGGGGCAAAAATCCTTCTTGGCATCAGGAAACCTGGGTTTGAATCCCAATTCCAACACACAGTCTGTGATTAAGAGGAACTCCTTAACTTCTCTGAACTCTAGTCTCCTCATCTGTAAAAGGGTTGCACTACTATGTACTAGGTAAAGAAAGTACTTTGTAAACCTTGGGAAGTGCTTGATGTCTGAGTTGTTACCAAGATTCAGTGAAACGTTGAGAAAGGGAGAGCTCACCACCAGCTGAGCACAGAGGGGAGATGTTATGGGAGAAATATCTCCTTGGCTTTCATCTGGTAGGTTACTGCTGCCCAAAAAAATCTATAACAATGCAGAAATTATAGAGGTAGAAACCTAGGGGTTTTTATGCTTAAGCACAGGTTCAGCCTTCATAAAAAGCCCAGATTGGAGTTTCTGATGTTCTTTTATGGAGGGAATTAAGTCAGAGAAATAAGTTCTTTTACATGCTGCAATCTCATACACTCTTTTCCACTACATAAGTTAAAAAAGACAGATTCATGATCTGGTGCTTCCTTCAATGTCACACAAGCTGAACAAACTTAAACAGAATCATGATCACATACATCCCCTAAGCCAGCGGTTCTCAACCTGTGGGTTATGTTCAACTTAAATACATCCTGCATATCAGATATTTACATTATGATTCATAACAGTAGCAAAATCACAGTTATGAAGTAGCAATGAAAATAATTTTATGGTTGGGGGTCACCACAACATGAGGAACTGTATTAAAGGGTTGCGGCATTAGGAAGGTTGAGAACCACTGTTCTAAGGAAACGAATCTAGTGAAACAGACTATATTAGGTAAACTAAGTCAGGTTATAGATTAAACTACATTTAGAGGGGTCACAGTGGGCTGATTGAGAGGGGAGATTTACATGTCTACAGATCAGCATAACTGAGTCACTTTGGGAAGTTCAAATTTTCCTTTAGCTTCTTATCAGAGGAATGTCAAAAAAATCTTCCCTCGATTCTATAATCCCTTATGTCAGGCTTTAGCCAAGCGGGGTTAATATTAACAGGAAACAGTGGGCTAAATATCTCTGAGCAATACCATAACAAAATGTAATAAGAAGAAAATGAAAGATTTACATCACAGGTGATAGACTGGATTTTAGAGAGTAGAGGAAGCAGGGCCTTCCCTTAGCACTGAGGACACACCAGAGGCCCAGGGATTGTGATTGTCCAAGGTTACAGGGTAAGGAGGAGCTGAGGCACTGAGGAGACCACCGGACTCTTGGGCCTTTAAAGAAGAGGAAGACTTTAACAGAGGGAGAAGGGGAGTCTGTTCTAGTCACCAACTAGGTTTTTTTAAGCAATCTTTTTTTTGGGGGAGGGAATTGGGGGTAAGTGACTTGCCCAGGGTCACACAGCCAGTAAGTGTCTGAGGCTGGATTTGAACTCAGGTCTTCCTGACTCCAGGCCTGGTCCTCTATCCACTGTGCTACCTCACTACTCCATCTTTCATTCTTGTCTAATTGTTTCCAGGTAGATTGTAAACTCCTTGGGGTCAGGGTCCAGAAGCATCAGGGCCCAGCACATCCTAGGTACCCAGTTAAAAACACATGCTGGTTAATGTAGAGATGCTTCATCTCATATACCATCAGAGACAGGGTAGTGTAATGAATAGAGCGCTGGACTTGGTATCAGAAAAGCATGGGTTCAAATTCTGGCTCAGATACTTTACTGGCTGCATGACCCTTCTCTAACCCTCAGTTTCCCATTGTTATGAGAATCAAATATATGTAAAGATTTATATGTGGGGCAGCTAGCTGGCACAGTGAATAGAGCACTGGCCCTGGAGTCAGGAGGACCTGAGTTCAATTGTGGCTTCAGACACTTGACACACTTACTGGCTGTGTGACCTTGGGCAAGTCACTTAACCTCAATTGCTTTGCCTTCCCCTTCAAAAAAAGCCCAACAAAACAAGAATTATATAAATGTAAGCTATTTATTATTAGAAGATGGTGTTTGACTTTCTTCTCCACTAGTAGGAATAGAGTGGGCCAAGGGAGTCACATTCTTCCTTTTCACAAAGGGAACATGTTTGTCTTAGAGCAGCAACCAGGGTCCTCCTCCCTGCTCCTCAAACCTTGTGGTTTCGGTTTCAAATGAGCTGACTATGTGTTTCCTTTTTTTTTCATCATTAACTTTTACTCTGAACCTAACAAACATGAATCAGAATGGACACCTACTAAAGTTAAAGTTAAGAAGCTTGCATAAGCAGCTACAGATTCTTATTCTGTACCACTTTCTTTTGTTTTGAAGTAGCTAAATTCAAGTTCGACGTGTATTTCAGCGTGGTCTGTTCGTGCCTCTCTCCGGGAATTCCTTTGGTTCTTTCCATTTCCTGAACAAAAAAGAAGCCTTTTCTCTTTTCACTTCCTTATTCCCATTTCCCCCTTCCCCTTTCACCGCCTCCCCCATGCAAAGAAAAGCCAAGGCCACCTAATGAACATACATAGTCAAGCAAAACCAATTCACTCTTTGACCCAGCCCCCAGCCACGAGTATTTTCTGAGCTCTGAGGAGGTTTGAACATTTCCCTTGTAAATTAGATGTCTGGGGTTAATGGAGGAATGAGTGGGTTGTGGGTAAATGAAGGAGGTTATTTCCTGAACCTCCAGGCTATTGGTCTGACTAAAGCCTTAACAAGAGTCACATCTCTGGATAGACCTCTCATCCACCCTGGGTGTAATGTATGGATGAGAGTGACTTTCCCCCCACCTCCCAAGGTAGCCTATTTCTCTGTTAGGAAGTTTCTCCCAGCTTCTACCCTAAATCTGCCTCTCCACTACTCCCAATCCTCTTCTCTGGGGCCAAGAAAAAAAAAACAAACAATTCTCTGTGGAGTCTGAATGTATATCAAAGCATACTTTTAAAACTTTATTTTTCTTGGGTTGGAGTTTTGGTTTTTTTGGTCTGTGTTTTCTTTTGCAACCTGGCAAATATGGAAATATCTTTTGCATGACTGCACATGTATAATCTGTGTCAAATTGCTTGCCTTCTCAAGGAGCGGGAGGGGAGGAAGAGAGAGAATATGGAACACAAAATTTTTTTTTAATGAATGTTAAAGACTGTTATTATATGTAATTGGAAAAAACAAATTACAATTTTCACTTTTAAAAAATCCCAACAATTCTCTGAGTCTAATCCCTCTTTCATATGAGGAGCCTTTACCTAAAAAGTTATGTCCCTCTATAGTCTTCTCTAGATTAAACATGCCCAGTTCTTTCAACCAATTCTTGATTATAGGATAATTGTGAGACCCCTTACTGCCCACCCCCAGTTGCCCTCCTCTGGGTATTTCCCACCTTATCAGTGTTCTTCTAAAATGAGACCCTCGGAACTGAATTCGGCACTCCAAATACAAAGTGACTGATAGAGTATACACAGTAGGACTTGTACCTCTCTAGCTTTAGATACTATCAGTTTCCCAAGGGAGCATTAGCTTTTTATCATACCACCCCATTGACTTGAAGTGAGTTTGCAATCACTGACACCATCAGATCTTTTTTGTGATGCCTAAGCAACACCTTCCTCATCCTGTACTTGTGAGGTTGATTTTTTTTATAACCTCAAGCATTAGAAGAGTGTTGGTGCTGAGTAAGTTCCTAATAAATGTTTTATCTACTCATTCAAGTTCATCTACTTGGATGAGATCCTATGAACTATCCTGTCCAGTCAGATCTCCTTGAATTCTGACTCTTTAGTCCAGTATATATGGATGGCCACGATTAACCTATCTACCATCTCTCAGCAATCTCTCCTAGCTGGTGTCATTAGTGAATTTCATTAACATTCTATCCCTTTATCCTATTCATTGTTTGATCATCTCAAACAGCGTGGTTGCCTGGGGCATCCCATTAATGGATGAACATTGGATGATGAATAATTGTTCTTGGTGTCTAACCATTCAACAGGTTTCAAATCCACCCAACTGTACTATTGTCTAGCCCACAGTTCTCTCTCTTGCTTGCAAGTAAAACATGGAGAGATTTGGCCAAATGCTTTGCTAAAGTCTAGGAAAACTATATCCATAGCATGTCCTCATGTTTTGTTAACACTGTTAACACCGTCAATAAAGGAATTGAGATTAATCTGGCATGACTTTCTTGATGACGCCATACTGGCTCTTTGTGGTCACTGCTTCCTTTTCTAGATGTCCACCAGATATCTCTTTAATAACATTGTAAGCAAGCTTTCCAACAAAGCCTGGGGCATTTGACTTGCAGCTAGATAGATGGAAAGAGACTTGGCTCTAGATTGGTCAATAGAATGTGAACAGGATGTTGCATGCCTGCTCAAAGGACCAGAGGAATGGGGCTTGTGGAAGAGAAATGTGTGGTCTCAGAGACTCTCCAGCAGATACATGTGTGGAAAGAGAAGCTATAGACACGGAAGGGACGCTGGCTCTTCCACGTCTTTTATTTTCACTCCCTGCTAGCAAGGGCCACCTTTAGTGAGATCAGATCCTCTCTCCTTTGAGTCAAATCAAATCCAAAACTAATTCCATTTTGTTTGGTTCTTTCAGTTTTGTGAGCTAGGCTCTGCTTTGCTGTAAATTATATGATTATGGGGAAAATGAGGTGTTAACATGAGTCTGAGAAATTGGGGAGTGGGTACTGAGCACAAAATATTCTGTACATCTTGTGATCAGTTCTTATAATTGTCACAGAAAATACTACATATTCTTTTTTCTTTAATATTTTTCCCAATTATATAGAAAAACAATTTTTGGCATTAATTTTGTTTTTGAGTTAAAAATTCTCTCTCTCCCTCTTTTCTTTTCCCCCTCATTGAGAAGGCAAGCAATTTGATAAAGGTTTTGCATGTGGAGTCGTGCAAAATATATTTTCATATTAGTCATGATGTGAAAGAAAACACAGACCCCCCACCCCCCCAAAAAAAAGCAACCCAAGAGAAATGAAGTAAAACAAACTTTGCTTTGATCTGCATTCGGACTTCATCAGTTTTTTTCTCTTGAGGTGGATAGCATTTTTCAGCATAAGTCCTTTGGAATTGTCTTGGATCGTTGTATTGCTAAAAACAGCTGAGTCATTCACTGCTTATCATCATACAATATTGCTGTTACTATGTGCACTCTTCTGGTTCAGCTCTTTTCATTTTTCGCTTGGGTTTGGGTTTTTTTTGCTTTTTGGAGGGGGGAGGGCAAGGCAATTGGGGTTGACTTGCCCAAGATCACATGACTAGTGTTAAGTGTCTGAGGTTGAATTTGAACTCAGCTCCTCTTGACTCCAGGGCTGGTACCCTATTCATTGTGCCATCTAGCCTCTCCATGCCCATTTCATTTTTCATCTGTCCATGTAAATCTTTCCAATCTTTTTCTGAAATCCACCTGCTCATCATTTCTTACAGCACAATAGAATCCCATTGCAATTTTATACAGCAACTTGTTCAGCAGTTCCCCAGTTGATGGACATATTTCCAATTCTTTGCCACCATGAAAAGAGCTACTACTCTTTTAATAGTCACAGAATGTACTAGGATATTCTTGTAATACCTGTGAGGTTTGTAAAATTCTGGCCACAGAGAGAACACCCATGTTACTCAAGATTGTGTAAGTTGATTGTTTCATCATTACTGACCATTAAAAAACTCTGTTAACTACCATGTGGCATCCTTGTACCTACTGAGAAGGTCTTGGACCTGAGTGGCAATGGATAGCCTTGCTTATAAATCATCAATATGCTGTGATTTGATTGCCTCAGTCCATATCAGTTTCACTCTTGGCAGTTGGCAAGCCAATCAGGATTCCAAGAGAGGGACACTGGCCCTTGAGGGTGAGAAGGACTCTCTAGAATGCACTGAGGGACTTCTCCATGTAGGACTGCCTCAGAGCTCAGTATCCCCCTCAACCTTGATCTCAAAATCTTCCAAGCCAAGATAAGGAGTGGAGCCTTCACACTAGTTATCCTTAAGGGAGGGAATGAAGCCAAGGGAAGACACTTAAGATAATAATGAATCTAGTAGTTCCAGAGGGAACTGACTTGGAAAAATTTCTCATGTCATGGAATCAAAGACAGCTTCCGGTTCAACCAAAATGACAAAAAAAAAAAATGCTATTAAATTCTGTGAAATTTGGTCGAAAACTGCAAGAGATTCAACTAATAAATTACATTGCCTTAAATTCAGCACTTGCAATTACTGTATATTAAAGAAATTGAGATTAGCCATTGAACAACCTCACCCCTACAAATAAACTATTGGTTTTGCTGGGCTGTCCTGTCTAAAGAATCATAACTTCCATTCCTTAAAGCATCCACTCCTATTTATCAGTGGTTTTGAGATTACTTTTAGAAAATTGTGTGTACTGACTTTGGATTAAATTTTCAGTGGGAGATAGAAAGGAAAAACTTTGCCAACAAATATGTCTATGTGTCTGTCTTACCATTATTGTCTGTGTTTTGAGTCTTTGTAAATGCTGCTGCCTTCTTCTTGTGACCTGATCAGCCAAAGGGAAAAAGAGTATATTTTTCTGAGGAACTTTCAAGCCTTCAGAAAGGAAAGTCATTCTCTCTCTCTCTCTCTCTCTCTCTCTCTCTCTCTCTCTCTCTCTCTCTCCCTCTCTCTCTCTGCCTGTCTAACTCTGACCAAGCTGAAAGGCAGACAAGAGACTCAGATAAGAAGAAAGGGAATCTTTGTTCCCAGTCTGTAGAAATTTATAGCATTGCGAACTAGAGACTAAACTTTGTGACTAAATTGTAATATCTTTACTGTAAATTTCCAAATTGTGTTTCGATTGTGTTTATAAATTCTGAAATGTTTTAGTGAGTTAAGAGTCTGTGAAAGTTACATAGAAACAGACCAAGAAAAGAGAGAAGTTTTTTTATTCAGGGAGCAACTTAAAAGTGAGTAAAATCTTATTTGGAAGAATGTTCTGGATTTTCTTCTTGAGTGATATAACAGAACTTAACCATAAAACTTGTACTAAATTGTAAAGGAAAAAATTCAGTGGAGTGAAGATTAATTCTACAGATAGTTTGGGATATGACTAGGAAATAAAGTCTAGAGGAATTAATCAAATAGAAGAAAGGAAGAGAAGTGTTGGGTCAAAATATGAAAAAATAAGGCAGGTGAAGTTAAGGAAGTTGTAGTTGTAAGGAAGTTGTCTATTTGGGCAACTAGGTGGCACCATAGTGGATAGAGCTGGACCTGGCATCAGGCAGACTCATCTTCATGAGTTCAAATCTAGCTTCAGACACTTAACTAGCTACGTGACCCTGAGCAAGTCACTTAGCTGTGTTTGCCTCACTTTCCTCATCTGTAAAAGGAGCTATAGAAGGCAAGGGCAGACCACTGCAGTATCTTTGCCAAGAAAATCCAAATGGGGTCACAGAGCTGGACACAACTGAAAAAATGACCTAACAATAACAAAGATTAAACTAACTGGAAAAAAAAATAAACCCTGAAATTTGAAATGTTAACAATAAATAGTCCTTGGGAAAATTGAGATTCTAAAATACTACCATTTAAGATTGTAAACCCAAATCTGATTGATTGAAATTTTCTCATTTACAGTAAGACCTGTCCTCCAATTAGGGAAATTGTAGTAAATCAGAATTAAATGCAAAATACATTTAGTGCTATGCTGAAAAATGCATGTATCAAGTAAACCTGAGTTAAAATCCAGTCTAAGAAATTTATTATTTGTATGACCTTAAGCAAGTCATTTTACTTCTGTCTATCTTAGTTTCCTAATCTGTAGAGGGACAGTAATAATAATATCTACTTCCCAGGGTTGTTGGGAGGATCACATGATTGTAAAGGGCTTAACATAGTGCCTGGCTTGGCAGAGGGTAATTCTCTGCCACTTAAAGAATGCTTTTCCAAATCTGGCCTCAGACACTTAACTCATACTAGCTGTGTGACCTTGGGCAAGTCACTTAACCCCAATTGTCCCTCCAAAAAGCAAGAAAAAAAAAAGATTGCTTTTCTAAATTGTCATTGACTCCATTTCTTGTAAAGGGAAAAACTTCAGTCTTACTACTTATAACTGCCCTGTGAAAATTGTGGTATCTGTGAGAAAAGCAACTTCTTCTTTAATCTAACAATAGTTCTCTTTTAATCCAGATGCTGTTAGATTATGAATTTAACTGTTAAAAGAATGTGGTCAGAATGTTTGAAAACTGTTTAATGGGACATACAGACCTTGAGTATGTTTTGGTGACAACTTCTCAAAATTGAGTTAAGGATTTTATATATGAAATTGCATTAATACTGTTGGTAGAGTTGTGAACCAATCTAACCATTCTGGAGAACAATTTGGAACTATGCCCAAAGGGCTATAAACTATGTATAACCGTTGGACCCAGCACTTCCACTAGGTCTGTATCCCAAAGAAATCTTTAAAAAAAAAAAAAAGGAAAGGGACCTATTTACACGAAAATATTTATAGTGGCTCTTTTTGTGGTGGTAAAGAATTGAAAATTGAGGGAATACCCATCAATTTGGGAACAGCTGAACATGTTGTGGTATATGATTGTAATGGAATACTACTGTGTTATGAGAAATGATGAGCAGGATAGTTTCAGAAAAACTTGGAAAGACTTATATGGACTGATACAAAGTGAAGTGAGCAGAACCAGGAGAAAAGTATGCACATATATCTTACCCCAATATTGTACATGATCAACTGTGAATGATTTAGCTATTCTCAGCAATGCAAAGATCCAAGACAATCCCAAAGGACTCATGATGAATAATGCTATCTGCCTCCAGAGAAAGAACAAACGTCTGAATGTAGATGAAGGCATACTATTTTGCTCTTTATTTTTTTTGTGATTTTTTTTTAATCTATGGTTTTGTTTTATTTTGTTTTTTCACAACATGACTTTATTCTCTTTCCTTTTTAAAAAAATTTCTAACCTTGAGGCACTTCTCCCATTCTCCACAATCTTTCAGAGATCCCTGATGGGAAGGGATTCAATAGAATGTCAGTTCTTTTATTACCCTAGGATGGAATTTGTCTGAATTTACTGACTTGAACCTGTGAGGGGGAAGAGGACTAGGTAGGTATTCTTTTACTATCCCCCTACTCATCTCAGGTATGAATTCTCTGTTTTAGCCATTTTTGTTCTGTTCTTTCCATCCCAAAGATCATTCTCCTTGACAAAGGAAATGGAAAGAATGTAAGTTGAGCAGCATTCCCTTCTATACTGACCAGTGGTCCAGCCTGATCTCTGATCCTCCTCTTTTTCCCTATATCTCTCAAAAATCCCATTTATTTTCCTTAATTTTCCTTACCAGCCTTAGCTCATGAGCTTTAACACTCTAGATACTTTTCTTACAGACCTATTTCAAGCTTCTGTTTCTTCCCCTTGCTTCCACATGTTACTGGGTTGTTGTTGTTGTTGTTTTTAAAGTTGGTTGATGAGTGCCTTGTTCATCCACATCAGTCTCTTTAAAAAAAAAAAAACAACAAAAACTCTCCAGTTTATTCCTAAACAGAAATGTTGGACAAATGAGTCAATTAAAGGTCTAACTTAGAGATGCAAAGAAGACAATTCAATTAATTTCTCCCTTTGAATTCATAAGACCTCTGGTTTCATTGGTATAAGGCACTCCCATAGGAGAAAACTCTTCCTTCTGATGCCAGAAGGCACCTTCTTTGTGACTTACCATCTTAGAGAATTGTATGGGGCACTGAGAAGTGAAGTAAGTTGTCAGGGAAAAATTTAAAGCCGAGTCTTCCTGATTCTGAGGCCAGCTGTCTAACCACTCCACCCCAGTTCCTTTCTCAGAAGTCATTAAAAAAACTCAATTAAGAAGATGGGTTTGGTGGGAAGCAGAGATAGGCATGGATGAAAAGAGTAAGATCAAGCCAGGATCCTGAGTGATTTCACATTATAGTTCAGAATCTCAGAAAGAAACAGGTCACCAAAATAAGTAGTTAACAGTTTTGGGGGAAAAAAAACTTTCCATGGCAAAGTTACAATCAACTCCCATCGGAGTTGTGAAAACTCTCACTTTTCACAGAAAAAGTGTGACATGGAAGGGTGAAGAAATCTTTGAAAGTTGTGTGCTCTAGCTGTTAACCCGCTAGGCATGGGAGAGGGCACAGGACTCAGTTTTGATCTGGCTGTTTCCCAAACCTGTTTTCTGCTACCAACCTGTCTGCCACACACCACTTCCTTTTTCATATTGACGAAACCACAGAAATATCTCGTTTTCAGCTCCCCAGAAGACTTTCATCAGTTCTCTTGGCTCTTGAGAATTGTTGTGGGGAAGGAGGAGGAATTGATGGGTGGTAGGCTTGAGTATTGGGTAGACTATCAGAATAATCATCTTTCTCTTTTTTTTCTCTTTAGGTGGGTCTGTCGGGTTTTCCCCTGCTCTTCCCTCAGTCTGTAATATTTGTGGTTTAACTAAGATTAGACTCTGCCAAGCTCAGAGCAAAGTGTGGGCCAGCCTTTCACTTCAAAGAAGACATTGTCTTAGCATGCCTAATAAGTCTCTAGTTCTACAATGTTGGGAATTGTTTGGAAAATCTAATTTTTTATTTTTATTAAGGCTCTCAAAGAGTTAAATCTCAGAAGGCATTTTGGAATGAAGTAGCTGCTTTCTAGGAAAAAAAATGTATAGGAAACTATTTTTCAGTATTTTCACCCACTCTTCATTCCAGGCAAATTAGCTTATTAGGTATTCCCCATATGGACCATCCCATTTCCCATCTCTGTACTTTTGAGGGCTGCTTTTGTTATTATTTTTGAGTCATTTCAGTTTTGTCCCCCACTTCATGACCCCATTTGGGATTTTCTGGAATGGTTTGTCATTTCCTCCTCCAGAAGGAAGGTAGATGAGGGAACTGAGGCAGAGTTCCATGACTTCTCTGTTCACTGTGCCTACTTGCCCCAATGGGCTATACCTCATGCCTGGAATGTACTTTGTCATTATGATACCCAGATCCAAGATTCTTTGTAGATACTTGAACCTTTAGTCATGGAGTTTTAGATTTGGGAATCAGAAAGACCTGGGTTTGACTCTTGCTAACTCTTAGCTTATTAGCTAAATGACTCTAAGCAAGACATTTGTCTGGGCCTCAGCTGCGTCATCTGTAAAATGAGAGGCTGGTTGGCTCTAGGATCCCCTCCAGATCTAAGCTATGATCAAGTAAAGGATTCCTAGCTTCCCCCAAAGTATATAGTTCAGGTGTCACCTCTTAGGCAAGAGGTGACGTTAACCATTAACCCTTTCTACTGCTTTAAATTATATTGTATTATTTCATATATATTTTGAATTTACAAAAAGAAATGTAACACTGACTACCCTAAAGACCTAACATTGCCTAAAGGCCATCTATTCTATTTCATCCCACATCCAGGGTTCTCTATTGCCCTTAAGGGGGCTTGGGGTGTCCAGGGTCTCTGCAAATGCCTCCAGTCCCCCACTGATGGGATTCCCAATTATAGGAGTGGGGTCCCCAACACTCCAGCTCCATTTGATCACTGATAGTCACATAGGTTTTACAAAGACATATTTACTTCAGAAAGTAAAATCACAACTCTACAAACTTATTCCCTCAACACGTGAGAGATAATCCTCTCTCCCTGTGCACCACCTGAGTCTGTGGGGAGAATGAAGGGGATTAGGTTCTTGGTTTAGCTCCATTCCCATAGAGCACAGTCCTATTTCCAAGTGTTTCCAAAACCTCCTTGGGCTCAAGTCCCAGGCACCCTGGCTTTTCAGGATGTCCAGGCCAGGCTGGCTGACTGTACCATCCTGCCTGCAAGCCTGTCTCCAAGATCACCACCACTTGATTTCCAAGTCCCATGAGAATCACCTCTGCCACTGAAACCAAAAACAAGCAACACAAAATAGAAACAAACATCCCCATACCCATTTCTCAGAATTTGTGTAAAATGAAGACAAACTGGGGAAGGACTTCTTCCCCTCGCTGGTTCTGCTTATGGCATCCATGATGTGGGAAAATTGGGATCATCACCCTCTGGATGCAGCAGATAAGAGTAGCCCAAAAGGGGTGATGGAAAAAAAAGGGATCGAGGGGCTCAGTCCCACCATTTTAAAGAGGAAGGCAGCCAGCCAATCAAAGGAGGTTACCACCATCCATGTGGTAGCAGATACAGAGGGCTCCATGTTGGGCAAATGAGGCATGCTCCAAAGGCCCCTGGAGGGCACCTCTATGTTAGAAGAACTGGGTGTGCCCACACTAGCCCTGGATACAGAGGTAGAGGGCGTAGGGAAGAGAGAGCTGGCCACCCACCAGGAAAACCCAGGAAGACTATGGCACATACTGGCTAAGGGACCTGGACAAGAACCTTAACTTCTCAGGGCACTAGGCAACTTGGTAAGACAATAGGTAGAAGAAAAGGTGCCAATCTGCAATGATGGAGTGGGTTTTATCACTCCCATCCCTCTGCCTATACTTCATACTTTCTTATCCATGTTCAGTAGAATGTAAGCTCCTTGAGGACAGGGAATTTCCCCCCCTTTTTTGTATCCAAAGTGTTCTGAATAGTGTCCAACACATTTCCCCCCATCTCCAAACTATGATTTCACTGGTGTAAGAAATTATTATTAAGGAAACTCCTTTATCTGACAGATCTTCTGTAAGTTACAATATTAGAGATTTTTTGAGGGCACTGAGAGCTTCCATGATGTGGCCAGTCATACGTATGCCAGTCCCCTTCCACTGCCCCTCCATTATCTCTTATCTATATACTACTTATACATAGTTGCTTTCATGTTCCCATGACATTTGATTACCTCTCATTGATTGATATCTTATTTCGGTGTAGTTGCTTGCATGTTGTCTCCCCTTTAGGCTGGGCTCCTTGAGAACTGTCTTGGGATCTTCAGTGCTTAGCACAATCTTTGACATGTAGTACATGCTTAATAAAAGCTTGTTGGTGGACTGACCCATCAGAGGACAGGACTTGAACCCAGGTCTGCCTAACTCTGAAGCCTGCCTCTCTACCGGACACATAGTAGGTGCTTAATAAATATTGGAGACAACTAATTGAACGAAGTTGAGTAGACTGAAATTAATTTCCCTAGGAGTGTAAGTCTGAGGAGTGAGGGGAAATGTTCCACTTGTTAGAGAATCCTCATAGCCCTGAAGCCATTGTGAGTACCATAGGGTTCCATCCCCCAAGGTTTCATTTAGATCAATCAGCAAACATTTATTAAACTCTTACCCCATACCAGGCACTGAGCTAGGTCTTATCCAAGGTCCACAGATTGATTTAAATATTCCTCATAGTCATTTACCACGTTCTGATTTTCCTAAATCAACTGGGAATTCATTATTCACCCAAAAGGAAAATTAATTTAAAAAACAAACAAGTTAGTCTCTGCCTTTGGGAAAGAGATAAGATATGCAAACATTGAGTTCTCTTTTTGGAGTACTCAAGGTTGACTTCATTCTGGTGTATTTGTCAAAGATGGAAAAGAGGACAGGTGGAGAGACAAGTGGTCTATTTGGATGTATGCTTTCTGTTTTTTTCCTTTTGTTGGCCATTCACCAGCTAAAGGAGGCATAGGTGAATTGGCCATTAAGCTTGAGAGAAGTGGCCCCCAACCTATGGAGCTATGGCAAGTCACGTATTTTCTGAGTCAACAAAATACTAATCAATCAGTCAGTCAGCAAACATATATTGAGCACCTACTGTACGTGTCAGGCCCTGTGTTTGGTGTGGCACCAAGGAAGTGATTGTCGACTGAATGCCTGATTGAAAGTTCCTGAGTTCATGCTACGTGGAGGTCACTTGAAGGAATTAGGGGTTATTGGTCTGGAAAAGAGAAGACTGGGGAGGGGTGGACATGACAGTTGTCTTCAGGTGTCGGTTCTGATAGGGGAAAAGTCATAAAGTACGGTAATAAATGAAAAGCCATAAAAATTTAAACTCTGTGAAAGGTAGAACCCGAATATGGTGACCTATTTACAATGATAACTTAGATACAAAATCATAACTGACACTGAGTCATAACTTAAGCTTTGAATGAGCTATGAGAGCTAAAACAAGAGTACTGTGATCTATATGTGATAGGGACATGATCGATGCAAAAACTTATGTTTGCCATAATGTTGGCTTAACGCCCAAGCTCATTACTAAGCAGAAAACCAAAAATATCCATCAATTAGTAGTGATGCATTCTCTACTCCTCCTGTCTTTGTTTTCTATAGTTATCATGAAGATTTTGGGGTTTTGCTTTTTGGAGGGCACTTGGGGTTAAGTGACTCACCCAAGGTGACACGGCTAGTTTTTGTGTTAAGTGTGTGAGGCCAGATTTTAACTCAGATCCTCCTGACTCCAGGGCCGGTGCTCTATTCACTGTGCCACCTAGCTGCCCCAATTTTGGGGGTTCTTTAAATGGGATCCACTAAACTGGCTGGCCACCTCCCCAGACCCAAGATTGCCCCTGTTTGTAAGTATTCATAATGATTGATTAAATGACTACCATTCTAGAGCTCTATGGCTTCTTTCTTTGGTATCAAAAGAACAGCCCCTGATTATGGGGGAGGTAGAGGGGAATTCTGAACCTTACACATGTCTTTACTGCTCTCTAGATTACACTCCCGACTCTCCCAGACTTTTCTTACCTTGCCTGACTCACCTCCAATTTCCCCCTTTTATGTGTTGTCTTCCCCCATTGGAATGGAAGCTACTTGAGGGCAGGGACTTGATGCTTGTTTTTGTATTCCTAGCTCAGATGGTGTAGGCACTTAATAAATATAATAATAATAAATATTTCTTGACTCGTTGCTGAGAAATGAGTGAAAGTTGTAGTGGCAGATTAAGGTTTGATGTCTCCAGAAACTTCCTGACAATTAAGAGCTATGCCAGCTTGGAATGGGTTTCTCCAGAAAGTAGGTTTCCTCTCCCTGGAGTCTTTGGCCAAAAACCACAATTGGGGGATGTTGAAAGGGTGATTCTTTGGAGGGGCCATGGCAATGTTGGACTTGATGGCTTCTGAGGTCCCTCTCAACTCTGAAGCTCTGGGATTCTTTGAGAAATATTCTAGCCCTACTCTGTAGAGGTTGGATGGGGGTGAGGGTGGGGTAATGGGTGGGTGGGTAGGGGAATAGTATTTATTATTAATCCCAGATGCTTTGAGTGGGAAGAGACCGCAGAAGGCCATTTAGTACAGTTTCTACCTGAATAGGAAACTCCTCTGAAACACTTCCAAACTCCCCAACGGGCTATAAAAGTGTGTACCCTTTGATCCAGCAATACCACTACTAGGTCTGTAACCCAAAGATATTATAAAAAAGGAAAAAGAACATATATATCAGCTCTTTTGTGGTGGTGAAGAATTGGAAATGGGGGAGGATATCTATCAATTGGGGAATGACTGAACAAGTTGTGATACTACAAATGTAATGGAATACTATCGTTCTAGAATCTAGATGAATGCTGAGCAAGTGGATTTCAGAAAAACTTGGAAAGACACATGAACTGATGCTGAGTGAAGTGAGCAGAACCAAGAGAACATTGTACAGAGTAACAGCAACACTGTGAGATGACCAGCTATGATAGATTTAGCCCTTCTCAGCAATGCAACGATCCAAGACAATTCCAAAAGCCTCATGAGGGAAAATGCTCTCCACATCCCGAGAAAGAACTATGGAGTCTGAATGCAGAGCAAAGCATGTTATTTTTACTTTTTTTGTTGTTTTTTGTTTTTTCTTTCGCATGGTTTTCCCCTTTTGTTCTGATTCTTCTTTCCTAACACGACTAATGGGGAAATATGTTTAACATGATTGTACACGTATAACCTATAGCAGATTGCTTGCTGTCTTGGGGTGGGGGAGGGAAGGGAGAGAGGGAGAAAAATTTGAAACTCCAAATATTACAAAAATGAATGTCAAAAACTACCTTTACATGTAATTGGAAAAAAATATTATTAAGAAAAAAAACATTTAAGTAGTCATCCAACATTCGCTTACAGGTCTCATTTGAAGAGGACTCCCTTCACATTCCCTCTGTCACTTAATCTCAGTATGATCTTGGAGAAGTCCCTCAGCTTCTCAGGGTTTCCAGTTCATCACTTGAAAAACAAGGAGGTTGGGTCCCCTCCCAGCTCAAGATGCCATCCTACGACCACCTTCAGCCTCTGGATAGCTCCCGCCATTGTTACAACTTGTTCGTAGGAATCTCTTTGTCTCCATGATACCCCTACTCTGACACCTCATCCTAGCACTGAGGAGACCCCAGGTTCGCAAAGGCTATGGCAGTGGAGTGTTACCTCTGGCAGCCAGCTTAGAAAATCTTTTGAGTATAGTCTCAGGGGCAGACTACATACTTTTTATTTGAGGACAAGTCTGGTTAAACTGAGAGGTTTTTCAGTCAACCTGTGTAGGATGTAGTGTGGTCCTCTCATTTGCTAAAGTATATAGAGCCTTTGGCCTTAGGGCCATAAGGAAAATGAATAAATAAGAGAACTGGCTCTAAGCTGTGATTAATGAGACTTGCTGTTTGAGGAGAGGAAAAAGGCATTTGGGACCATAACTAAATTTTGTATGGAGTTTGAATTCAGGTATGGTTGTCTGCATAAGTCAGTGCCTGCATCAAATGCCCCACAAGCTACTCAGAGGGAGTATGATCCTATACTGATAACAGGTGGAAGTCCACATTTGGTAAAGGCCAGAGGGGCGATTGCAGTCTCAGCTGGGATAGGACCCTTCTGGCAAATTGTCCATGAAATTCCTTTGAAAAGGGAATGTGTTCACCTATTCCCGGGTCTAGCTGTGAGGTGGTACCTAATACTGGATGGATGGATATCTGTGACCTTACCTGAATTTAAACAGAGCCAAAGATGGTTATCCTGTCATATTTGGAATGTCATATGTCCCTGTTTATCCCTTCTATAGTGAGTTTCTAAAATCA
>CM053587.1:327026953-327054299 GCA_028646515.1 Pseudochirops corinnae | reverse complement strand
TTCTATATCTTCCTCTGAGTTTAGGTATCTCCTTCCATCTTGAGGCTTGTAGAGTTGTCCTTAGCTGTGCGTTGTTGAGGATAGTCCAGTTTATCAAGGTTGGTCATCATATGTACGATGTATCTGTGATTGTGTACAGGTTTTGCCGAAACAGGCATTTATTAAACCCTTCGATGTGTCAGCACCATGCTAAGTGGTTTACTATCTCCTCTGATAAACCAGAAAGGTTGCTATTATTATCCCCATTTTACAATTAAGGAAACTGGGGCAAACAGAAGTGACATGACTTGCCCAGGGTCATACTGCCAGTAAGTGTCTGAGTTCAGATTTGAATTAAGGTCTTCTTGACTTAAATGCAGTATTCTAGATGTGATCTGACAAGGGTAGTAGACAGTTTCATTTATTCTGGGTCACATGTACTCTGAAACATTTCCATATTCCTTTAACGTTGCTTTTGTTTTTTGGCAGGGGAAAGACCATTATGTAGTAGCTGTTTTAAAGCAGTAGTACTTTACCAGGGTCTTTACATTATTGCTATCATCACATAAATCAATCTGGTTCTACTCTGTATCAAGTCAGATGAATGTCAAAGAGCTCCAAATTCTTCAGATTTATCATTTTCAACACCTGGGACATCTAGTAATTCATACAGTAATTTTTGCCTGTAAATAGAAGGCAGCTAGGTAGCCCAGGGATAGAGTCTGGGTCCGGGAAGGAGGCTTTGAGTTCAAAGGCAGTTTCAGAGCTTGCTGAGACGTTGGAGGGAACGTTTGCCCTTGGTCTGCCTCAGTCTCCTCATCTGGACAATAGGGATAATTCTAGGATTGCAGCAAGGATCCAGTGAAACAATATTTGTAAAGCACTTTGTAAACCCTGAGGTGCTATATAAATGCTAGCTTTTTAATCATAGGCATTATTAGATTAATATTAATGACTAGTGTTATTATTAATTCCTGTCTACAAATATCTTTTCTAGAATCATCATCTTCATTGTAGGATCAGAGGCATGGAACCAGAAGGGACCTCAGAGTCCAAGCCCTCATTTTACAGAGAGGGAAACAGAGGCCCATGAAGGTGAAGTGACTTCCTTGGCTTCTTAGATGTTGAGCTGGAAGGGACTTGAGACTATATCTGCTTCCACCCTTTCATCTTGCAGATAAGGAGGCAGAGGTAATAAAGTCAGAGCTGAGATTTGAACCCAGGTTTTCTGTCTCCAGAGCCAGGGGTCTTTCCACTGGACCATGCTTCCTGATATGAGAACTGGCTGGAATTCCGCCTCTCCCACCTACCTGGACAAAGATTTGTGCCTCAGTTTCTTCATCTGCAAAATGAGGGAGCGGGGCTGGTCAGATGGCATCTCAGGTTTTTTCTAGCTGGACATTTATGCTCCTTATGATCCCATGAGTGTTTTTATAGTTTACGAAGCACTTTCATCTCCAACCTTTCATTCACTTGATCCTCCCAAGGTCTCTAGGAGAAAGGCAGGGAAGGCAAGGATAATCATCCCATTTTATAGACCATAGAGCTGAAATCATAGGCCTGGCTAATGTACCTCGAGCAATTTAATGGATTACAGAGGGGAGGGGCTGGATGCATAGAGACTAAGTCACATCCTCTCTGAGCCTATTTCCTCATCTGGAAAATGGGCATAATGATTCCTGCCTAACTCACTGGGATATAATGAGGATTCAATGCGAGGAGGGGGGATAGGAGAGATATTGAGGAGCTAAAATTGATCAAACTTGTATACAGGCAAGGGAATGGTGAGGGAAAGGGATGGTTCAAAGAGAAAATGGACCTGAAAGCGCTTTGCAAATGGGAAAGTCCCTAAGAACAATGTGATTTTTCCTCCTGTATCAGCCCCAAATGGTGCTGCCCCTGGTCATGGTGGCTCAGAACAACTCCAGTAAATTTCATTGACAACCTTTCAGCTGTGGATAAAGTGAAAAATTCAGTGAAACAAAGATTGAACCAGACTATTTTATCCACTACCCTTCAGTTTCACCCTTTCCCTCACTCTCCACCCCCCATATTCAAGTTTTAGCTCCCCAATATCTCTCCCATCCACTCCCTTTCTCAATATTCAGAAAACTCCTCCCTAGTGAGAATGCCCATCCCCCTAAGGGTGATAATGGTCTCCTAATTGGTCACCCTGCTGCCAATTCCTCCCCTCTTCAGTCCATCACACAGCTGCACAAATAATGTGGTGCTGGGCCTGGAGTCAGGAAGACCTGAGTTCCAATTCAGCCTGAGAAATTAGCTGTATGACCCTGGACTAGTCACTTAACCACTCTCTGCTTCAGTTTCCTCAACTGTAAAATGGGGATAATAATACAGTCTACCTCCCAGGGTTACCATGAGGATAAAATGAGATAATATAATTGAATATTATATAATTATAATATGACACAATTACATTATTATACTATAATTATATTATTATAATACAATATTCTAACCTAATAAAATGAGATAATAGAATTATTCTGAACCATAAGATGCTATGAAAGGCTAGCAGTTATTCTAAAAGCCCAGGGCTGACCACGTGGCCCATGGCACTCAGGCATCTTTCATGATTCTCTGTTGCCTCCAGGATGAAATAGAAATTCTTCCTCTTGGGATCTGAAGCCCTTCCCACAACGGCTCCAGCCTCCCTTTTCAGATTGCTTTCCCTTCACAGGCTCCGTGTTCCCACCACACTGGCCTACTCACAGTTCCCTAAACTCAGCCTTTCCTCTCCGGTCACTGTGATTTGCACAACATGTTCTAACGTGCTCTTCCTCTAGTCATGTGTTCTTTTTAGAATCCTTTTCTTCCCTTGAGATCACCTCTTGTAATGCATAGAGTGCCCTGCCTGGAGTCAGGAAGGGCTGAGTTCAAATCTGACCTCAGAAACTTATTACCTGTAGGACCCTGGGCAAGTCACTTAGGCCTGTTTGCCTCAGTTTCCTCATCTGTAAAATGAGCTGGAGAAGGGAATGCAAATCATCCAGTGTCTTTGCGAAGAAGACCCCAAAAGGGGTCACTGAGAGTCAGGCCCAACTGAAACATTCAGCAACAGCTTCCATGAAGCCTTTCCTATCTGTGACCCCTCCCCACCCCCCTCCTCCAGCTTTTGGAGCTCTCTCTTTTCTCAAACAATCTTATAGTTAGGTGGCTGGGTGGTGCAGTGGATGGAGCGCTGGGGTCAGGAAATTTGTCTCAGACCTCGGACTTGGCTGCCCAACCCACATCTCCTAAGTCAGCCCATCTGATGATGCCCTTCTAATTATATCATTATGCTGATTTTTTTTTTTAATCACAGTTTCCTTCAGGAATCCATTTGGGGGCCAGAAACTATTTCATATGCTTGGAGAGAAGTACCTGCAGTACAATGTCAGGAGTAGTAAACAGAGTCACGAGGCCTGGGTTCGAATCTAAACTTAAGTATTTCCTAGCCATTCGGATCAGAAGCAAACTACTTGACCTCTCTGAGCCTCATTTTTCCCATCATTCGAGTGGAGAATCAAAACTCTTACCCTGCCTTGGGGTTGGGGGTGGAGGATTAAAGGGAAACACTTGGTATAAACAGCTCTAAAATAAAAGTTGTTATTATTAAGAGTTCATTGGTACTTTCTTTGATTTCCTCCCAGGCTTGAAAGAGGCCTCTCTGGGACCTCAGGGTTCCCTCCCCCACTTTCCTTCCTCACTTTGAGAACTGATATTCCTGGCAAACCAGGGTAGGTGACTGGATATTTTGGAATCCCAAGCTAACTTCAGCTAAAGTGGGGAGGGAGACTGGGCCTGAATATTCGCCTGTGGGACTCGGAGCAGGTTTCACTTTCCAAAAAACAAAAGACAGATAAACTCGGGCCCCCACCTCTTACTGACCTCCAGTGACTTTTAACAGTGAACTGATTCTGGGAGGATGAAACAGAATCAGGAAGGCCATGTGTGAAATGACTACAATAAAGTCATCCAAAAAGAACATTAAGGTAAAACTTAACACTGTAATTTTTACAACTAGTCTTGGCCCTAGAGTAGAGAGGAGGAAATACAGCTCCCTCCTTTCTTTGGAGAGGCAGGAGGCTCTGGGTGGGGTGAAGTCACTGTCAGATGTGATCTCAGTTGATTTTCTGTGTTTTCTTTGTTTCAATGAGATGCTCCTTGAAGGAGGTTGGGTGGAAAGGATGTCCAGAAATGACAGTGCTTAAATCCCCCTTAATGATTCTCTCCATTGTTCAGGAGGCCTAGCACCTCTGGGGTGAGGATGGGCAGAGCCCTTCACCTGCCCCCCAACTCCTACCTGTGACTCCAAGAAGATGTGGCATGCCCAGCAGCCACAGCCCCGTAAACAGCCTGGGCACACAGCATAAGACAGATAAACACGCACGCAGGAGGGCTGTTAGCACAGGTTCACTTTCGATCTGGTCAGACAGGAAAGACACTGAGAAGGGATTAATAATCTTACTTTATTCTAGTCTAGTTTTCTCAGAAGACGTCGCTGATAATGGGAACATAACTCCTACAGCATTCCCTCATCACCCCTCTGGCAGGGGCCAACCAGAAGACATATCACTATGTCCCGATGGGGTCAGTTGAGATAGGCACAAGTGTGCATCCCCCTAAATCCCCTCAAGCCTCAGCAGGGGCCAGTTGAAGCAAACACAGATTCCCCCCAAGCCTTGATGGGGGCTGATTAAGGCACACCTAACTTCTGCACACTCAACCCTAAGGCTCCCCCTAAGCCTCAATGGGGGTCAGTTGGGGCACACACAGCATTTGTGCATTCAACCCTACGGTTCCCCATTCACTGACCACTGATCACCTGTTTTATAGGGTCAACAGACAAAGAAGGCATACTGCCAGCAATGGCCTCACAAGTTTACATCACCCCATCCCTGTATCCTACTGTGCAGCTGCAGAGGATGTTTAAATTTTTATCATTATATGATGTTGCACAAGCGTGATGGAGATGTTTTGAACCCTAATTGTGGGAACTCATATCTAATACCTGGGAACAAGAGATTGTTGTGGCTATGGATCCTGGGAAACTGAACTCTAAGAAATAATAACAAAAATTCACTTTCCACACACTAAAATCCACCTTACTTACAAGCAGGTGAAGGGCACCTGGCAGGCCTCAAACCTGTTGGTGAGTTGTGGGATATCTATCTCAAGCTGAGAAGACTTCCCCTGATGGAATGGGTGGATGGAAACAATGTTTTCCAATGGCCACGAAGGCAGCTGGAGCAGGTGCTGTGGGTGCTTAGAGCTTCCTCAGGTATCAAAGATGCCAGAGTCACCCACTGCATCCCGGGCCATTGGCAGTCATCTTGACTTTTGTCCTGTTACTGGATTTCAATGACTCAGGAAGAGAGAGTGAGGCTTTATACAACTCTGTCTCACTTAAATCTGATTCCCTCACTAGTTAAGACATCACCCTGTGATATCTTTCGTCCTCTCTCAAAGTGAGGGACAAGGGGCCTCTAGGTGACACAGTGAATAGAGCACTGGCCCTGGAATCAGGAGGACCTGAGTTCAAATCTAGCCTCAGACACTTAACACTTACTAGCTGTGTGACCTTAGGCAAGTCACTTAACCCCAAGTGCCCTGCCTTCCCCCTCAAAAAGAAAAGTGAATGTCCACTGCATCCTATAGAACTTGTTTATGCATAGTTGGTGGTATGGCGTCTCCCTGTTAGACTTTGAGCTCCCTGAGGACAAGAACTATTTCTTGCCCTTTCCCTTTTTTTGTATCTCCAGGGTGTAGTAGGTGCTTAATAAATACCTATTGACTGACTTAATAAATGCTTATTGGACTGACTTTCAGATAAAGCAAAAGGCATAAATAATGCTTTAAAGATGAAATAAAAAGGCATCATTAAAATTAAAAATCTTATCATAACAATCTAGCATGTTTTGTTGCTTTTCAGTTGTTTCAATCCTGTCTGACTCTTTGTGACCTCATTTGAAGTTTGCAAGGAGACTGGAGGGGGTGGCCTTCTCCAGCTCATTTTACAGATAACGAAACTGAGACAAGTGGGGTTAAGTGACTTGCACAGGGTCACCCAACTAGTAAGTGTGTGAGGCCAGATTTTATTGAGGTTTAGGGGTGCTGAGACCCCAAAATATCGATACTTTGGGTCCTGCCTGAATGAATTTGACTCAAGCCTTCTTTCAGCCCAAAGTAAAACAAAATTTATTGAAGATCCGCCAGATTGGGTAGACTCTTAAGAAATCCCACCATTGACTAGACTAGACTCTTAAGGAATCTGAGCATTTTGTGACTCTTGTATTGATAAGCTGGCCAGATAGAATTTGAGCTAGATTGAATCTCAGCCCCTTCATGGAGGCAAGATGGATCTTATATGCAGAAAGACTGTGGGAGGGATCTAGGGGTGGCCAAGTAGTCTGGGGTAACTGGAGAAGGGGTCTGGGAACCAAGAGAATATGATTAAAGGTGGGAAGTACTGAAGGCTACCTGGAGATAACAGACCATGGAGGGCCAGGCTAGGTTAAGGGTAACAGAGATTTGGACATAGTGATAATGGAAGGCTTATGGCCTCAGGGAATGATAGATCAAGTGGGAAGATTCAAAGAGAGTTCAAGGGGGTTCCCAAAGCCTATACTCCATCAATTTGAACTTGGGAAGATATATTTTCCTGACTCCAGGCCTGGCACTCTAATTCACTGTGACATCTAGCTGCAGGAGCCAGGAAGACCTGAGTTCAAGTCCAACCTCAGACACTTACTAGCTGGGTGACCCTGGGCAAGTCACTTAACCCCATTTTGCCTTTTTTGTAAAATAACCTGGAGAAGGAAATGGAACATCGTTTCACTACCTCTTCCAAGAAAACCCCAAATGGGGTCAAAAAGAGTCAGACATGACTGGAAAATAAGTAAACCACAGAAACTGGTTGGCCAGTTCCCAACCATTCCGAGAGAGAGATCTAGGAGGATTCCTCTATCTCTGATGAAAGATCTCAGAAACTGCTTAGAAGAAACACTAGTAGATGGCATCACCGCTGCATCTAGCACCCATAGTGGGAGGGTGGGTGGCCCTAAGAAAAATGGAACAACATGGATGTACGTAGAGCACCCTACTTTGAACAAAGGACCCGAGTGGACCAGTATAGCATGCGATGAGCGTGAGACACCTTGCACTGTCTGCTGGGCAGCCAGTGGCTTTCCGGCTAGCACAGTGTATGCTACCAGAGTTCCAGGTCTGAGAAAGACAAGGAAAAGCCAGGTTTCAGCTGCCCCACCAGATCTCACCAGTTTTAATGAATACTCTCAGGGACCTCAGGACCACCAGCCACTTTCCAAAAGCTTTGGGGATATGAACTCTGTGTTGATGTGAGTGTTTCTGGATGATGTCGTTTCAGTCTAGGAACTGTGAAATTCAAGAGTGAATTCAAGGGCAAAAGGCATGAGTTGTGCCTTGAAAGAATTCGGTTCAAGCCTTCTTTCAGTCAGAGACAACATTTATTAAAGCACCAGTTAGGGTGGGCAAGATTTTAAGAATCTAGGCATTTGGGCTCTGGACCCCCACCCCTGACCTTCCCCCGAATTTTCCCACGTGGCCAGTCCCTGGTATTTGCCTGAGGCATCCTTTCAACTGTCCTTTCCTAGTGGTTCCCACCCAGATCTAACCTTTAATTCTGTTTACCTCTAACCCAGTCCAGCCCTTCATTGTCTGTTACCTCTGGACCACTATTTCTTTTTGTCGTTTTTTTTTTTGGAAGGGGGTGGGGAGGGCAATTGGGGTTAAGTGACTTGCCCAAAGTTACGAGGCTAGTAAGTGTTAAGTACCTGAAGCGCATTTGAACTCAGGTCCTCCTGACTCCAGGGCCAGTGCTCTACTCACTGCGACACCTAGCGGCCCCTGGACCACTATTTCTTAACCTTAATCCCATCTAGACCCTTTCTCTGTTACTTCCAGGTCACCCCAGCCTATTGGTCATTCCCAGGTCCCATCCAAATCTTCCCACAAATATTTTTCCCTATAAAAGAGGTCAGTCTCATCTACCAAATGTATCCATTCTTAAAAATCCCACCCACTTCTAATAATAAACCTTGTCTCTGACTGCAAGGCTTGAGTCGAATTCTTTCGATGAAGAACCCATGCCTTTTGCCCTTGAATTTTGGGGTTTCCAACACCCCTAGACTGCAACAATGTGAGACATGAATAGTTCTCTCATATTTAATAACTAATTATTGCATTGGGACCAAGGTTTTTCCTCTTTTCTACTTCCTTATTCAGAAACCAACCAGTGTGGGAAATCTCTCTTTGAGATTTACCTAGGCCAAGATCTAAACAGACTAAAAGAAATTCTAAGTTTAGGTTTATGGGTGTATTCCTGAACATTGTTTTTGCTCTGTTAGGACTGGGAAAATGTGAATTCTCCCTATTATCAAGACAGGTGATAAGGAAATTGGTGTCTCTTTGACCCAGATTCGATCCCAAGATAGCCCACGTCCCATTATGTTAGCCAATTAGAGTTGATTAGACACCCCTTGAGAACACCAGCTCTTTGAAAGGCATATAAATTGTGAGCCCACCAAATGTCGGGTCTTTTGCCTAAGGGGGATAGCCAAACGACCATCCTTTTATTAATAACTTTAAGCTAGGGGCAGCTAGGTGTCTCAGTGAATAGAGCACCTGCCTTGGAGTCAGAAGAACCTGAGTTCAAATCAGGCCTCAGACACTTGACACACTTACTAGCTATGTGACCTTGGGCAAGTCACTTAACCCCAATTGCCTTGCCTTCCCCCCTCCAAAAACAAAACAAAACAAAATTACTCTGTGCTGGCCTTATTAACAAAATGATTAAATTACCCTCAAACTATGTCTCTCAGCAACTTTTTAATAGTCACAATGACTTCATTGCCTCTGGTAAGACACAAGGGGAACATAATGGAGATGACTCCTCCACCTGCTGGCCTTTCCCCACCCCCATTTTTCTCTCCCTTTATCTAAATCTCACTCAAGAGAATCTAGAGTCACCGACCTCTTCTAACTGATCCAGATCCAGAGGACCAGGATCCCTCCTCTCTGAAGCTCTTCCCAATAATGCCTCTCACAAGATGTCTTAAGTAATCAATCTCTGCCAATAAGGAGAGAATTATACAAATGATCTTTGAGCCTCAGATTTTATTCATTAAATCCTGGAGATAATAGAGCTCCTTGGGATATTATGGAGTGGGGGGTAGGGGGTGACATGGTGACTGAGCATCAGGAAAATCCCTTTAGCAGCTTCCCCTGAGACTCAGTTTCCTATCCTGCCAAATGTGGGTGGATCATGAGGTCCCCACCTCACAGGGATATTGTCACAGACCAGACACAGATCGTTCCAGCTACGCCATTGACTTCCTGTGTGACCCACGTGAAGTTACTTAAACTGGGCCTTAACACTGGGCCAAGTTGGCAAAAACACAGGTCAGAGCCACACACAGAGGGGGCCTCTCACTGCATCTCCAGCTTGAAAACGATGGCGATTCTCCGGCTTTAAAAGAGTCAGTGAAATATCAGCTATGATTGTTATTGCTTCTAGGGTAAAGCACCAGGCTGTTAGGGTGGGGCCGGGGAGCTGATTACAGAGCTAAACCAGAGTTTCTTAACCTGGGGTTTGTGAAATTGGAAAGGGAAAAAAAATAATGCTACCTTTATTTTCATTATAATGGGTTTACTATATTTTTCTTTTCTGCATTTGAAAACAAGATTCTGAGAAGGGGTCCACCGGGAACCACCCAAGGGATCCAGGACATAGAAAAACTCTTGGCTTAAGAAAACTCCAGGAAGGGAATCCTGGGGCCAAGAGAGGAAGGGTGGGTTGGGCTTTATTTGCCAAGGTTCTGTGAAAATGGGCCTATTTTTAAACCTGTACCTGGGGCCTTGTGGGGACAATTGCCTTGGCCCCTTAGCCTGAGGTTAATCCAAGGTGCACACAGGGGTGGGGGAGGAAGAAGGTAGAACAGGCTTTTGCCGAGTGAGTCACCTTAGAAACCTCTCCTGGGTAGTCAAACCAGTTGGTCTGCTGGGTTCTTGCTTCTCTAGTTAACCCTGCACAGTCTGACAGCAACTCTTTACTAGTGCAACAGCCTGGGTACCAGGCCTGGCAGCCAGGAGACCCCTGGAGCTAGGCCTATCTGTCTTTACTCACTGAGTGCTTTGGGCCATTGGGTACCCGCCACTTCCTTTTCTGTGGGCCTTAATTTAGAGCTGTAACTGGAAGAATTCTGCTTTTCGTGGTTTTTTTGGGTCCCATCCTGTGATTTTTTTTTAAGAGAACTTCCTCTGACAAGAAATGCCAATATATATTAATACCTGCTTGGCAGCTTGTAGGTTTGCAAGGGTGGGGAACCTAGGGCCTCACACACAGGTTCCCCACCCCTGGAGGGAGTCGACTAGGGGTACTTAGGGGTTATGCCACTTGCCCAAAGGACCATCAATTCAAAGCTGAGGTCATCAAATCCAATCCCTTTTACAGCTGAGGAAACTGAGGCCCCGGGCTGCTTAGAGATTTGCCCAGGGTCACACAGGGGGATGTGTCAAAGGCAGGATTAGAACCCAGACAGATCATCCTGACCCTGAGATCGGCTCTCCATCCACTTTTCCTTGTTCTCTCTCTGGTCGAGGGATCTTAGATTTAGCTCTAGAAAGGCTGGTAAAGGCTAATGGTCCAGCTCCCCACATTTTCCAAAGGGGGGAATTGAAGACCATGAAAAGGAAGTGACTTGTCCTGGGTCACACAGTTATACTCTTGGATTATAGGATTTATATCTGAAAGGGACCTGGGGGACTAGAAGATGAAGGCCCCTCTACAGAAACAGGGAAGCACGGTGAGGGTGAGAGGAAGAGACGGGGCTCTGAAAGGACCTCAGAAACCGTTGGGTCCAATCTGCTCATCTTAGAGATGTGGGTTTGTTGTTGGTGAGTGGTTGCAGGTGTGTTTAACTCTCCATGACCCCATTTTGGGGGTTTTCTTGGAAGAGAAACTGGAGTGGTTTGCCATTTCCTTCTTCAAATCATTTTACAGATGAGGAAACTGAGGTAAACAGGGTTAAGTGACTTGCTCAGGGTCACCCAGCTAAGTAAGTGTCTGAGGCTGGATTTGAATTTAGATCCTCCTGATTCTGGGCCTGGTGGTCTATCCTCTACCATCACCTAGCGGCCCTATAGATAGGGCCTAGAAAAGTGAGATAATTTGCCTGAGGTGGAAGGCTCCCCCACATCTCCTGTTTCCAAATCTCTAGCTCTCTGTCCCTTTCTCCACTAAACTTGAAGAAAAATTAATTGGGCTGTTTGGGGGAGAGGCTTGTGAATCTACTCTCTTCCCCTCTTTTGGGGCCCATTTTCCCCTTTCAAATATCCACTGAGGCATCGCCCAAAGGAGAATTCCAGGGCTTGAGGACTGTGGTTTCTAGAGCCATCACAGGGAGAAAGCATGCCCCCCCCCATGTTGGTTCTTGGGCAAAGGCCAGGCTGTCCCACCCTCGTTATGAAGAGGTATAAGTAGGGGAGACTTCTATTGAAATCCTTTCTAGGTTCGTCGTCCGAAAAGAAATGGACTCAGCGGTCCTTGGCAGAGTTATAAAAGTTTATTGTTACACTGAGGCAAGGGGTGGGATAAGGAGACCTGCAAGCTGACAGGGATTTAAGGCAGAGTTAGAAAGCCTGCAAAGTGCAGGATTATAGAGTTTAAGTGTGACGCTCTGCAGGGGGCAGGAGGTGCAATAGGAAAAAGCCTGCAAAAACCTGGGACTAGAGATGCAGTTTTTAAAGACACAAAACTGTCAGTCACAGGTTCTTTAGGCTAACTAGGGGTACAGAGGTGGAGTTAGGGAGGGGCCTGGGAGGAGCCAAGGAGCGCCTAATACTTTTGCCTTGAACGTCATAAAGTCAACCAATGGTCAGATTTAAATGAGAAGTACCCATCCAGTTTGCAAATGGATGAGTCTTGTTTACTAGAACAAAAGGAGGTGATGCTTTTAAAAGAATTCATTATCACAGCTACAGAGTAAATGGTTTCAGAGGAAATACCTCTAGGCTGGGGGCCGGGGACAGACAGAGTCAATGCTTTCTGGCTTTTACAACAAGCTGATGTTACAGACTGATAGCACATACCGAGGTACCGAACACAAATGAGATTTTTACAGATTGAAGTTACAGCAATGTTAGCTATAAGATCACCCCAAAATATTCAGAGGCACCTCGTCAGTTACGGGTCAGTACAAAGAAAGCTTAGGTAAATCTCTAAGTTCTTTCTGGCTCTGATTCTCTCGTTTTAAGAGCACTGTCCTTCCTCCCTTCTGGGAAGAAGAAATTTGATCAATAAATAAAGATTTTGCTAGCTGGTGGCTATTGCCTAGCCCTTTCTTAGGGGTCCTCTGTTACGAGGGATACAAAGAAATAGAAGCCTCAGGCCCTACCCTGAGTCAATTGACAAGCATTTATTAAATGCCTACTGGGTACCAGATACTTAGAAAAAGCAAAGACAGACCTTGCCCTCAAGGAGCTTACAGCGTAGAGGAGGAGGCAACCTTAATGGCAGGATATACAAGCTAAATGGAAAGCAGAGAGGCGATTTTAGAGGGGGGTGGCATTTGCAGCTGGGGAGACCAGGAAAGTCTTAACGGAGAGGGCTTCCCCTTACAACACTTGAACAAAACAACAAAGTGGGCAGAAAATAATGATGTGTGGAATCGTATGTGGTAAAGACTCGAAACCTCTAAACGGAAGAGATGAATGAGGATTCCTCAAATCCCCGCTTTCCTTCAAAACTCTGCCCAAGCACCCCCTTCCTCATGGGGGGGGGGGGGCTTCCTGATCCCCCAGCTGCTATCAATTGCCTAATTAATTCATACATTTTTTTCCCCAATTGGGGTTAAGTGACTTGTCCAAGGTCACACGGGTAGTAAGTGTTAAGGGTCTGAGGCTGGATTTTGAACTCAGGTCCTCCTGACTCCAGGGCAGATATTCTATTCACTGCCACCTAGCCACCTCAATTCATACGTCTTAACAAAGAATAATGCAAATCTCTCGAATTTATTTCATGCACGCTTATTATATGAATTCCAGTTGCCTTCCCAGATAAAATGTAAGTTTCTTCAAGGCAGGGACTACAGTTCCATTGGTTTGGTTTTGGTTTTGTATCCACAGCACCTCCCTCTGTTAGTGCCTGTCCTGTCATAGACATCTAAAATGCTTGTTGATTAGCTAGAGAGGTCAGGAAAGGCATTGTGGTGATAGAGATTTATGCTGAACAAAAGAAGGGTGTGGATGTATATCCTGGAAGTATTGAGGGTTAGATAGGATGGATTTCTATGGAAATCCTTTGAGGGTTCTATCAGTCTGAAAGAATTACCAGGCATAAGCAGTCTTGGCAGTTTTAAAAGAGTTTATTACGCTTGTCAAGCGGGCAGGAGAAAATTAAGGGGAATCTTCCTTCGAAGTGTGGGGATTGGGGGTACTGATTATATAGTAATAAAGTCATACAAAGGTGGAGTTAGGGAGGAGCACCCAGCCTGTCTGCCCTAAAAGGTCCCCCTTTGATAAGGGGGAGTTCTTTTGTTAGGAGTTATCTTAGAGCTGGCCACTAAAACAAAAGGGGTAATCCTTTCTCTTAGGAATCCTTTTAAGAATTCATAGATGTAGCTGTGTTATAGTTAACGAGCTTCAGCGAAGATACAGGCTGGGGCAGGGGGAAGGGACAGAGTTAATGACTTACAGCTATGGGGGGAAAGGTGACTTTCTACAGGCTGATATCACATACCTAGGTGCCCGAACACAGATGAGATTCAAGGCAAAGTCACCCCAAAACATTACAAAGGCACCTCAGCACCCCCCTTCAGAAGGGTAAGAGAAAAAGGGACGCTGATTTCTGAGTTGCTTTAATCCACGCTGGGCAATATATTTCTGGAAGGGCAAGAGCCACCTGCCTTCACTCTTGGGGAATACACTGACAAGGCTCAAAACTGAGGCATCAGGGGGACCGAGGTGAATGAGAATGGCAGCATCCTGGGCAGCAGAAACCACCTCCCTGTCTGTCCAAGATAGGATGCTGAGCTTCCCAAAGCCACAGCTGGCTTTGCTATTGTTTGGCATACGATGAACACCCCAGGGCTCTGGTTATCCTTGGAAACATCCTTGTGACTCTTGGCTTCTAATCAGATCAGCTGCCTGGCCCTAGTGAGCATCTCTCTAGGGCAGCTGGGGCATGAGGTTTGGAAAAACACATCAAAACACATCTGCCATCCTGGCAAATCACTCTTTAACGCACTAATCAAGCTCCCAGGGCTGCCCCAGGAGAGGGAAGGGGCGAGGAAAGCGGTGCAGGCAACTGGAAACCAATTCTAAGAGAGGAGATGTGTCTTCGGGGGTTTTCAGCTGCAAAAAAGCAAATTAGTGAAGAGATCCAAAGACAGAACTAGTCAATGCTGGAGGGGCTGCAGGAAGAGGGGCACCCCAATAGGCTCCAAATTGGGCCAATCATTCTGGAAAACAATGTGGAATGACGCTTAGAAAGTCACTAGAATGTGCCAGACCCCACAGCATGGCATCATGGACGGATACTGGCTCTTAGAAGAAGGCCTGGACTTCCTCAGACACTTGCTAGTTGAATGACCTTGGTGAAGTCACTGATTCTCTGGGCTTCAGTTACTCATAAATAAAATGAGAGGGCTGGACTAGAAGTCTTTTGAGGCCTCTTCTGGCTCAAAATCTATGATCTACCAATGAATGAATGGATATTAAAAGCATTTATTAAGCATTTAGTCTATATCAAGCACCATTTAAGTACCAACACAAAAAGCAAAGAGAGTCTTTGTTCTCAAGAAGCTCACATTCTACTAAGGAGAGAAATCCACAGGGCAGATGTCAAGGCCCGGAAGTCTAAAACGTGCCATTGTGGGGCAGACGGCCAGGCTGGGTGGTCCTCAGGTTATGTAAGTATATGGATAAGTACATCTCTGACCCTCTGATCCATCGATCCATTCTTAGGCATGTACTTGAAAAAGGTAGAAGACAGAAAGAAAGACTTCATGGTACCAAAATGATCACCTAGTATTTTTGGAAAAGAACAGGAAATGAAACATTTGCATTGATTGTGGAATGGCTAAACAAACAGAGGTACGGGACTGAAATGGCAAATCCATGTGCCTTTAAGAATTGATGAATGTGAGGAACTTGTAGAAGCAGGGGATGACTAATATGAATTGATGCAAATGAAGGCAAAGTAAACGGAATGAGTAATAAACTGAAAATGAGCTCTATGAAATTACAGACATGGCCCCAGGGAGACTGGGACAATGCAGCCCCTCCCTTCTTTGTGGAGGTGAGGGGCTGTGGGTGTGGAATACTGTGGATATGTTCATGTGTTGGTGGACTTTGCTGTGGCTCCTTATTTTATTCCTTTTTGTTCTTTGCCAGGGGGGATAGTTTACTGGAAGGGGAGGTGGAGGATGTACTCGAAAATAAATATGATGTAACAACAAAAGGCATTATTAATAAAAATAAAAATTTTAAAAATGATCAGTTAATAAGCTTTTATTGGCTGCTGGGTGGTTTAGTGGATAGAGTACTGTAAGAAATAGGGGTCTTACCAAAAATTCCACCTGGCCATGAGTGAATTTAGAAAAAAAGATGTTGGGGCCGCTAGGTGGTGCAGTGAATTAGAGTACCAGTCCTGGAGTCAGGAGGACCTGAGTTCAAATTTGACTTCAGACATTTAACACTTACTAGCCGTGTGACCTTGGGCAAGTCACTTAACCCCAATTGCCCTGCCTTCACCCTCCAAAAAAAAGCAAAAAAAAAAAAAAAGATGTTTATTTTAGAGGGGTGACTTGGCCTCTAACCCCTTGTGAAAAGGGCCAGTTACAAAAGCCCTTTTATAATTCATCCAGATTTGAATTTCTGGCCTTGAATCACATTGGTCAGCATTTCAGGGTTCACTAAACCCCACCCCTTGATTTCATCTTTTCATCTACATTTCAACCCCCCCCCACCTTCTCATCTTTATTCATTTCGTTCTTTAATAAAGGAAACGCCAAGTCCCCCCCAAATACTCTTACTCTCCTCCCCTTTTGTGTGCTTCAGATAGTATGAGAAAGGATTTTTTTTTGCTCTTTGGAGGAGGGAAGGCAGGGCAATTGGGGTTAAGTGACTTGCCCAAGGTCCCACGGCTAGTAAGTGTTAAGTGTCTGAGGCTGGATTTGAACTCAGGTCCTCCTGACTCCAGGGCTGGTGCTCTGTTCACTGTGCCACCTAGCCTCCCAAGAAAAGATTTTCTTCAACTGCTAAGATAACTGACAAAAAACATGAGTTTGAAGAGTCGAACCCAGGATATATATCCATGACAAAAAGTCCCACTATCAAAGATAAAGACCGGCTAGGTCAATGAGCCTCATCATCTTCGTTGGTGAATGAGACCTGGCCTGGCAGTTCTTCTGATATACAGGAAAAGGCCTCAGAACAAAGAGAAGTGGTAGATGTGCTGACTTTCAGGCAGCCAACATCCTCCACTGCCCCCTACAAGCAATTTTATCTCTGGCATGAGCCACCAGTATGACTTCAAATCATGTTTTCATAAAATTTCTGTGGAAACAAAATTCAATCATATCTTACAGTAACTGAGCCTGGAGTCAAGAAGACCTAAGTTCAAATACAGCCTCAGATACTCACTAGCTGTGTGACCCTGGGTAAGTCACGTACCTCTGTTTACCTTAATCTACTGGAGGAGATGGCAAACCACTCCAGTATCCTTGCCTGATGGACAGTACTGATGTGCCATGGTCCACAAAGAGTCAGACAAGACTATATGACCAAACAACAAAGCATTTATTAACCGTCTAAGGAACCACTAAATTGTGTGTGTTGTGGGGGGAGTGGATGGGTGGGTGAGGGAAGTGTTCCACTAGGACCAGAGAGCTCCTTGAGGGCAGGCACCGTACCATATTTCTGCATAGTGAATATAGTACTTGATTTTAATCAGGATGACCTGAGTTTGAGAGTTCTCTGGAAGGAAGTTCATATTTTATCGAGAGACAGATAGTATGGCAAAGTGGGAAGGGCACCAGATTTGGGGTCAGTGGACCTGAGTTTGAATCCCGGCTCTGCCCTATGAGATTCTGGCAAAGCCCTCAACTTCTCGAGCCCAAGATCCCTTCTCCACAAAAGAGGGTTGGTATTAAGCACATTCCCCCAGGTTGTTGTGAGGTTCAAATGAGACAACATAAATAAGGAGGTTTGAAAAAGCCTTAACATGCCATAAAAATGTCCTTTGTTTTTGGTCTAGACCTGTGATTTTTATCACATGGAAATTACAAGATGGAAACATTCTTCCTAGATTCCAACCTCCAACTCCTCTGTAATTTAGTCTGAGAAAATGACTTCAGACCACAAGCCACTAGCCCCACAGCCTGTGTGTGCCAGAGCCCACACTTGAACCCAGATCACGGGAATACCAGGGCTGTCCCCTCATCCACCAAGAAGTCACCATGTGGCTCATACAAATGTCAGGCTCGAATATTTCCCTCCCTGACACTGAGGATGGGGCTGGGAGAGGCAGCCTGGAGGGAGACAAAAGATGTGGATCTGAATCCAGATTCCACTGCATCGCCAGACTTCTCTAGACCTTGCTAGAGCCTCAGTGCCCTCATCTCTGAAAGAGGGATGATCAGATTTGTATAAGGGAAGCTGGATGCGCTTCCCACCCCTCTCCCTGGCTCAGTTCACATAGCCTCGGCAGCAGAATGTAGTCACAGGGGATGGGCTTTGTTTTGTTTTGTTTGTTTTGGAGGTGGGGATGAAGTTTTGATGTGTTAGCAAGCTGGACTGGCCGGAAATCCTTTCCAGAGGTATGAACACCTTTCTGGCTGAGGCCTTCAATCCTGGCCTACAGCCCTAGCTTTCTCTTGGCCTAGTGACTGTCAAGCTGATCTTCCTCAAGTGTTGGTCTGACCCATCACCCACTACTCAATAAACTCCAGCAGCTCCTCCAAGATCCAACACACAATCCTCTGTCTGGTGTTCAAAACCCTTTTTGGGTTAGATGCCTGGGCGTGGAGTTAGGAAGACCTGAGTTAAAACCTGGCCTCAGATACTTGCTAGCTACGTGGCTTTGGACAAGTCACTCAACTTCTGTCTGTCTCCATTTCCTCAGCTCTAAAACAGGCGTAATAACAGCACCTACCTCCCAAGGTTGTGAGGGACATGTGAGATAAGAGCTATAAATGTGCTTACCGCAGTGCCTGGCACATAGTAGGTACAGACTCTCTTCCTTTCCAATCTCCTTACCCTTTACTCAGTTTGTCAATAAAACACCTACTAGGTACCAAGCACCCCCTCACTGCCCTCTTAATTCTGTGACACTGGCTTCCTTGCTGAACCATGCACAACGGTCCCAACTCCCACCTCCTGCATTTTTACCCACTGTCCCCCATGCCTGCAACGCTCTCCCTCCCTCCCCTTCCTGGCTTTCTTCAAGACTCAGTTTATATCTTATCGGAAGTCTTTCCTGGCTCTCTCCCCTCCCTCCATTCATACACCCTTCCCCCACTCCTTAGGGCTAACTATCTCCCATTCATCCTGTTTACATCTTGTTTGTTCACATTTATCTGCCTCTTGTTTTCCCCATCAGACCCTAAGCTCCAGGTCTTTTGCCTTTTGTCTTTGTACATACAAACAGTATATGGCATGTAGTAGGTGTTTAATAATGAACATGCTCATTGACTTGATTTGAGTCAAGAAAGGAAGAATTTAATTGGCTGAGCAAACAATTAGCAATGCCACTGGAGGCTTTAAATAGCTAAGGCCAGGGTGAATTTTAGCAGTTTAAAGTGGGTGAGACTGCAAGCCAGAACCTGCCATGGAGAATCATAAGATTGTAAATACAGAACTGGAAGAGGCCTTAGGAGACAGATCCCTGCAGGGGGAAGGAAGGAATTTCTTTCTTCTTCCAAGCCCCCACTCCCTCTATCGGTCATGTAATTTTGAAGGGGAGCTACCAGACCAATAGAAGACACCATATCCAGGGAGGAGGGGAGACACTCCAGAGAGACACAGATAGATACAGAGTCACGCAAGGGAGGAAGCGTTTTCAAGGAGCATGATCCCTGGCAGTCTAGAAAAGAGCCAGCTATGAAGACAGCTAGACTCCTGGCAACCCAGCTGAGCAACCAGCCCAGCAGAGGCATTACACCCAAGGGGAGGTGCCCAAGGACTCTGAAGAGAGAAAAGCCTTCCAGGTCTTCCTGTGTCAGGAACTGAATTATCTTTGCCATGCATGTATCCTGTGTGTGTGATTCACTACCATTATACTGTGTTTGATATCACTCTTCCTATGGGTGCTGTGTAGGAGTATGCCCAGATTTATGGTGTTGATGCTGGGAGGCAGTATAGGCCTAGTAGGTCAAACCACCCTCACCAACCTGGTCACAATCTCCCCTCAGAACCTGTTGGAGACTGCCCAGGACCCAGAACACAAGAGCCCTGAGAACAGCAATGCTTCCAGCCCAATGCCCTCAGTCATCATCCCTGAGAAATGATCCTGGTGGAGATATAGCCTGGCAATTGCTCCTGCAGGTGCTACAGTCCCCCTACTTTCAGCTAACCAATCAATAAACATTTATTAAGGGGCAACTAGGTAGCAAAGTGAATAGAGCACCGTCCTGGAGTCAGGAGGATCTGAGTTCAAATCCAGCCTCAGATACTTAACACTTACAAGCTGTGTGACCTTAGGCAAATCACTTAACCCCAATTGCTCTGCCTTCCCGCCTCCAAAAAGAAAAAGATGACCCCCCCCCCCAACAAAAAACAAAAAACAAAACATTAAGCGCCTACTAGGTGCTAAGCACTATGTTAAGTGCTGGGGATACAAAGAGAGACAACAGTCTCTGCCCTCAAGGAGTTCACAATTCAATAGGGAAAGCTCACACATAAAGAGACCCAGAAAAGGAAATCCTTGCCTCCAAAGTCCTTGACACTGTTAGATGGTTCTATATAAAAAACTAATATACTTTTATCAGTGGAAATGACAGAGACATTAACATCTACAGCTTAAGGACCTTTCTTCCATTTGACTTGCTGCAGAAACCTTCCATGAGTGCTGTCTTCTTCCTTAGGAGAATGGGAGCTCTTCAGGAGCAGGGACTACCTGACTTTTCTGTTCCTTGGGCTTTGCACTTAGTAAGTAAAATGAAGCAAAATGCTTCATTCATTTATATCATCTTAGTAAATGCCTTTGCTAAGAGTTGAGTTTATGGAATGATTGTTAATGGGAAGCACACCAGTGGGGACCCCTCAGTTATAATGTTAGAAACAGCCACATGCTCCAAATGGTTCCACCCCTAGAGACCCAACCTACAAAAACTTTGTGCCAGGCTGGAGCACTCCATAAGAGTTTCTACAATTGCCCTAACGGCTGCAGGAGACTGGTCAGGAAATGAGCTCACACTAAAGGGATCACTTAGTAAATTGTAAAGAGTGGTAGAATTGTCCACTGGCATTTTTATCATTGCTCCCTCATCAACGTGACTTGTACGGAAGGCTGGTTTGCAGAGGGGAATGTGGGAGAAGTTACCGTGGAAGGGAAAATATCCAAATGTAAATGTTAGAAGGAAACTGTCCCAATACTATTTATGTGACTGTGGGTGAGTTGCTTAAACTTCCCCAGGGGCCACAGTTCAGCTTTGGGGATCATCTAGTCCCCTTTGGGGAAGCACTTCCTCCTTGGGCCTCAGTTTCCCCAAATGTCAAGTCAGGAGGTTGCTCTAGAAGGCTTCCGAGGTCCCTCCAGCTCTAGAATTCTGACAGTTGGCATGGCCTGGGGCAGGGGGCAGTGGAGGAGCTGACGTCAGATTCCTGTTACTGAGCAGGAAGCTATCTCCCGCCCTCCCTTCCTTGGCTCAAACAGAACAAAGCACACAGTCATCTGGCACAGGGACCAGCACACACACAGACAGTCTCTCTTCCTTCCAAGCCAGTATCTAATTCCCTTTTGACTGGTCTGGAGCACCAGGGCTCAGTACAACTCACCCATGTTTGCTAAGGGAAGGTCAGTTCCACTGGCCTTGGTCCTACCTTCCCCTCCAGGGAAGAGTGAGTCCCTGTAGGTGAGGACACTGTTCAGCTCAGCCCTGGTACTTCCCAGGAGGAAGGCCTGCTGGTTGCATGGATCACAAACCCACATCCTGCCCAGCTCGGCAGCCTCTGCCCAGAGACATCAAGGCAACAAGGAAATTAAAAGGGGTTTGGGGGGTGAGGGAGCGGTCAGTGCTTCTAGCTCAAAGAAGCCAGAGGAAAGAATGTCTGGCCAAATTCCAGAATAAGGTAAAAAGGGTGGTGGGGGTGGGTGGGTAGGAATCTCATTATGTTGTAAGAAGGAGAGGTTTGGATAGCCAAGCATGGATCTCTAGGTCATGGGTTACAGCAGCTAAATGGTACAATTGGAATCAGAAAGATCTGGATTCAAATTCTGCCTCAGATACTTCTTAGCCATGTGATTCTGGGCAAATCACCCCCCCCAGCCTCAGTTTCCTCATCTGTAAAATGGGGAGGAGCACAAGGTTGACAAGGCTGTGGTGAGGGAAGTGCTGGGTAAATGTCAGCTCCAGGTGCCAGCTCTGGAGGGAGCTGGGTTCTGACCAGCCTCTGCCGCACAGACAGTAAGCGTGTGACCTGGGGTAGGTTACTTCCCTGTGCAGGCTTGTTTCCTCAGGTATAAAATGAAGGACCCTGAATGAACTTTAAGCTCACTTTCCTGCTCGAAATCCAAAGAGCCAGTGTTGCCCTTGGCCTCTGACAAAAGAGAAGGATGAGCGGCCAGCCTTCCTAGGACCCACGGGAAGGGAAAGGGAAGGGACGGGAAGCGTTTGCATGTGCCACACTTGGGCTAAATGCTTCGCAAACAGCTCATCTGATCCTCACAATACTGCTGTGTTACAGTGCAGGAAACTGAACAAACAGGGTCTAAGCTCAGGATCACATGGAGAGTTAGGGTCTGAGGCTGGATTTACACTCGGGTCTTCCTGACTCTAGGCCCAGTGCTCTACCCATAGCACCATGTGACTTAGCATATGGTTCCTTGGGAACCTGCCAGGCTCAGAGCCGTTGCCAGGAGAAAGGCCCCAGCCCAGAGAAGGTGGAGAATTCTCAGGGATCCAAGGGAGTCCCAGGAACACCAAAGGGAAAGGGGGAGGGGAAAACTCCATGGAAATTATTATTATTAATTATTATTATTATTAACAGGCACAAGTCTCACAGAGGGAGGCCGACCCACACCTTCGCACATAAAGACACGCATACACACGCGCACACACGCGCACACACACACACGCACACACACACACACGCGCGCACACACACACACACACACACACACACCCCTGGAACCAAGACCATGGGAAAGCCATCAGATGGCGGGCCCTAGCCAGGAAAGGCAACCTGGCTGAGGATTCGGTGCCAAGGGTCCAGGCCCCTCTGTTCTCTTCAGCTTCTCCTGAAGCCTTTGGCCCTACAACTGACCTCCTGCCCAGGACTGGGACCAGGATGGAAATGCTGTGGAAAGAAGGGGCTGGGGAGCTTCGTAATCTTGTCAGCATTGGGGAGAAGAAGAAAATCCCCCCATGGCTCAGATGCCCTTGGGATCCCCAGCAGAGAGACAGCCCGGTGTGACTGAGTCAGTTCCAGGGAACACAAGGCCAGGGCCCAGGGAAGGCGACCTGTGGAACCCAGGGGAGGGTTGCCAGCCTCCCCAGCCTCCTATTCCATCAGGACCTACGGGGTGGAGCAGAGGGAGGGAGAAGCAGGAGGCAGCTGGTGGCTGGAGGGACAGAGGTAGTACTTTATTGAGAAGAGGGCTCCTGAAAAAGCCCAGAACCAGGCTCAGCCTCCCCTAACCCTCCCAGCAACCCTATAAACAGAGAGAACAGAACATCACAATCAAAAGACCGCAAACAGCAGAGAGTGGAGGAGAAGGGGAGCCTGCCCGTTGGCAGGGACAGGGGGCCTAAAGTGCTGGAGATGGGTGCCAGCCACCTCAAGGCAGTGCCATGGTCTGCCCTGTGGCCCGGGTGCCGTCTGGCCCCTCACTCCCCAGGGTTAAGGTTCATTGTGGTTCACAGTGAGACTGGCTTGGCTTCAGTGGCACGGAAGGGAGGAAGACACTGAGGAATTCCCCCTTACTCCAGCCTGGCCTGGCCCTGTGGCCCACCTCCTCCAACCCTCCTCTCCTTAACTCAACAGGCAGGGGGAAGGGAATAAAGGGAGCAGAGCTGGCTGGCCCTCCTACCCTGAGCCCTCCGGATTAAAGGAGATGCTCTTTCCTGGGAGGGAGTCAGCCAACTGGGACACCGTGGTCCTCTCCCATGCTAGGGCAGGGGGCGGCCTGGGGAGAGCTCCCAAGAAAGGGGATGGGTGAGGGCAGGGGGGGTGGCAGATGCTAATGCTCCACAGTTACCACTGGCCTGTTTTCCAGTGGGGAGGATGAGTCACTCTCAGCTCCAAGGGATGATAGAAGTTTAGGGAATTTCTTAGGGGACTAACCCAGTCTTTCCCAGCTATTTAGTGGAGAAATAATTTTTTTTAAGAACAACAATCAAAAGCTACATGGGGCTACACTCAGCTGGACCTGAGGATTAAAAATCCAGGGAAATCTCTGCTTAAACACGGGTCTCTGCCTCCCCTCGCAGGCATCCAGGCAGAGGGAGCTGCCAATGCAGTGCTGGGTGGGCACCAGGGAGTGACCATGAGTATCTGCTCTCTCCTCCAATGACGCTGACTCAGGCAGGGATGGGGTGGGATGGCACTGCCTGGTAAAGGTGGGCATATTCTGCTAGGAGCCCAGTCTAGAGGTGCCTTCTGTAGAGGTGGGGATGATCCAGGAGGTGGGAAGGGAGCATGAAGCGCTAATGTGCTCAACTAGTAAACAGGCCTTGCCCTCTAGAAGTGGTCTCTGCCTTCAAGTAAGACGGGCCCCCAGGTCCCAGCAGGTTCTGGGTTGGGCTGCCCTGGGCCTCCCTTGGGGGCTTCTGCCAGCTTGGGCATTGCAGCCTCGGCTCCCATCCTGGGGCTGGGGCTGGGGATTAGAGGGAGGAGGGTTCACGCCTTGTGCACCTCGCCATGCCCATCCGGGGGCTCCTTGTGGCTGGAGGGGAAGCGCATCATCTCCTGCCGGCCAACCCCGCTGTCATCATCCGTGCCCGTTTCCAGTCCCAGGATCTGCCTCTGAACCAGCTTGGCATAGAGGCCCCCCTGGGCCAGCAGCTGCTTGTGTGTCCCCCGCTGTACCACGCGCCCCTTGTCCAACACGATGATGCTGTGTGCCTTCTCCACGGTGCTCAGGCGGTGGGCGATGATCAGGACTGTGTGCTTCTGGAGGTTGCCATGGATGGCCTGCTGGATCTGGTGGACAGAGGGTGGGATGGCGGGGTGGGGCAGGACAGAAGGAAGGCAAGGAAGCAGGACAGTTGGCAAAGTGAGCACAGAGCTGCAAGCCTGGCCCTGGGTTCACAAGCCACAAGGCTGGGTTCCCTTCCCTGGACCTCATGGCCACCACCTTCTCCCTTAGATCCAAGGATCTGAGAGCCCACGAGCCCTACTCATACGCAAAGGGATCCCCAGCTGTGACATCCCCAGCCAGATGCTCGCTGGCCTTTGGCAGAAGACTTGCCAGAAAGAGGAGCCCATCACCTCTGGAGGCAGCGTGGCTCACTCCAGGACACTTTGATCTTCAGCAAGTTCTTTCTGCCTCCATCTGACTCTTGGCAACCTTCCAGCACTGCTCCCAGGTGTGCCCTCCAAGGACTAGCAGCACAAGGCTCATCCCTGCTCCCCAAATTTAGAAGACCCCTAATGTGTCCCTCCTCAACGTCCTCCTCTGCAGGCTGACCATGCTCAGCTCCTTTAACCTATCCTCCCAGGCCATGGACCCAATGTCCTTCACCCTCCTGGCCGCCCTCCTCTGGACACTCTCCAGTTTATCAATCTCTTTATTAGATAGTGAGGCCCAGAATACAACACAACACTTGAGCTGAGGTCTGACTAAGCCCCTGCCCATCCCTAGAAGCTGCGCTACTCCTTATGCCACCCAAGAACAGACACGCTTTTGGCCAACACATAATACTTCTGGCTCATCTTGAGCTTTGTGGTCCACTTAGACCCCAAGATCTTCAGAACTTGGCACATCACTTCTCCGTTGTCCTATGCTTATGAAGTTGATTTTTTTTTTTGGACACAAGTACAAGACTTTACATTTATCCGCACTGCATTTCATCTTATTACATTTGGTCCAATGATCTAGCCTGTCTCTATCTTTTTGGATTTTGACTATCATTTACTGTATTAGCTATCCTCTAGGTTCATTAAATTCCCTGTATTTAGAGCTGCAAGGGACTTCAGAGATCTAGTCTAAGCCCCTCACTGTACAGAAAGGAAACTGAGTTTCAGAGAAGCTGAGTGACTCAGGAGCATAGCTTGTAGTTCAAAAGCTAGAATAGCCCTCAGAAGTCATTTAGTCCAATCATTTAACTCCTGAGGAAACTGAGGCTCTAAGAGGTGGGTGACTTGCTGAGGGTCACAGAACCCAGTACACCGTGCTGCCTCTTGAGTCTCCACTGCCCCATTTCACAGTTAGGGAAATTGAGGCTCACAGAGAGCAGGAGACTTGTTCAAAGTCCCAGAACAAGTCAAGGGCCACCTTTTTTTTTCTCCCAAATATTCCAGTTTTTAATTTGATTTGATTGCTCTTCCTTTTTTGAATTCTTTTTTTTCTTATTTACATCATTCATTTCCACGAGATTTTGAATTACAAATTTTCTCTCCATCTTTCCCCCATCCACCACCCCAAAACAGCTCTATCCTGCTGTATAATCCCTCCCCCAATCTGCTCTCTCCTATGTCCTCCCCCTCGCCCCTCTGACTTCTCCCTACCACGGTGAAGAGCCACCTTCTTCCAAGCTGTCTAACTGCTACATGTCACCAAGCACTTTCCACAAAAGTCCAAGGGACTCTCCAAGGTGGGAAGGGCCTGCCCCAGACAGGCCTTACTCGCTGGCTTCCCATCTCAAAGACCTGCCCCCCTACCATGTATTCGCTTTCTGCATCCAGCGCGCTGGTGGCTTCATCCAGGACAAGGACAGGCGGGTTCCGGACCAGGGCTCTGGCCATGGCGACTCGCTGCTTCTGACCGCCAGACAGCTGGGCCCCCTTTTCTCCAGTTTCTGTGGCAGACAACAAAGTTGGCTCAAGATGCTGGGACAAGTTCAGGATCTTCCCCAAGGGGCTAGAGCAAACAGTGAAATCCTGAGAATGGACGACTGGTGGCCCCTGCCCTCTCTGAGACTCTCCCCAACCACCACCTTTGGCAGCAGCCTCCAAATGTCCCTTCTAGAGAAGAAAGCTGCAAGGTAAAGCTTGTCCACTCTGCAGTGGTAGCACCCTAATGATCCCCCCTCCTCTGGTGTGTTCTCTCATCTGTTTGGGAAAGGGTTACTGTACTACATGAGGAATTCAGAGAAACATGGGAAAACTTACATGAACGGATACAGTGAGGAGAAAAGAAACAGGGACAAAACAATGACTACAAAAACGTAAGTGGAAATGGCAATAATACAAAAGAGAATTCTGCATAATTAAAACAACCAAAGGGCGGAGCCAAGATGGCAGCATAGCAGCAGCAACATATCGCAGCTCTCACATAGCCACCCAAAAATACCCATAAAATAGGACTCTAAACCAATCCTAGAACTCCAAAGATACTTCCCACTAAAGTCAGCTCGGCTAGGAGGAACCATATCAGCACTGTGAACCGAGAACGAGCCTGGCCTGAAGCCGCTGCTGAGCCCTGGGGGCAGCTGGACGAGAGGAGCGGTGAGTGGATTAGTGGCAGCTGCAGCAGCAGCAGCGTTCAGAACTAGGTCAGTGGAGCTTGCGAAATTAGGAGAGTAAAGCAGTCTGGTCGAAAGGCAGAGGTTTTGCACCCGCCTCTGCGTTGCAGCTTCCCGCCTGCGGCCTGCAGACAGCAGGGGGACTAAGCAATTGTTCTGAGGCCAGTGCTCTTGCGTTGAGCGGCCTGGATCCGGATTGTCGTCTTGGGCCTCGGTCTTGGAGTCTTCATTATCCACTCAGCCAGAAGTCAGTAGGAAGAGTCCCAGCATCTTCCTGAGAGCTACAGCAGCCGGGAGAACCCCAGCGATTTGGGACAGAGCTTTCCCTTCTGGAAGCAGAGCCCCACAGAGATTAAAAAAAAAATCACAGACTGAACAACCATGAGTAAGAATAAGCATAAGAAGCAAAGTAAGAACAGCTCCCAAACCCTAGATTCCTTCTTTGGGGAAAAGAAAGATCATGGGAGAGAGAGGGAGGAGGA
>CM053587.1:327004786-327017792 GCA_028646515.1 Pseudochirops corinnae | reverse complement strand
ATTAATTCAGATTATTCACTGGAAAGTTAAATACTAAACCTGAAGCTTAAATAGGGCAGTTAGGTGGTTCAATGGATAGAGTTCCAGGCCTGGAGTTCAGAGGTCTTGAATTAAAATCTGACCTCAGACACCTACTAGCTGTGTGGCCCTGGGCAAGTCACTTAACCCTGTTTGCCTCAATTTCCTCATCTGTAAAATGCGCTGAAGAAGGAAACAGCAAACCACTCCAGTATCTTTGCCAAGAAAATCCCATATGGTGTCACGAAGAGTCAGACACAGATGAAACAAATGAACAACAACAACAAAGCTTAGATACCTTGGCCACACAACGAGAAGACAGAACTCGCTGGAAAAGACCCTTATGTTGGGAAAGATTAAAGGCAAAAGAAAAAGGGGATGGTGGAGGATGAGATTGACAGAAAGTGCCACAAGAGCAACAAGCATGAGCTTGGACAGACACTACACTTGGAGACAGTGTAGGACACGAGGGCTTGTCGTGCCGTGGTCCATAAGGTCACGAAGGGGTAGACATGACTGAACAACGACAAATCCCTCCCCCAGGCCCTTAGGCTTTCCCATTCCAGGAGAAGTCTGAACTAGCCCAGGCAAGGGGTTAGATGGTTCTTGTCCAGGTCATAGCGTCCTAGGGGTGAGCTCTGAGAAGCAAGGTCATGTGGGTGTGGGGGGTAGCTCTCTGGAGTTTTCCAGGCTGGCCCCAGGGATCCTGCATGACCACTGCAGAAGGTGCCCTTGGGTTCCCAGCTCTTTGAAAGAAGGTCAAAGTCAAAGAAAGAGAACTTCAGCCCTCACCCCAAGACTTGAGAGAGAAGGAAAAGTAGAACGAAATGGGGATGCCAGGAAAGTCAGGTGCTATCAGTTTATCATCATCTTGGAGGCAATGTGATGCAGAGAAATGGCACTGGATTTATCATTAGGGGACCTGGTTCAAATCCTAGCTTGGACATTTACTACTTATAAGACCCTGGGAAACCGTCATGGGTCTCTGTAAAATCATGGGGCGGACTAGCCGGTCTCTAGAATGCGGTCTATGATTTCATGATCTTATTGTAAGGTATGCTGTTCTTGTAGGACCCTTTCATCTGGAGCAGCTGACCAAAGAAAGCCTTCACACTGGACAGAGACAGATATGACTGCCTCTTTCTGCCCCAACACAAGTGAGGCACCATTCTACATCATTCACAAGGGATTTACTTCTGGATTTTACACCACAGACCTTTTGTTTCTGTTCCAAACTGTCCAAATGCTGTCTGAAAGCTGTGTTTCTTTATGCAAACCTAAGAGCAGTTTTTATTAAAACGAAGTTATTTTTCTAGCCCATTAAGGCATCAAAATGTCCCCCTATAATAGCAGCAATCTCTGCCATTATTGGACAGCTGATCCAGATCTTTCCCTTTGCACGCTCCATATGAAAAGGGCCTTAGAGGGCTGGTGCACTCACCACTACCACGACCACAAGGTGTTCCCTATCTCCCTGGACACTGAGAATGCACTGACAGAGCCTGTCTCTAGGCCTTCCCCCCAAAGAACTAGAAATTCAGTTTCCTGAAACCCCATGGAATGTGGCTTATTTGTCATCCTTTTGCTGAACTAGGCCCCTCTAGCCAGTATCTTCCCATCATGGTTCCTTCTCTTCTTCTTCCTGGGATCTCTGGTCCATACAAGGAAAAGAGACTAGAAAACGGCAGGGCTGGGGAGGAAGGAGAAAGGGTAAGTCCTGGGTTCCCAGGGATCTCTGGTCCAGATGGGAAACAGGATAAAAATTGGTGGGGAGGGACGGAGAGGAGAAGCCCTGTATGCCAGGAACCCGGCCAGCACAGATGTCTCTGCTAGGCCCTGGAGGCTGAGAAGCTACGGGGTGGATGGGGCTGGGAGTGTGGGCGACACCTACCCCACTGCCCCACACGTAGTACGTATAGGCCATGGCTTCCTTCCTGTTCAGCTTGTACACCTGCTGCAGCTTCCTGGCATACACCTCGGCCTCCTCTTCCTCATTGGCAAAGCTTCTGACTGTCTTCATAGCACTGATGGTCTCCTCAGCTGTATTGCTAGCCCTGGCCAGGGCATTCTGGACCTCTTTGGAAAGCCGCTACATGTCCAGGCCAACCCAAGAAGGAAAAGGAGAAGAAATGGCAAATTAGTATCACTGCAGAGTCTGTGTCCTCTAGGGCCACTGCATCCCCACGTTAGTGAAGCTTCCCCCTGTGCAGCCCACAGAGCCTTTGGGTTTCTCTCCCTCTGTGGATGACACGAGCCAGATGATTTCCCTGGTACTGGGAATTCCCATCTGGCAATGCAGGTGAGAGAGTTTTCTGGGTTAAGTGACTTGCCCAGGGTCATATGGATAGCATGGGTCAGAGCTGGGATTTGGGGGTGGCCTGGACTCTCCTGACACCAAGAACAGCCAGTTCTCTCTGCTATGCCCCTCATATAAAACATATTCAAATGATGACAAATACAAACAGCTGCAAACTGTGCGTAAGAAACTACAGCAAATGGAGGACACATAAAATCTTTCACTTGGGTTCAAAGAATCAACATCCCAAGGACAAGATGGGAGAGATGTGGGTAGACGATAGTTCATGTGAAGAAGACCGGGGAGTTTTGGTGGGCTTCAAAATCAACATGAGTAAATGAGTATGTCAGCTAAGAAGGCCACATCTTAGACCAAACTGTATCCCACCATACTCTGAGCTGGTCAGACGGCACCAGTAGCATCATGTTCAGTTTGGCCTAAGCATCCACACATGAAAAATCAACTGGATGAAAAAACACTTGTCACTTAGGCTGTGCTGTACTATGAGGTGGACAATCCATAAAGCTGTGGCATTAGCATATAAGAGATAGGCAGATGTTACAGTTGGACCATGACACGGGCCCAGAAATTGAACAGAGGGAAGAGCACAGGTTAGATTGCATTTGAGGAATTGTGTTAGGCTTTTTAATAAGCCTAGCCTTCGGAAAAGGGATTCATAGGCTTCATCAGCATGCCCCCGGGGACTCTGGGACACAATCAAGGCTAAGAAACCCTTCTCTTGTTCAATCCCCTGGTTTTCCAGATGAGGAAACAGGTTAAGATCTCACCTGAAGGGCAATGAAGAGATGACTGACGGGCCAATTACCAAGGCTGAAATGTGGTGCAAAGCAACGTAAAAGACATTATCAGAGAGACAGGAAAAGGAGGTGGGCCAGTCATCTAGTGAAAGCAAGCTATGGCAGATATGCTGGGACTCACTCAATGTCAAGAAGCCTAGTGGAAGCTCCCCTTCCTGTCAAAGTGTCCATCCCAATAAAACGTTTAATAGAGGCCAGGGACAAGAGTCACACAAGAGGAGAAGCAGTGGAGAGGTTACTATCTGCAAGGCTGGAGGGAGGGGATGCTGATCCATCAAGGAGATGACTGATACATTCAGGAGAAGCCTTTCTGAACTAGCCAAGGCCCTGATCTGGAAATGCCTTTCAGCAACACGTCTTGGCATAGTTTTGGCCCCTGATTAGGCATAGTCTTTTGACCTGTTGGCATAGTTCTGTCCCTGGCAGACAGGAGACTTAGGAACCTGCTATGGCAGGCCCCCAGTGGCGGGCAGCTGCCAGGGGAGCCACAGTGGATCCATGGAAGAGTGGAGATGCCCCATGTCTGACACCAGAGTAAGCCTTTCCACTGCTCCAACTGTTTTCTGCCAGATGCAGCTTCTCTGAGCTTCAGTTTCTTCATCTGAGGAAGAACAAAGGTGCTGCCCCAGGTCAAGGGGTTTTTAACCTGTGTGATTTTTAAATATTTTGGTAAAAGTATTTCAATATAACTTGTAATTCTGTATATTGTCTTTTATGCATTTAATAATACTAACAGCAAGTATCTTTATGGGGCTTTAAGGTTGAGGAATTGCTCTGTAGATATTAGCTCATTTGACCCCGACAATGACCCTTGGAGATAGGTGCTATTATTATCTCCACTTTGCAGATGAGGAAACTGAGGCAGACCAAGGGGAAGTGACTTGCCCTGGGTCACACAACTAGTAAGTGAATGAGGCAGGATTTGCACTCTCTGCTCCTAGTGGCCATTCTAAAAACATGATTCTAAGAAGGGGCCATAGGTTTCACTAGTCTCCCTATCAGATCTGTCACACTCACTCACACACACACACACACACACACACACACACACACACACACACACACACACACACACACACACACACACAGAATAACAGACTTCCAAGCTCTCTGAAGACAGGGCCCCAACGCCAAACCCAGGAAGGTCACTCTGCTGAGGGGGGACAAGGGAGGAATGGATCTATGATGTCACTGTTTTAGCCAGTTTCCAGTGAGGAGCTGTCCTCTGCTAGGGCAAAGGGCACAGGGGTACCAGGAAGTAAGCTGACCCGTCCAGGAGAAGGGAGCCAACAGACACTGTCAGAAGCGGCACTTGAACATAGGTCTTCCTGAGTTCCAAGCTGGCACACCCAACACTAACCTGGCACACAGCAGGCATCTAATTGTTGCCTGACTGCTTTATCCCAAGATCCTCCTGCTGGGAGCCACCAAATGCCCAAGGCAATGCTGCCTCACAGGGTAAACTGAGTCGGGGGAAAAGGGGAGGAGAGCATGAGGTGCTCAAACACCCCCCTCTCAGGCCTTTGTTCCAGCACATGGTGCTCCAACACCCTGCGAGGCTCTAGCGGCAGGGAGTGGTATAAGGGCTGAGGAAGGTCACCAGGGGCTCATATCCATCCTCACAGCAAACCGGGGAGGGAGTTGCTATGGCTAGCCCCATTTTTCAGAGGACAAAACTGAGGCTGAGAAAAGCCAAAGGTTTTGCCCACGGTCACACAGCTAGCAAGTGTCTGAGGCAGGATTAAAACCCAGGTCTCCTGACCCCAAGTCCAATTCCGCCTACTACACTACTTTATGTTTTTCATTTGTGTCTGAATCGTTATGATCTCACTTGGGGTTTTCCTGGCAAAGATCCTCAAGATTTTACAGATGAGGAAACTGAGGCAAACAGGGTGAAGTAATCTGCCCAGGGACACACAGCTAGCAAGTGTCTGAGGCTGGATTTGAACTCTGGTCCTCCAGACTCCAGGCCCCGTGCTCTGTCCCTGTGCCACCTAGCCGCCCTATTTCAGCGTCAGCTTTAGTGCTAAAGTATTTAGTATTGCTCTCCAGGTGCCAAGGACTCGGCCACTTAGTTACCTCTTAATGGAAAACACAGAAAGACCTCGGTTTGGACTGTCTGCCTCTGACAGTCACTAGGTGTGTGACCCTGAGTAAGTCACTTCACTCTCTGGGCTTGTTTCCTCATCTGTAAATGGGGGGAAATGGACCTAACATGTTGGGTTGTGGTGAAGGAGAAGACGAGAGGAGAGGGATGAAGGGAGAAGGGAGCAGAGGAGGGAGAAGAGGCCACCCCCAACAAAAATAATGCTCTCTCATATTTAGATCACAATTTAAGGTCTGACAAGTACTCTACGTATGGTATCTCATAGGCTGACCTTTGGGGGAGGAACTATGGTTATAGTCCCATTTTACAGATTCAAGAGAGGCGAGGTGGCTTGAGCATTGATATAAAATGCTTTGCAGGCCTTAAGGTGCCGGATAAACACGACTGTTATGATGGGAATCACAAGGCACCCCTCCCCCAACAGCTGTCACACCTCTGTCACCCTGGATCAGGGCATCAATGACCTAAGGACCATGGAGAGAGCTCTGTGAGGAGGTGAGCCTTGGCTGAGGCACCTGCATTCCCTGGTGGTGGGTAGAAGGAGTATGCCTTGCGGAGGCCGTCGTCATTAAATTGTCCTGGAGTGGAATGTTATTAAGGGGTGAAAGAATCATTAGACCTCGAAAGATCCTCCTCCTAAAAGCACACACCCGGACCGGAAGGCTGGGTTTGGGTCTGGGGCCCTGGACACTCCAGTGTCCCTGCTTCACTCACGCAGACCTCCCGTCCTGTCCTCTCTCTCCTCTCTCCTCTCTTTCCAACCCTCCCCCTCCCCTGGGGCTCTCATCTAGCTTTCCCAACTCTGAGGTGAAGATACAGGCCACTGACCATGTCCTGTGCCTCTGCCACAGGCACACCCCCGGTCTGGTCATCTCTACAACTTCTCTGGTCTCTGTCTGTCTGTAGCTCTCCTCTCTCTCCATCTGTCTTTCTCCTGTGTCTCTCTCCATCTTTCTCCTATGTGTGTGCGTGTCTCTCTCTCTTCTCTCTTCTGTCTCGGTCTCTCTTTCACTTAGCACCTCTCCTCTCTTTTTCTTTTTCTCTCTCAGAGTCTCTCTTCTCTCTTTCTCCTCTCTTCTTTGTCTGTCTCTCTTCTCTTTCTCCTTCCATCTCTTTCTCTCAGCATCTCTTTTCTTTCTCTTCTCTCTTTCTCCTCTTTTCTCTTTCTCCTTTGTCTCCGTGTCTCTCTTCTTCTCCTCTCTCTCCATCTGTCTCTTTGTCTCTGAGTCTCTCTTCTCTATTTCTCTTCTCTCTCTGTCTCTCTCAGCGTCTCTCTCCTCCCGTCTCTTTTGCTCAGCATCTCTCTTCTCTCTTTCTCTTCTGATTCTCTGTCTCTCTTCTCTCTCTTTCTCCTTTGTCTCTGTGTCTCTCTTCTCTCTTTCTCCTCCGTCTCTCCATCTGTCTCTTTGTCTCTCTTCTCTCTTTCTCCTGTCTCTTTCTCTTTTGTCTCTGTGCATATCTCCTCTCTGCCCCCACCACACCTCCAGCTCTCCTCTCTCCCCCAGCACCATTTGTCTCCAGGACATTTCCCACTGGAGGTCTCAGAGGCCCACACCCCAAACACCTCCTTCACTCTCTTCTCCCTGACCCACCCCTGCTGCTGACTTTCTTGGTTCTGTTCGAGGCATCCCCACCTTTCCAGTCACCCAAGTTCAAGGTCTCCAAGCCAGCCTTGCTCTTTCCCTGTCATTCTGTCTTCCCAGCATCTCTGGGCACTAGCTCCCTTCTCTCCTCAAGCACAGCCTGTCACTGATCCCTTACAGCACTGAATCAGCCTTCTCTCCAGTCCCCCTGCCTCGGGTCACCCCTCTCTCCAGCCAGCCCTTCATGCCGCTGCCAACGGCACTTTCTTGAAGCACAGCTCTGATGACGGTCCCTCTTCTGCTCAAGCACCTCACCTCCCTGTGCTCCCCATTGCCCTAGGATCAGATTCACACTCTGTGGTTCTGCCTGGTGCCCTTCACACTCTGGTTCCAGGACACCCTTCCAGCCGCTGGCACCCTTTACCCCAGGCCTGCGGACTCATCTCCTGCTCATCTCCTGCATCTCTGCCCTAGCACAGGGATATCCGAGGCCTGGGATGGTCTCCCTCCTTGCCACTTAACCTCAGTCACCATGTATTCCCCAGAGCAGGCCTTTTCTGACTGCCCCTCCCCCCTACACCGAGTACACTCACATGTGAGCGTGCTGCGCTGCTGCCCTTGAGGGAATATCAGCACCTTGAAGAGCCTAGCACAGATCCTGGCACCTAGTAGGTGTTCAAGAAATGCTTGTTGACTGATTGCTGGAGGGGCCTAGAGAACTACAATGTGAGCCAATGCAAAGAGGGCTGATTTGAAGTCTGAGGACCTGGGTTCTGTTACACTGTGTGTGTGTGTGTGTGTGTGTGTGTGTGTGTGTGTGTGAAAGAGAGAGAGAGAAAGAGAGAGAGACACCAACCTTGGGCAAGTCATTGTCCTTCATGTGACCTTGGGTTCCTCACCTGTAAAATAAGGGAGTTGGGGAGATGACCTCTGAGGTCCTTCCCAGCCCTAAATGCTGTTCTGGGACCTGCTGAGTTTGGCTGGATGGTGCAGAAATTGTAAGGGGATGGGTGGAACCAGGGAGGTGGGTTGGAGAGGTCCCAGGCACTGCCAGGTGAGTCCCACCCATAGACTCACATGACCACATTCAGTGTTTCCATTTGGCCAGGAAAAGACATCCATGTGATACAGGGGCTGGGCAGGGGCCTCCAGGGTGGGACTGGGGAAACACAGCAGGATCTGTTTTCAAGGGACTGATTCATTTCAGGAAAAGGAGGTGGGGAGGAATGGGAGGGAGGCCAGATCTGACCAGCCTGGCACACAATCACTGTGCTCTCTTCCCTGTCCTGGCTTCTACAAGAGGCAGTACTGGGGAGGGATGGAGAAGGCCCAGGCACACCTTGAGCACAGGTCAGGGGCTGCCCAGCTATCATTAAGGGCCCCCTCTTAGTCTCCAATCCAAAAAATCAATCAACAAGTCTTTTTTTTTAAGGGCACTGATGATACAGAGACAAAGAAGTGAATAATCTCTACTTGCAAAGAGTTTACATTCTAATGGGAATTTCCAGGGAACTCTTATAAGCAGATCTTGTATTCAAGGTGGCCTGGTGAAGGAGACAGGAGGCCCGAGATGAATCTTGCCATGGGCACCTGCTGGCTGTGTGAGCCTGGGGAAGTCCTACTTGCCTCCAGACAACTCTCTCAAGTTTTAAGCTACAAAGGAGTCCCATGCAGACGAAGTCCTAGGTTGGAATCACATACCCCCAAACCCCAAATAGAAAGACAGAGAGAGAGAGAGAGAGAGAGAGAGAGAGAGAGAGAGAGGAGAGAGGTAGATAGATGGATGGATGGGTGGATGGATGGATGGATGGATGGATGGATGGATGGATGGATGGATAGGAGCAAGTACAGGTGACAGCCAAACCCAAACCAAGGCCAACCACTTCTTGGCTGACTGGGGCACCTCCAGCCCACGACCCTCTTAATGCCCAATAACCCTCCTCCTGACACTTGAAAAAAGAGCAGGAGCAGCCATTAGCACCGGCGGAAGCTGAGCTTGGACCCAGGTCCAGCCTGATGTTCTCTGCACTAAACTTCCAGGAGCCCAAGGTCTCTCCCCCTCTCCCTATTGCTCTTCCCGTGGCTCTCTCCACCCCTGTAATAACAGATACAACAGATACAAACTACGGCTAACTCCCACCTTCTACTCTTTCATTCCCACCCTCTTCCACCTGGGGTGGGGAGAGACTTGGGGTGGCCAGATGGGTCAGGAAGAGAATGGGAGGGGAGGGAGCTCACATAGAATGGCCTCAGTTTTCTCAGCAGAGGTAAAGCAGGGTCCTCAGGTGAGAGAGAGGGAGAGGGGGAGAGGTTGTGTCCTCTGTAATTTCTGCTCCATAGTGAACAAACGCCTCTCCATCCCTGGTTTTCTCTGTGAAGCTGCATGGGGAAGGCCTGGCCATGTCCTCTCCACACTCCAGCCCTGGGAGCCTGCAGAGAGTCTCCACTCTGCTACCCTCTGCCCCGCCAGACTTTCCTTCATCTCACTCCTTGGCAGCCTTTCCTCATCTTTCCTGTGCAATCTCCATATGGTGCCCCCCCACCTGTTCTCCTTTCCCAAAGAGTTCCCTGGCTCACCAGCTTCCTCCCCACCCGCTACCCTTATACCAGGGGGCTTCAATATTCATGTTGTCATTCCCTCACCTCCTTCAATCTCGGGACCTTCACATGGGGTTGATAACACACATGTATCTCACCACTACCTGTGCCTGTAACACTTCCCTAATTACAAGCTCTCACATCCCCTCTCTGACCGGGATCTCCACTCCTCCCTGGGCCTCCCCCCTCCTACACCTGCTCTTTGACCTGCCCCCACTCACTGTCTTCTCAGGCTCCTCCCTCTCCCGGCTCAGCCTGGCACTGACCCTGCTCACGGGTCCTTCACTGGCCCCCGGCCACTGCTCGACCCTCAGCAAACCTCAGCCCTCACTTACCTCCACCATCCTTCTCCTCTCTTCTCACTCATGGTCACCCACTGAAGGCACAGGAAAAATTCTTGTTGCAGATCCCTCCTTTTATTCCTCCTGGATTGATTCCCCAGGACCTCACCCCTTCCAGAATCAAATTGGAACCTTCTTTGCCTTCCTCAAGTTGCCCCAATCCTTCTCACTCTCACTCTCTCTCTCTCTCTCTCTCTCCCCCCCCCTCCCTCTCTCTCACCTGAGGACCCTGCTTTACCTCTGCTGAGAAAACTGAGGCCATTCTATGTGAGCTCCCTCCCCATCCATTCTCTTCCTGACCCATTTGGCCACCCCAAGTCTCTCCCTACCCCAGGCCCAGGCCAGCTACTCCCAGCTGTCAAAGTGATTTTCCTTCACTACAGATGGGATTGTGTGACTCTCCTACTCAATCAAACTTGTCTGGTTAGCTCTGTGAAGCCCCTGACAACCTGGCTCTAACCCATCTTTGCAGCTTCCTTGTCCATTTGTCCTCATCCTATACATCCTATACTCTACAGTAATTGCAGAGGGCACAACCTCTCCCCCTCTCCCTCTCTCTCACCTGAGGACCCTGCTTTACCTCTGCTGAGAAAACTGAGGCCATTCTACGTGAGCTCCCTCCCCTCCCATTCTCTTCCTGACCCATCTGGCCACCCCAAGTCTCTCCCCACCCCAGGTGGTCTGGCCAAAGTGACCTCTTCCTGCTCCTCACACACTGCCAAGCCTTTGCACTGGCCATGCCACATGCCTGGAGTGCACTCCCTCTCTACTGATGCTTCATACAGTCCCTGACTTCTTGGCCCACCTTCTATATTCAGCCTTCCTGATACCCAGCAGTGGCTCTCTGTCGACCGCTTTGCGTGTATTCGCTTTTTCTATGGTCATATGCAGACACATATGTCCTGATTGTCTCCCCCACTGGAATGTAAGCACCTTGAGCGGAGGGGGGGGTTTCGGGTACCTCTGGGGCCTAGGACAAAGAAGGCCCTTAACAGATGCACACACGTGCTGCCCCCCACTACACACACATACACATGTGCTAAAACATCAAATGAAACACAATTCCTGGCCCCAAGGGACACATTCTGTTGGAGGGACACTCAGCTAGAAGACACCACACAGATACCAGCCTAGACTTCCCACTTGTTGGAGGCCCCAGGTTCCAGCAGACCTGCAGCTAGCTCCCTGAGGACCCAAGGAACATGGGAGGTTCCTAGCCTCTGGGGCCCCTAGCATAGCCCTAGGGCTGGGGTGGCCATCAGAACCTCACCCCTTGGAACTCTGGGAGATGGGCAGGAGCCCAACACCTGGAGAGACCAAGACCAGGGCCAGGGCCTGCCCATCCCCTCCTCCACCCCTGGGGTCCTGGGGAAGGGCAGGTCAGAGGCCTACCTTGTAGTACTTGCCGTAGATATCTGACACCATCATGATGATGGGGAAGCCCATGAAGGTGACCAGGGAGAGCTGCCAAGAGAGGCTGAACATGAAGACGACGACACCAGTGACCTTGACTGTATTTCGGAGAAAGATGTTGATGTTCTGGGAGACGAGATCGCTGACCATGGTGGTGTCCGAGGTTAAGCGGGAGATGAGGTCCCCTGGAACACAGGCAGCTCAGCTCTGCACAGTGGCCAAGTGAGAGGGACAGTGGGAAAGGGAGGGGAGGGGACACTAAGGGGCTTCCTCAGCCAGACTGCCTCGCCCACCCCCAATCTGCTGGGTCTGGGGAGGTCCTGGGTGGTGACACACCACCCCATGGCACAGCAGGCTTCCTCATTGCCTTATGAGACAAGGAAAGCATTTACAGAGCACCTACTATGTGTCGGGTGTTGTGCCCGGTGCTGTAGATGTCAGGACCAGAGTAAAACCATCCTTGCCCTTGAGGGCTGATCTTTATGAGCTAGACCCCCCACCTGCCTGGGGGCAAAAGGGAGGCAGACAGAAGCATTATTTCCCCTCAAATGCTGCCTCTGTCCTTGCTCCCTGTGCCTTTCTCCCGAGGAGCTGAGAACATCTGCTGAGTATTGCCACATTCTCTCTCCCTATCTTGTGCCCCTCTGAGGAGCTGACTGCTGTCACTGAGATGGGGATCTCTCCCCCCAGGGATGGTCAGTTTATCTTTCCCAGAAGTGGCCAGATATGGCAAGAGAAAGCCAGGCCACTGTGAAGGGCAGTGACACTCCCTCCCCTTAGGAACTTGGGAAATGCCCTGCTGGCCTCTACAGCAGGGATTCTTAACCTTCTTTGTGCCCTGGCCCCCTTGGGAAGTTTGGGGAAGCCCATGGAGCCCAGCTCAGAATCATGGTTTTTAACACATAAAGTAAGATACACAGGATTACAAAGGAAAGCAATTATACTGAAATATGGTTTATTAGGATATTTCTAAAAACAAGCTCCTGAGCCCTAGGTTCAGAACTCCTAATCCGGGAGACCCCTTGGCTGAGCCCTTGCACCTTACCCACCAGGCACTGTCTCTGTCATTGCCAGTGCTCCTGCCTAGGATGGGGAGGGCAGCCAACCACCCTATGCCCCGGGGGAAGTAAGAAACACAGCAGCATCCTTTCCTGCCCATTTCTTCTGCCTGTGCTGCCACCCTCTCCAGGCAGGCATGGATGCTCCAGACTTGGGGTTCTTGAGGACAAAGTCTGCTTTATTGGAGCAGTCCTCTGTCTGTGCCCACAAAGACTGTTGGACACATCCTACCCAATGTGGTCTCTGCACACTCCTTGGGCAGTGTGGGGAGGAGCCCAACATCCTGGCCTGGCCCTGGTCCCCAAGAATTACCACACAGAGGTGTGGCCAGAAGCCCAAAGTTACCCTAACTTAGGCCTAAGGTTGTGACCAAAAACCTCAGCATGTAGGCTAGACCTCCAAGGACAGAATAGACCCACTGGCTCAGCTTGCTTTCACACATCCCTCATCCTGGGGAACCAAGGAAGAGAAGACTGGGTACAGCCAAGGACAGGCCGGGGGAGGGTCCTCTCCTCAGCCACTCTTCCATCTTCTCTTATTCACTCATTCATTCCTCTTCATTCCTTCCCTCAGTTCATTCATTTCCTCAGTCTTCATTCATTTCCTCATTCCTCATTCATTCCTTCAGTCTTCCTCATTCATTCCTTCAGTCTTCCTCATTCACTCATTCATTCATTCCTTCAGTCCTCATTCCTCATTCATTTATTCATTCTGTCAGTCCTTATTCCTCACTCATTCACTCATTCATTCATTCCTTCAGTCCTCATTCCTCA
>CM053587.1:326987470-327004286 GCA_028646515.1 Pseudochirops corinnae | reverse complement strand
TCCTTCAGTCCTCATTCCTCACTCATTCACTCATTCATTCATTCCTTCAGTCCTCATTCATTTATTCATTCTGTCAGTCCTCATTCATTCATTCCTTCAGTCCTCATTCCTCACTCATTCACTCATTCATTCCTTCAGTCTTCCTCATTCCTTCACCCCCCCTTTCCTCCATTCACTCATTACATAAGTATTGATTGTGTGACCGCTATGTCCATGGCACTCCAGACAGGCTCTGGGCCCACAAAAGGAATCGAGGGCCCTAGTGGCACCAACCTGTCCGGTTCTCATCAAAGAAGCTTGTCTCCTGTGACACCAGGGAGCGGAAGAGGCAGTTCCGGAGGCGGATGTTGAGTCTGGCAAAGACGAGTGTAAAAATGCCGCCCCGAATACCTGCGGCAAATGAGCTAATTGCAGATGAGAGATGTTAAAGGAACAAGGTCCATCCAGCGCCAAGTTTCAGCAAACCCGAGGACGCAGGGGAGCGGGGCCAGGCTGGTGTTCCCCCACCCCCCTCTCTCCGAGCACTGTCCTCCCCCAACTCGGCACCCCTCCAGCCTGCTCGACTTTCTCCTCTAATGGAGTTTCCCAGTCTGCCACACAAAGCACAGATGCAGAAGGATCCTGGAGATCTCTAGGCCAAACTGTTCATTCTACAGATGGGAGAGGAATGATCTGCCCCAGACCATGCAGGCAACGAGCCTGAGTCCTCCGACTTGAAGACTTGCCATAGTTTGGGAAGGACGATGGGAAGATGGAGGCATCCTGAGATCATAGTCATAGAGTCTGAAAGGACTTCAGACAAAGGTCATTTGGTCCCATGTACTCATGTTTACAAATCAGAGAGAACTGTGGCCTAGAGAGAAGGGACCTGCCCAAAGTCTCACAGCAGTGGGAAGGAGTAGGGCTAGGCTCTGACCCCTGGGCCTCTGGTTCCAAAGCCAGGACTGTTTCCACAGTCTCAGGACCACAAGACGATTATATCATAGGACATTTTATATCTTCCTTCTTTTGTCCCTCAAAAATCTAAGCAAAGGTAGAAGATGTGAGGATAGAGTGAGAGACTGAGGGTAGTGGAATGAGGGAAAAGCAAACTTCTCTTCTACAAAACAACATGAAAACAGACCCAGCTCAATCTGAGGAGCCAGTCTTGGTCCGGCTCTGATGCCGGCAACAAAGGTGGACACAGCTCACATCCCTTTCTTCCTTCAAACCCCTAGAACAAGACACATTTGGCTACTTCCAACAGGGGACAGGAATAAGTGTGGCCTAGAACCTAAAGCCAGAGACCCGGTGGGCCGGGTCTAGCCCCATACTAGATCATTAATTCAGGACACAAGTGTCTTGAGTTGGGAACAGTTTCCACCTAGCCCACTTAATGAGCCATTACTAAAGACCTCACTAGGATCTACCAGAAAGTGGCCATTTTTAGGAACAAGAGTCTAAGCTAGGGGGAATTCTTAACCTTTTTGGAGGCCTGGACCTCTCTGGCAGTCTGGGGAAGTCTATGGGTCCTTTTTCAGAATAAAATTTTTAAATACATAGGACTAAAAAAAGAAAGTCCTTAGGTTGAAGTACAACTATCAAACTATGATTTAAAAAACAAGTTAGTGGAAACCAAGTGCAGAAGCCCTGGTCTAAGCCTTGAGCTGTGGTAGATTTAATCCCATATGATGGAAATCTCATTAACTGATGCTGTTCCTCCCTTCTCCCACCAGCCCCCTCCCCTCTCTCTCCCTCATCCAGAAGGGACCCATTTAAAGCCACAGGTTAGATCCTAAAGTAGATTCTCTCTATCTGACACCAGATTAGGGTAACAGAAAACCCATCAAAGGGTTTCCCAGTCAAGGAAGCCCTATTGTTTCCATTAGGACCCAGTCCTAAAAATAAGACCACAAGCTCTGGAAAGCAGGGTGGGGTGGGATGGGGAGCCAGCTACCTGCCAAGAGCGAGGAGGCACATGATGACCACGGCTGTGGAAAACTGGTCCATACTCTTCTGGATGACGATGCCATCGATGGCCCGGCCAGTGTAGTAGGGAAGGAATGTTTCTCCTGCCAGGAAAGGGGGATGGTCAGACAGGCCCAGCGTCTCTATGGTGAGCAGGGCAGAAGGGCATTTGAAGCAGCCAACAAGTGGTCTCTGTCATGTCTGTCATCCCAGGACAGAGGACACTTTTCTTCTTTGGTCCAGACATTCAATTTCATTAGTATAAGATGAGATACAACTCCATGTAGCAGACAGGGCCCTGGACTTGGAACTGGGAAGGCCTTGGGTTCAGATCCCACCTCAGATACTCTACTAGCACTGTGACTCCATGAAAGTCACTTAACCTATCTGCCTCAGTTTCCTAATCTGTAAAATGAAAGAGGTGCACTCAATGACCTCTACATGAACTGTGAACTCCCAGTGAGGAAATTCCCTTTACCAATATAGGTCAGCTGGTATTCTGGGGAAGGGAAAGGAGTAAGAATTAATGAAGCACCCACTACGAGCTAGGCACTGTGCTCAGTGCTTCACAGCTGGCATATTAAGTTCTACAATGCTGAGTCTTCAGCATCTGATGGGGAGCTCTGAGAGGCTGAGACTTGTCCAGGGTCACACTGTCAATTCTGCCTCTGATGCTGGCTCTCCCCACGATACTACTGTCCTTCTCCAGTGGGGGCATTTTCCTGCCCCAGGCCTTGAAGGCTGAAGCCAGGGAGTGCTGTGTGTAAGCTTATGTATAGCTCCTTTCAGTCCCTTCTGTCAGCACCCAAGAGCTCCGTCTGCATGGCATTCATTGCCCCTTGCAAATCCAGAAAACTTATATTTACCTTGTAGGCAAGAATCAGGTATTCAGAGGATTCTGCCCTTACCTAAGAGGAGGGGACAGCCCTCTACCTCCCACCAGCTAGGGATCACCAACCCACTGGACCACCAGCTGTTTCCTGAACTCAACACCAAATCTCCCCCCTCCTACCACATCTCACTGGTCAGATTGGCTCAGATGACAAAACAGGAAAATGACAAATGCTGGAGAGGATGTGGAAAAATTGGAACACTAATGCATTGTTGGTGGAGTTGTGAACTGATCCAGCCATTCTGGAGAGCAATCTGGAACTATGCCCAAAGGGTTATAAAATAAGCGCATGCCCTTTGACCAGCAATATCACTTCTAGGGTTGTATCACAAAAAGATCACCAAAGTTGGAAGAGGCCCTGTATGTACAAAAACGTTTATAGCAGCTCTCTTTGTGGTGGCAAAGAATCGGAAATCAAGGGGATGCCCATCCATTGGGGAATGGCTGAACAAGTTGTGCTATATGAATGTAATGGAATACATTACATTCATACACTGTGCTGTAAGAAACGAGGAGCAGACGGACTTCATAATAACCTGGAGATAACACACAAACTGGTATTGAGAGAGAAGAGCAGAACCAGGAGAAATGTGCGCACGACGACAGACACAACGTATGTGTGATGACCAACTTTGATCGACTGGGCTCTTCTCAGCAATGCAAGGTTATAAGACAGCTCCGAAAGACTCATGAGGGAAAGAGACGTCCACATTCAGAGAAAGAACTACAGAGTCTGAATGCAGATCGAAGGAAACTACCCGCTCTCTTTTTCTTGTGTTGTCTTGTTTCCTCTTTCCCACTGTTCATTCCATCAGTTATAATCCTTCTCTAGAACCTGGCTAATGTTTAACATGAAGGTATTTGCAGATCCTATATTTGACTGCATGCCGCCATGGCGGGGGGAGAAGAGCGAGGGGGAGAAAACTTGAAACTCAAGGGATTATGGAACTGAATCTTATAAACTAAAAGTAATCAAATAAATTAATTTATTTTTTAAAAAAATCTCCCACCTCCAAGCATTTACAGATGCCATTCTCCATGCTTGGAATAAACTCTTTACTTCTACCACTCAGAAGCCTTCAAAGCCCAGCTCAAGTGCCCTCTCCCCTGGCAAGCCTTCCCTGATTTCCTCAGTTGTTAATGTTTCTCCCCCTGTTCTGTTTACGATGCAGCATACATAAGTAAAATGGAAGGATCTCTGAGGACTGGGCTTAGGTTTCACTTATGGGTCTGTGCCTCTAGAGCTTAGCTGACTACCTGGCTCACAGCAGGCATTTGATAACATTTTGGTGAACTGAGTCACACTCAACTGAGCATTAACAACCTGTATTTCTGCAGCGTTGTACAGACTGCAAAGCAACTTTTCTCTCCAAATGACCCTGTGTCTCAGGTAGAAAGAAGAGTATTATCCCCATTTTACAGATGAGGAAATACTGGGCTCAGATGCAAATGCAAAGAGCCGCGAAGTGGCAGGAGCCAGGACTTGGATCTGGAGTATTTACTTTCAAAGGATCAGACAGAATACAGAGAAACACACCGAGTGCCAAACGTCACACTGAATACGGTCCAGTCAGTCCTCACTACGGATGATTCCCTACTGGCCAAGGACAGGAGTATCTCAGGCAGGCAAAGATGCTGACCTCATCTTATCTCACAGGAATCCTGGCTGCATCTGCCCTGATCCCAGTCAATCTATCCACATGGATTTGTTCTTTAAAATTTGGATTCAGTCAAAAAGCCCCACTTAAGGATCTAGAAGGCTACATGTAGCCTCAAGGCCAAAGGTTCCCCCACCCCTGCGCCGGCACATGGTAATTAATAAATGCTTAGTTGTCAACTGACATGTCCTGGAAGCTGCTTTATTGAGCTACAGCAATGAGATAATGATATAAAGTCCTTTATAAACCTTAAAATGCTACATAAACGGTGGCTATTATTATTGCTGCCAAATAGTATAGGATCGGAGATATAAGTAAGAGACCTCATATGGCACCTGGGCCGTCCTCTTCATTTGACAGATGAGGAAACTGAGGCCCACAGGGTTAAATAATTTTTCCCAGGCCACAAAGGTAGCCTCGTAAGCACAAACCCAGGTCCTCTGACTCTGAGCCAGTGACCTTTCTACTATACGATGCTGTCACTCTCATCAGCTTGCTTCCACAGGGGGGTTTTCATTTCCTCTCTAAGCCTCAGTTTCCCCATCTATAAAATGAGGGACTGGGTCAGGCAGCCTCTGAGGTCCCTTCCTGCTCTGCATCCATGATCCTATATTTGATTTCAATGGGCAGGGAACTTCTAGGTATGGAAACCCCCTGCACACATGCAGGTCAGCAACTCATCTGAAAATTGGAGTCCTCGAGAAGTGTCTGGATGTCCTGAGCGCAGGGAGATATGGCCAATATATGTCTGAGGTAAGATTTGAACTCAGGTCTTCCAGACTCCAAGTCTGATGCTCCAACATCCACCTACCACACATGAATGGGTTTACTCCTTTAAGTAGAGATCAGAACATTGGGATTCTGGATAAATGGGGCTTTCTTCTCACTGTTCTTTGGCTTAAGGCTGGCTTCAAAGCCATCCCCCAAGTACTTTCTGCTTCCTCTGCTGGCTTGCAAGCTCCTCACCGGCAGGCGCATGGCATTGTGGGAAAGAAGTCTGGGGCTGAATCAGCAAGACCTGCTTTCAACCTCCACCTTGGACACTTCTCTCACTGTGGCAGGTCCTCTGTAAAACGGTCACAGTAAGGCTTGCCTTGCCTACCTTGCCAAGGCGGCAGCTTTTGGAGGAATGCTGTAGCCAGACTGTACCAGGCTTACAGTGGGAGCTGAGGAAGGGTTGTGAGCAGGGTGGGTGATGTGGCCACGTGTGGAGGGCTTTGTATGAAATCAATCAACACACATACATAACATTATTAAGCACCTGCTATGAGCCTGAGGGCAGGGACTTGGGGGCCTTTTTCTTATCCCCAGAGCTTGGCACATAATAAGTATTCAATAAATGCTTGCTGACTTATCAAAAGGATCCAAAGACAAAAAAGGAAATGGTCTCCATCCTCAGAGGACCTGGGGTTCGAATCTTTTGAGCCAGCACTTATCAGCTGCATGACCATGGGAAAGACATTGGAACAAAACCTCAGTTTCCACATCTGTAAAATTGGGATAAGACCTTCTTTACAAGGTCGTTGTGGGAAGCTCAGAAAACATACAAAAGAACTTTGCAAATCTTAAAGACTACAGAAACGTCAGCTATTATTTGTTCTCTCCTTTGTTCTGTTCCCCTTCTCTTTCCTTCCCCCACAGTGTCTAGGACAGGGCTCCATCCTCAGAGGGGTGCTGGCTGACTGGCCACACCTCTGGATGTCCTCTATTCTCCATGAGAGGTGCTAGCTGGGGAGGGGGCACTGGCAGCAAAGACATCACAACCAAGGCACCTCTAAGGGGTGGCATTTCTCCAGGTGCCTGTGGGTAGAGGCTAGGGTACCTCAACTTGGAGGGTCTGCCTCCTTGGGCTGGCATCATGCCTACCTAGGCTGAGCACCAACTTTGGCCAGGCCAGCTCCCAGCTGGAGGGCTTGAGGCTTTCTCTTGGTCACTGCTGCCCTCTGCTGGCACTCTGGCCAGGGAATCACCAGCCTCCTCAGAAAGGGGAAGTGACTTAGAATCATGGAATCACATGGGATCTACAGCTGAGAGAACACTCAGAGGAGGAAACAAAGTCCCAGAGAGCTCAGTGACTTGCCCAAGGTAACATAGGCGGTACCCTGCTCATACACTGTCCATAACAACATCCTGCACTAAAAGTCTGGCTCCTACACGGGCTGGAGCATCTCCCGCCCGCTCTGTGATAGAGGCTGGAAATGGGCAGCGAGTGGCCGCCCGCCGAGGGATGGAGAGAGCTAAGCTTCTGCTATTAGCAGACTCACTCTCTAATTATGCTTTCCTTCGATAAAGAAGGAAAGGAAGCCACTAGGTGGTAAGCAGGGTTAAGATGCTTCCTTCTGGCTAGATTTCTGCTTTTGACTCAGACCTCTGAGTTCATCGGTGGGACTCCTGCTGTGGAAACTCCACCTATCAACGGGAAGAGACAAGTGGTCTCTGATTTAGTCTGAGGAATGAGTTGCTTGGGGACTTGAAGAAGAAGACTTTTTCATGAAGCGCTTAGTGAATGCCAGGCACTGCACTGAGCCCAGGGTCACCCAGCCAGCACGGGCTAAGGGCAGGACTTGAATCCAGCCAGACCCCAGGAATATTTGCTACATGAAAGCATTCTCTAGAACACAGCAGCATCTAGTCTGGGGAGTCCTGGGTGGCTCTGAGCAGTCTGGTCAGCCCTTCTCAGGATCATACGTTTGAATGCATGAATAAATGCACAGGATGACAAAGGGAGCTAATTATACTGAATACAGTTATTGAAATATCTAAAAAAAAATAAAACCCAAACAACTAAATTTTTGTTGTTGTTTGTTCAGTCCTGTCTGACTCTTCCTGACCCCATTTGGGGTTTTCTTGGCAAAGAAAATGCAATGGTTTGCCATTTCCTTCTCCAGCTCATTTTACAGATTAAGGAAATTGAAGCAAACAGGGTAAAGTGACTTGCCCAGGGTCACACAGCTTGTAAGTGTCTGAGGCTGGATTTGAACTCAGCTCTTCCTGACTCCAGGCCCAGTGCTCTGTACCACTACCTGCCTTTTTCACAGGTGGAATCTTCATTGATAAAGAATTCTCATCCTGGAAGTACCCACATTGCTGAAATCGAAACTCTTTCGTGTATTCATTCACATATCTGAGAGCTGCACGCCCTTGACTCATAAGAGGTGCTGACTGGGCCAGCTTCACACATCTGTCTGCTTGGGGAGAGGGTGAGAGCAGCTCTATCTCGCTAAAGTCCCAAAGTCCTGCCCCTCAAGAGTCAAATAAAGAGTTCCCCCAGATTTGGGTGGGAGAATATGAGGAAGTTAGGCTAGGAGAGACTATAAGAATTGGGTTGAGGTCAAGTGGAAGAGGACCCAGGCTGAAGAAGACCCAGATCTGTTCCTGCAATGCCCTCTGAGCCTCAGTTTACTCATCTGTAAAATGGAGAAAACACCTACTTCACAGGACTACTGTGAGAGCTCAGAGATCCCCTGTTCAGAGCACTTCTCTGCACTGCGGAAGTGTCAGCTGTCATCTATTCTTCCCTCTCCACACAGTGCCTAGGACGGGCCAACTGGCCACACTTCTAGATGTCCTGTATTCTCCCTGAGAGGTGATAGCTGGGGGGGGGGCACTGGCAGCAAAGAGGCACCTCTAAGGGGCGGCATCTCTCCCAGGTGCTTGTGGGCAGTGATTAGGGCACCTCAACTTAAAGGGTCTGCCTCCTTGAGCAGGCATCATGCCTACCCAGGCTGAGCACCAGCTCTGGCCAGGGCAGTCAATGTGGCCAGGCCAGTTTCCAGCTGCAGGGTTTGGAGGCTCTCTCTTGGTCACTGCTGCCCTCTGCTGGTATTCTGGCCAGGGACCTGCCAGCCTCCTGGCACTGGCCTCAGTCCATGCTGGGCATAGGGGTCTCCATCTGCTTTTGCTCAGATCTAAGGTCTTGCAAAACACCCTCCCTGAGGGAGCCAGAGCTCCGGCTTTGCCCCAGAACAGCCCCCAGGAGACATGTGCAGAGGCTTTGAGGGGCGCGGAGCCAGCTATAGCTCAGGGTCCAAAGAAGGTCACTTAGTGACAGATCTCAGGGAGGGAAGTGGTGGGTATTGGCTGGAGCTGGAGCCAACTGGCTGGCTTGTGGAAGAGAGCAGAGGTGGAGCTAATCAGGTAATGGGGCCTGCAACTGGAAGGAGCCTTAGAGAGAGGCAGGTTGGTGCAGGCTTAGGAAGGGCCTTGGTAGAATGACTTAACCTGCTGAGGCCTCAGTTTCCTCATCTGTAAAATGAGAGAGGATGCCTCTGAGGCCCCTTCCAGCTCTAACTCCAAGGCTGGCCTCGTGCCCGCTCTGCCAGGTTGCCTCTCCAACGCCTTTGTTGGTAGGGATCTGCTAACATACCTCATGCATGGATGACCAACTTCTAAAGAATTAGTTATTGTTTAGATGATGATTCAGAGGGCACTTTGGGGCTTTTCAGGGTCACCATTAGGATCGTTATAAACAGTGCCCTGCAGAGAGCAGAAAATGCTGGCCACTGGATCACTGTGGCTAAGGGCACACTGGAGAAACGGGTGGCACTTGACATCTTGTGCTCCAGCAGCTCCCTGAGAGAAGAAATTAAACAGGACGTGTGATCTGCATCAGCAGAGGAAGCCGGGTTCTCCCTGTGCCTACAAAAGTACAGGTCTGGTAAAAGGTCTCTGAGAGAGGGGGAAAGACAGACAGAGGGACAGAAAGACGGAAACAAAGAGAAGCTTGCCCAGAGGCAGCGTAGTAGAGCTCACTAGAGGAGAAGCAGCCCCCTCATTATCCAGATGAGAGAAACTGAGGCAAACCAGAGCCCTGCCCAAAGTCACAGAGATAGTAAGGGCAGAGCTAGAATTACAGCCAGGGAGCAGAAGAGGTGGAGGATGTCTGGTTAAGATGATGACAAGAAAGTCTGTCATAGAGCTGAGCTTACTTGCCTAAACCCCAGCAATATCTGGGGGGGAAACAGATAGAGTGTGTTGATTTAAAAAGAGAAAAGGTAGGGAACAAAGAGAACTCACTTGGAGTCAGAAGTCAGGAAGATCTAGGTTTAAGTTCCACTTCCAACACTTAATAGGTGGTATAAATCTGGCTATAAGCCATTAGGCTGCTTCCAAGAGCTGTAGGTAGCATGCTGCCTGGGACACAGAAGGTGCTTAATAAATGCGGGCCAGTTTGGTTATCTACTAAGTCATCAAAAAGCATTTATTAAGCAGCTACTGAGCTCCAGGCACTGTGCTAAGTGCTAGGGGTGCAAAGAAAGGCAAAAGACAATCTCTGCTCTCAAGGAGCTCTTGGTCTGAAAAACAACTATGTGCAAACAAGATTTATGCAGGATAAATTGGAAATAATTAACAGAGGGAAGGCCCTAGAATGAATGGGGATCAGGAAAGGCTTCTGGCAGAAGTAGGAACTTTAGCAGGGGCTCAAACAAGGCCAGAGAAGGCAGGAAGTGGAGCAGAGCAGGGAGAGCCTTCCCAGCGTGGAGCACAGAGAGAATGCTCAGAACCTAGAGATGGAGGGTCATGTGGGAGGGACAGCCAGGAGGCCGCTGCCACTGGATCCCTGAGTATGCAGAGAAGAAGGGAAGGTGGAAGAGTCTGGAAAGGGAGGAAGGGTCCAGGTCATGGAGGCCTGGAAAGCCAAACAGTGTCTTAGACTTGATCCTGGAGACCAAGGGGAGCCACTGCAGTTGAATGAATGGGGGGTAGGGGGGATGTGGGCAGATTCGGGCTTTAGGAAGCACAATCTGACAGATGAGCAGAGTCAAGGATAAGACTGGAAGAGGGGACCAGATCAGGAGGGGCTTTAAGAGTCATGGCTGGGTTGGCATCTTGGTTGACGGACAGGACCAGTAGTCGACTGTTATTAAATGCTTGTTAACCGTTATCTACTGAGTCATAAACATGTTGGAAGCAGCTTTGGAGGAAGGGCTCCCCACCCTGGGAAGGCCCTACACAGCAGGAATCAAAGTTTTTTTGAGTATTCCCACGTAAGAGGGCTTCGTGTCCTGAAAGCACACTGGATGACAGTCGTCCCTGGAGAATTTGGCCTAGTTTTGAACATCTGTCTCTGTCAGGAGGAAGACAGAGTAGCTGGGTCTCGCTCAGTGATGCCCCCAAGAGTTGTGGTAATTGGAGTGGAGTGGAGTTAGTTAGAAAGGGAAAAGGAGGGTTCAAGTCAGGGGCGGGGCAGGCACTTAGGAGCCCAGTCCTGCCACTGGTGGAGATCAGTCAGAACTCTTCCTGGAATGCTCCCTTTTAGAATCCTTCTGAGTCTCAGTTTTCTCATCTGTGAAATGGGGATAATCACAGACCCTACCTTGTTGTGAGGATGCAGTGAGATAATGTACGTAAAGCACTTTGTAAACCCTGAAGCACTGCAGATGTGAAGGAATGTATTACTTCTCTATTCCCCGAGGACCGTAAGCACCCTAAGGGCAGACACTGTTTTTCCTTTCTCTCTCTGTCCTCTCAGGGTCCAGCACAGAGCCCAGCACATGGTAAGGACCTCGTAAATGATGGCTGGGTCAGACTATGGGCTTCCTTAGCTTCCTCAGAGGCTTCTGCGGCCAGTGGAGAGAGTACAGGATCTGAAGACTGAGGAGCTGGGGTCCAAATCAGCCTGTCATTTACCACTTGAGACACGCCAGATTGGTCACTTGCCTCTCTGGGCCTCATCTACGAAAGGATGGGATTGGGATAGAGGGTCTCTGGGACCTCTTCAGGACTAGATCTGTGACCCAGCCTCAGCTCAGATGACATCTCCTCCCAGAAGTCTTCCTGGATTTCTCTAAGTTGTTAGTCCTCTCTCCCCATCGTCAATTTTAACTTGTATTTCTTTATCTGGGCACAACTGGTATCCCCCTAGTACAGTGGTTCTCAACCTGTGGGTCACAACCCATTTGGGGGTGGAATGACCCTTTTGCAGGTGTCACAGGGGTCGCCTAAGACCTTTGGAAAACACATATTTCCGATGGTCTTAGGAACCGAGACACGGCTCATCTATCCTTCTCCAGGTGGATCCACCCACATACGAGTATTAAAGGGTTGCGGCATTAGGAAGGTTGAGAACCACTGCCCTAGTAGAACGTAAGCTCCTTGAGTGCAGGCAAGGGCTGTTTCATTTTTCTCTGTGTCCCCAAAACCTAGCAGAGTTCCCAGCACACAGTAGGTAATTAACAAATATTTACCGCATAACTGAATCCACTATTTCTTGGTGGTGGCCCAGTCCTCCATAAACGCCTCCTGAAAAGCCTCGGGCTTTGCTGAGCCCCTACCCCACAGCTTCTAGGCTCCGCGAGCTAGACCTTGAAGACACCTTGAAGGTCGCCAGGCCCAAGCTCCCCATTTTCCAGAGGAGGAAGATGAGATGATTTGTCCAAGGCCACCCAGCTAATAAGGGGCACAGCAGACATTCAAACCAGGTCCTCGGATTCCAGTCATGGAGAAGAAGAGAAGGCCAAAGTCTTTCGGTTAAGATGGCCACGTGAGAGGTTGTCACCTGAGAAGGACCCCAGAGGGAAGTGCAGTGCTCCTCAATGCCACCACGCCAGCTTGGAGCCCCACCTTGCACCCCAGAATTTAAGCACTTCATGCATAGGGATGACTTCATCCTTTGTCTTAGTAACCTCAACACAATAGCTGGCATAGAGCAGGTGCTCATTGAATGCTTGGTGAAACACTATAAAGATAGGTAGGAGCCAAGAAGTAGTAGGAGGTGGGATAGCCTCACCAGCTCTCCCTGATCCCTGTCCCTAACAAATTCTTCCAAACACACTGAATCTTGACAGGGAAACCCAAGAAAAAGTCACAGTAAGTCATTTTCCCAACCCAGGTCATCATAGGGAGGCAGACAGAGGTCTGCAGACACTAGGGATGGGGTATAGTCGGAGGAACCCCAGCCCAAGACCAGGGAGAAGCTGCCCACTGGTCCCAGGTCCATCCTGGAGCGCTGGGACAGGAATATTTGCCAAGTGGCAGCCATGTTGCCCACCACCCAGTTTGGGGCCTCAGATCCAAGGTGAAGTAAGGAGGGTACTTGTGCCCAGGGGTGGCACTCTATGGCAAGGAACAGTAGCAGTCTCTAGGTGGGGTATTGAGAGAGGAGTGGGTTCAGAAGTGAGCAGGGGTATGCCTTGGCCCCAGGAGCATAGCAGGGTCTCTAATCCAGCTTCTAGCCCAATCTGAAGCCTGCAAAGAAATAACAAGAGCAGGAATCTTGGGCCAAAGGAGAGTCTACAATTCTACCACTTTGAACTAACAGAGCTTTCAAGTTGGCTGACAGGGGCAGGGACCAGAAGTATCTACTCTTACTCAGGCCCAAACCCACGTCAGAACTTACAGACCCTCACACCCAGGGGCAACAATCAGACTTTTCCCTGAATCAGACAACTTTGGGACCACAGAAAGCTTATGGGTGCCCAGCCTGTCACTGAGGTCCCAGAATAACACGACATTTAATAACCAATGAAAGGAGTAATGGAACCAGCCCAGATCTTCCTTTCAAAAGTGCTACAGAGCCCAGCCCTAATGTCAAGTCAGGAAGTAGGACAGGAGAACAAAAGCAACAACAAAAAAAGGATTCTACAAAATGAGCTGTTATGGTAGCAGAGACACTCAAGACACAAACCCAGAAGAAGAGAATGACTCCAAAACCTCTACAAGCAAAGCCTCGGAAAACAGCTTGGGAACAAACTCAAACACAGTTCCTGGAAGAGATCAAGCAGGAGTTTTAAAAAAAAAGAGTTTAAAATATTTTTGTTAATGAAATAAGAATATGAGTAAAAAACTGGAAGAGAAAGGAGAGCTATGAAAGAATTAGAAGGTAAATTAACAGTGTGGCACAAGAGGTACAGAATTCTGTCAAAGCAACAAACTCCTTGAAAGTTAGAATATGGGGGGCAGAACCAAGATGGCGGAGAAAAGACAATGACACGCCCAAGCTCTCCCCAAAGCCCCTGCGCACACCTTTAAATAACACCATAAAACCATTCCTAGAGCAGCAGAACCCAAAAAGGGATGAGGTGAAATAACTTTCCAACCAAAGACACCTTAGAAAGCCAGCAGGAAAGGTCTGTCATACATGGGTGAGAGCGGAACACAGTCCAACACAGGCCGTGCCAGTGCAGACTGGCCCAGCAAACCAGAAGTAGGTCTCGGAAACCACTGAATTGGCAACAGCTACTTCTGGAGCTCTTAGTCCACAGAGGGTAAGGGGGTCAAACTGGTCAGAAGATTACAGGGGTCTCTTTGCTGGCACTGAGGTATGTCTCTGCTGCTTTGCCCATACTTGGATCTGAGTCGCAGTCCTCGGTGGCAGCCCTGGGGTGAGGAGGAGCACTAGCACACCAGAGCTTGTGGCTGCAGTGGAGTAGGGACCCTCCTCACAGCTCCAGGGCAGAAAAGAGTACTTGTAGTCACTCACAGACCAGACCATAGGCCAAAAGAGTAGAGTAAACATCCTCTCTTTAGATCATACCACTTTGGAAGAACTGGAAACTTATAGGTCCCTAGAAGTAACTCTGAAAACAGCTACACAAAACCCCTGAAGCTTGGGACACTGTGTTCTCCATCCTGGAAGCTTGGCCCTGGCGGCCTTCGAGGTAGCTTCGAGGTCTAGATCTAGGAGCCTAGAACCTGTGGGGCAGACACAGTCTTATAGGAGTGAACAAAGATGGAGCCCAGCAAATCGCTAGGCTTTTCAGGAGGCACAGAAAAATTCTGACCCTAGGAAGTTACTATGGTGACAAGGAAGAATAAAACACACACTCAGAAAATAACAAAGTCAAAGCTCCTACACTGAAAGCCTCCAAGAAAAATATGAATTTGTCTCAGGTCATGGAAGAGTTCAAAAACGATTTTGAAAATCAAGTAAGAGAGGTAGAGGAAAAACTGGGAAGAGAAATGAGAGTGATGCAAGAAAATCATGAAAAAAGAGTCGACAGCTTGGTAAAGGAGACACAAAAAAATTCTGAAAAAAATAACCCCTTAAAAAAGAGTAGGCCAAATGGTAAAAGAGATACAAACAGCCAATAAAAAGAGGAATACCTTCAAAAGAAGAACTGGCCAAATGGAAAAAGAGGCACAAAAATTCACTGAAAAAAGTATTCCTTAAAAATTAGAATGGAGCAAATGGAAGCTGATGACTTTATGAGAAATGAAGAAACAATAAAACAAAACCAAAAGAATGAAAAAACAGAAGACAATGTGAAATACCTGAGTGAAAAAACAACTGACCTGGAAAACAGATCCAGGAGAGATAATTAAAAAATTATTGGGCTACCTGGAAGCCACGATCAAAAAAAAGAACCTCGAGATCATCTTTCAAGAAATTATCAAGGAAAACTGCCTGATATTCTAGAACCAGAGGGTGAAACAGAAATCGAAAGAATCTACCGATCCCCTCGTGAAACAGATCCCAAAATGAAAACTGCTAGGAAGATTACAGCCATTCCAGAACTCCCAGATGAAGGAGAAAATACTACAGGCAGTCAGAAAGAAAGAGTTCAAGAATCATGGAGCCACAGTCAGGATAACACAAGATTTAGCAGCTCCGACATGTTGAAGATGGGGGCCAGGGGCAGGTGGTTTGGGCTAGATGACTTGTAAGATCCCTCTCTTCTGAACGTAAATCTTAGGATCACCGTTCTATATCTCTTGTACTTAGAAGGGAAGGATGAATACGGATCTTTTATATTTCAGCATTCCAAGGGGAAATTCCCAGAGATGCTCACAGAAAGTGTCATCTTGCCACCAACAAACGCTACAGTCACACAAGTAGATGTGGATTGCTGGGAAGGTTGAGAGGACAGTCTTATGAAGGTTGGAGCAGAGCTGCCTAGGGAACCACTGCAAGGAGTATTGCATGACTTGAAACCGGTGGAATTTGTGAAACGCCTCTGCAAATCTACCCTGGAAGCAAGATGGAAAGTCCCCCCACTCCCAACCCCCAGATTTCTGAGTCATTGGATTGGTGGAGAATCAGCTATTCCATGGAATCAAGGGGATCATCCAACTGGGGATATCAGGACCTAGCCCAGAGACTGGCACACAGTCGACACCTGGCACACTCTTGTTGACTGACTTCTCTGAGAACCTGGGGCAATCTCTCATGCTGCCTGGAACAAAATGTTTGCTCCTGCTTTGTGGTCACTCCTATCCTTAAATTTAAGTTTTCCCCTGTCCATCTGGACTTCAGCCTAATTAGAACTATAGTTTTGTTCAAGGGCAGATTTTGCTGTTTGTATTTGTACTCACAGGAAAGTTTAAGAAATCCTATTGTCCCATTGGATAAAATATGGCAAATCTTTTTCAATTTAAATGTAAAAATTAATAAGATACAAATTTTACTTTCTAATTGGCAAGATAATAAAAATATGTTTGTAACCAAAAAAAAAAAGATTTAGCAGCTCCATTAAAGGATCAGAGGGTTTGGAACATGATATTCTGGAGGGCAAACCAAGAATCACCTACCCAGAAAAACTGAGTATAATCCTTCAGGGGAAAAATGGACATTCAATGTAATAGGACACTTTCAAGCATTCTTGATGAAAAGACCAGAGCTGAATAGAATTTGACTTTCTAATACAAGACTCAAGAAAAGGTAAACAGGAAAGGGAAATCATATGGGACTTAACAAGGCTAAACTGTTTACATTCCTTTATGGGAAGATAACACTTGTAACTCATAAGAACTTCTCATTATTAGGGTAGATAGAAGGTGTATATATAGACAGAGGGCACAGGTGTGAGCCAAAAAAGAAGGGATGATACCTAAAAAAGTGAAATTAAGGAATGAGAGAAGAATGTACTTAGGGAAAGGGAAAGGGAGGGGTAGCATGGGATAAATTATCTTTCATAAAAGAGACAAGAAAAAACTCTTACAGTAGAGGGGAAGAGGGGGAAGGTGAGGAGGAGTGGGTGAATCTTAATCTCATCAGAACTGGCTCAAAGAGGGAATAACATACATACTCAACTGGGTATAGAAATCTATCTTAGGAAAGTAAGATTGGAAGGGGATAAGAAAAGGAGAGGGGGTGGGGTGACAGAAGGGAGGGCAGATTGGGAGAGGGAGTAGTCAGAAATGAAACACTTTTGAGAAGGGAAGGGTGTAAGGAGAGAGAGAATAAAACAAAGGGGGGATATGATAGAGAGAAATGGTTAGCAACAGTAATTTTAAAAAATTTTTGAAGCTAGTTTCTCTGATAAAGGCCTTATTTCTCAAACTAGAAAACTGAGTCAAATTTATAAAAATAAGAGCCATTCCACCCATATGTACAAGGATATTTATTGCAGCTCTCTTTGTGGTGGCAAAAAACTGGAAA
>CM053587.1:326956303-326986970 GCA_028646515.1 Pseudochirops corinnae | reverse complement strand
CCTTCTATACAACCAGACTATTGTACAATGTGAAAGTATTTGCAGATCCTATACATGAACGCATGCCACCATGGCGGGGGGGAGGGGAGAAGGGAGGGGAGAAAATCTGAAACTCAAAGGATTGTGGAACTGAATCTTGTAAACTAAAAGTAAATAAACGAGTCAAAAAAATAAAAAAAAATAAGAGTCATTCCTCAATACATGATAAAAAAAAAGAACAGTTTTCAGATGAAGTAATCAAAGCTATTTATACTACTCATATAAAAAATGCTCTCACTATTTACTGATCGGAGAAATGCAAATTAAAACAATTTTGAGGTACTACCTCATACCTATTAGATCAGCTCATAGTACAGAAAAGGAAAATGAGAAATGGTGAAGGGGATGTGGGAAAAAGCATGCCCCATTGGTGCACTGATGGAACTGTGAACTGATTCAACCATTCTGTAGAAGAAAGAATTCATGTACTGAAGATCATACAAGTCAGTCAGGCTCACATAAGATTTAGCAGCTATAACTTTAAAACTATGCCCAAAAGGTTGTAAAACCATGCTTATCTCAGAACACAACTACTAGGGTTGTATCCCAAAAGAGATAAAAAACAAAAAGGAAAAGGACCTTATGTATAAAAATATTTACAGGAGCTCTTTTCTGCCAATTCCAAAGAACTGGAAATTAAGGGGATGCCCATCAATTGGTGAATGGCTGAATGAAATGAATATGATGGAATACTATTGTGCTATAAGAAATGATGAGCAAGATGCTCTCAGAAAAACTTGGAAAGACTTACATGAACTGACGCAAAGTGAAATGTACTGTGTACAAAGTAACAGTAATATTGTAAGAGGTAAGCTATGAATACCTAGCTATTCTCAGCAACACAACGATTCAAGACAACTCTGAATGACTTATGATGAAAAATTCTATCCCTCCCCAAAGAAAGAACTGATGGTATCTGAATGAAGATTGAAGCAGACTTTTTTTACTTTATTTTTCTTGAGGGTTTCTTTTTTTTTTGTCTATGTTTTCTTTTACAACATGACTAAAATGGAAATGTTTTGCATGACTACACATGTATAGCCTATATTGAATTGCTTGCTTTCTCAATTAGGAGTGGGGGAAGTAGGAAAGGAATTTGGAATTCAAAGTTTTTAAAGTGAATGTCAAAAATTGTTTTTAGAAGTAACTGGTGAAAAAAATAAAATACTAAATGAAAATTAGAATGGACCAAAGAGAAGCCAATGACTCCATGAGATAACAAGACATATTAAAACGAAATCAAAAGGCTGAAAAAAATGAAAGAAAATATAAGATATCTCATAGCAAAGACAACTGACCTGGAAAACAGATCAAGGAGAGAAAATATTTAAGAATGATTGGACTTTCTGAATGCCATGACCAAAAAAAAAAAAAAGAGAGAGAGAGAGACCAGACAGGATATTTCAAGAAATCTTAAAATAAAACCATGCAGACTTCTTAAAACTAGAGGGCAAAATGGAAACAGAATCTACCAATCAACTCCTGAATGAAACCCCCAAATGAAAACTCCCAAGAACATCATAGTTCAAACCCAGAACATCTAGGTCAAAGAAAAATACTGCAAGCAGCCAGGAAGAAAGAATTCATGTACTGAAGATCATACAAGTCAGTCAGGCTCCCATAAGATTTAGCAGCTATAACTTTTAAGAAAAAGTGAGCCTGGAATATATAATTCCAGAAAGCAAAGGATTTGGGCTTACAGCCAAGAATAACTTTCCCCACAAAACTCAGTATAATGCGAGAGCAGGGAAAATGGATCTGTAATGAAGCAGAAGACTTCCAAGCATTCCTGATGGCCAGAGCCGCAGAGAAGCTTTGAAGTTCAAACACAGGAATCAAGAGAAACATAACGAGATAAACATGAGCGAGCATTCATAAGGGACTAAACAAGGATAAACTGTTTACATTCAAATACGAGAAGATGACATGTGTTCTTCTGATCCTTATTATCATCTGGGATCACATCTTGTCTGGGAGTCGTTATGTCTTGATGACCTTAAAAGAAGAATGGAAAGAGAGAGGAAGAAGACACTGGGGGACAGGGGAAGAGAAAGTAAGGTTAGGGAAATTTATCCCATAATATCATGGTTTGAAAGCAGACATCTATACAAACAAGGAGGAAAAGGGTGGGGTGGGGAGTAGCTGACATGTGAACCTCACTCTTATCTGAAATGGTCAAAGGAGGGAAGAATACATATACACAGAGAGAGAGAGAGAGAGAGAGAGAGAAGGGTAAAGAAATATATTTCACTCAACAAGGAAATTGGAGGGAAAGGGTAAAAGGGGAAACTGGAAGTAGGGTATATTAAGGGATGGATTAATTCTAAGCAAAACAAACTCTAATTATGGATATAAAAAATATAGTAGCTCTTTTAGTAGCGGCAAAGAATTGGAAATTGAGAGGATGCCTATCAATTGGGCAATGGCCAAACAAGTTATAGTATATGAATATGATGGAACACTACTGTGCTGTAAAAATGACGAAAGGGGTGGTTTCAGAAAAACCTGGGAGGACTTATATGAACTGATACAGACTGAAGTGAGCAGAATCAGAATAGTTTATACAACGTACAATGACAATAACATGGTTAAGACAAATGACTTTGAAAGAGTTAGGTGCTCTGATCAGCATAATGACCCATCAGGCTTCCAGAGGACTAATGAAACACACCCCTCACCTCCCCAATAGAGAGGTGAAGGACTCAGGGTGCAGAATTTTTTTGGACATGGTCAATTTGTTTTGTTTGATAATACATGTTGGTAACAGGTATTTTGTTTTTCTTTCTCATTTGTAGAGGAAGGAAAGGGAAGGGAGAGGAATGGAGAAAAGGTAGATTTTTGCTGATTGAAAAAATAAAAACAGAATTTTTCTTAAAAAAGAGACACTATAAAGATGAAAATTTTGAAAAATTTAAGAACTCTGATCAATGCAATGAACAACCATACAAGATTCCAGAGGACTCATCATGAAGTGTGCTAGCCCTCTCCTGGCAGAATGGGGATGGCCTCAGGGTACAGAACATATCTAGATGTGGCCGGTGAGGGAATGGTTTTGCTCAAATGCATATTTTATCAGAAGGATTTTATTTTCTCTCTCCAATAAGGATGACTACCCAGATGGACTCCTGGCCGCACCCCATCCCTTGCACCCCAGCATGCCCCCATCCTCTCTTACTCACCAAGAGCTGCCACCACCAAGAAAAAGGAGGCAGCCACCAGGAAGGCCAGGTCAGGCTTAGTGTAGGACAGCAGTTTCTGCAGCGTGGCCCCCGATGCCTCCTCCTGCTTTGGTTGCCCCTCTGTTGGGTAGCCCACGCCCTCGCCCGGTGCCCCTGGCTCCAGTGCCCTGTGGCCTGGACGCACAGTGGACAGCAGCCACCAGAGGAAGAATGTGGCCCCGATGGAAGCATAGGTCCAGACAAAGAGGCCCCAGAACCAGGGGTCCCGGATGGGCTTGCGTACCTCAGAAAAAAGGAGCATTTTCACCATGGTGTAAATGCCCACAAAGAGGCACACCAGGGTGATGAAGGTCCAGGAGGCCCCAAGCCGCCGAGGGCCCAAGGCGCTGTTTTTGGCCACACCGATGGTGGCCCCCAGAAGCAAGCAGCTCCGGTACAGGCAGGCAGCCCAGAGGTCCAGCACCGAGTCGAAGATGTTAAAGTCTCTCAGGTCCTGAAGCACGCCCCGGTCTCGATGACTGAAGGCGTAGAGCACTGTAGTGATGCTCACATCCACACTCATGAAGGCCCCTGTGATGGCCACAGCCTTCCAGGCCCTCATCCTGCCAAGCAGTGGGGGCAAGGAAGGGGCCTAGCAAGGGACCAGATCTTTAGATCAGAGCAGATGGGTTCATTGCTTCTAGGTGAACATTGGGGTACCTGGAACCAAGAAGATGATGTCAGAGGATGAAGAGAAGATGATGTGGGGGAAGGGGACTAAGGTTTCCCATATAAATTCCTGGGTCATCCCTCATCTGGCTCAGATTTTAAGCTCTCCATGTGGACTCGGAGGACCATAAAACTTAGAGCTGGAGGGGATTTCTTAGGCCATTCAGTCCAACCTCCTCACTTTACAGAGCAAGAAACTGAGGCCCACAGAGGTTACAGGATCATAGATGTAGAAGGGACCTCAGAGACAATGTGGTCCAATCCTCTCATTTTAGAGTCTATCAGATGGTTAATGAACACTCATTAGCACTTACTGTTCCAGGCACCCCTGCTAAGAGCTAGGGATATGAAACCCCCCAAACACTGACCTCAAGGAGCTGACACTTTAACGAGAGAGACAACATGCAAACAACTGCACATCCTAGATCTACACCGATGGGGAAATAGGGGCCCAGAGAGGCCACAGATCTAAGACTGGAAGAGACCTCAGAAAAAAATCTACTCCTCTTCCACTGCTTCACAGATAAGGAAACTGAGGCCCAGAAAGGGGTCATGCAGGTAGAAAGCACAGCTGCACTTTGAAGCCAGGTCCTCTTGGAGTCCACATGTGTTTCTTCTGAGGCAGATCCACTCCCCTTTTCTGGGCCTCAGTTTCCTTATCTGTCAGATGCTGGGTTTGGCCTGGATTGTTCTCTCTACTCCCTCTCCCCATCCAGGAGGCTGTTCAGGTTAGTCAGTGTCAGAGCCAGGATTCAAATCCAGGTCCTTGTAGCACTCCCTGGACCATGCTGGAGGAGTGAAGTTGGCAACCAATGACAAGACACACCAGGGTCACCAGTAACTCTTCCCTTCCAACTCTCCCAGGGAGAGAGAGGAACTCCAAGCACTTCCCCTCCCCCAACAAGTGTCTAGAAACTCCACTTACCACCCATGTGACCTTGAGCAAGTCTCTTAACTCTTCTGGGCCTCAGTTTCCTCACCTGTAAAAGGAGGGGGGGTTGCCTATGACCTTATGACCTCCTCCTCCTCCAATCCCTACCCTCTGTACCCCTCCCCCACCCCTCTAAGACACCTGGAGCCAAAGTCTTCCCCCATTCCACCCTAGTGAGGAGCTGCCTCCGGGGAGGGGGAAGGGACCCAGTGGACCTCCATCCACCCACAAGTGTGGTTCAGAGCACCCCCTGTGGGAGGCTCTGGTGGAAGGGGAGGGGGAATCCTCAGGCAGGGGAAGCTTTAAGGGCGACCCAGGAAGTGGTCCTGACCAACTAGGGCTTGGCACTAGGCTGCACTGGAGGGCTCTGCACTGAGTTCTTGTTTAAAAAGGAGGAGGTGAACCTCCAGGGGTGTGGGGACCAATCAATCAAGATGTAGTGATTAAGTACTCATGCATGTAATGAAAACTGCTTCTGTCCCCAGTTTACTAAGGGGAGGGTTGTGAAAATCTGGACACGTCCCTTCTCTCATCTAGAGCTCAGGTCCCCTCACCTGAAAAATGAAGGAGAAAAGCCTGAAGGTTCTGCCTGGAAGGACTATTCATTTCGGAATCAGCCATGTGGTGCAACAACATGCAGAGTGAGGAAGACCTGAGTTCACACCCAGCCTCAGATACGTAATGGCTATGTGAGCCTGGGCCAGTCTTAACCTCAGTTTGCCCAGTTTCCTCATCCATGAAATGGGGACAATAATCGTGCCCACTTCCCAAGGCCATTGTGTGGATCAAATGAGATCATATTTGTAAGGCGCCGTGCAAACCTCAAAGCGCTCTGTAAACGCACTGGAAGGAATCCCAGACACCACCGAGACCAACCCAGATACAACCCTGTCTTGAATCCCCACCACTGTCTTGCTTTTGTATTTTCAGCACAGAGTTTAGCCCCTGGCATTTAGTAAATGCTTTTTTCATTAGTTTTTACCAAATAAGTGAATTCCAATTCAACTTAACAGGTATATTTTTTGATGAGGGACTGGGGGGAAGAACAGACTCATTCGGCAGGAAGGGTCCTCAGAAGCCACCCCCCAAGCCCCTCCTTTTCCAGAGAAGGAACTGGAAAATGAATCCGGCCTGGTGACCCTACACTCAGCCCTTTAAGAGAAGTGATAGGATTTGAACCTGATCCTCTGGCTCCAGGGCCTTTCTGCCAAGCCCTCCTGTCACCAAGAGCTCTTTCCAGCCCTCCGACATCACGAGGGGAGACATTCTGCCCCCCCTCACCAAAGCTAGTCCTATAGGGAATTCTTGGCTCTCTTCTCCCCTGCCCCGAGTCATCGCCCTTCTTACCAGCTTCCCCCACTCACGATAACCCAGCTGCATCTTGCACCCTCTAACCATGATACTGCAGTGAGACTCACTCCCCCAAATCTTTGGAAACCCAGGGACATGATGTGACAATCTCCCCACCCCCAATGCCCAGAATAAGCCCAGCAACACCGAAGTCAGTACAAAGTCCTTTTTCCTTGCTCTGAAGGAGCCATAAGAGTCATGATGAAAAGCACGCCCTCCCCTCCTTCCCGCCCCCCACATACATACTAAGTGAGACCTAAAACTGAGTCCTTATGAGAGCAAGTAAGGCTGGGCCAAGAGGGTGAGATCTCAAAGCAATTTCCCCAGGGGGAGTAGATGCCAGCTCTCTTCTCCCTAACTAATCCTCCTCCTTTGAATATCCCTGTTTGGAAACTGAACATAAGTAGGGCCAAGGAGACAGGAGAAGCTGGGTACCCTGGCCAAGGATGACAGGGAAGGGGTAGAGAGGCAGGGAACATGGGAGCAAGTCCTACTTTCCTGGGCAAGCCTGTGCTGCTCCAACCCTGCTTTCCTGGGACCAGTTATCTGAAATGGGAAGGTGGCCACAGTTGAGGATGGTCCCTGCTGCAGATACCTGAGTCAGCATCTCTATCTTCAGGGCCTTCCCAGAAGGCTAGGTGCGAGAGCGGGGAGTGCATGTTGGGCCCTGGACCAGGAAGAGGAGAAGACGGAAGGCAGAAGGTGGGGAAAGGACTCCACCCCCACCTGCTCCTCTTCTGGCCCCAGACCGAGCAGGCTCAGCCTTCCCACTCTGCCTGCTGCAATGCAGAGCCCATGGAGAATGTGAGTGCCTGCCTGGGGCCCAGAGGAGGAGGGGAGGCAAAGACCCAGCCTGCCCCCTCCCTCCCCTCTGTTCCCCTCTAAGCCTCCTGGGCTACATCCAAGGATCCAAGGAGCATCTCCCTGTGGCCAATATGGGGAGAGCCTTCTCTTGCTCTCTTAGGCTGCTATCTTTGGAAAGGAGAGTGAAGACAAGACTGTTCCTCTTTCCCCTAGAATAAGATGATGCTTCACAGGAAGGAAGCAGAAAGGGTATGTAGGGAGGTCATTCTAGCCAAAGACCTGGAACTTGGACCACCTGGGGTCTGGTCTGGCTTCCAGGTTCTACAGTAAAGATCCTTAACCTTTGTTTGTGTCCTGGACCCCTTGGGCAGTCAGTCTGGTGAAGCCCAGGGACTCCTCAGAATGTTTTTAAATGCACAAAATTAAATTCATGGGATTACAAAGCAAATTGATTACACTGAAATTTAAATCAAGAACAATAGTTCATGGGCCCCACATTAAGAATTCTTGTCCAGGAGCCAAAAGAGTCTGCTGGAAGTGCATCAGAGAATCCACCCCTCTCATTTTACAGATCAGAAAACTGAGGGAGAGAGTGACTTGCCTAGGCTCACACAATGAGCGTCCAAGGCAGGATCTGAAACTAGGTCTTTCTGACTCTAAGGCCTGGCCTTCTAGTCACATCTGCCTTTTTGAGTGTAAATTTCTCATTTTACAGAAGAGGAATCTGACGCCCTCAGAAGGCTTCAAGTTACTTGGTTAAAGCCAAGGCCAGGAAAGGAACCCAGGTCTCATTCCTAGGCTTTACTCTGCTTTACTACACTATTCAGTCCTACTAGGATCACCTCCAAGTGTGAAGCTGAGTCTGCCCAATAGAGGTCAGATTACGTGCAGCTCCCAGGAGAGTAAAGACACAGAAAAAAAAAAAAGGCATGGTGGAAAAGAGTGCAGAAGCCTGGCGGTGACTGGATGGCCCCAAAAGGCTGCATTTAGACTAAATGAGGCCCTTTGCAGGTCCATCTCCCCCTTCTGGGTGGCCCCTACACACACACCCCTGCCTCCTCTCCTCTTCCTGTCTCTGCTCTGCCCAGCACACTCTCCAATGAGAGCCACGAGCTATGACCAGGAGGAAATCACTCTTTGTAGACCCAGGGAGTTACAGAGTGATGGGCATGCCAGGGTGAAGGGGAGGACTGCAGCACCCGGCCAGGGCACATCCTTTAAGAAGTGACCCCAATGCCCAGGATGTGAGCACAGCCTGTACTCCAAGCTAGAGGTGAGAGCTGGCCCCACTCCACTCCCTCAGCCAGCCCTGAGGGCTTCCCATCTTGGCCTCACTCTTGGTTAAGGGTGAGGAAAAGAGGAAAATGAGAGATAGTAACTAATAAAACAAGAAGTTGATGTTCACTTAGCACAAAACTAGAGAAGAGAAACCTCAACCCTTTGGAGTACCCCTAGACCCTGAGGGGAAGATGTAGCAACCTGACTCTTGGAACGTGAGCCTAGAGCATACATGATACAAATGTCTTGGCTCAATGGGTCCTCACAGTAGCCCTGTGAGGGGCGCAAGCATGCATGCATGCGCGCGAGCGTGTGTGTGTGTGTGTGTGTGTGTGTGTGTGTGCATGTGTATGTAATGCCACATAATGCCACACAACTAGTAAGTGAGGGAGGATTTGAACTCAGTTCTTGCTGGCTCCAAGGTGAGCACTCTCTACTACACTGTTACCTTAGGACAGTTATGAGCTTTCTGTAGACCTTATCTTCCTTATATGTTGTAGGATGGGGGAGGGAGCCCCAGATGGTCTCTGAGACCAAGTAGGCAGAGCTGGGTGAAATCCCTTTGCTAGCCTTGGTATTCTAGGAACCTTCGGGGTTCAGACTTGTTCTTCTGGGCCCTGGAGGGCAAGGCCAGCATCAACGGACAGAAATGGTTAAGAGCCCATGGAGTTTTCGTATCTGGGAGAACTTTGTCGTAGCCGGAAGGGGCCACCTCAGGAAGCAGTGAGCTCCCCTCTTTGCAAGTCTTTTGGGAAAGGCTGGGTGACCCCCGTAAAATAGGGGAGCTCGTAGGAGCTGGACCAGATGGCCACTCTCACGTTCTAGGCTTCTGTTTGCTGATTTCTACACCCACTTCCCATTGCAGGTCTTGAATGCTCAGGTCTAGAATGAAGTAACTCAGAACCCTTCCTCTTCCTTCAGATGAAGGCTGACTGACTGATTGAGCCTTGCCTCAGATACTTCTTAGCTGTGTGACCCTGACCAAGTCCCTTAAGCTCTTCCAGCCTTGGTTCATAAAATGGAGAAAAAAAATTGCCCCTACTTCCCAGGGCTCTTATGAGGACCCGGTAAGATCATTTATGCAAAGCCCTTTGCAAATCTCCAGGTGCCACAGAAGTGCTAGTCATAATTACTGTTGATTGAGGCAAGCTCCAGCTCAGCTGCTGCTTCCTCTGCTAAGCTTTTCCTGGGTTCCAATCCGACCTTGGACACTTACTAGCTGGGGGACCCTGAGCATAACACTTAATCTGCTCCCCTTTAAAACGAAGGCACTGGATTCAATGCCCTCTAAGATCTCTCCCTGCTCTACATTTATGATGATTTGATCTCAATTTTCCCCAAGAGTACCTTGCATGCCCCTTCCTCCCTCACAGCCCATCTTCTAATATATTTCTCTGGGTATGTTTTCAATCTCCCCACATCTCCCCCTCTCTCAATAGAAGGTAAACTCTCCAAGGACAGGGATTGCTCTGTTGTGTCTTTAAATGAATTTCCCAGTACCTGGCACAGAGCAAGCACTACTGAAATGTTAGCTAGTGTTGTTATTCCTTAAAAGGATCAGAAGGCTGAGATATTCTCAACAACCTGACTAAACATCCCAGGGTGCCCCTCTAGGCCTCAGTTTGGCATTTTACATTTAAATTCATCCCAATATGAATTTATTATGCACCTCCTATGTGCCAGGGGCTGTGTAAGGCAAGAGAATACAAAGATGAAAAGGAATCAGTCTCTGTCCTCAAGTGGCTTATATTCCACTGGGAGGAAGGAGAGAGGGAACAGAATCACCTCCACGACCCTCTTTCCCTCTGGGCCCATAAGGTCATTTGGCCTGGCTCTTCTCCTTTACTTCTGGCTGACTTCTGGTCCCTGGCCTTGATGCCTTTGGTATCCCCTTCATGTCAGCCATGGGGGGTGGGAGGGCACGCCCAGGAGAATTAGCAAAGCTGGCACAGATAACTAACACTAGGCATGTACTAAGCTTCTTGGAAAAATTAAACAGCGTGACAAGGAGAGCCAGATAAGAGTCGCTGGGGAGGCCGTCTGCCAGCCCAGGTAGCGCAAGGACGACAGAAGCATGGGGCATGTTGTGTGGTCTGAAAAGAGACTCCCAGCTTCACTCCTCTCCCTTCCTTTGATAGGTACAACCTGGAAAGGAGGGTACCTTGACATCTGTTGGGGTATATCCCCCCAGCCTGACATGGATGAGATGCCCTATCTCCAGGAGGCAGCGGCATGAGAAAAGATCCATTTGGGCCAGAGCATCCTGAAGTCATTCACTGTAACCCATGCCAGGGGCATTTGAGAGACACTGACCTCCACACCACCAGTCCTGCCCAGGGAAACTGTCTAATCTCCCTTACATTTAAGATTGAGTCTAGGCCAGTTGCTGCTGTCCCCAAATGACTTTATCCAGAGGGCAGAAAGCCAATCTAGGTCAGCATGTGGGCCTCCCAGAAGCTAACCCATTGCCAGGACCCCTGGGGTCTCTTCCCCTCAAGACCCAGGGAATCAGCATGTCCCAAGAGAAGTACTAGGAGAAAGCTTTAAGATTATGGTAAAGTGAAGTATAACTCCCTGCATTCCTGGGGCATTTTCACATTCATTATCTCATTTGACCTGCCTAAGATTCCAGTAGGTATGAAAGGCAAAAGACTTGTCCCCTTCTGACAGACAGGGAAACTGAGGCCTAGAGGAGAAACCTGAGAGTTCAATCAAGTGATTCATCAAAGATCAAAACTGAGTCACTGACAGATCTGGAACCAGAACCCATGTCTCTTGATCCCTACCGCCATTCACTACTCCACAGTGCCATGAGATGGACAGAAACCAGACACAGAACCTGAGCTATGATTTGGGCTTGGAGGAGGAAGAAGGATTAGGAGCTCCAGATAAATGGACCAGCAAAGTTCTCAGATGAATTCTGGAGAGACCCAGGTGTGATGGAAAGAATGGCTTTTCTCCTTTCCCTCTTTCCTTGAGGCCTTCACGGGGTTCTTGGCCTCCCTATTCTTCCCTCACCTGGGACCATGGGGCCTCAAGGGTTAAAAATAATTGCAACATTAAACCGCAAGCTCAGCCCTCCTAGACCTGCAAGGGATGCTGCAGAGGGAGGGAGAGAAAGAGAAGGAGGGAGAGGGAGAGGGAGAGAGAGAGAGGAGAGGACAGGAAACAGTGTCCTCTCCTCCTCTCCTCTCCTCTCCTCTCCTCTCCCTCCTGCCCAGCAAGGGAAGGCATGAGGACCACAAACCACGGTCCGCTCCCAGGAGCCAGCAGCCCCTCTGCCCGGCCCACCTGGAGCTGTCAGCTTTGGCGGTTACCGGGGAGGGGGGCTGCCCGAGCCTGAGGACAGGTGCCGGACAGAGACCCCAGCCCCTCCCTCCCCTGCCAAGGCGGGAGGCTCACCCCGAGGGCCCCTCGTAGACCCCGCGGGGCCAGGGTAGTGTTGTCACCTTAGAGGTAAATAAAGTCCCAGCGGCCGGGCTCGCCGGCGGTTTGGGGATGCGGGCAGACGATGTCCCCAGCAGCCCGAGGGGGCAGCCCGGGGGGTACAGGTGTCGGGGGGCGGGGGTCTCACCGGCGCCCACCTCGGCCTCATTTTCCCCAGACCTCACTGTGAGGAAGTCCAGCCCCGCCAGGCCAGTCGGTGCCGGAGGGAGAGGCTTCCCAACAGCAGGAGCTGGGGGGCATGGGGGGGGCAGCTCCCCCCAGCCGCCGCACCTCCCCCAAGGCGCCTGGCGCCCCGTGGAGGGGGAGGGTCCCGGGACCCCGCCCGCCCTAGGCACGCCTTACCTGTTACCTGGCCCCAGGTGGGCCGGGCCTGGGCGCTGCGCTGCACTCTGCTCGGTGAGGCTCATGGGCACTGACTGCCCACCGCCCGCCCGCCCGGCCGCTCCGGCGCCGCCGCTGCAGCCGCTGCAAGGTCGCACGGAGGGAGGCGGGGCCGCCACGGGCTGACGTGAGGCCGCCTTTCCCCTCCCCTAGGTCCCGCCTCCGAAGAAAAGGCCCCGCCCCGCAGCCCGTCCCAACAGGAGGCCCCGCCCCCAAATCGAGGCCCCTCCCCCACAGTTTGTCTGTTCCAGAGGACCCTCCTGCCAGTGACTGCCTGAGGGGCCGCCCTGTCCGAAGTGTCCCGTCTCTCTCTCACCCTCACCGACCTTCTCCCTTACTCCACCAGAGGCGAGGCTCTGCCTCCCACCGCCCCTCCCCCCACCGTGACCTAGCGTCACCCCCAGCGGCCTAACCCCGACCTGGGGTCACGCCCCTACGCCGGCCATCGTCCCCGCCCCAGGACACGCCCCTCGATATTCCACCTGACCACCCTATTTATTCCCCCTTTCTCCATCCTCCCCCTCCCCCTTCGCCTCCCTCCCACCCTTGGTGCAGAAGGCTCTGCACCCCCGCCCATGACCTGCCCCACCATTTGATCCTTCCTACCCCACTCGACCCTTCCTGAGGCCCGCCTCTAGAGGATAGACTTTGCCCCAAGACTTCTGTGGCTCCGCCCCCCCTGCCCTTAGGGGGAGGGGCGAGTGCCTGAGTCCCCTCCAGAGCCTATCCAATCCACGGACCCCACCCAGAGGTTGACCCTACCCCTGGCCACGCCCCCAATCAGCCCGCTCCGCCCCCACCCCAGGATACTCCTCAAGTCTCGATTCCCGCCCTCTCCTAACACGCCCCATAATGTTCCGCCCCGCCCCTCTCAGCCTCCTTCAGGCTCCGCGGCTCCACCTCTCGCCCATGGCCCTGCCGCCGCCCGGGGTAGACTCCGGGATGTTCTGACACGCCCACAAACCGCCCTTTACACCTCCTTCCGGCCAGGTCCCTGCCACGCCCCCTCCCAGTGTCCCACCCCCTCCCCGCCTCCTCAGCTCCAGACTTCAGCTCCGGAGGGCCCCCGCCCTTCCTTGCCCGGAGCAGCCTGGGAAGAGGCAGGGAAGGACTGTGGAGGTCTTGGAGGAGCCCAGCATTCTGCGTGTACTGGCGGTCCCCTCCGTCCCCATCCCCAGATGGAAGCGCTTTGAGGGCAGAGACTGGCCCCGAGCGCTGGGTAGATTCCTGCAGCCCGCTGGCTTGCACGTCGGAAGGAGGAAGGAAGCCAGCGTTTATCGAGTCCTTAGGAAGGACCCAGCCCGTGCTCAAGACGCGACCACGAGAGCGCAGATTCGGACTCTGAAGGAGCCTTAGGCGCGTGTAATCCAGCTCGCTTTAAAGGGGACACAACTGAGGCCCAGGGGGTGAAAGGATCCCCGGACTCGGAGGGGGAAAGCGCTTAATTTACAGAGGAAGAAGCTGGGGCCCACCGAGAGATGGGTCTAGAGGTCTTCTCATCTAACCCCTTTATTGTACAGATCAGGAAACTGAGGCCCAGAGAGACATGACTCAGGATTCAGTGTCAATCTTCGTAATAGCTCATGACCATGCCCTTTCACGTTGGTCAGAGGTGACCTGGTGGAAGCCCCCCATTCTGTCCTCCACCGAGCTGGCAAAGTGATCTTCCTAAATCATCGGGGCTCCTATCACCTATAGGATCAGATGAAGAATCCTCTGGCTTTCAAAGCCCTTTATAACCTGACATTCCCCCCAACTATTCTCCCCACACCCCTTCCCAGTCTTCTCCCTTTATACCTCACCTAGTCCTTTTCCGAGCAGTGACTCTGATGTTCCTGGAACAAGACACTTCATCTTGGGCTGTCCCCTCAAACCTGGAATTCTCTTTCTCCCCATCTGTGCCTCCAGCTTCCTTCAAATCCTCCTCGATAAAACCTCCCTTTTTACCAGAAGCCTTTCCTAATCTCTCTTAATTCTAGTGCTTTCCCTCTGCTCATTATTTCAAATTTATCTCGTGTATATAACTTGTGGGCTACATGTTGTCTCTCCTGTTAGGACTATGGAGCTTCATGGGAGCGAGCATTGTCTTTACCTTTCATCGTCCCTGACCAGTGGTCCTTGCAGCCTCTTCCAGAAGGCCTGAAGTGAATGAAGTCGGCAGCCCCTCCACTTGGGGACAGATCTCATTCCTTGTTAGGCATTTCATCCTGATCAGGAGCCCCTGCAATTTCAGCTTAGCATCTCACCCCTCTTTTACACTGTTGTAATTTAGTCATGACCCCATTTGAGGTTTTCTTGGCAGAGATACAGGAGTGGTTTGTCATTTCCTTTTCCAGTTCATTTTACAGATGAAGAAACAGATAAACAAGGTTAAGTGACTTGTCCAGGGTCACATAGCTAGTAAGTAGATTTGAACTCATAAAGATCAGTCTTCCTGACTTTAGGCCTAATGCTCTATGCACTATGGTGCTCCAGTAATAATGATAGCTAGTATTTAAACGGCACCTGGGATGTGTTAGGAGCTTTACAGATATTATCTCACTTGACACTAACAATAATCATGGAAGGTTTGTTGTTATCATCCTAATTTTATAGTTGAGGAAACTGAGGCAAACAGAGGCCAAGTGACTTGTCCAGGGTCACACAGCTAGTAGGTGTCTGAGGCTTTATTTGAACTCAGGTCTTCCTGACTCCAGGTCAGGTGCTTTAACCACTATACTACCTTGATGCTTCACTTTACCACTTACCTTTGCAATCTTGGGCAACTCACTTAATATGTGTTTGTGTAGGCCCATTTCCTACTCTCTAAAAAACGAGGGGGTTGGAGTATATGGCTTCTAAGGTTCTCCCAGCTCGAAATCTAGGTTCCCATGAGTAAGTTGAGTAGAAATCTGGACATCTGAGCCAGTTCCACGTTTGCGCTTGTCAACACATGCTCTAAAAAAAATCCGCTTATTCTAAAATTAGCCAGAAATTAAGGAGGTAGATGTAATGTAAGAGAGCTGTGCTGCTTTTTATGATTACAAAGAACTGGAAGCTAAAGGGAGGCCCTTCACCTGGGGGATGGCAGGACACATTGTGGTATGTGAAGGTAATGGAATGATCCTGAGTACTCTTGAGAAATGATGAAGGGATTGATTTCAAAGAAACCAGATAGACCTGCATGAACTGATGCAGAGGGGAGTGAGGAGAACCAGAACTATGTCTCCACCAACAACCTTGTAACTTCCACTCAATGCAATGATCGATCTCAATTCCAGAGGACTGGTGAGGGAGTGTTGACAGGTGACAGAACGGGGTGCAAAACGGGACACACATTTTTCTGACATGACCAACATGGGGATTTATATTACTTAACTTTGCATATTTGTTCCAAATTGTTCATTGGGGTGGGGGGTGGGTGGGAAAAGGGCAGTGTGTGGATGGGAGAGAAAATAAGTACCAATTGAAAAGAAAATGGTGCCCCCCTTTTATGCCAAATCTGAATGATTTGGGAATTATCTGTGTCTCTGCATCTGTTCCATGAGTGTGAATATAACCGAGTTAACTGTTCTTTCGCAGCCTGAAGGCTGGGCCTAGCCATGGACAATGCTAATTAATACTCAAGACTGGTCAAGAACACTTTCATCTTTCTGAAAAGCTGAAAAGGGGATGAGGGGGAAACCACTTGCTTCTGAGACAGGGAGCAAATTAAAAGCTGAAGGATATTAGAGTGGGGAAGCTGTCCTCCTTCAGAGAGCCAGGCCCAGCTTTTATCATTTTGACAAAGATAACTGAAGCCCAGATACGGGAAATGGTTTGTTCAAGGTAACCAGAGCTAGTTTGTGGGAAAGCTGGGATGAAAGCCTGGGCACCCGAGTCCTGGTTCAAATTTGAAGCTCACTCTCTGTGCCTGCCCCATACATAGTAGGTGCTTAATAAATGCCTGCTAACTTGATGACTTACAGGTCTGACCCGCTTGCTATGGGGAGCACCCTCCCTGGGCAATGCCATCCTTCCACATTCAACACCTGTGGTGGAGATGTTTAAACTTTAAATGACTGGGCAAGAGAGGGAAGCTCTGGCCTGTACATGTATTGAAGCCAGCTGAATTTTCAGAGGGAGGGTTTTGGTGGGAGCTGTCACTATCTGGCTGATGAAAGCACTATGTTGTGGACATGGAAAGTCAAGGTCCTTCCAGGTCCATCCTCTTGGATGGCTGGAGACTTGTTGGACCCTGCTGCTGTATGAGCACATTTGAGCATCCCCCAGGGCAGGACTCCAGGGACCCAGTGAGGTTGTTGTTGGTCTCAGATGCTTGTCTGACCTTTCTGAATGCCAAAGAAGAATAAAATCCACAGGGGGCTGGCAAAAATACATTTTCTGCTCTTGGGAAAGCTAGAGTTTATTTCTGGATGGAGGGTTCCACCCAGGCTTTAAGGTCTCCCTCCAAAGTTTAGCCTGCCTGTGACTACCTCCCTTCTGAGTAAGTCAAGGAAGGGCCTTGTTTCAGTCTATGATCAGGGCAACCTATGGACACCTGGAGAATCTCAACCCAGTGCCAAAGCATGTCCTAAGTATGCAAGTGTTGTTTGAGTGAATGCAGGTCTTCAGCCTGGGAATCTGGCTGGAGATCATAGCTTGTAGGGCATTTAGGGCCAAGCCCAGAAAAGAACTCTCTCCTCAGGTCAGCTAAATCTGGGCTCTGCTGACACATGCTGGGCAAGGGAGTGGGAACAGGAAGAGAGGGAAAAGGACACCAGCCAAGTCCAAAGTCTTCTCCACCCTCCCCCAACAAACCCAACAATTTCTGGTAACGATCCTATACATTGATTTCTGTAGCCCGAAGAGTGTTTTTTGTAAGACCATTTATTTCCAAAGGAATTTCGGAATGTTTCATCCTTTGCAGCTATGATTTAGCCTGAAGCAAAAGGCCTGTCTTTACAGCCTGGGCAATAGCTAAAAATGATGAGAAATCAGAACTCCATCTGATTTTTACATGTGGGGGGATTTTAACACAAGGGATTACCAGGGAAGTGACGGTCACACGTGCAGAAGACATGCGGGCTCAGCCTTTATGTTGGGGTTGTGAGGGCTGACCTCTGTCTGGGCAGAACTCAGTCCCAGAGCTCCAGAAAGCCAAGGCAATCCAAATGGGCAGCTGGGTCATCTGGGCTCAGTGGACTGGGATTTTAATCTGAATCTGCCATCTGGATAACCTTGGGCAAACCCCCTTCCCTCTAGGAGTTTCAGTGACCCCCGGGCCTGGAATGCTCTCCCCTCTCATCTCTGTCTCCTGGCTTCCTTTCAAGCCCCACCCAAAGCCCACCCAAGCCCCAAGGCAAGAAGCCTTTCCTGGACCCTCCCCTCTGCTGTCTGTCTTGTGTGGTTTTTTGCACAGTCTCTCCTATTAGACTGTGAGCTCCTGGAGGGCAGGAGTCATTTTTCTCTTTCTTGTATCCCAGCCATAGCCCAGTGCCCAGCATGACCGCTTGTTCACTTGAGGGGATGGCACAGATGACCTCCAAGGTTGTTCCTAGCTCTAAATTTGATGTTTCTGGCCCCTTTTTATGGCTATTCAACCATCCCATTTATTTCAGACCCCACTCCTGCAACTTGCTTCCTGTGACCTTGGGAAAATCACTTGACCTTTTAGGGCCTGTTTCCTCATCTTGAGAAACAAAGGGGCTGGGCTGGATGACCTTGGGGGTCCCCTTCGAGCTCAAAACATGCCATCCTGTGGCTTTAAAATCATCCCTGGCAACTCTTCAATCAGATTCCTGAGCTCAGCCTCCCCTCCCTGTTTGGCAGTGAGTGAATTACTACCAAAAGCAAACTCATTTTGATAAGAACCAGATCCAGACTTCATTTCGAGGGCCCAATGGCTCTCACGGGCAAAGGTCATCACCGCACACATCTCTAGGACCCTGCCTCCCTGCCTCCCCTCTTCCCCTCCTCCCCATGAGCAAAGATAACAGAAAAGGATGTGCTCATTAAGTCCTCGTGAAGCCAGGTGAGATAAGGCTCAGCCCTTTGAGATTTGTCCAGAGGGCTCCCTAAGTTGTGAGAGCAGATCTTAAGGAAAAATTAGTGAATTCTGAGAGGGTGGCAAGGAGATCCCTCCCAGGGAAACGCCATCCTTCCCCATTCAACACCTGTAATGGAGACATTGTTTAAACTTTAAATAACTTTTCACCCCAGGGGAGCTCTGGCCTATGCCTATATTGGAGCCAGCAGAGTTTTCAGCTCCCTGTAAGTGAGTGAGGACTTTGGGGGGAAGCTCAGTCACTCTCTGGCTGGTGAAAGCAGGACATGGAAAGTCAAGGTACTTCCAGGTCCATCCTCTTGGATGGCTGGAGACTTGGTGGCCCCTGCTGCTATATGAACACTGACACATTTGAGTGTTCCCTAGGGCAGGGCTCCAGGTACCCATTGAGGCTCTGTTGGCCTGCTTGGGGAGTCAACGCCAGGCTGCCTTCCTTGAGCCCCTGTAGTGAAGAGACATCTCTAGCTGGGTCCTTTGGATGGTTCAGGCTCTGAGGTCAGCCTTTGTGGTCTCCCGGGGTGTGTTGTTGATACCCATAAGCACTCCTTGTGTGGGAGAGAGCACCCAACTTGGGGCGGGCAAGGTTTACCACTGCCTACCTGATGAGGGACCAATGGCACTGAGTTAGCAGGTCAGTGCTCAGCAGAAGGGGACTGCTTTCCCTCAGCTGCTGGTGGCTGCTCTGAAGGGAGGATCGTTTCCAATTGAAAGGACACGAAGGGGTGCTTCTTGAGCTTTTTTAAGGGGCTCTCTGTGAAGCCTCGGTCCTCTGAGCTGAAGGCCAAGGCTGCCAGGCTCCCGCCTTTCCTCTTCATGCTCCTCCGAACTCCCTTGCCCGAGGCAGCCATATTATCAATCACCTGTGGGAGGAGGGAGACTGGCTGAGGAGGGACAATGAAATCACAAAGGCTCCCCCATCAGGAACCCCGGAAAAAGGCTGTGGCCCTTCTTCCTAGAGCAACGAGCAAATGCTCGGCTGGGGACAAAAGACACCATCAGCTTGTTCCTCAAAGCAACATGTGGCTTTCATTCTAAAGACAATTAGCTGGGGAGATCTAGGGGTGAGCCCCTGAGGCAGCAGCTGGCTCCGAGTCCTCAGTAAGAGCTCAGCACGGGTGGGCAGAGTCTGCCCTCAGGGAGCTGACAGAGAGAGGTGGAGAAGGACTGGGGGAGAGGAGTGAGGCTCCAAACTAAATGGACGGGAAGGGCCAATTTCCAGGAGTGCCAACGGGACTTACGAGCTTCCTCACGGTCCCCTGCTGCTCTTGGACAGCAGCAGTGAAAGGAGGGAGGCTGTCAGTTTTCATGGAACCTGGTCCCTCCTCCTTTGGGTCCTTCACAGAAGCAGCCTGGAAGGCACAAGTGAGTCCATTCATCCATCAACAGGCGTTTACAGAGCTGAGATTTCTAGCATGTGTCAGAGCTGAGGTTAGAGGGTGGACACAGAGAGACACACAGACACACACACACACACCTCAGCTGAGCCTCTAGGGGCCTCAGAGGTCATGTGGTACAGTGCGAAGAATGCCTGACTTAGAGTCAGAAATGTCTGGCTTCAAGTCCCATCTCTGACATTCTAAGCTGTGTGATGCTGGCCTGTTTTCTCATTTGTCAAGTGACAGGGCTGGAAGGGACAGCATCCAAGGGAGCTTCCTGCTCTCACTCTACAATCCCCCCAAGCCCTCTGTGCTCCTGGGTGTCCTCACTTCCTCATCACCTGAGGCAGCCCATGAAGTGCTTGCAAACCTTAAGGAGGACAACAGACACTTGCTATATTGTTGTGGTTGTCACTCAAGAACTCAGGGTCCCCTCCAGGGGATGGAGGCATCCTTTCAAGTCCCAGGGCTTGAGGTCTGGCAAAATGAGACCCCCACCCCTGTGTGCCAGAGCTGGACGGCGGAGCCCCTCTCAGGTACCTCGGAGGACAAGCAGACGCGGCGGTTAAACATGAGGAAGAACGGTGTGTGTTTGGTGACAGGGCTGACAGTTGTTCGGAAACCAAAGACTACGGGGTCCAGATGCTCATCCCAGTCAGGCTGTTTCTCCTTCACCACACTCTGAAGGGCTGCCTTCAGCAGCTCGGCGGTTGCCTCATCCAGCTCCATGGTATTGGGGGCAGCAGAAGATGTCAGGGTCTGGGAGATGCTCCAGTGCTCGCCCAAGTGCCGGCTCACCTGTACAGGCCCATGAAAAAGGGGGAGGTTTCCTGGGCCCAGCCACACTCACCAGAGCCTCTCACAGGGACAGCGGCCTCCATCCTCCCCATGTAGGCGGCCTCCCCGCCACCCTTGGATCTGGCCCTTAAGGAGAGAGACATGTCAGGAGGGGTTAACTTTCTAGAAGTGGCAGGTTATCTGGTCCATTCACCAGGCACCACCAGATCCCCTCAGACTGGAGGGCTAACTAATGGAGTGGGACCTTGGGCCCCTGCCCAATAATAAGGAAGGGGCAGCTGTGGTCTAGTGGGCAGGGAGCTGGCTTCAGAGCCAGGAAAATATGGGTTCAAATCCAACTTCTGACACCAGGGGCTGGGGGACCCTGGACAGTCAACCCTTCTCAGTGCTTTAGGCCAATGGTGTCAAATGACAGTAGAAATGGGGAGGGGCACTGGCCCTAGAGTCAGGAGGATCTGAATTCAAATTTGACTTCAGACATTTAGTAGCTGTGTGACTCTGGGCAAGTTATTTAACCTGACTGCCTCCCAAAGGAAAAAAGCAAGGAGAAATGGGGGCCATGAAACCCTCCATAAGGATCCCTGTAGGCCACATATCAATGTGGAAAAACCACCTGTGGAATAGCCCACCTACTAATACTGTCAATGTTTTGTGATAGTTTTATTTTTTTTTGTTAAACGTTTCACAGTGATATTTTACTTCGGTGTGGAGAGCACTTGAGGGCACCATGAGCCTTGTGTGGCCTGTCCGGCAGGACATGTGCCTGATAGCTCTGCTCTAGGCAACTCTCTGTGCTGCTGAGGTGCTGATCTACATTGGCAGAGGGTCTTTCCTCACCTGGGAGTTCTCTAGCCCTTTCCCTGTCCTGAATCCCAACTTCAACTTGAAGCTTGGGAACCCAGAGCTCCGATATGTTGCTTCTGACAGAAGCTGCTGTTTCTACCATGGAGTCTGACTTAATCCCTGCTCTGGGAGCAAGGTGGCCACAGGCCTGGGGTGTGCCTAAGGGTCTGTGATGCCTGCTTCACAGGAAGGCCCAGGTCACACAGGGGCACTGTGATTCTAAACCAGCTCCTCTAACTTTCCAGTATATCACAGTGGCTTTCTCTGGGGGCTGGTAGCTCACCTTTTCCCTTCTCCCACTCACCTGAAGCCTGTGGTCCCAATAGTGCCCTCCCATCACCCTCTCCCCTGCCATGTGCCAACTCTGGTCCTTCCCTATGCCTGATGGGGCAGGATGGGACAGGGGGAGAGAGAAGATGATGAGGGCACACTGAGAAGCTTGGATCGGTAAAGCAGACCCCAGGGAGGCTTTCCATTTTAGCATCTGACATTCAAGCAATCTCCCAAGGCCTTCTGATGGAGAGACAGCAGAGGCTGACTAACAGGCAGGGAAGGTGGGCCAGACAGAGCAACCTGCAGGACAGGGAAGCAGACCCTCGGCACATCCTGGGCACTCTCTCACTCACCTCTTCACAGAAGGCCCAGCTCTGACTGCAGTATATATTTTTGGAGGCACCAAATCTGCACAAATGAAAGACAAATCCAATGGGAGGGAAGGAGGCCAAGAGTGGCTTTCTAAAGGCATTCACAAAGGTGCCTTTGAAGGAAAGCACACATTCCACCTCCCCCCAATCCCCACCAGAGGTGACCTGATGGTCCAAACTGAGTCAGGATGGGTCACTTCCTAGCAACAAAAAAAAGATGTATCCTGATACCTGTAGAACAGGCTGGCCAGGGCCTTGGCCACTGAGAGGGCATCCTTCTTCCGCAGTGGGATGGCTTCAATCCACTTGGTGAAATAATCTGTCACTATCAGGACATGTGTGTTGGCTCGGGCTGTCTCTGGGAATGGTCCTGCAGGGTGAGGTTCAATTCAACAGGCATTTAGTAAGTGCCTACTGTATGCTGTATACTGAGCTAGGTCCTAGAGATGCCAGGACAGGCATGCTAACAGGTGGAGTAACTGAGGCTGGGAAATGGAGGGAGGGAGAATTCTAGGTTTGGAGGGGTGGAAATGTTGGGTACAGGAAGTGTCAAACCTCTAAATGAGGTCCAAACCAGATTAAAATATAATTGGGAAATGTTTAACAAAGTTAACAGGAATACAATATAGATAATGTTAATTTGTGGTTTTCTTTTTTAAACATTTTATATTTTTCCCAATTATGCATAAAAACAATTTTTAACATTCATTTTTAAAAAATTTCGAGTTCCAAACATTTACCTGCTTGTCATTTTTTATAGGACAATAGTATTCCATTGCAAGCACATACCACAACTTGTTCAGCCATTCCCCAATTGATGGGCATCCTCTCAATGTCCAATTCTTTGCTATAATTTGTTGTTTTCTAAGTCAATTTGGAGCCTACAGAGATATGTTTCTATTTGAATTTGGCACCCCTGGGGTATCTGATTGGAATGGAGAATGCCTGAAGAGCAGCAACATGAAATGATTCTGGGAGAGTCAGTAGGAGGCAAACTGTGAAGCTCTTTAAATGTCAGGCAGGAGAGTTTGTATTTTATCCTACAAGGCAATAGGGAGCCACTGAAGATTGCTGAGTGACAGGTAAGGGGGTCAGACTGTGCTTTGGGAATATCAGTTTGGCAGCCATGTGGAGGATGGGCTGGAGAGGGGAGACTGGAGTCAGAGGACACTGAAGAGGATTCTGGAGGAGGCTAGGAGGACCTGAACTAGGGAGGTGGCTGTGGGAATACAGAGAAGGGAATGGACATGAAAGATGGAGTGGAGAGAGAATCAGCAAGACTTGGTACCTGGCCACATAAGTGGGTAAGAGAATGAATATAAGGGACAGCTGCCAGGCTGGGAGCCCAGGGCTTCTTCACTGGCTAGATACACAAGCAGCGGGAACAGAGGCTGTGTGCAGACCTTGGAATTCAGGGATGGATGGAGCCATACTGTGGGCTGGGCTGGACAGGCCAAGGCTCTCCTATGGTCTCTGGTATGAGGATTAGGGTCAGATCCGCCTAGTCTGGGAAGCTGCCTCAAGACTTCCCAGTAGCCTGTCAGTGCTCTGAAGAAGGCCAGCCCAGAGGCCAGTGTTCCTAAGTCTCGCCCTGCACTCACCTTGGAGGTCCATGCCCAGGATCTCCCAAGGGGCCTCTGCCTTCACTGGCCTCGCCTTCCTAACCATGTTCTTGGCATGCTCCGCATTCTGGCACGTCTGGCACATTCTGATCTGAGAAAACAAAGCCCCTCATAGAACATCGCACCATGTCACATCACTCTGTGTCCGTGTCCCTCCCTCCTAACTAGATTGTAAGCCCCAGGAGGGCAGAACCAGATCTTATTCATCTTTGCATCTGTTAAAGTACACAGCACAGGGAAGGAGTTCGAAGAGCCCAGCAGGGTCATGGCTGCAGAGCCGGAAGAGACGTCAGTCTAATGCTCTTGCTTTAAAGAGGAGTAAACTGAGGCCCAAGACTCTGAGGAGTTCACCACGTGAGTGTGGGGGCAGTGGGGCGGGGTGGAAGGCAGCCTGATGGTGAGAGGCAGGGAGGGCCTGGTCTCGAATCCTGCTTCTGACACTTCCTAGCTGTGTGGGCCAGGGTGACACCCTCTCTGAGGCTCAGCCTCCTCCCCTGTAAATGGGAGGTGATGAGACTGGCTTCAGTAAGTGGTTCTGAGAAGAACTGAGCTCCTCAGTGCCCCAGAGGATCCTGGGTCTAGAGCTACAAGGAATGTCTGGGGTGGAGACAGAGGTCCAGAGATGGTGCCTGGTCCAAACATGGAAGGAAACTGAGGCCCCTCGCGGGGGAAGGAGAGAGATGAGGGGGGGAGAGGTTCAAGTGATTTGCCCCAAGGTCCCAAAGGTCTCAGAGACTTTGTATAAGAATGAACAAATGAATGAATGAAAAACACTCACTGACTCCCACATGCCAGGGACAAGCTCTGGGGACACAGAAGGAAGCAGTTAGGACAGAACTTGTTCTGCAGATGGAAGAAAACAACACACAATGGGGGGGGGGGGTGGCAGGGAAAGACAGTCCTGTACATTGTAGGGCTGGACACGTCAGGGAGGATTCTTAGCCTACAGACCCAGGGAGACACTGTGGGAGAACAGCTGGGCCCCAAGGCTTGAGAGGCAGGGGGGAGAGTCAGCAGGTAGCTGATGGGTTTGGGCACCCCTCGAGTGACTGGCACCTGGGGGCTCTCCACGTACTGAGTGGAATGGAAGGGCATGAGATTTGAGGGAGGGTCTGAGTGCAGGTCTGGGGAGCATCTGTGAGTGGGTATAGTGGGAAGGGGAGAGAGGATTTAAGGAGTGACTTGGGGAGGGCCCACCTAGACTGGATGCAGGCATGCTCTGGCTGCTCACAGAGCTGCTAGCAGAGAAAGATTGTGGGAAGGAGGGAGGCTGGGTGCCAGGCTACGAGGATCTGGGCATGAAATAATCAACCAAAAACCATGTGTCAAGGGGCTTATGATGCGCCAAAGATGGGGTTAGATCCTGAAGACAAGAAGGAAACAAACACAACACAAAGAAGGAAGCTATCCCTGTTCTCAAGGAGGTTAGTGTATTTGTATGTAGTAATGATGTGGATATAACGGTGTCCCAAGGGTTGAGTTGCCCTTTCACTGGTTTATCCTCTAGAGGCACCCTAAAATACAGACGTGCCCTAAAGGTTGAGTTGCTCATTCTCTGGCATTCTAAAGTTTACCACAAAACTTCACCTTGTCCTAAAATTCCTTGTCTCCTCCCATCCTGTGTCATAAATTCCTTGTCCTCAGCCTGTATCCATATCTTGCAAGACTTATCTTGACCTTAAAAATCACCTTATCCTAAAATTCCTTGTCTCCTCCGATCCTGTCATAAAGATTCCCTTGCCCCCCTTATCTTGTGTCATTCATCGTCCTTATCCCGTGTCCTTATCTTTTAAGATTTACTTTGTCCCCAAGTCCCCAACCCCCTTTAGAAACCCTAAAAAACCTTACATCACTATACTATAGGCTGTATAGCTTTCTGGCTATATAAGTCTGGTCCTTGTCCTATATCATGGCCTTTGTTTAGCTCCTTGCTAAGTTTCAGGCCTGCATGCTTTTGCGTTAATAAAGCACCCTTTGGCTAAAGAGAAGGTCTGATTGAATTCTTTCAAATCTGATCCAGCTCTCCCAACCCTGAACCCCAACAGTAACATTATAATAACATGTAGTAATAGAATGTTACTATATCTTACCTTTATTACTACACTAGTTATATTATAATATCACATATACTAATAACCTCTGTTAGAAGTCTCAGTTTCCCCATCTGTAATAGGAGGGCCCTGGACCAGAAGCCTCTGAGCTCCCTCCCAGATCAAGATCAGGGATCGCGCACCCTTTCCCAAAGCCTGAGATCCACCCCTGAGGGACTCCTAAAGACGGCTCCCTCCCCTCCCCTGTGCTAACAAGCCTTCCAAAAATACAGCAAATGACTAGCCTTGATGGGAGAAAAAGAAATGTAGAGATAGAGAGAGAGAAGAGAGACAGAAAGACAAAGAGAGAAGAGAAACGGAGAGACGCAGACCCAGAGACAAGACAAGACAGAGGTTCGATTCAAGTAACATTCATTAAGCGCTAGCTGGTACTGTAGAAGAAGCTTTTGGTTTGGAGTCAGGAAGACCTGAGTTCAAATCTAGTCTTGGGCACTTATTGTGTGACCCTGAGCAAGTCACTTCACCACTGGCTGCCTCAGTTTCCTTACCTGTAAAATGGGCATAACAGCAGCAGATAGTACCTCCCAGGACCGTTACAGGGATCAAAGGAAATAAAATTTGTAAACCAGTTAGCTAGTGTCCGGCACATAGTAGGTACTTAAATGCTTGTTGCCTTCCTGGGTCTGGGAGGGGGGTTCCCTACAAGGCATAGTGCTGGCGATACAAAGATGAACAAGTCTGCCCTGGGACTGGGAGTCAGAGGACTTGAATACATCATCTGGCTTTGCCGCTTACTGGCTGTGTGACCTTGTACAAGTCACTTAACCTCAATGGGCCTCAGCTTCTTTATCTGTAAAATGAGGGGGTGTGACTGATCCTGCAGAGGAGGCCACTACAAAAACCAAATGAAACAGCTCCTGCCCTCGAGGAGGAGGTAAATGCGATTCAGAGTAGAGAGGGAGGCTTCTGAAAATTGGCCAAGAGAAGGGAGTAGCTTTTGGGGATTGGGGTGAACCTGTGCAAATGTCAGGGGGACACGGGATGGAAAGTCTATCTTTGGGAAGAGCAAACAGACCCATTCAATGGGAACATCGAGTGTGTGAAGGGGAGGAATTCTGAGTGGAAGTCTCGAGGTAGGCTCTGGGCCGGCTCCTCTGCTGCTGTGTAAGGGAGAGAGGAGAGAGGGCACCCAGGGAGACCTCGGAGGGGCTATTCCAGTTGTGCCCAGGATGAGCGGCAGGGGACTGACCCAGAGTGGTGGCTAACCAGAGAGGCTGGGCAGAAAGGAGGACCCTGTTTGGTAACTGACTGGGCGTGGAGAGTTTTGGAAAGGGGAGGGAAAGGGCTGTCCCCAAGGTTCTGGTCCGAGGTGACGGGGGAAGGAGAAGGGTGACCAGTGGGGCCAGAGATCTGTCTCAAGTGAGGTGCTGATGCAGAGATGGTCAGGAAGAATTTGGAGACGTGAGACTAGAGCTTGGGAGGGAGGAGAGATGTGGAAGCAGTTTATATAGAGAAGATATCAGAACCCAGAAAAGCAGATGAGACTGCCAAGCTGAGAAAGCATGGGCCTGCCCACATGGAGCCTTGGGAACACCCACACTTTGCAGGGGCTGGAGACAGACAGGAGCAAAGGATGCAGAGAATCAAATTCTGGATCCCCAAGGCTGCTGGTGGCCTCCCTCCCCAAATACCTCACATTTATCTGCATTTCTTCTCTTTACATTTCTTCTATATATATTTAGATATGTGCCTGCTGTCTTTCCCATTAGAATGTAAGCTTCTTGTGAAGAGGGATTGTTCCATTCTTTGTCTTGTATCCCTAAAACCTGGTGCAAGAGCTTGGTACATAGGATGAATCATCAACAAGGATTTCACTGGAATTGAGAATCTATTCCCTTCTCTGCCTCTGTCTCTCTCTTTTTCTCCCTCCCTTCTCCCCCCCTCTCTCCCTCCCTCCCTATCTCTCCTCATGATTCTCCTGTCTTTTAATCTCTCTTTGTGCCTCCCTCCTCCTACGCCCATCTTGTCTCCCCCACCCCATTCCCTTGGGTTCCTCTGGTGCTCCCCTCACCAGCTGATGCCTTCCTCCATCCACACTCCCCAGCACCCTCCCCTTGGCCCTTACCCAGTCTACCACGTCCTTGACGATCCCCAGCCAGTAGTAACGACTCTGGATTCGATGCACTGTCTTCTTTTGGCCCAGGTGGTGGCCAGCCTCTGTGAAGTGGCTTTCCAAGAACACCTGACGCCGTCTCTCAGGGTCCACCACCACCTCCCTCTTCTCTTCTTTCTTCATCCCCACGTAATACAGGCGGCCTCCTTTGGGAAATAGGTTATATTGAGCAGGTGGGACATGACATTCCCATCCTCCTCCAAGGGGTGCAGGGGATGAGGTGGGTGGTAGCACTGAGAATAGAGGCAGAAGAAAGAGTTTAGGACATAGGCCCCAGAGACAAAGCTCCCCAAAGTTCAAATCTCATCATAGCCATCAGCCATCATGTCTCCCCAGTTCCTTCCAAAGTGCTTGATCTCAAGGACCTGCACCATCCTTTGCTGTATTCGGGACACCCTCTGGAAATGGGCAGCCAACTCATAGCAGCATCTTTGTAGTAACAAACATGTTGACTAGCCAAGGAAACCAGCACGGGAATGTAACGGGACGTCGTTGGACTTTGGGAAGTGAGAAATATGAGGTCTTGCTGTTGACTCTGATCGCTGCTTCCTTTTCTAGATGTTCATGCACCATCCCTCTAATGCTCTGTTCCAGAACTCTGACCAGAAGCCAAATGAAGCTCACTGGCCTGCAGCCTACACACTCTTTTCTGTTCCGTGCCTTTTTTGGGTAATTGAGACACTGGCTCTTCTCCAACACTAAGGGGCCGTTCTTGTTTTCCTTAGTATTCCCTCCGTTTCAGGTCACCCCTCTCTGAAATGAGTGATTTATCCTGGATCTCCCTAGAAGCCCTAAATCCTATGACCTGAGGGCAGCCGGTGTTTAGGAAAGAAAGGTAACCTATAAAGTAGGGAAACAGTGAATATACTGAATTAAAGGAGGAGAAGGGGCTTGGTGGGGAACTAGCTTAGGTGGGGAGGGGGAGGGAGCCTACAGGAAGGCGGCACTGGTACAGGGGAAGTGAGAGGGCAGTTTAAGGAAAGGGTGGCGTATAAGGCAGAGAAGGCATGGACTAGAAGGGATGAAATATTAGGAACATAGAGGGGAGATAGTACAGGGTGGAGAAACCAAGGATGGGCCACAGAGAAGAGGATGCAAACACTTATTAAGCGCCTACCGTATACTCCTGGCACTCTGCACACATCTCATCTGATTCTCACAGCAACCCCAGGAGGGAGGTGCTGTTATTATGCCCATTTTGCAGGTGGGGAAACTGAGGTAGAGAGCTGTGACCTTTCTTGCCCAGGGTCACAGGCTGGATTACGACAGTTTAGGACCTAGAGTCAATCAGAACTGGGTCCAAATCCAGCCTCAGGCACTTACTAGCTGTGGACAGTGGGCAAGTCCATTTCTGGGCTACCTGCCTCAGTTTCCCCATCTGTAAAGTGGGGATAACAGCACCCACTTCCTGGGGTTATTGCAAAGCGCAAAAGGGGTAAGTGCTTTGCAAGCCTTAAAACGTCCTATAAACGCTGTAGTTACTGCTAATTACTGTTACTATCAATCAGCACAGGCTACGGTAGGAAGGAATGCGGAATCTGAAAGGGCGTGCCGGGTACGGGGGGAGGGGGGGGAGGGGGTTGGGGGGCGCGCCCAGGGAGTGGTGCCGGGCGGGGGAGGGGCGGCGCTAAGAGGCGGGAAAGCGCAGGGGCCACGAGGGCAGGTAGCCGAGGAAGGGGCGGCACGTGGAGGGACTGGGGAGCGCGCGTGCGCGGCGGAGAGCGAGGCGGTCCGGCAGAGGGGCGGGGGCGCGCTCACCCTCGAGCACAAACTTCTGCGCGTAGCGCTTGAGGTTCTTGCGCTTGATGGAGCCGAAAGCGGGCGGGAAGGCGCCCTCGGCCAGCAGGCGCCGGATGTCAGTGAACTTGTTCCCGCCGGGGCCCGGGCCGGGCGCAGTGGCCACCGCCGCCGCCGCCGTTTCCTCCTCCTCGGGCCCCTGTGGCAGCCCTGCGGCCCCGGCCATGGCTGCAGCAGCCCGGACACTATTCCCGGGGACACCCGAGGGGGCGGAGCCGAGGGGAAGGCGCAGGCAGCTGTAAGGGAGCGTCGTCCAAGAGGTGCCCACAGTCAGCTGCGAAGGTCCCTGGCGGGAATCGTGTGTCCAGAGCGGGTATCAGTGCCGGGCGCACAGACTCATCGGAGGGTAGTCTCCCTCCATTCTTGAGCCGTCTGCCCGCCCCGATGCCCACCAACCCCCGAAAAGCCAGGAGAGTGGCCGGGAGCCTCCCGCCCCCCCTCAGTTGGCGGGGTTTGGGATGGCGTCAATCGGGACTGAGGAATGGCAGGGAGCAGGTTAAAGGGGGCACGCCCTAGTGGAGGGGCCGTTGGAGACCAGAGCACGGGGCAGAGAGAGGTCAGGGCTGGAGCCTGGCGTGGAGGAGAGCGGAGGAGCTTTTAGGCTGAGCTGCTTTTGCTTGTCCTTATATCCCCCAGACTTGGCACGTAGTAGGTACTTAATAGGTGGCCAGGCCACAACCAAGGCATTTAATAAATGCAGACTGACTGACCAGCTGACCAGAGAGAAAAGGATCCAGGACAGAAGTGCAAGGATCGCAGCATTACAGACTCAGGGCTGGAAGAAGGCCTTCCCCCTGCCCCCCCATTTTATTTGTTGTTCAATCATATCTGACTCTCCATAACTTCATTTGGGATTTTCTTGGCAAAGAAAATTTGGCCATTTCCTTCTCAAGCTCTTTTTACAGATGAGGAAACTGAGGCAAACAGGGTTAAGTGACTTGCCCAGGGTCACACAGCTAGTATATCTGAGGCCATATTTGAACTCAGGAAGATGAGTCTTTCTTTCCAGGCCTGCCACTCTATTCACTGGACACCTGCCTCCACCTAGCCAGAGAAAATAGGCCTAGGAATGCCTCATTGTATCAGCAAGCACCCTAGCATACCTAGGGCGGCTGCTAGCACAGGTTCTTAGATCTGCTTTTCTAAAGGAAAGCAACTCAAAATGGGTTAACAATTTTACTTTAATCAAACATATCATTTACCTAGTTCAGGGGGAAAAGT
>CM053587.1:326894112-326955803 GCA_028646515.1 Pseudochirops corinnae | reverse complement strand
CAAGGCACGGGCATTCCTGAAAAACAAGCCTGGCTCCACAGGCTCCACGTGACCACATTGAGCCTATTAGGGAACAGAGTATACTTTCAAATCTGGGAAGGTTCTCAGAGTCAGGTAGCCACTTTAGCAAAGGGCCTAGGGGCAGAGAAGATCTTCAGATTCCCATAACACTCATCCAAGGTCACATAGCTAGTAAGAAGGATGAGGGAATTTCAATTCTGGTATGGAAAGGGATGGTGTGTAGATGGGACAAAGAAAAGCTTCACAGCCAGTCAATTCCTAATAGACCCCTGTGTGCAGTGTTCAGGGAGGACTAGCCCCTCTAGTGTGAGGGTGGCCAGAGCCCTTTTCAGGAGTGCTCACCAGTCTTTGGTGTTCACTTTCTCCTGTCTCACTTGTGAATCCAAGAAGCTGTAACATGTGTAGCGGCCAAACCATCTTGGCAGATGGGCTTGACCAGATTAAGGGTAACCAACAGATCTCAAACCGTTAGTGAGTTAGGGGAGTGTCTTACCCCAAGCAGTGAAGACTTTCCCCAGTGGAAGAGGTGGATGAGAACAGTTTGTTCCAGTGTCCACAAAGGTGACAGAAGCAGGACCTGTGGAGCACTTAAGAGTTTGTTCAGACATTGAAGATGCCAAGGTCCTTCATTGTGACCTAGGCCACCAATGGTCTGGACTTTGAAGACTGTTGTACTTTGTGCAACTCTGCTTTGTTTAAATCCAATTCACTGGAAAGTCAAGATATCTTCTGTAATGTCATTTAAAACAAAGGATGAACGAAAAACAACTATATCACTGAATTGCGGAACTATAGAGATCTTCAGATCCAGTCTCTTTTTTTTACAGATGGGAAAACTGAACCCAGGACAGTGCTGTAACAGGTGCAGTGACTGTGGCTTTTTCTCAGGGCACTGATACTGAGTCAGTAAGAATAGTTCATTACGAGGATGACGGCTGCACTCCTGCCCTTCTGAATTTCCACCCCTGAAGTATCCAGCGTTTTTTGTCTACTCCATGCTTCATCTCCTTCATCAACTGAATTTGTCTTTAAAAAGTTGACCTGAAAAGTTGTTGGGTGCCCAAATTAGTGAGTGATGTGCCCAGAGTCAAGCCCTGCCTAGTCCAGGGCCCTTTTTCCCAACTCTGTCAATAGACCCCAACTTGTTATAATTACTAATCAATAAGTCTCCAAGTTAATGACACATGAAGCTTGGATGAAAGTACTAGAGATGTTTAGCCCTGGGAAGAAATGATCCTGGGTGGACCTGAGTTACCTTCAGGTATCTGAAGGGCTGTCTCATGGCATGGGAGAATACCCTCGTTCTGACTGGTTCCAGAGGGTAGAACTGGGAGCAATGGGGGAAGTTGGAGTACGTTTAGGTTTGATGCCAGGGAAAACTGCCTAGTGTGTGAAGAAACCACAGCCTCTGGAGGTAGTGAGTTACCTGTCACCAAGTAAAGGCAGAAGGCCCTTTGGTGATGAGGCGACAATGATGGGTGTGTGACCTAGTGATATTAGGAGCTGTTGGCCTTGGGATAGCCTGCGTTCAAGTCCTGCCTCCGACCCACGCTGGCTTGTGTGATCCTGGAAATTTGCACATCCTGGACCTGGGATGTGTGTCCTTCACTTCACATCCCACAGCCTTCTTTGCCTTGGTCTTATTCCTGGTTTCTTCACCTGTAAAATGAGGGGTGGGACCAGCTCTCAGCCCTGAATCTCCCCTGACGGAGTGGAAAGAACACCCACGTCACCAGTGGACCTGGGTTCCCAGCAAATCTGAGCCTCAGTTTTCTCGCTTGTGAAATAGGAATAAGCGTTTGTCATCTCTGCCCCTCGGGGTTGTTGTGAGGATCGAATGCGCCTGTAAAGCACTTCGCAAATCTTCATTAAATTGCTCTATAGACGCACGCCTGCGCTGGCCCTCCCCCATTCCTTGGTAAAGGGGTGGGGTGCGGGATGTGGAATACTGTGCCAGATGTTTTTCAATGTGTCGATCAGTGTCACTGATTTTTCTCCTCTCTTTTGATAAACTGTTATAAGGGAGGAGGGGTGGGATGCACAGGGAAATCTCGAGGATGTAAAAGCAAACACCAATAAAAACCTATTTAGAAGATAAATGTCTGCTCTTCTCGCCCTTTGGCTTCCCTGGGCCTCCGTACGAGCGTCTGTGAGGCCCTTCCTTTTGGGCTCGGGCTCGCGGGACACCCCAAGCTGCAGCTCGGGGCTCGACGCGTAGTTCCCTTGGGCCTTGATCCCTAAGCGCCCCGAGGCTCTCCACCTCACTCGGGTTTGGGTATTTGGAGCCGCTCCCTGGTTTCCCGGGTTGGGGGCAGGCCCGGCTCCCTAGGAACGCAAGAGGTGGTACGGGGGCCGGGAAGGGCCATTAGGCCCCGCCTCCCCCGCACCGCCCCTCAGGCTGCTGCGCTCTGGCTGCAGCTCCTAGTGGCGGGGTGCCATGGCGGCGCCCGGGGCAGCAGCGCGGCGCTTCTTCCGCTGCGCCTGCTTCTGCTCCGAGAACTTCTTCCTGCCCCGCTATCAGCTGCACGTTCGCTACCTCGAGGAGCAGCAGCTGCGCCGAGACTACGGCCCGGTAGGACTGCGGCCGGCCGTTGTGCGGGGAACCGCCGGGGCCCGGGGCCTGGATGGCGGGGGGGAAGGGGCCAAGACAGTGCCCACCCCGAACTAGACGGGACAGCAAACAGCTGTTGGGGGGCAGGCAGCGTAGGCAGGAGGACCACCCCTCAGATTCGGCCTCGGACCCTCGATCTCTGTGATCCCTTTGCCTCAGTTTTCTCTTCTGTAAAATGGGGGTCCTCGCAGCCCCTCATCTCCCAGGGCTGTAGTGAGGATGGAATGAATATTTGTACAAGTGCTTAGTGCCGTGGTTGGCACCCGTAGCTGCTCTATAAATGCTCTTCCCCTTCCTACTCCACATCCGAGGCTGCTTGTGGCATCCTCCCATTGTCCAGGGCCATGGGTCATCCCATCCGCAGGGGCGCCGGGGAAGTGGTTGCTCACATCGGGTCGAATCAGTACCCTCCTCCTGACCTCAGTCTGCTTGTCTGTAAAACGACCTCCAAGGCCCTATCCTGCTCTAAATCCTGTGCTTTTTTTCTGGGAAGTAGAGTTCAGAGCTTGTACAGCCGCGATGGCCAGGTGCTTCTGACCAGCGTGGTTTGAATGAATGCATAAAACACTTATTAAGCACTTACTGTGTACAAAGCGCAAAGAAGAGTCAGTCCCTGCTCACCAGGAGCTGGCGTTCTAGTGGGGGGACCAAGTGGAGGGACCACACATACTGGAGATGTGAGTTGAAAAGTCCACTGGTCCTTGGGGTACAGAAACAAAGCAGATGTCAATGCCTCTTTGAAGGAGAAGGTTTCTTAACGAAGCAGTGCCAACTCCTAATGGGTTTATGTTCGTTAATCCACAGAACCCAGACAGCAAGTGGGATTTGTACCTATATCCTGAGACCAAATTTGAGTAAAAGGAAGGGCAGTTAGGTGGCCTAATGGATAGAGCACTGGGCCAGGAGGTTTTAGATCTAGCCTCAGACCCTGAGTCAAGTCACACTTTAACTTTTGACTTCCTCAGTTTACTCATCTGCAAAATCTCCCAGAGTTGTTGTCATAATCAAATGAGATAATATACCTGAAGTGCTTTGCAAACCTCCAAGTGCTAGGTAAGTGTGAGCCATTATTAGTAAAAGGGCATGTGTTTCTCAGACGAGAGATGTAACAGAAAGAAGACCAGGGTTGGAGTCAGAGAACCAGGGTTCAAATTCTGACTATACTTCATGCCATCTGTGTGACCTGGTACCTTAGTTTCTTCATTCTGATAAAATGGAATGGGGGATGAGAGGTTAGATGACTTGATAAGAATTTATGATCCTGTAGTCTCCAAGACCCCTCTAAATGCACTTTTGACAGGTGAAGACACCAGCCCCTGAGAGATTGAGTCCTACTGCCAATATTTACTAAGCCATGTGACCATGGACAAGTAGCTTAATCATTTTGAACTTGTTTCCTTAATGGAGGCAATAATAGCTCCTGTAGTATCTCACAGAGTTGTCGTGAGGTTCCTTAAAACGTTCAATAAATATCTGCTATTTTAGTTACAAAGGATGACTTGAGTTGGGTGAGGGAGGGGGAGTGGAGACTATATTTGGAAATAAAAGAGAGACAAAAACAAAGGTATCAATAAAGATCTAAAAAGCCCCCAAAATGTCAGCAGTTGTTGTTAAGTGTCCCTGTGATTTAGAGCAGGACAAAACTTTAAAACCACCTAATCCAACTCCCTCATTCTTTAAAAAAAAAGTTATTGACATTTTTTGTTCTTATATCACTTTCATGTCCAATTATAGCCCTCTTTCTTTACCTCACCAGAGAGTCAGCCTGCCTAACAGAATATAAAAGAAAGGGGTGGGGAGAAGCAGTTCAGCAAACATGACCAAAGCATTAATCAAATCTGACAAGTACGCATAGCTCTCTGCACCTGTGGTCCCCCATTTCTGCAAAGAAGAGAGGGAGAAACATTTTTTTCATCTCTTCTTTGGGACAAGAGTGGTCCTTCTAATTACACAGCGTTCCAGTTGTGTTTGGTCATCATTTTGTCATTCTTTCTGTCAGTATTGTAGTCATTGTGTATGTTTCCTGCTATCTCCTTCATTTTATCGATGAGGAAGTGGAGGTGGGAAGGGATTTGCTCAAGGTCACACTCAACCCAGGATTGAAACCCAGGTCTGTAGAGTCCAAGTCTAGCAGTGTTTTCTTCCTCCCTTTCACAGTGTTTTCCTTCTTGTTTACCCAGAGAGTTTACGATGAGAGCATTTGCTAAGACAGTGAAGTGCTTTATCTTGGAGGGATGTCATCGTGAAAGCTTCCATTCTTCAGAAAGATTGGTTTCCTTGGTCTGGGCTCTCCTTCCCTTTGTGGGTGAATGACACCCCTTGTGCTTTTTTGTTAATGATCTTGTTACGTTGTCAGCCCATCTTTCTGCCAGGGTGATATGTTTTACAAAGTGCTTTCCTTGAAACAACCCTTTGAGGTGGGTGACACTGACCTCATCTTACAGGTGAAATGGGGAAACGGGCACAGAGGGTCACAGAGATTGGATTCGAATTCAGGTCCCCAGGCCCAGAGTTCTGTCCACTACATTGCCTGGCTGCCTCTTACTCTTTAGCTCTTTGCTGACCTTCTTGTACTGAGCCTCTCTGAATTTAGTCAGGCTGTTTGTAAGTCTAGAAATGGAAATGTCATAGACATTTGTGAACGCTGGACCTGGAGACAGGAAAAACCACTAGCTGTGTGATCCTGGATACGTCTGCCTCAGTTTCCTCATCTGTAAAATATGGATAGTAATAGCACCTCCCTCCCAGAATTGTTGTAAGGCCCAAATGAGGTAATAATTGTAAAGTGCTTAGCACAGTGCCTGAAATAGAATAGGTGTTTAATAAGTGTTAGCTATTATTAAATTATCTAGTCATAGGATCATTGCTCTAAAGCGAAAAAGGCCCTCAGAAGCCATCAGGTGCAGTGCTTTCATTTTGTCAGAGGAAACTGAGGCCCAGGGTCATACAGATCATGTCAGAGGTGTGATTTGAACCCAGGCCCTCTGACTCCAGAGACTTTGCTTTTCCACTGTACCGTGATCCTGTCCAGTGAGGTTTATAGTCCAGTCCCCCTTCCCCCCAATTATAGATTGGCAAACTGAAGCCAGTAGATTATTTGAAGCTTTCCAATTTAGTAGGACCTCTGGGCTGGGGCTATCACTTGGGCTCATGTCTGAACCCTGGAAAGGCCCTCAGTTGGGGGTTAGTACTGGGGCCATGCTCTATAACTTCTTCTCACCCCTGACCCATTCCTTCCTTTTGTCTATTCCAGATCCTTAAGAACCGTGGCTGTATGACTCCTGAGGACTTTGATCAGGTGTTGACTGAGGTAACAATCATTCCCCATGCCCATGAATTCTTGTGCCCACTTCTCCAGAGAAAATGGAAGTCAGGAAGACTTGGGCTCAGGTCTGCCAGTCTGCCCCTTACACATATTGGCTCTGTTACCCTGAGCAGGCAGCTCTCTTAAGACTAGAATGTGCAGAAGAGGTACCATCCTGCATTAGTGAAGGGAGTTTCCTTGCCTGGGAGTTCCTTATACAAATGAAATCAGTTGTTTCTGTTGTTGTCATCACCTGTAGCTTGAGAAGGAGGTCCAGCGGAGGAAGCAGTTGGTTCAGGAGGCCGCAAAGAGGAAAGCCACTATTGCCAAATCCTACCTCCCAGTCCAGCCCCAGGTGTATGACTTACAGGTGTGTATAGGTGGGGAGGGCCCAAAAAGGCTAGTGGTGGTCCTGTAAGATGGTGGCTCCCTTGGGGTGTGAGCAGCCAGCCCTTGCTTGGGCACAATAGACTTTTAAAGTATCTCTAGCCTCAGCAACATGTGCCATGTTTATCAGCACAGACAACCTCTCCCTCCCCCTTGAAGTCAATTGGGGAAGCCAAACCTTTTTTGGGTGTGCCCCCACCCTCGCCCCAAGCTAGTTATGCTCCAGTAACTCTCTGAAGTCTTTGTTGGGGGCCGTTTCCTCCTGTGATACATATTGTATCCTATCTTACCTGTGCCTGTTCTTCCTCTATGACTCTCCATTCTGCCAAGGTCACCCCTTCGATGGGGGCCTCTCTTCAGTTCTCTGGGCCTTAAGTGGATCCCAGGTCTTTATATCCATTATCCCTTACTTATTTTTTTCCCTTGAGTCACATGTTTCCCTTTGTGTTCCCCTTGTTTAATTCCTTGTTTGTGATCTGAGTGAGCCTCTCCACTGCCCAGCCTGGCAGCGCCAAGGCGGGAAGCCAGTTGTCTTTTTAAGTGTCTGTGGTGGAGTCTTTCACTCTTTGTGTAGAGTGTGAGGACAATTTTGTTATAACCAGACTATTATTAGTTTAAACATAGTACGTATTAGTTTTAAAAATGTTCGTTTATATATTAGTATATTAGTTTAAAAAATGAATTAAATGTAACTGAATTTCATGGGTTCATATACAGTCCTCTTTTTTGTGGTTTTGGTATACTGAGATGCTCCTGTTCATCTATGATGGTTGACTTTATTGTGGTGCATAAAACATTGGCCCTGGGGTCAGGAAGACCTGAGTTCAAATTCAGCCTCAGAGACTTAACTGTGTGACTCTGGGCAAGCTGCTTCACCTCTGTCTGCCTCAGTTTCTTTATCTGCAGAATGGGATAATAACAGCCCTTGCCTCCCAGGGTTACTTTGAGGTTCAAATGACATCTTTGTAAAGCACTTTGCAAACCATAAAGTAGCTCTTTAAATGCTACTTATTATTATTAATAATAAAAACAAATTTAAAACTTTCAAACTATACAAACCCATTAATTGGGTATATTGACCTCTCTTTGTAGAACTTTCCTGTCGACTCTGTCAGCGTAGGTAGTGTTCCCAGAGGCTTCCTGCAGACCCGGCTTGTGACAGTTTTCTCTCCTGTTCACCCATTGTTTGTTCCTGGTTCTGGCCTTCCTGGAGGGCCATCCTCCCGGGGGACCTGTCTCTTCAAGAACACAAAGCCTCTTTGATTTGGAGAGCTTTTATGGTACCTAGCAAATGAATCCTTCAGGAAGCATTTACTAAGCACCTACCTCTTCTGGGCATTGGAGATACAAATCCAGACATGAAAACAGAACCTGCCCTCAATGACCTTCTGTTCTGCAAGACTGACAGATTCTGAGCCTGATGAGGGCAGGGACGATCTTTTTTATATGCCTGGGGCAATGCCTGGCCCACAGTAGTGCTTAAGAAATGCTTCTTGGCTTGCAGAAAGCTCCCTTTGGACGATGCACATCTTTCAGGAGGGTCCATGGTTCCAGGATGATGTCTGGGCCTTAAGGGGCTCCCAGGCTCAGGATTCAGGGAGAATGTCGGTGGACATTTCCCTTCTGATGTTGATTCTACCTCCCTCCCCCCAGGAGTGTTTTCTGGCCCCGGAGTTTCTGGCTGTTGTTCAGTATAGCATGAGCCCCGGTGCTGACCTTCCAGGCCTCCTCCAGCGCATCTCAACCTTGTCAGGTAAGGCCTAGTCAGTCCAGTCCCTTCGAAGATCTGCCCAGTCATGACCCTCTTTCCATGCTGCCCAGTAACAGACTGATTTCCATGATCATAATCCCAGCTCACATTTTGATGGTTTTACCAATCCCTTCCTTTAGATCAGTGCTCTTACCTGGGGCCATCATCCTTCTCTCCCCCTCCCCCTCTACGTGGAGGGCAGGGACTGTCTGGCTTTTCAGATATTCTCAGAGCTTAGCATAGTGCCTGGGCATGCAGTAAGTGCTTGTTGAGTTGTAGAACAGCCCAGTGAGGTTGGTAGCACAAAGATTGGTCATTTGTTTTACAGAGGAGGCCCAGAGGGTTGTAGTGATTTGCCCAAGGCCTTATTGGCTCTTAGGTTAGACGGCATCCAATGGGACTGCCTTTTTACTGGTGAGGAAACTGAGGCCAGAATGGGGCAAGTGATGGGGTAAGGTTTATATCAGTGTGAGCAAGATTTGCATTGGGATTGTAGGATTGAGATATAGAAGGGAACCTTAGACGTCTTCTGGTCCAAGCCCCTCCTTTCAGAGATGAGGAAACAGGCACAGGGTAGGGAAGGCCACCTGACCAAGGTTCACAAAATAACAGAGTCAGGGGTTGAACCAGGCCCTTCTGAGGCCATTTCTTGTGTCCTTTCCACTGGCCCAAACTTTCTGAATTAAGGGCACGGACACTCTGTGTGTGTGGGTATGTGTCTTACTATGTGTGTCTGTTTGACTGAATGTATCTCTGTGTGTCTTTGTGTTTATGTGTGTATGTATCTCTGGATGTATGTGTGTCTTTATCTGTGACTTTGTGTCTGATTGTGTCTGTGTGTGTGTCTGTACGTCTGTGACTGTATGTGTATCTGTGTGACTGTGTAGCTGGCTTACTGGGAGTCACGTCCAGCCCAGTGCCCATCACAAGTGGAATGTTGGGGAAAAGCCTTTGAATGTTGGTATGATTGTCATGAGCAAACCTCTCTTCCCCTATAGGTGAGAAGATGATATACCGGCTACCGGTTTTCACCCAGGAATTCTGCCAGACGCTGCTGCAGGAGCTGGAGCACTTTGAACAGTCAGACACACCCAAAGGGCGGCCCAACACCATGAATAACCACGGGGTAGGTGCAGCCCCTGGGCCCTGCTCTTGGCCACTGCTGTTGGCCCCCACTTGAACTGCCAAGGCCTTAGAGGGTGACTTCAGAGAGGGGAGAAAGACTTAGAGCCCAGACCAAGAAGGGGCCCCTAAGGCCCAGGTCCCTTGCTTTAGAGTGGAGCCAAATGAAGTGGAGGAAGTCCCCAGGACCATAGAGCCAGAGCTGAAGAGGGACCTGTGAGGCCTTTTTAGAGGAGGGGCCTGCGGGTGAATGACTCGTCTAAGGTCACCCTGGGAGTGAACCCAGGCCCTCCGAGGACAGGCGGCTTACCACACCCCAGGCCATGGCCAGCTCCTTTCCCTGCCCAGGTGCTGTTACATGAGCTGGGTCTGGATGAGCCCTTGGTGACTCCGCTCCGGGAGCGCTACTTGCAGCCCCTCACGGCTCTCCTGTACCCCAAGTATGGAGGGGGCCGGCTGGACAGCCACCGTGCCTTTGTGGTGAAGTACTCCATGGACGAGGATCAGGAACTCAGCTACCACTACGACAATGCTGAGGTCACCCTCAACGTCTCCCTGAACAAGAACTTCTCTGAGGGCAGCCTTTACTTTGGAGATTACCGCCAGGTACCTACCCCTTCTCCACCTCCACTACTTGGGGCACTTACTGTGTGCTGCGCATTTCTGGGCAGGGAGAGGGTAGAACTTAGCGATTGTCTCATCCGGCCCCTCCTTTTACAGAGGAAGAAACTGAGGCCCAGGGGGGTAAGGGAATGACTTACATAAAACCACAGTACAGTCAGAGGCAGACCAAAGGAGGGAGTGCACGCCAGGTGTGCGGGTGGTGTGGAGGCCGGAGTGCCCTGGGGAAGGCCCAGCAGCCAGGCCTGTGGGGAAGTGCTGCTGCTGGGGACAGTGCGCCCACCATCCCAGAGGCCTGGGCCTGACAGCCCACTGACAGGCCCCTCTGCTCTGCAGGTGTCGAGCAATGAAGTGCAGTACCTGGAGGTTCCGCACGTGCTGGGCCAAGGTGTGCTGCACCGAGGTGGCCAGCTGCATGGGGCCCTGCCCTTGGAGTCCGGAGAGCGATGGAACCTTGTTATCTGGATGAGGGCCTCTTCTGTCCGCAACAAGCTCTGTCCCATGTGTGGGAAGCCGCCCCAGCTGGTGGAGGATGAGGGCTTTGGGGATGGCTTCACCAGGGAAGAAGGGGCGCCCGGTACTGTGGATGTTTGCACCTTGACTTGAGTTCACAGGCTCCTGCCCTATGACCCACCAGTCTGAAAGCTCTGCCCGCCCCTTCTGTGTGTCAGCAGCCATGATACCGCAGTCCCAAGCAGGAGCCTGGACTGGGGGCCCATCACTCAGAAGTGGGCCTTGAGGATTGGGAATGTGTATGGGAAAAATTGCCATATCAAAGTGTTTCCCTAAGGGGGTCTGCTGAGAGCAGGTGTTGCTGGGATCCCAGCTGTGGTGGATGGGACAATAAAATGTGACTGCTTAACTACCAGGGCTCCTCCAAGCATCACAAGGAAACCTGTCTGACCCCTGCTGAGCTGCTGGGGTCCAGGGAGTCATTGTTTAGCATAGAATCTATACCGTCCCTCTTTGCTGCTGGAAGTGGGGGAACAGGTCTGGCAAAGGGTCGGGACCAGCATGTGCCCATGTGCCTTCTCACCCGGTGCCAAGTTGCCCTCAAGAGCCTTCCTTGCAGTAGCTTGCCACAGGTCACTGCCCCCAGTCCTGCTTGTTTGTCTCAGGCTGGGGCCCCCACTCTAGGCAGGCAATGCTGGCACCATTCCATTATACTTCCTTTTTGGAGGACTCATGCCGTGCTGAGGCCTTAGAGCTGCTCTGGGGGTCTCAGGCTCCCGGCTCATACCTCTTGTTCATCTTGGTGACTTTTCTGTTCTTTTCCCCTTCATTTTACTGAGAAAACTACACCCGGTAGGTGTTCATTAGCTTGTCCAGGGCCCCACAGCTTGGTCATGGGGAGGTTCCACACCTGCTGACAGTCTGCCAGGCAGTGACCAAGCCGGAGCACAGGCACCTGCTACTGTAGTGACCTCCTGGTTGAGTAACCCATCAGCGCCTCCATCCAGGAGCTTTCAGGCCAGTCCCATTCAACATTCCTTAAGCACCTGTCATTAAGTCACAGCCTAGAAAGCTGCAAAGGTAGGCTGGTGCCAGATCTTAGATCCTTGATTAAGAAGGGCAGTGTTGAGGGCTTTCCTAGTGTAAGTGTCGAGGCAGACAGAAACAAATGGGTCCCCTCCATCTTGGGGCTGTAGCTGAACTTAACAAAGAATAGTATTACGTATCTGCTGTGGGCAAGGCACCGGGGATACCAAGATGGGTGGGAGAGGAGCCTGCATTCTGTCGTGGGTGTGATCTGCAAATGGGCAAAGGGTACATTTGATGAATAGTGCTCCCTAGGGAGCAAAAGCAAAGGCTTGTGGGAGAGATGGCCCCTGGGCTGAAAAGAAAAAAAGTGAAGGCCTAGACCCTGGAAAGGTAGGATGGCACTGGATGGCTGAGGGGCACAGAGGCTAGACCAAGCTTAGTGCCTCCCTGTTGTCTGCTGCTGAGTAGATGAGTAAAGGGGACAGAACTTAGAATGGATGAAATTGAATTTGCAGGGGTGTGAAGGATGGATTAGCACTGTTAGCACAGTGAAGACGCAGGTCTTGAGGACCACGAACAGAACTATGGCTGTGGGAATGGAAAGGATGTTGGCAGGGAGAGGAAGGAGGAGACAGCATAGACTGCAGGGGTGGGGATCCTGTGGCCTCGATGCATGTGGCCCTTTAGGTCCTCAAGTGTGGCTCTTTGACTGAATCCAAACTTCCCAGAATAAATCCCCTTCATAAAAGCATTTGTTCTGTAAAACTTGAATTCAGAGGACTGCACTGGAAGACCTACAAGGCCACATGTAGCTTCGAGGCCACAGGTTTCCTACCCCTGGCACAGAAGTTTCAGGCTGCCAGATGTGGACAGCTTTCCTGCTTGAACCCACCAAGGCTAGTTCTGATCTTGATGGGAGAATGACTACCTACCTTGGCCCCAAGTTGCCATGGCAAGCCTGTGTAGGATGGCTAGGCTGGAAGGTTATTCCCCCCTCCCCCAGTCTAGACACAGGTCTTAAAGAGCTCCCTCATTCCTGAGTAACTTAGAACCTCCTCATTCCCTGTTTCCAACCAGATGGCATTATAGGCAATGGTGTCCAAAACGGGGCACTTACTCAAAGGGATCTTCTCAACAAACTGCTCTGGTTCCCCAATGACTTTAGGATCACATGTCAAAATTGCAGCTTGTCCTTTAAAACAAGTCTTTTGGCGCAGCCCGGTGGCACAGTGAATAGAACACTGGCCCTGGAGTCAGGAGGACTTGAATTCAAATTTGGCCTCAGACACTTAACACTAGCTGTGTGATCTTGGGTAAGTCACTTAACCCCAATTACCCTGCCTTCTCCCCTCCAAAAAGCAAAAAAAAAAGGTGGGGTTTTGATGCTTTTTGTTTTCTATGTCATAATTTCCCCCAGAATCCCTTTCTTCCCCTCCCAGAGAATATTTTTAAGACAAAAAAAGAGGAAGAATGAGTACCACTGATGAATACATTGAAAAAGTCTGAAAAAAATACAATATGCAAAATGTGTGGATCTCCATCTTCCTGTGCCTCTGCTTATTCTGTATAATAATTTGCAACATTCACTGTGTGTGGTCCTTTCCACTTAGGTTGTGTTTTCTTGGCTCTGTTGTCTTCACTCTGCCTCAGTTCACGTACATCTTCCTATACTCCGTATTCATCACATTCATCGTTTTATTTCTTCCTTTTAAAATTTCTATTTGGGTTAGGTTTTATAACAATTCCTCGTTACAGTAGCAAGTATACAGAATTTGTAAATGAGCACATACACACATAGTTTGCTACAATAAGTTTGGAGACCATCCATTGTACTAGTGAGCAATCAGGGCAAAGTGGACAGACAGCTGGCCTGAGAGACAACACTTGACAACTACGATGGCCATTCCCTGGCCAAATTCCTGCGATCCAAGATCCAGAGTTGGAAGAAATCTCAGGATAAGACCTAGGGTTAGGGTTAGGGTTAGGGTTAGGGTTAGGGTTAGGGTTAGGGTTAGGGTTAGGGTCTAGAGCTGTGATTTCACCGGTGTAGGATAGGGAGTTTCCGAGTTAGGAAAGTCCCTCTACCAATACAGATAATCATTTTCTCTGAAATAATCCTAGAGAGCTACCTGGGGGGCAGAGGTAAGATCATTTGCTCAAGGTCATGAGTCAGAGATGGGATTTGAATCCGGGGCTTTCTGACTCCAAGATCAGCTCGACCTCTATTCCTTTCTGCCTTTTAGGGAAATATAAGCCAAAGTACTTGTGAAGTCTGAGGATAAGGATAGTTTAACAGGCTGGGCATTCCAGGCATAGGGAAGAGAGTGGACAAAGGCATGATGGGAGGCAGTTTCTTGTTTGTCTGGAGCATAGTGTTTGAGGGGGGAGAGAGGAAATAAAACTGGAAAAGCAGAGCAGCACCAAACCCGAGGGCATTGAATGCCGGTAATGCAGAGGTTGTCAACCTCTAATGGGTCACGGACCCCTGTAGCCGTGGGGTGAAAGCTTTGAAATCTTGGTCAGAATCATGTTAAATGCACGGAGTAAGACACAGAGGATTACAAAGGAAGCCAAGAAGACTGAACCGAGGACGTATTAGCCCCAGTATCTGTGCCGGACCGGGTGAAGAACCCCAGCTTTGACGCGTGGTGCTCCTTGGTTACACAGCACGCGCCGCGCGCACGGAAGACCCGGGAGAGCAGGGGCATGTGGTGCCAGGCATCCTCACCATGGCCGTTTAACAGGAGGAAACTGAGGCTCAGAGCCTTGCTTAGGGTCGCGCAGCCCAAACCTCCAGGTTTTCAAGTCCAGTCCAGGAGCAGCGGGCATTTATACGGCTTTTTAAAGGTTTGCAAAGCACTATACGCGTATCTGATCCTCACAACAGCACTGGGAGGTCACTGCTATCCTAGCCCCATTTTATAGGTGTGCAAACTGAGGCAAGACAAGGTGAAGTGGTTTTCCTCGAGCTCAGGAAGCTAATAAGGGTGGTGGAATCTGAATTCAGGTCTTTTCAATCAGCGCTCTGTCCACTGCGCCATCTAGCCGCGGAACTCGGGAAGTCAGTTTTCCTCCCTAGCTACCAGGCCCGGGCCCTGGCCCTCGAGCGCCCCCTGGCGCCCGGAACTCAGTTCCACGGCGGCTCCCTCCCTTTCAGGAAGTTCTTCGAAGGACCGGAAGTAGGAAAAGGACTCTGCCTGTGGCCGCCCTCAGATCTCGAGCTGGCTCCGCGGGGCCCCCGGCGGTAGTTTTTCCCGATGGGTCGTTAGTAGCGCGGACAGCTGAGTGAAGCAGCTCCGGGGTGTGCCCTCCAGAGGCGGTGAGAACTTCGGGGCGAGAGGGGCGCGGCCTGCTCTGGTAACCCGGGCCTTACCGCGCTGGGGGAAGGTCTTCTTTGGGACACCGACCCTCCAGGTGGGGGGAGGAGGGAGCTTCCCGGAGGGCGGCCCGTTGCGCTTGCGCAGATGATTGCCCTAGGAGAGCCCGCCCCCCCCGCTTGGAAGGGGGCGGAGCTCTTAAAGGAACAGCCGAAAATTTTCCTGATCCCGGTAGAGTCGGGACTGTAAGCTCCAAGGTCAGATTTGGGATTGTTCCCGCCTCCCCCAGCCTTCGCCATTGGGAGGGGCGTGGCCGGTTCCCTTCCTTCCCCCCCCCCCCCCCATCTAGGCCCCCTGGTTCTGGTGGTCTCGCCTTTCGCCTGCCTGCATGCTGTCCTGGGTTCGAATGCTACCCCCGATTATTTCTGGTCCTGTGACCTCGGGCCAGTCACCTGACCTCTCCGAGGCTCAATTTCTAACCTGTAAAATGGGGATGATAATAGCACCCCATTCCCGGGGCTTTGGTGAGCCCCGGGGAGAGATAATAGAGCGAAAGGTCCAAGGCACCGTAAGTAAGCCATGGTTGTTACCTGTGGTTGAGTTAGGAGAGAGTTGTTGGAACTGGGAAGAGCTTGTTTCAGTTCAAGCACGTACTGAGCACCTGCTGTGTGCCAGGCACAGTTTGTCAGCAGGGATATGGTAAATGAGCATTTATTATGCCTGCTGCATAACAGGCACAGAGGTGACCCACAGGCATTTATTAAACGCCTATTCTTTGCGGGGATATGACAGTCCATAAGCATTCATTAAGCACCTATTGTACCTCTGGCTCTCCTGCCGGGGAGTGGGAATACAAAGACGACCTTCTGTGGTTATTAAGCACCTGCTGTTTGCCGGGCTCTCGGGTCATGGGGACAAAGGAGCCTGCCTCCCCTGCACTGAGGGTACTGACAGCAGATTGAACGGCCTGTGCCCCTGAGCCCGCATGGGGCTGTGCCTGCTTTGCTTAGGGTTCCATGGCTCAGTGCTGGCTCTGGCATACAGCAGGCGTGCAATAAATGCTTGTTAACTGACCATCTATGGTGCTGGAGATCTGGGGGGGCAGGGAGCCGGGGTCTGTGATCTCACTGGCCGAAAGAAGCCTTCCTCGGAGGCGAAGCCGCCAGTGCCTCCTGTGCAGCCTCAGCCAGGGAGTGGAGAGCTGGGCCAGGACACTGAGCTGGAGTCACTTGGTCAGGGTCTCACAGCCCGGCTGAGCGCTGCGTGAGGTGGGAGGAGAGGAGGAGAGAGCGAGACACTGACGGCTCAGATGTAGGAGGAGCAGCAGGAGAGACAGAGGAGGCGTTCTCAGAGGCCCTGGCTGTGGGGAGGGGGCCGCCTCCTTGACAGGCTGCTTAAGAAATGAGAAGAGGCTACCGGACTTGGGGTGCAGAGACAGACCCCGTTTACTTCTACAGGGGCTCTTCAGCTGAGCTTGCCGAACCTGTTTTTAAGCTGCCTTAATAGCTCTTTTCCAGTATAATCAGTTTCCTTTGTAAACCTATAGATTTCATTTTATGCATTGAGAAACAGCCCTGGGCCCAGTCCCCCTCTCCCTGCCTTGCCCCTGCCTGTTTGGAGGGGTGCTCAGGTGTGATTCTGCTGGCCTTCCTCATCCAGCCTCACTCTCCAAGCCAAGGCCACTAATTGCCCCAACCCCTTTTGCTTCTGTTTGGGTCTGTTCCCCATCCCCATGCCTCCCTCCCCAGGCCGCTGCTGCCATAGGTATGTTGTCTGCTCCTCTAGGGCAGGGCTTGCTTTCCTTTTGTGCCTGACACTCAGTAGGTGCTTACTAAATGCTTTTTATTTATCCCTCCCGTTCATTTCTCTCATTTTCCCTTCACTGTTAAACTGTACTTGCTCTTTCCTTTGCCCCCTGTGGCCTTTCTCAGTCCTCAGCCTCCGCCAGCTTTGAGCCTACCAGCCTCCTGCCGGCTCAGCTGGGCTCTGTCCTGCTACTGCCTTTCTTGGGCTCCTTCATGGGGGTCCCATCCAGGCTTGGGGACCCAGTGAGACATGAGGTCTTTGAGCTCAGTGGGCTTCTTCCCCCACCTGTGGCTCTGCCCTGCTCCTCTCTTGGGTCATGTATCCTCTCTCTGAAGGACCTTCGAGGCAGGACGTACACTCCCTTCTCTGGGTCCTGAGCTCCACTCATGGGCAGAACACCCCATCTGGCTGTTTTAGACTTCTCCTTCCTGCCTCCCCAAAGCTCCCTTTCTCTCGAGGGCAGTCTGCCCTTAGTTCCCGAGGGTGCGTCCCCTCGGGCTCATTCTCGAGCCTCTGGCCCCATGTTATTGAGTCAGCTGCAGAGCCTCAGTCTCCTCATCCCCCAGTGCTGGGCAGGGGCCTCTTCAGTCAGGGTCAGGACGGGACCCTGGGCCACTTAGCCTAGCCCTCCTCTGTGGAGGGGGAAACTGAAGCTGGGGGGGTGAGGTCACAGCACATTAAATGGCCCAGGCCTCCTTCCTCTCCTTTGCAGCACCGGACTTGAAATCAGGAATACTTGGGTTCCTCTCCTGCCGCTGACACTGATTAGTTGTGGGACAGGGCCTCAGTTTCCTCATGTGTACAGGATGTATTGTCTGTGCCCTGGGACCTGACATGCTTCTTTTCCTTTCCAGTTGTCTCAGGCATGGCCCATGGCCGGTCCCACAAGCGCTCCAGGAGCTGCAGCCACAGCCGCAGCGGCTCCCATGGGCCACCAGAGCATGGGGAGAGGAGGAGGAGGAGGAGGAGGAGGAAGAGCAGTAAGGACAACAGGAGGAGCCCGTCTGCCTCGGGCTCTCAGGGCCCACGGAGCAGCATGGCCTCCAATGGGGAAGGTGAGGAGCCAGAGCCAAGGGTCTCTTTAGGCACAGGGCAGGTGCTAGGGATGCCCCACCCTCAGGGAACTTGCATTCTGCTGGAGTTTTACAAGGAAGTATAATGTAAGGAGAAGCAAGGTGGGAACTGAGGCAGGAGCAGGGAAGGCTTCCTGGAGGCGGGGGCACCTGAGTGAGACTGGGAGGACGATATAAATGAGGAGAGTTCTGCAGACAGCCTGTGCAAAGGCTTGGAGGTAGGAGGTGAAAAGTGTGCATGAGGGACCCTCAAAAGAGTCCTCTTGGGCTGCCCTCTGGGGATTGAAGGAAGGCCTCCTGGCTGGGCTGAGTGCCCCATAGGGATGCCCCGATTAGCCTGTGTGGGAGGCAGGGCTAAGGGGCCAGTCTGCAGCCACTCTCTTCTCCTTAGGTGCCCAGCTAAATGCCATGGCTGTGGGCTCCTAGCCTGGGCTGGCAGGAGCCTTAGGCATCGCTTAGTCTGATCTCCTCCTAGGACAGAGGGAGATCCAAGGTCCAGAGAGATTGTAGGAGTGTAGACTTGGAGCTGAGAGGGCCTTGGAGGCCACTGAGGCCAGCTCCCTCTTTGATAAGGAAATATAAGGAAACTGAGCCTGCCCCAAGAGGGTCACAGGTACTGAGTGGCCGAGGTGAGATTTGAACCCAGGGCCTCAGATCCTCTTCCTACGGCAGCCACTGCCTCCTCTTCACAGCTCAGTATCAGGAGATCAGTCAGAGAAGCAGGATCCCCATTCAGCGTGGAGGCCATTGGAACGGCCTCTGTAGTGTTCAGAGGATCAAGGGTAACATTTTAACTTAAAAATCTCCAGGGGAAGAGGGTCTGTTCAGGCAGGTTCAGTTGCTCTGCTTGACTGCCCAGCTCCTGGATCTTAGTGGCAGGGGTTAGCATCCCATGGCCCACTTTCCAGTGGTGAAATGTGGTATCATTTAGGCCTGCAAGAGGTTTGGGTGGGCAGAGTGTGGGGGATAAGGAGAGCTCACCTTCCTTGTTGAAGGAAGGAGAGGAGGGAGGGAGGGAGAGAAGGAGAAAAGGGAAGGAAGAAAGAAGGGAGAGAAGGGAAGCAAGAGCAAGACCGGCCGTGCTCTCTTGGGGGCCATGACTGGCGTTACAGGCACCCGCACAGGTCTGGCTTCTTGTGCTGGGGAAGGGGGGGGAGGTGGACCTCGCTCAGGCCATGTCTCCTCAAGCTGGGCCTTCGTGTTGTGGGCTCCCAGGGGCTCTGAGGAGGCTCCTTCATTGGTTCCCTCTCCTCATGTGCAGAGAGAAGCAGGGACAAAGCCCGGAAGAGAAGGCGGCCCAGGTCTTCCTCTTCCTCCTCTTCTTCCACCTCTTCTTCCTCCTCTTCCTCTTCCTCGGGGGCCTCCAGTGGGGGCAGGAAGAAGCATGGGAAGCACAAGGATAAGAAGGGCTCAAAGAGGAGGGCAAAGAAGAAGCTAAAGAAGAAGAGGAAGAAGAAGGAGAAGGAGAAGGAGAAGGCAGGCAAGGCCAAGGCGGTGGAGGAGATGCCGGGCCCCTCGCTGGACCAGTGGCGGAAAGAGCCCCTTGTGGAGAGCGGCCCAGGTAAGAGGGCTTAGGGCGGTCCAGGCCAGATGAGAGGCTCGGCTTCTCCTGGGGAGCACAGAGGGGGTGCTGGCCAGGCCAGGAAGAAGACGAGCTAACATTTATGTGGCACATCTGTGTTTGCAAAGTGCTTTACCTTCGTGATCTCATTTGATCCTGGATCCAGGAAGCTTCTGCCTCTGACCCATCCTGGCTGTGTGGCCCTGGGCAAGTCGTTTAAACCTCTCAATGACCTGGGCTTGGGGCAGAGAAGGTGAAAGCCTGCTTTGTTAGAAGGAGTTTCCTTATCCAGGAGTATACTCAGACCATTCACGTCACAGGTCTTTATCCCTCTCTTTGACATGAACAAACACAACACCTGAGACTGAGGGTATATGCAGTCTTTCACACCCCTAGTCCCCCCACTGCTTTTTCTTTTAAAATTTGTTATTTTTAACACTTAAAACATTTAACAAAAAATTTTAAATTCCAAATTCCCTCCCCTCCGGCCCCTCCCCCACCCAGTGAGAAGGCAGGCAATATAGTATCATTTATACATGTGAAATCATGCAAAACGTTTCCATGTTAGCCCTGTTGCAAGAAAAAAGAAAGAAAATAAAGTGAAAAAATTATACCTCAATTTGTACTCAGAGTTCGTCAGTTCTCTCTCTGGAAGTTGATAGCATTTTCATCAGAAGTCCTTTGGAATTGTCTTGGATCATTGTCTTGGTCAGATTAGCTGAATCTTTCACAGTTGATCCTCATGACAATATTGCGGTTACTGTATATAATGATCTGGTTCTGCATCCTTTGCTTTGCATCAGTTCATATAAATCTTCCCAGGTTTTTCTGAAACCATTCCCTTCATCATTTCTCATGGCACGATAATATTCCGTCACAATCATATACCACAGCTTGTTCAGCCGTTCTCCAGCTGATGGGTATCCCCTCAGGTTCCAGTTCTTTGCCACCATGGAAAGAGCTGCTCTGAATCCTTTGGTAGACAGAGGTTCTTTTCCTACTTCTGCAAAGGCTACATTTTCTCCTCCCTTCTCCAGGACCAAACTGGTGGTTATAATCACTCCCTGTACGGTTTTTGGTTGATTTTGTTTGTTCCACCTACGTTGTTGTAACTATGTTTTTGGTTCTGTTTACACCTTGTTTGGCAAAGGCCTCCCATGATTTAAGATTTTTAAAATTTTGTTTTTATATCATCTTCGTTTCCATATAAATCCCACCCCCTCCTGATGCCAGAGTCATTCCCAGGTGACAGATATAAAGAAAGAGAAAAGTCCTGCCCAGAACTTGAATCTGACAGGATGATCAGTTCTTTTGCACCAAAAGCCCCCTTTCTGTGCTCTGCAGAGAACCTTGAATTGCCTTTGAAAGATGAGGAACCTCATGATTTCAGAGTTGGGGTGGCAACCCATCTGGGGAATCTTCTGATGCCAAACCAGGCAGTGTAGCCCAGCCTTAGCCTCAGAGTTTAATTCCCCAGGCCCTGGGGAGTGAGATAATATCTGTAAAGTACTTAGCACACATCCAGCACACAATCAGCCCTTAATAATTGTATATTCCCTTTCCCCTTCCCCTTGGGCCCATGAATCAGTTGGCTCTGGGTGACTAGAAGGCCGAGGACCTTCCAGGCCAGACTCATTGCAGACACGGGACTCTTCGCCTGCACTTTGCTGAGTGAAGAGCACATGCTCACTCACTGTCTGTGAAGCACATGCCCTCCCTCTCCCTCCCAGGTGGGGTTCCTGAGGTGTCTTGTCCCCTGACCCCAAGTCCAGGGCTCTGCCTTCCTGGGCAGGTTGGGGAAGGCCCTGTCTGGCTGGCACTGATCCCTGCTCTTTTCCGGGACTGGGGCTTAGTACTGACAGATGAACAGAAGTCCCGCATCCAGGCCATGAAGCCAATGACCAAAGAGGAGTGGGATGCCCGGCAAAGCGTCATCCGCAAGGTGGTGGACCCTGAGACAGGTCGTACGAGGTAGGGGCGTTTCAGGGGCAGGAAGAAGCCCTCAGGAGCTGGGGCCCCTCTGCCAGCTTGGGCTCTGGGCCCAGCTCCAGCCCATGCTGGGGTGGGAAAAGAAAGGAGCACGCCCATTCCCAGCCACCTCCCACCTCCTCCAGGACCTGTCTCTCTTTCCCTCTCCCCTCCCCATGTGAGATTCCACGATCGAGTCCCAGCTTATTCCAGACAGCAGCAGGGGCAGTAGACATTGGCTATTGCCCTCGATTCCAGCTCCTACTTGAAATGACCTCTGGTTTGTCCCTCCATGCTGTGGCTGTAGCTGAGAAAGCAGATAATGGCCTGGGCACCCAAAGCCCTGCTCCCCTTGTAGCTTCAGATTCACCAGGCAGGTCCTGGCACCTGCTGCCTGAGCCCATAAAAGGGGTGGCCTTGGAAGGCACAGGCTTGAGAGCAGACCTGATTCTGGACCTGGAGGGGGACGAAGGACCTGATGGAAGCTGCCTTTGCCTCTGCTGTCAACTCCAGGGTGGTCTTGGGTGATTCACCTGACCTCTCAGGTCAGGTGATGTGGTCTTGGTTTCCCTGTTGATGAAATGATTGGGCCTAGGTGGTCCTGGAAAGTCCCCTTTGGTTCTGATCCCACTCTGCTCCCCTGCTGGGATGTCAGGGTCCAGTCTTGCCTCACTGGATGGAAAAGAGGAGCTTGAATGCACTACTTGCCCAGGGTCACCTGGCTGGTAAATATGGGTTTGGAAGCTGGGGCTTGTGCTAGTACTCAGTCTGACCATCCCAGGACAACAGGCTCCTTCTCCCAGGGCCTCGTCCCTGTCTTGCCTTGCCCCTTGGAGAGGTGAGAGGGAGGCAGTGCTGAATAGGACATACCATGGGACCGCTGACATGACTGAAGTCGTGTTCAGAGCTGGGTACTTGCATTCGATCCTTATTGTCTCAGAAATCCCCCACCCCCTGCCCAGCCTACCACAGATCTGGGCCTGCTGCCTGCCTTCTTTTCAGCAGGAGGGAAGGAAGGCCCTGTGTGCCCTGGGAGGCCCCCTCCCCACTGCTTCGATGTAGGGAAAGGTACAAGGACGCCCACTGAGACAGTGTATCAGGAAGATCTTCCCAGTGTGGAGTGGGCTGCCTTGGCAGGTTGTTCCTCTCACAGCGGGGGAGTCTTAATGAAAAAACTGAATGGGGGGGGAGATTCCTTTTGTGCATGGATTAGACTAGATGCGGGCTGTAGGCCAGTGATCCTTTGATTCAGATCCTTTCCTGAGGTCCTGGTCCCCCTGGGGGAGAGGCTTCTTGCCTGTCCTTCCATTTTCCTCTGTCCCAATGGCCCCCAACCCAGGCCTCAGGGTCACCCATCCACTTGACCTGTTCTTCTGTTCTAGACTCATTAAGGGGGATGGAGAAGTTCTGGAAGAAATTGTAACCAAAGAGAGACACAAGGAGATTAACAAGGTAGTAGCCCCTCCCCCGGCTGCCCAGCGCCCAGCCTCTGCCCACTTCAAGGGTTCCATCTCTTTTTTTTAAAAGGTTTTTTTTTTCTTTTTGGAGGGGGGAGGGCAGGGCAATTGGGGTTAAGTGACTTGCCCAAGGTCCCACGGCTAGTAAGTGTTAAGTGTCTGAGGCTGGATTTGAGCTCAGGTCCTCCTGACTCCAGGGCCAGTGCTCTCTTCACTGCCACCTAGCCACCCCATGGGTTCCATCTCTTATCTGCCTGTTTATTTCCTCTAGCAAGCCACGAGGGGTGATGGGCTGACCTTCCAGCTTCGAGCAGGTCTGTTGCAGTAAGACCCCCAGCCTCCTTCCTTCGACCTCCTGGTCCCCTGTGCCTGCCCCCAGACTGCTGGTCTCCTTGGACTTGGGGGGCTCCCTGGGAGGGTAGCACTGGCTCACCCAGATGAGGGGAATGGTTCCAGCTTGACGATGCTGGGCATTATTGCCACTCTGTCCACTAAGAACAACTGCCTAGGCCAGTGTGGGAAGAGGGTTTATGAGCTCAGGGACTGGCCCAAGCAAGAAATGCATGTTGACGCCCACCAACAATCCAGGAGACTTGGACTGTGTCTGTGTTTTCATTGTCTTCTTCTCCTTCCTGTAGGGGGTACCTGGGGTGGGGGAGTGTAGGGTCATCTGACCAGTCCTGGCTGTTCTTGCCCCCAGGCTTAGGCCTGTCTAAGAAGCCGCCACACAAGGAAAGGCAAGTGGCAGCCAGGCCTTAGAGGCTGGGCTTCAATAGAAGGGGAAGGGGCAAGGGCACCCTGACTTGGTGGTGCCTTGGCTGCATGAATCCAACTCTTGTCCCTTCTGTTTCTAACCAGCGCGTTGTCCTGACAATAAAGCCCTTCCCAGCCTCAGGCTTGTGTCTGGTCTGTTTGCTGGGAGTATTGGGCATAATTCTAACGCTGAAGATTTTTGTCATTGGATCCCAGACAATAAAAGATGTTTGGGGAAGAACCCATTGTGGGGGGAATCTGTGTATTTGGGCTAGGGTGCCACAGGATTCACAGGCAGAGATGTTGGGGGTCAGGGCATTAGTGGTATGAGCACTCTAGTTCTGGGGGTCTCTGCTTTCTCGTTTACTTTCTGCTGCCAGAAGGCACCTCCACACATGTCTACACTTTGTCCTTGCTCAGAAGTGAATGTTAGCACAGGAATGAGGGCCATAGGGATGGGACAGGATGGGACAGCCTACTGGCTAACCTCCTAGTCCCTGATTCCTGGGTTGCTGTCCAACGTACCAGTGAAGAGACTCAGGAAAGAAGCCTTCCCTTTATTCATGTAACATACAGTGATATTGTGTACAGAGTATACACACCCAGGCATTGAACAACGCACTGACAGACAGCAAGGAGAAATAAATGGATGGTCTCACATACAAGCCAAGAAATGCCGACACACAGATGGAATCGAAGAGATGAAACTGGGACATTGGCCAACTGGCTTCTGAGCCAGGGCGCCCCCAATGGGGGTGGGCCTTTTAGACCAAGCCTGGAAGGAGTTGTAGTTTTTAGCTGCATCCCTAAGAAATGCTTCTTTATAAATAAAATGGGATGGAGATGATCGAATATAAAATTGACAGTTGGGAATATCAGTAGGTCTTGGGTGAGGTGTCCTACAAGGAGGGACAAGAGAAGGGGAGTAAGGCTTCTAGATATACTCGGGCAATAAGCGGAGGTGGAGTTACTTGATGATCGGTGTGGGAAGGAGCTGCTTCCCTGCCTGGGGAAGATGTGGTACTTAGTAGGGTTTTTGGTTATGACTGGCGGTCTTCTGATGCTGTAAACATTTTTTTTTTTTGGTATTTAAAAAATGTTTCCAAAAAAAAGCCTTATCAACAGCAAATATACCTCATGGAATCGCGAGTGATGCAGAAAGGAAGAAGGGAAGGCTCCCTAATTCTGGTGAGAAAACATGTATGAATGTTTGCTCATCCTTCCGCAGCGGAGGGGCCTGTTGGGGCCTGTGCGTTCACACGGGACAGACTGCTACGCAGGGAAAAGGGGGTTTCAGACCAGTGAGGCCGAGACAGCTGGAGGCTAGCACTATTGCTCTTGTCCTTGGCGTAGTTGAGTGGGGGTGGGGAGCCTTCAAGGCTGAGTTTGCAGCAGAGCTGATGGCAGAAGTCCAGCCTCAGGAGCAATGGCTGTGGCCTGGTCAGGAGGAGAGGGGCCAGTCGAGAGCTGGCACAGACTCATGGCAGTCTCCTCTGGCCACCGTTATTGCAATCAGGGTCTGAGACTCGGCTCGAGAAGGGCTCTGAGGGAGGAGCGGAGCAGGGGGCATGTGTATGTGTCCCTTCCTCCCCGAGGCCGTGACTGTCGGGCTGAGGGGGGTGAGTCAGACATTGCCTTCTTCAGAAACAGGTAACACTGGACTTGGTCCATAAAACAGTTGCTTTGTACTTAGTGCCTGAAACAACAAGAGACAGCTACATCTGAAGTGTTAACGAGCCCTGAAGGTTCTCTTTCCTCCAGACATATTCCCTACACAAAATAAATAACTTTCACTCTGTATATACCCACTTTTCTGAACATTTACAGGATAATTTTTCCTCTTTACAATATCTACACGAGAGAAAATGTCAACGTTTTTTGATACACCCCCTCCCCCAAACAAAATGTACAGAAAGGACCAGCCAGCCCGTCGGTGGCTGGGCACTGGACAAAGGCCATGTCCAGATGTTCAGTGAATTCCTTCCCGAGAACCTGGTTCTCAGCTTGGTCAGCTCCTCCAGCCAAAGGTGGCCTTCTCTGTTGGCCACTGCTCCACGTGGGTGCCAGTAGCCTGGTGGAGATGAGATCAAGGCAACATGTCGAAAAAGTGGTTTAGTTAGAAAGGGAAGGTCCGATTTCATTAGTAGAAACTGGCAAAGGTGCTGCAGGCGCGGTTGGTCATTGAGCGGGATGAGATGGGAAGGACCCGACAGTCCGAATTTTAAAAATCGGTATGTGCCTCTCCCACCTGTCCCTAAAGCCCCGTTGAGAGTAGAAATTCAGTGAGAGTTTGGAAATAGGAGTGAGAAAATCCTCTGGAGTGAGTTCCAATTGCCAGGAGACAGGGCATCTCTAGGCCTGGGAGACGGTGGCAGGGCCCAGAGCCCCCCAAAGCAGGCTGCTTTCACAGTGCTAGGTTTTCACAAAGCAGAGAGGGCTGCCCTTGGTGTTGAAAGAGTTAAGAAAACCAAAAGCAGCCAAGTTTTTTTTTCTTTAAAAAAGAAAAAGGACCAAACAACCCAACCCTTTTAGAAATCAAATCACTGACGTCGAAAGGAACAGAAATGTAATTCACTGCAGTGGGTAGTGGCGGCAGCAGCAGCAGCAGCAGCAGCGTCAGGAGCAGTGTGGGAAGTGGGGGTTTGGCCAAGAATCCAGTTCCAAAGAGAGCAAAACCTGTGTGTGGTTGCCCTCTTCCCCCATCCCCAAGTTCTCTGCTCTCTGGTCTGGAGGTGGGTGTTGGGGGCCTCAGGTGCCCAGACCCTGGCTTGCTGCTCGGGGCAGGTGCCCAGAGCAGGAGATGCCAGGCTCATGGCTGGTCTGGACCCAAGGGGCTCCCCCGCCCTCCTCCTGCTCTGCTCACTCCCTGCTGGGCAGAGAAATCCAATGCAGAGAGTTAGGCAAAGCTAGGCAGGCAAAGGAGAGGGCAGGGAGCTGGGGGTGGGGGTGACCTGGTAGCTGGCCCGGGGCCTCGGTGACAGAAAGAGCTGCAGAAATAAAGATATGGCCTTTTCCTTAAGCTTTGTACAACAGACTTGATACACGTTTGGGTCTCCTTACTGTCCAAAAAACAAAACAAAAAATCCAAAGCAACAAAGCTGCACAGAACTCTATCCCGGATCAGCAAAATATTTAAAGATCATGCACTACCATGGAGAGGCTCGGCGACGTGTAGCCCCATGAGATGGTAACAGGTCTCCATTCTAAAGAGCATCAGTGCAAAAAACGATGAGGTTTTACAGTTGAGTGAGGAGTCAAAAGAAGCAGGTCGAAATCCTGGGAGCTGCTACTGTGTCTGGTGAGAACTCGGGCGCAGGGGCTGGGGAATGGGGGGAGGACGGGGTGGCGCCTCTAGAGAATGCACATAGCTGGGTCATCTCCAGTGCTTGGGGATAACCGAGCTGCAGGGGTCTGGGTGAGACTATACAAGGCAGGGGAGCTGGGCAGAGAGCAGCACGTCGGATGGTGTCTTCTCAGGGGCTGATGGGGAGCCCTCTGCTTCCCCAGCAATGGGGGTGGGGGAGGGTGTGATTTCCCTGCATGGTTGGCAGATGCGGGATGCTGCCAGCTGCTGAGAGAACTGGAGACCCCAAGCTCCAAAACGTCAGGAACAGAGCCCCGCTGAGAAGTCTCTTTGGGGGATGGTGTCCCTGCCTTGCCTTCATGGCAGCGGGTTAGGGGATCCCTTCTCCCTGCAGGTCAGGATCGGGCCCTGCTTCTTGGTCAAGGTGTAGTTAGCGGAGGCTGGACAAGCCTCTCCATGGAGGGCTGTCAGGAAAGCCCCCTGGGTCAGAAGGGGACTGGAGTCACCACTTGGTGTCTCCCATCCCTGGGAACAGAGACAGGCCATGTCCTGTGCTTGTCTGTGGCAGAAGCAGCAAAATGCCTGAGGCCTGAGCCAAGACTGCCCCTAGGAGGGGCCTGGGGTGGGGTCCAAGGCCTCCCATCTTCAGCTCTGGCTTCTTAGTCCATTTACAGGCTGGCACCTGCCTGTCTGCCTGGGCCCACAGCCTGCTGGCTCTGTACCCCTTGCCTCCTAGCACCATGGTGACACTTCCCGCTCTGGGGCCGCTCCAGGGCTGGCTCCTGGGGGAGGCGCGGGGGAGGCGGGCACCTCTACTTGGGCCCTGGGGGGGCCCCCACCTCTGGCCGGCGGCCCCAGCAGCCTGTGGCCACGCTCATGCTCCGCTGACCCCGCTCCCGCTCCCGTTCCCGCTCGTTGTCCGACTGGCTTTGTGTCCGCTCATGCTTGTGGCTGGGCCCAGCAGGCTGGGAGGAGATGGTTCTCAAGAGGTGGTTCCGTTTGCGGAGAAAGTCGCCTTGGCCTGGGAGGCCGAAGCTGCCTTTCCGCAGGGCCATCCGGGTACTGTTCTTGGCTGGCCGGGCTCGGTGGTTGTACTTGAGCTGAGCAAGGTGGGCGGCGTAGCCTTCGGTGATGAACTGGGGTGAGGGAGGGGGAAGAGAGGAGAGGTGAGCGATGCCCACCCCTGGCTGGTCTGGGTGGCCGGTCTTGCAGGTCTGACTGATTCAGAATTGGGATGGACCTCAGTGGGCATTGAGTCTGACCCCCAATTTTTCTTCTCAAACCCTCCTATTTTATAGAGAAGGATGCCCAGGCCCAGGGAAATAGAATGATTATCACAGAACACCAGGACAGGGCTGGGGAACCTCGAGGCCACATGTGACCCTCCAGGTCCTCAAGGGTGGCCCTCTGACTGAATTCCGTGAAGTTTGGGTTCAGTCAAAGGGCTGCACTTGAAGACCTAGAGGGCCACATGTGGCCTCAAGGCCATGGTTTCCCCACGTGTGTGCCAGGTTCATAGATTTGGAGCTCCCTACCACACCAACTCTCTGAGGGAAGTCTGGGTAATTCTGAGTCTGGCCTGAGTACCAGGGGCCTGGGAAAGAGGAGCCTGAGAGTCACGGCCAGGACAGACGGCCACGCAGCTGACTGGACACAGGCAGGAGCCTGGTGTATCCCACACCAGACAGGGCCACCCCTGGCACCAGAGCAGATGGAGGAGGAGAGGGAGAAGGAAGACCGAGTGGGAGGACGGCTCCTGTACCTGGCACTGATGCTGCAGTTTCTTGGTGGGACGGCCGACAATGTAGGTCTGCATGGGGGACAGGCTGATGGAGCTGTAGACGGAGATGTCCTTGGTGGAGCCATAGGCGGCATGCACCCGCATGTGGAGCTGGGGAGACAGGGACAGACATACTCAGAGTGGCTAGAAGCCCAGGTACAGTCATTTCACTTTTCTGGGCCTCAGTTTCCAAATCTGTAAAATGAGAGGGTTGGACTAGCTGGCCCTTAATGTTGCTTCCAGGTCTGTGAATCTACGACAGTGACAGTAGTAACAGCACTGATATAGGGCTTATTATGTGCTAAGTACTGTTAAGCATTTACAAATAACTCATTTGATCCACAACTGTGGGAGGTAGGTACCCTAATTATTTCTATTTTACAGTTGAGGAAACTGAAGCAGACAGAGGTTAAGTGATTTGCCCAAGGTCACACAGCCAGGAGGTATCCGGGTCTTCCAGACTGCAGGCCTGGCACTCTATCCACTAAGTCACCTAGCTGCCCCAGTGTGGTGAGTGACAAGGGCATCACTGGCCCTGAGGCCCCTAGAAAGACTGGGTTGGTTGGGGATCCCCAGACCAGATCAGATTCAAAGGCAGATTATTATCACTTGTGTGACCATGGGCAATTATCCAACCTCTCTGAGCTTGAACTAGGGGATTGCAGAGGTCCACTCTGAACCTAGGACCTCAAATTTAGCCTGGATAGACCGGAGGAATTATTTACATGTTGTCTCCCCCGTTAGAATGTGAACTTCCCGAGGGCAGGGAGGGTGGGGTTTAACATCCCCTTTCTTGGTATCCCTAGCACACGGCAGGCACTTAATAAATGCTTACCTGGCTCCAGGATAAGGAAAAGAGAAACTGCCTGCTCTCCCCCTCCTTGTCCCTAATCCATGGTGCACATGGGAGCCTGGGATGTTGGAAGGGGCCTCACGCTCAGCTCAGCCGTCCTTCCACAGGAAGTCTTCCTCCAAGTCAGGCCCAGACTGGCCTCTTTGCAAGTAGCCCCTGTGGCTCGTGGGCCCCACCCAGGGCCCAGACAGAGGAGGGGGAATCTCACAGCCATGTGACCCCTCCCAAAGAGCCAGAAAGCACCTAAGGGCCCTGGGAGAGGGTCCTGGAACCTGCCTTTGAGGCAGCCAGAAATCCGGAAGACCTGAGTTCAAATTTAGCCTCAGACACTTACTGGCCACGTGGGACCGTGGCCAATCACCTAATCGTGTCTACCTCAGCCTCCTCATCGGCAACATGGGGATAAGGGGAGCATCTACTTCTCAGGACTGGGGGAGAATCAAATGTGATCATTGTAGGGTGCCAGGCATACAGCAGGTACTAGATAAATGCTCATCCCCTTCCCCCCTTCCTCTAGGAACGCCACTTATTACTACTGTTGCCCAGGTGCCATATGGTGATTAAGTATCAGAAGCAAGACTTGAATGTGGGGTCTTCTTGGCCCTAAATCCTACACTCTCTCCTGCTATGCTACTCCCCCCTCCTCTCTCCCCTTTCCTGTCTTCCCCTCTTTCTCCTCCTCCTCCTTTCTCTTTCCCCTCCCCTCCCCCATCTCTCCTCTCCCTCTCTGCCCCTCCCTCTTTCACTCTTTCTTCCCCCCTCTCCTCTGCCTCTCTCTCCCCCTCCCCAATTCCCTCCCTTCTTTCTCCATAAGGATGTATGAATGTAGTATTTGAAAACAGTTATCTCTGGCATGAGTCTTCTGCTCCCCAGACTAAACAACCCCAGTGTCTCCAATCCATCCTCATAGTGCCTGGACTCGGGGTCCTTTGCTAACCCTAAATGCACGCTGGTGGCATGCCTCTGGACACTCGCCTTGCTACCTCCTTTCCCAAAAGGTGGTGCCATGACAGGGGCAGGGTCCCGGGCTGAGAACTCTTACCTCAGTGATGAGGAACTTTAGGAAGTTGGCTTTATGCCGTAGAGGGTCATGTACGAGGCCATCACAGAAGGATACGATCCCATGAGGGAAGTTGTGCTGTGCTAGCCAGGCTACTACCCGCTGCTTCTGCATGTCGGGCCTTCCTGTCACGTAGATGATGAGGTAGCCGAGGTCCTGCCAGTGTCTGTGTGTGAGACAGGAGGAGGAAACAGAAGAGGCCTATGGACCCAGAGGATTACACTCCTCGGGCCACCAGTCACTTCTGGGCCCACTTCTCCCCACCCCAGAATCACTCCCATGTACTCTCTCCATGTCTGGAGAACTAATCAGGGTGTAATGCCTGCCTATCAAGTTCAGGGAGACCTGTCTCTGCCCTGACTAGTTACTAGATTCTGGGCCTCGGTTTCCTCACCTGTAAACTAGGGGATTAAAAAAAAAACCTATAGGGCCTAATTTGTTGGGGTTGTTGTTGGGAGGATCAACTGAGATTATATAAAGGTCTCTGAAAACATTAAAGTGCTTTATTATAATTAACTTTACTATTCAGCTGGTACTTAAAGTGCTTTACACACTTTACACTGCTTACAAATGTCAGTTATTATATATATTGCCTTGTGACCTCTAAAGCAGAGTTGGGCATTACTTTGGTTATGTGTGTCCCTGATATGTGTGCCTTACCTATGCATTGTGCTTTTTAAAAGCAATGAATGACGACTCTCCTGAGAAAGAAAGGGTGTCAAGACTTTGCTGGTCTAAGGCTGTGAATTGCTTTAGTTATATGTATTCTCTACTGTTGTGATTCACTCCCACTGTACTTTAAATTCATGTCCACTCTTCCCTGACCTCTGGGCTCTGGGTGCATCTGTAGGACAATGTGCCACAAGCTACTGGATGATGCCATTTGGGTAAATACCTTTTTAAAAAAAAAAAATCTAATTGAATCTCCTGGCTGATTGTTAAGGAGAAGCACAATGGTGGGGGCTCGTGAGCTCTAGTGTTATGATAGCCCATCCACAGGGTTATATCTAGAATCTGTGACAGCAGCCTCCCTGTTGGGAGTCACTGTTAGTGCCACTATGAATTGGAGGGAAGTCAGAGGAGGTACAACATATCAAATTATCTGTGCACGTGTTGTTTCCCCCACTAGAATGTAAGTTCTTTTAGAGTGGACATTTCCATATCTGTAACCCTCTCATTTGTCCAGTCATTCAACAGGCACTTATTAACTACTTTATGCCAGACACTGTACTAGGGAAATAGAGACAAAAAATGAATCCAGAAGCTTGTATTCTATTGGGAAGAAACAACATTTACACCAGTAAATAAATGTAAAATAATTTGAGAGGGGGCACTAACAACTTTAAAGGGTAGGGACCAGCAGTGGGGAATCGGCAGCCTCAAGGCCACATGTGGCCCTCTAGGTCTTTGGATGTGGTCTTTTGACTGAGTCCAAGTTTTACAGAACAAATCCTTTTATTTTTATTTATTTTTTTTGTGGAGGGGAGGCAAGGCAATTGAGGTTAAGTGACTTGCCCAAGGTCACACAGCTAGTTAAGTGTCAAGTGTCAGAGGCTGGATTTGAACTCAAGTCCTCCTGACTTCAGGGCTGGTGCTCTATTCACTGTACCACCTAGCTGCCCCGACAAATCCTTTTATTAAGGGGATTTGTTCTATGAAATTTGGAATCATTCAAAGGGCTGCTCTTGAGGACCTAGAGGGCCACATGTAGCCTTGAGGCTGCAGGTTCCCCACCTCTTCTAGACCTAGGATTTAAATGGTAGAAGGAACTGCAGGGTGATTCCCTCCAACAATGTAAGTGGGCAACTGTTTGGTAACCTGTAGTCCTAGAGAGTTGTGTACACCATTGTCAGGTTGAGTGACTTGCCTAGGGTCATACATCCAGTAAAGGTCTTCCTGACCAGGCCTTCCTAGCTCCAAAGCCAATTCCCTCTCCACTCTTGTGGGCTGCCTCTCTAGAACAAATAACACTCCCCCTTATAGGCCACCAGACCAGGAATCCAGCACTAGCTCTGAGTCCAAGCCCGGTCTCAGACATTTATCAGCTGTGTGACCCTGGGCAAGTCACTTAATCTCTGCTTACCTCAGTTTCCCCAACTGTAAAATGGGGGTAACAACGGCACCTACCTCCCAGGGTTGCTGAGAGGACCAAATGAGCTAATATTTACCAAAGTGCTTTGCAAACTTAAAGCACTCTCTAAAAGGTTTTAAAGCACCATAATGATTGTTCTTACCATAGTTTATAAATAACTGTTACTTGATGACAGCTCTGTGAGGCAAAGAGGTCAGCTATTATGCTTTCCAAGTGAAGAAACTGGGGCTCAGAGTGATGAAATGCCTTGCCCCAGGGTCATACAAGTAATGAAAAAAGGACTCAGACAACCTGGGGCTCCCAACTTCTATCCAGGCAGTCCTTGTTTCGCCTGGTCCGCCTTACCAGTCTGTATCACCAAGGCTATATTCACAGCACCTACGTGACTATGCTGGCATAGTTCTGAATTGCAAAATATAACAGACTCTCCACGTAGAAGAAGCAAAACATTTATTCAGACACCAGAAAGCAAATCCCAACACCAGAAAACCGAATTTGTCAAAGCAACAAAGAAATCTATACACAATATCACTGCAGAGAGCAACACCATCCCAAAGCCTTCCCACAAACACTCACAAGCCTAGCTGTCTACTTGCCTGCATTCTCTCTCCTCTCTCTAACTGCTCTGACTCCCAGCTTCCTCTCAGCTCTGCTCCACTGGTTCAGCAAACTCCTCCCACCACAGGCTCCATGTGATTACATGAGGCCTATTAAGGGGCAGGGAAGATCTTCATATTCCCATTCCCATTATACATTCTCAACATATTTTTTTTAACAGCAGTTGGGGTTAAATGACTTGCCCAGGGTCACACAGCTAGTAAGTATCAAATGTCTAAGGTCACATTTGAACTCAGGTCCTCATGATGCCAGGGTCTGTGCTCCATCCACTGTGCCACCTTTTCTGAAGTATGGGACCCTGTGGACTCCCCTTTCTCCTTCTGGATGCTCTCTGGGTTTCTGTGCCCCACTCACCCGTGCCTGCCATCACTTCCCCTCTGTATCTTTCATTTACATTTTCATATATTTTACAGGTATCTAGCGATTCATTTACATATTGTCTCCCCCATTAGGATGCGAGCTCCTTGAGGGAGCTTTTGTTGTTTTTTGTATCCTTGGGGCTAGGCACACTACCTGGTAGACAGCAGGTACTTAATGAAAGCTGATTGACTGAATGATTTTCCTGCTTCTCCTCCTACCTGCCTGGCTGCTTTTTCCCTAATCTCCTTTGCAAGAACATCACCCTTGTCCTACCTTCTAATTGAAGGTGGGGGGAGTCTATTTCATGCCTCTATCCTGGGCCCTCTTCTCTCTTTCACTCTAAATTCACTCCTTTTCTGAACTCCCCTATTTCCGTGCAGGGGACCCACACACACCCAGTCGTCCAAGTTCACAATCACAGATTAGGATTCTTTCTTACCTCCCATCCAACCAGTGACCAGCTCTTCTATTTCCACAACATGTGGCCACCACCTCAAACCCTCATCATCTCTCTTCTGGAATACTGCAATCAATTCCTAATTGGTCTCTCCTCACTCCAATCCATTCTTCACTCAGCTGCCAAAGTGATTTCCCCAAAGCTCAGGTCTTCCCCTACTCAATAAACTCTGGTGGCTCCCTATTACCCCAAGGACCAGATAGAAGGACCTCTGTTTGGCATGCAATGCCCTTCACAATCTGCATCCTGACAATCCTTCCCAGATTAGTACAAATCACAGTTCTCCATGCACTTGAAGCTCTGGGCCACACTGGCCCTCTTGCCTTTCCTCACCTAGGACATTCCGCGTCCCATCTCCATGTCTATAAAGGCCCTGGTCATCCCCAAGGCCTGGAGGGTTCTATGTCTCCCTTCCATTTTGGAGAACTCCTCTTTCCTTCAACGCTCAGGCTAAGCCCTTGCTGTTCGTCAGTTGTCCCAGTCCTGCCCAACTCCTTGTGACCCCACTTGGGGTTTTCCTGGCAAAGATACTGACGCAGTTTGCCATTTCCTCCTCCAGCTCATTTTCCAGATGAGGAAACTGAGGCCAACAGCATTAAGTGACTTGCCCAGGGTCACACAGCTCGTAAGTGTCTGAGGCAGGATTTGAACTTGAGTCTTCCTGACTCCAGTCCCAGCACTCTAAGTTCTGTGCAACCTGGCTGCCTTAGAACCAGTCCTTACCTCAGGCCTTTCCTGTTTCCTTACCTCCTAGGGTCACTTTCCTCCTCATTTATCTTACATGTATTTTGTATTTAGTAATAAGTGGCAGCTTTCTCTGCATGTATACTCTGCACAGTGAAGTGGGTAGAAAACTGGCCTTGGAGTCATAAAGACCTGGGTTCAATTCTTGCCTTTGAGACATCCTGACTATATGACCCTGGTCAAGTCACTTGACTTCTAAATGTTCTAGGCAAATCTCTAGGACAATAAGTTGTAGAGGAGGTAGCAATCTGCACTGGGAGAGGGAGTTTCCGTATCTGGGAATTTCCCAAACCAATGAAATCACAGGTTCAGGCTCTGACCCTATTTACTTATCTGTATTCATGTTTCTGTCTATGGAATGTAAGCTCTCTGAACAATAAAGTACTGTATCTGTAAGTATTTAAGTCATAAACTCAACAGATCTGTAAATATTTAAGCTCAAACTTTAAGCTTAAATTCATTGTATCTGTAAAAATTTCAGGAAAAGCTGGATGAGTGATTTGGAGAGGGTCCCTTACCCTCTGCCCCAGCAAAAGGGGCCTTTTGGGGGGTGGGGATGGGCAGTGGGTGGGGAGGAAGGGAGAAGAGAGGAGAGGAGGGGAAGAGAGGGAAGGACAGCCTGTCCTCTCTCCCTGGCTCACCTTACTACATCCACAGCACCTGCCCGCACCTTGGGGTCACTGCCCATGATGGAGACGCTGGCAGCAAAGGAACCATCAATGCTGAAGACTACAAACTCTGTCCCCTTGGGTAGGACGGTGATGTAGCTGTCTGCAAATGTGTGGTCCCCCCTGTTGGGAAAGAGCCATGAGCCCTGGATCCAGGCCCAAACCTGGGTTTCCTCTGATCCCAACACAAGGGCTTGCCCAGGGACTCCTCTGTGGGGCCCCAACCTCTGATCTCAACATCCTCAAGGATTACCAGGTAGGGGGCTTGCCCCCCAACGCTTTTTGGGGCCACAGTTTAGCATCACAGTCACCCACTCTCAACAAGCTGTCATCCTCATACTCGGGGGCCACAGAGGCCAACAGAGAGGTAGACCTTGAGGTCCTGGTTGACCAGGGTTGGAAAGCCAGGATTGTAGACTTAAGGCCTATGAAACCCCCTCATTTTTATAAAGGAGGTCACGTGGGCCAAAAGCAGTGGTGACTTGCCCAATAGCCTACAAACAGGATCACGGATTTAAGGCCAGGAGGGGACACAGAGGCTGTGTAATTCAAATCCCTCAGGTCTAGAGAGGTGTGGTGATTAGTCCAGTGTCACACAGGAAGAAAGTGATTCAGTGAGATTTGAACCCGGGTCCTTTAAATTCCAAATCCAGCATCAGAGGTAGCTCTGAAGACCCCACTTTTGCCCTTGGCATGGTAGGTTCTTCTGGTACGAGGCAGGGGGTCACTAACCCTGCCCCAGCTTCTGGTCCATGGTGGACAGCCCATCTCCCGCCCCCCTCTCTCATCTCAGAGCACTGCTCTGAGCAGCTGCCCTTCCCCACCTGACCACCATCTTGATGGGGTAGACACCGATGCCCAGACGCTGTTCCTCAGGGATGGTGTAGGAGATCCGCCCGCTGCTGCTGGTGATGAGCGTGTCAAAGTGGACCCATTCCCCAGATGGCGGCTGGGTCATGATGTGGATGTCCACCTGGGGGCAGGCAGGTGGGAGGGGTAGCTGAGAACCTCCCTTTGACTTGGCTGGCCTAATCCTGACATCGGGCCACAGCTCCATCCCCCCTTAGCCTCGCCCTGCACTCCTGGGACCTCTAGGTAACGGAACTGATTTTCACCACCTACCATGGGAGTGTTCAGACAAAGCTGATGTCTCTGCTGTTGCTTCAGGTAGCATCCCTACTCTCCCTTGTTGCCCCAGACCCCCGCCCCACAGCCCCTTCCCCCATTCTCCCTGATGAGAGGGGACCACTCTGCTAAGCCCCAGGAGACAAAATGAACCCAATCCAGGATGACTTTCCTAGGCTTCCCAAGCAGCTGATTCTTTCCCCCTTGAGAATGCCTCCTACCATCTCCTCTGTATATATCTTGTTGGAACTAATTTAGATGTTATTTCTTTCCTTCATTAAAATATAAGCTCTTTGAGGGCAGAGACTATCCTTACTGGCTTGTATTTAATCCCCAGTACTCAGTCTCAATGCCTGGCACATAGTAAGATGAATGTTCTTTCTGTCTACTGATCCATCTGCCTACGTACATATCAGCAACTCATCTCTCCCTCTCTCTCTCCCCCCTCCTCTTTCTGTCTCTCTCTGTAACAACCTCTGTCTCTCTCCTCTCTGTCTCTCTTCTTTCTGTCTCCCTCTGTCTCTCTCTGTCTCTCTCTCTCCCCTCCCCTTTTCTCCCTCCCTCCCTTTTCCTCTCTTCTCTCTCCTTCCCTCCCTCCCTTTTTCTCTTTCTCTCTGTCTCTCCCTTTCTGTCCTCTCTCTCTCCTCTGTCTCTTTCCTCCTTCTGTCCCCCTCTGTCTCTCCTCTTTCTCTCTACCTCCCTCTCTGTCTCTGTCTCTCTCTTCCCCCTCCCCTGCTCATCTCTCCTCCCTCCCTCTCTCTCTCTCTCTCTGTCCCTCCTGTCTGTCTCTGTCTCTCTCCCCCCTTCTCTCTCTCTTTCTCTCCTTTCTCTTCTCTTCTCTCTCTCCCCACCCTCTCTCTGTCCCCCTCTGTCTCTCCTCCCTCTCTGTCTCTGTCTCTCTCTTCCCCCTCCCCTGCTCATCTCTCCTCCCTCCCTCTCTCTCTGTCTCTCCTGTCTCTGTCTCTGTCTCTCTCCCCACTTCTCTCTCTCTCCTTTCTCTTCTCTTCTCTCTCTCCCCACCCTCTCTCTGTCCCCCTCTCTCTCCTCTCTCTCTCTACCTCCCTCTCTGTCTCTCTCTTCCCCCTCCCCTGCTCATCTCTCCTCCCTCCCTCTCTCTCTTTCTCTCTCTCTCTGTCCCTCCTGTCTCTGTCTCTCTGTCTCTCTCTCCCCCTTCTCTCTCTCTCTCCTTTCTCTTCTCTTCTCTCTCTCCTTTCTCTTCTCTTCTCTCTCTCCCCACCTCTCTCTGTCCCGTCTCTGTCTCTCCTCTCTCTCTCTCTCTGTCCTGTCTCTGTCTCGCCATCTCTGTCTCTCTCCCCCTCTCCCCTTCTCTCTCTCTGTCTCCTCCAATGTTTAGCATACTGCCTAATACCTAGTAAGTAATTAATAGATGCTTGAGGTGATTTGTTTGGTTTTTCACCTGTTTGTTTGGGCCTGGATCTCTCTCATCCTGCCCAGGCTAACAGTGTAGCGCCCCTCAGAGGACTGCAGACCTTCAGGGACGCCCTGGAGGCTTCTCCTGCTGACCTGCCCTGGGCTCTCCAACCTTGGGCTGCCGGGCAGCCCGCTAGGCCAGGGGCTTGCCACGGTGGGGCTAGGCTTAGCTTGGAAATCCTGGACTCAAGCGATTTGTTACCCCACCCCCATCCCCGAGTCCCTCTCCACCATCCCCAGCAATAAATGCTCGTTGACTCGTTGACCAGGACTAATGAATGTCCCAGGAGCCAACTTCAGCTCATTTTCACCAAGAACTCTCGTTAGAGATGTCCAACAACACGACAGGCAGCCTTTGGGAGGCGCACGGCTGCGTCTAGTCCAACCTCTTCATTTTACGTAGAGGAGAACTGAGGCTCACAGAGCCAGAAAAGACCTCATAATTTTTACAGCTGGAGAAACTGAGGCCTTCAGAGGTGAAGTATCCAAGGTCACACCAAGAGTGGTCAGCTCAGCGGGCTTCTGAGCTGGATCTACTGATGCCAGATCTGGTGCTCTCTCCACGGAACCACTCCTGGGAGGGCAGAGTCTGGCTGACCATCTGTCAGTGCAGATATCACAGAACAGAGCCCTGAACTGAGGAGGAGGTGGGACCAGAAAGCACTAGAACGTGCCTACTATGTGCCAGGACTGAAAGGCCTCTAACCTTCTTTTATTTTATGGTTCTCCCATGCCTACAAGGCCACCCCTTTGTCCCCAGGCATCCCCTGCCCACGACCGCACCTTCCCTGTTCCACTCACCTTCTCCCCTGTCAGGGTGACCATGTCTAAGGGCCCATACATGAACCTGCCTGTCAGGGTCTGAGGACCGTCCTCATTGGCTACGGCATCATTGATCCTGTGATTAGCAGCAACATTCTGGAAAGGGAACAGAGGACAATCAAAGGAGGCCCTGGGATGATTACTCGGTTTGAGCCGGAGAGCATAAGATCAAGATTTAGACTTGGAAGGGTCTTCGGTGGCCACAGATGAAATGGGCACCAGTGGAGGTAGTATGCCAAAGGCTGCAGAGGTAGTAAGTAGCAAAGGCAGGATTTGAACCCAGGGCCTAGGACTCCTGCCTCAGGCATCTGTTACCAGCCTCCATCACAACTTCTATAGTTAGTCTAGTTTGGCTTATCCTCATGTGACTGGGAATGCATCTAGACCAGCATTTGTTAATTTGGGGTCCATGGACCCCCAGTGAGGCTGAAGATAGATTTTTGGGGGAGGGAAGTGAGGGGTGGCCTGTGAACTTGGATAGGGAAAAATATATTTTTATTTTTCCAAACCTTTGGCTTCCTTTGTCATCCTCTGTATCTTCTTTTGTGCATTTAAGGATACAGTTCTGAGAAGGTACCAGAGGCTCTGCCTCGCTAGCCAAGGGGGCCAGTCTTCCTCCAGATGGGTGGCGGGGTCCCTCAGCCCACCCTTGGCAGCTTACCCGCAGCTTTACATGGGTTCTTTTCCTCTGCCACTTCTCCCGGGGCTTTGAGGGAGTGAACACGGATACTTCCTTGCCGTCCAGCTCCAAGATACTGGCATTTTCATGCCTCATGACCTGAGGAGCAGATGGAGGAATGAAGAAGAGGGGTAACATCCAGACCAGGGGGCTCCAGCCCCGTCCACCCCACCTTAGGGCCCGTGCACAGAGGCTGAAGGTGGGGACCTACCTGTCTCAGCAGGAAGGAGACCACATCGGTAGATTCCCAGTAGCTGGCGTGGAAGAGGTGGGGGAGAGCCACAGTGGGGAAAGCAGTGAGGGCGTCCGGGCAGTACAGAGCGTAGTCAATGCGCTTTGTTCCCCACCACTTGGCGGCAACTGGAGGGAGAAAAGGCTTGCTGACCAAATCATGGTGAGACAGAGACAGAGAGGGACAAGAGAGATGAGAATAGAGAGGAGGGGAGGGAAAGAGAGAGAGACAGGGAGGGAGGGAGATGGAGAGGGAGAGGGAGTGGGAGAGAGAGATGAGAGATAAGAGGAGAGAGAAAAGAGAGAGAGATGAGGGGGAGAGAGACAGAGAAAAGGAAGAGATGAAAGGAAAGAGAAAAGTGGGAGAGAAGGAGAGATAGAAAGAGAGGAGAGATGAGAGAAAAACAGAAAGTGAATGAGAGAGGAAAGAAAGAGAATTATGGAGGGGAAAAAAGAAGATACGTATGGGAGAGAGAGAGGGAGAGAGGGAAACAGGGAGGAGAGGGAGGGAGAAAAAGAGGGGGGGCAGAGACAGACCAACAGACATGAGCATGCATACGTGCACATGCACAGACACACACACACACACACACACACACACACACACAAGAGAAGAGAGGAGAGAGGAGGGGCCCTGACCCCCCGGACTTGCTCAGCCAGTCCCCAGGTGTCCCAGCTGGGCAGCAAACCTGCTAAGTATGGAGCTGGATTTCTAGGCCCTTGTGGGTGTCCTGAATGTCACTCCAGGCCAGCAGAGTCTAACAGAGGAGAAGGCCCAGGTCTGTATCATGCCACTTGTCCATGGACCCAAGCAGGCAGGTGCCAGTGAGGTTCCTTGTGGGGCCCAGCCTCAGACATAGGGAGAGGGACTACACGATTCCACTCCACAATGTCTCCATCCTTAGGGATGCATCTAGCTCTGGCTTGGCCTCCCCTAACCCTGGACCCTCTGGGTGTCCTCCATCCCAGGGTCAGACTTCTAAAATGAATGGACTACCCCCCAGGCCTGGATGGGGAGGGGAAAGAGAGTCTGAAAGGTGTTCTTTTAACAGCAAGACACATTTTGAAGGAGCCCTGTGCTTAACGTGAGATGTCCCAAATTCAGACTGGGTTCTTAGCTTATTAGCTATGTGACACTGGACGTAAGCTTTCTGGGTCTCAGTTTCCTCATCTGTGAAATGGGGGTAGCACTTGTACCACCCTCCTCAGAAGGTGGTGATGAGGATGAAATGAGCTAATGTTGACAAACTTTTTGCTAAAACACTAAATGTTATGTAAATGTTGGCTTGTTAGTGATTCCTGAGATTTCTAAGCACTGAGCATCAGATCCTCTGCCTCTGCTTGGAAATCTCTCCCTCCCTGCCTCCCACCTCCCCCACCCCCTTCAGACTTAGGAGAGGTGGTGGAAAAGGGGTCTGGTATCGACGGTGGGAAGCGAGCAAAAAGTCTCCAGGATTGGCAAACAGGCCCAGAGCACAGGTGGACAGAGTTAGGAGCAGAGCAGACAGGTCAAGGTCAGAGCATCAGGCCAACAGAACCAGTTTTTCTAACATCTCCTGGCATAAAAGAAAGCAAGCAGTCTCAGACAGGGCCCGGGCCAGCCCTGGGCCCAGACAGCCTAGGTTGTAACTGCCTCAGAGGGCTCTGAGGGACAGCCATAGGGAGAGCTCAGCCACCATCCTGGCATTCGCCCCAGAGGTCAGCCCATTCTGTCTTGGAACAGCTCTGACCAAGACAAACTTGCTCCCGATGGTCAGCCAGAATCTCTGTCTTCTATTCAGTGTTCCTAAGGCCTGTTCAGAGGGCCAAGCAGAAGGAGCCACATCTTTTCCCCCTAGGTGACAGGCTCAAATGCTTAGTACATGTACTCTACCCCTGATCCTTCTCCTTCCCCTGGCTATACATTCCCAGCTCCGTGTATGACATGGGACCCAAGGATCTCGATTGTCTTGGCTGCCCTATTCTGGACACCCTCCAATCCTCAAAGTCCTTCCTGAAATACAGTGCCCAGAATGGAATACAATTGCCCACATGTGCTTGGACTGAGGCTGAGATCACATACAGTAAGTGTCTACACGCACGTGTGTCCATACACACCCAAACACACTGCTCTTGGAGGGCCGACTGTCAGGCCAGTGCCCTCGCCATCCTCTCCCCAAGCTGTATTGACTCCTAAATCTGCTGGGGGCATGAAGCTGTACCCTCCCCCTGACTCTCATGCCCCCTTAGGATCCATCAGCAGATTTCCCTGCCTAATTGTCTTGGTCCCAGGCAGGCCCTTTGGGGTTCTGTCTTTCCATATTGCAGAGGTCTTGTCTGTCCTCCTGTCCTCTGCCTCTGGAGGGCTTCTCCAGCCTCAGTTGGTTCAAACATTCCCAGAATAAGCCACCAGGCCCACCCCAGGGAAAGCAGTGTAAGAGTTTGGGACAGAGGCAAAGGTACAAAGAAAATTGGTTATTTCAGCTAATTTCAATTTCAGTTTTAAATACCCAGACCCGCTTGGCCTAACTTGGCTTTCACCACCCTGGCCCCCAGCACAGGCAGAGCAGGGTTAGTCTTTAGGCACAGCCCAGCAATGACCCTAGGCAGATGGGTCTTCCCCCCACCCCCAAGCCCACACCAACCCAAGCCTCTCTGGAAAGTGATTTCAACATTGCTTGTGTCTAGATAGGTAGGGGAGGAGTGAAAATGTGCTCAGAAATGACAGGAGTAGAGAGCGTTTGTGGAAGACAGAAGGCAGAGGGCCGCCTTCCCCACAATACCTTCTCCGATGTCCAGATTGGGGACTCGGTCCAGGCTTGGACTCAGGTCCCCCGCCAACCTCTCTGTTACAGGGCTGAGGGGTAGCTCCCCAGGCTGAGGCCTGGGCCTCTGGGGCACCGGGGTGGCGGGGGGCTGCTGGGGGAGGGCAAGCAGGGACAGGCGCCTGACACTGGGGGTGTGACTGAGGACCGATGGGGTCTCTAAGGAACAAAAACAATGACAGACTCATTAACACTTGCAAACGGGGCTATAAGAGAGACAGGGAAGCTGTGACCCCCTGGGCCCCCCAACCCCTGCAGAGATCTGGATGGAAAGGCTGGGAGTTAATGACTGATCACCAGTGGTACAGATGATTCCAAACAATCATAAGAGAAAAGCAAGGGATAATGGCGAACACTGGATTACCCAAGACCAGAGGGGAACCCCAAAGTCATCCAGACTGTGGACTTTACAATCTGACTCAGACATTTCCTTTCCAAATTCTGGGCTCAAGCTGATGGCAAAATGTTCTTCCTTCTTCCTTTTTCTCTCTCTTGTTATCTCTCTCCCTTCCTTCCTCTTGTTCTCTTTCTTTTTATCTCTTCCTTCCTTCCTCCCTCCCTCCTTCTCTCCCTCCTTCCCTCCCTCCCTTCCTTCCTTCCTTTCTTCCTTCCTTCCTTCCTTCCTCCCTCCCTCCTTCTCTCCCTCCTTCCCTCCCTCCTTTCCTTCCTTCCTTCTTTCCTTCCACCTGTACGATGTTGGGCAAGTCATTTTGACTCACTAGGCCTCAGTTTCTTCATGTGTTAAATGAGAGGGTAGCAGGGGGTGACCTCCACATTGTCTTTTCCAGCTCTGTGATCCCCTGATCTGCTGTGACTGAACACACTTGGACAGTCCAAAGCAGTCGCAAGGATTCTGCTTGGGAAAACCAAACAGAGAATTTTCAGGGGCTATGGTGACCCTGCTAGGTAGGCATGGAGGTCCTAGAGCAGGGATGCAAATGGACAGTCCCTCTCTCCATCTAGGGGAGGGAATTTCCAGTCTGTCCTGCCCCTACCCACAAGCTCACACACTAAAGATCAGGCCTAAACGCCCTGGTCACACTTTATGGGTTTCTGGTGGCTGTATGAAGGATCTAGTGTGTCCTAACACATAGTCGTACACATAGTATACGTCCTGGCTCCCAAGACAGAGGTGTGCCCTCCCTCCCAACTCCCCCAGGCTGAGACCATCTGCCTCCCTCACACATTTCCCAAGGGGGTTCCAAGCTCAGCCAGGATCCCCCAGTTGCTCTGGCCTCCTCTTAGTCACCAGGGGCCATGGCTTTTAGCCCAAACATAACCTCAGGCCTCCCTTAACCCCAAGCCCCTCCCCCCAGCCACCTCATCTATCACCTCCTTTCTTCTTCCATTCATGGCCACACTTGTAGAGAGGGTTATCAACATTCATCACCTCTCCTGTTCTCTGCCCCTCTACTCAACTCCTTGCACTGGCTCCCATTCCCAGTAAAAGAACTCTCTCCAAGGTGCCTCCCTAAATCCAACAGTCTCTTCTTCAGTCTCTCAGCAATTTTTTGACCCTGTTTTTTCCTTGGCACCCATGATGCCAGATTCGAATGCTTCTCTTCCTAATTCTCTGACCCCTCCCATCTCTTCTTCCTCTTAAATCTCTTGAGCATGGGTGTCCCCCAAGGCCCCCTCCTTCCCTGTCTTCTCTTTCTTGGCCATTTTCACTGCTTTCTCCTTCATGACTGACCCCAACACAGATGGCTCCCAAATATCTTTGTTTTATCTCCAATCTCTCCCTGAGATGTTCAACTTCAAACTTAACGTGTCTAAAATGGAATTCATAAGCTTCCCCCACCCAAATCAGCTTTGTTTTTATTCTCTATTTCTACTAATGTTTCAGTAGACTATAAGCTCCCTGAGGGGAGGAACTGTTTTATTTTTACTTTGTATGTGTTTTCTATACATGTGTATGCATGCCTGTTATTTCCCTGATAGAACGTAAGCTTCTTGAGGGGAGGAACTCTTTTTTGACTTTTGTCTTTGTAGTCTCGGCACTTGGCAAAGTGCCAGGCATGCAGCAGGTGCTTAATAAATCCTGATGGATGAAATGATTGCGGTCTTTATATCCCCAGCACCTGGTACACAGCAGGTGCTTAATAAATCCTCATAGATGGAATGATTGAGGTCTTTATATCCCCAGCACCTGGCATATAGCAGGTGCTTAATAAATCCTGAAATCTGAAATGATCAAGGTCTCTGGATTCCCAGTGGCTAGCACAGTGCCAGGCACGCAGGAGGGAGCACTCTCTCTTACTCCATTTCAGAGTCAGACCAGCTGAATCTCATCAGATTCTCTGTCTCCCTTCCCCAACACAGGGCCATTTCATCATCTGCCTCTCTCACCCGCTCCCTTCTCCTTTAGTTTGTTTCTCTAGGGACCCAGAAAGGCCACATGAGGGCCCAGATTCAAGCTGGGCTTGGCTCAGGGGAAAACCAGTGAGGCTGGCCAAGCCTTGCCTCTCACTGGACACCAGGGTCAGACTGGGGGTGTGGAGGGCTGCCTCAATCACTGCCTTCCAAAAAATATCCCAAAAAATTAACAAAAAACCTGACTTTGAGTGAGTCCCCTCCAAAAAAAAAAAAAGCAACAAACCATTGCTTTCTCCCCCAATTCAACAGACATATCATTAAACTCTGGGGATACAAATGGAAATCAGCCCTTCCCCCTAGGAGTTTACATTCTGCTAGGGGGATGTGGCTTCCTCTTTACAAAGTTCGGAGGGGCTCTTCTCAGTAACCCCTATTTCCCATCCTTCAAGTATAGGTCTGAACTTCTTGCCATGATAACGCCTCATGGAGTTCTCTGGTCAGAGAGGCAACAGTCCTTTCTTTCTCCCCTCCCACTGAGAGCCGGCCACCTTGGCTACAGAGGGGCGTATGGGCATCCCTAACCGCTTTGCTCCCAGAGTCCCCCATAAGGAAGTGGGCCCAGGTAATGTTGCCAGGTCCAGGTCAGAGGGAGCTACTATGAGGGGTGAAGATTCAAGTTCGACAAAGGCCCTTGGATAAGTGGAGCTCTGTCCCGACTCCCCGACCCACCCTCCTCCCAGGGAAGGAAAAAGAAGGCTGAGGGCCCCCCAGGCCCCACTTACTGTTGGCAATGTTGGAGGCAGTGTAGCTGTCTGCCACGCCAGATACTTGGCTGGTGATGCTGACCTCACTGGCCCGGCGGAAGCCACGGAAGGTGGGGGCTGTGCCGGGAGAGGAAGGAGATGCGTTCTCCATAAAGACGGCATTGTGGGCCTGGATGACATCAGCTACACAGAACAGAGGTGAGAGTCAGTCAGACTCTCTCTGACTTCTGGGATTCACCAGCCCCCCAACCCACCCACAAAGAGGCAAGAGATGGGGAAAGAGGTGAGAGAAGAAAGGTGGAAGATCCAACCCCACCACATGACACCCCCCTCTGCCACCACCACCACCACCAGCAGAGATTCAAACCAAATGCCACAGGCTAGAAAGAGGGAGCAGCTGGGGCCAGATGCATCTGTTCAGAGGGGATGGAGATCAGGTCAGCTAAAGAGAACAGAGACCCCCAGACAAGACGGCTAGGCCTCGGATGGAGCCCCAGAAAGTCTAGGAGTGCAAAAGGCAATGGAGCTAGCAGGAGTGGGGCAGGCTGGGGTGAGAAAATGGAAGGCAGTGAGGGGCTCTGTGTCTGCTCCCCCTGCCTCCCCTCCCCTCCACGTGTTGTCCTTACGTAAGCGGGGACGTCAGACCATGGCATGATGGATGGCAGGCCCTCTTTCTCTGCCATATTCCAACCAAGGAGAGACAGCAGTGGCTCATTATAGCCCTGTCCCATGGGCCCCTCCCCCGACTCCTGGGGGGAACTTGTTTTTCTTGGCCCTGTCCTGAAATCTGCTCTGGTGTTGATGGTTGTTGGCACATGGTCCTAGGGTGTCCTTTCTGACTACTCAACCATGGACAAGGCACTTAATCGCTCAACACCCCAGGCAACTCACTGGGATGGTAAGTTAACAGAATTGCTGATCCATATTGGTGGAGGGAATGTGTGTACTGGGAGTGCCCTCACTGATGAACTCCTTGGTCCAAACACAACAAAACTGGGCATGGGGAGGGGGTCAGTGGATGCTTTGCCTCTATAGGGAGGAATTATTGGGGGGACTAGATAGCTCAGGATGAGAACTGAGAGAGTGCCAGGCACGCAGGAGGGAGCACTCTCTCTTACTCCATTTCAGAGTCAGACCAGCTGAATCTCATCAGATTCTCTGTCTCCCTTCCCCAACACGGGGCCATTTCATCATCTGCCTCTCTCACCCGCTCCCTTCTCCTTTAGTTTGTTTCTCTAGAGACCCACCACCTTGCTTGGCCTGCCAACTTCCTCATCTGCACTCGCTGACCCTGGTGCTGACACAGCCGGGTACAGCACTCGGGACAGAAGCTGAAGTAAGTTAGGGAGACCGTGTTCAAACCCCATCTCTGACACTTCCTGACAGGCCTCTCAGTCCCAGCCAGCTCTAAACTTAGGATACTCTGATCCGCCTCCACTCCCAGCCCCCATGTCCCAGGTAGGAAAGGAGGCCCGAGGAGCTGGCCCAGGCCTGGGAAAGAACCGGCCCTGGGTGGCTCAACTCCCCATATTCTATTCCCCCTGGATCCATTGGGCTAGACAGAAACTCCCTAAAGAAGCATGTTTCCTTTTCTCTCTCTTTTTTTTTCTTGCAAGGCAATCAGGGTTAAGTGACTTGTCCTGGATCACACATCTAGTAAGTGTTAAGTGTCTGAGGCGGGATTTGAATTCGGGTCTTCCTGACTCGAGGGCCAATGCTTAATCTACTGTACCACCCCATCATCCCATTTCCCATTTTTTTTTTACTTCTCTCTCTATCTTGTAAAGTCACCTCCCCACCTTGTTACTACTGACTTACAAAATGAAAAATAATCCAGCCATGTGAAGGAAAGGTCTGGGGTGGAAGTGGGTGACCAGGAGACGATCCTTGCTGAGGTGACCCCAGACCCAGGGCGCAGGACTGGGCTGAGGAGACTGACTCTCCCTTTGGCCAATTATCTGGATGAACTCAGGCAGAGGCCAGTTGGGACACAAATCACCACTGAGTCTCTCATTCCCTGTTCTTATGAAGATATCCAGTTTTGGTGTCTGAGCTCCATACTCTCTGGTCCATGTACTCAGATGCAGTCAACTGAGATCAATTTTCTGATTCTCAGGATGTGACACAGAAAACCCTGAACTAAGATAGTATGGACTGACCTTTGAACTGAAAAGATAAAAAGGGGTCCTGTGGAGGAGGGGGTTTCTAGTTTTCCTACCCAGGTGAGCTTTTAGGCCCCTCTTCCCCCCACCTCCTCTCCAGGTTCCCTCTGATCCACGTCAATGAGGGAGCCTTTGGGGACAGGGCAGGAGGAGCTCTTTGTCCCAAGGGTTGGGGAGAGGGGACGCAGGGAGAGTCCAAGCCAGGAGAAGATGCCAAGAAAGGCAAGTGGCCGTCTGCAGTCTCACCGGTCAGAGCCATGCAGCATCCTTTAGAGAAGGGGAGGGGGAGAGGGAGAGGGAGAGAGAGAGAGACAGAGACAGGGCGGGGGGGCGGAGCGGCAGGCAGGCTCTGTCTGAGCTTAAAGCCAAACCAACCAGGGGAAACCCTGGGGCCTGAAGGCTTCTCCTAGGGGGTATGGGAGGAGGAAAAGCAGGAAGGGAAGGGAAGAGCCTGCTGTTCAGCATTAGCTCCTAAGTTCTTACCTGTCCAGATAGGTAAGCTGCTCTTCCCCTCCTCCCACAGAACCAGTGAGCACCAGAGCTGGAAGAGACCCAGGAGCTGGGGTGGTACAGTGGAAAAGTATACTGGACTTGGGCTTTCTGGAGACCTGGGCCTGAATCCTAGCTCCAACACTTACTAGCTTGACTTTTCAGCTTCTGTTTCCTCATCTGGAAAATGAGGGTATCAAGGAACACGCTACACTAGCTCACAGGCTCGTTAGGAGGGAGAACTCAGAATAGAGATGGGGAGGACACAGCCCGTGAGTGCCGCTTGGAAAGGCTCGTCCCCAATGAGCTTTGCTGAAGAGGTGAGACGAGGGCCAAGAAAATGTTCTCAAAGCATTCTAGAAAGGAGAGTGACGGCAATGAATCCAAACCCCGCATCAGATACACAGGGAAGCTGAGACCCTGAGAGGAGAAGCCAGTCCCCAAGCAAGGGCGGAGTTAGTGGCAACCCCAGGCCAGAATCTGGGCCTCCTGATTCCCGGCCTAGTGTTCTTCCCCAGCAGCAGGAGACCGAGCTGGCTTCCTTCGGTCAGTTATGTGTAGTGGACAGGAGTGGGCTCAAGTTCACCCCCGCACCTCTGGCTAGCAAATGAAGCAACAGCGAGCAACTGTGTCCTGCTTTCAGGCTTCCAAAGCACTCAACAGACCTTCTCTCATTTGGGGTCCAGGTAGGTGCCATTATCAACCCTGTTTTACAGATGAGGAAACTGAGGCTGAGAAAAGTGAAGTGACTTGCCCAGGGTCACACAGCTAGTAAGTATCTGAGTCAGGATTCAAATTCAGTTCTTGACTCCAAGTTCGGAATGCTATCCACTACACTGCCTAGCTCCCTCTGAGTAAAAAAAAGATGCCTTTGCTTCTCTCAGTTGAGGTTGCTCCAGGAGCCTCAGTTTCCCCATCTGTAAGAAGAGGGGGTCTGGACCAGATAGCTTCTAAGGTCCCTTCTAGTTATAAACCTGTGGCCCTTTGACTATGGAGGAAGGGGGAGCCCCCGGGAAAAGCCTTCAGCCTCATGTGGCCAGTGAGGGCCCCCCAGAGCCAGCACACTCCACAAATGCAGGGGGGGGGTGGGGGTGGAGAGAGGGGCGTTACACACACTCAGCACAGCCAGAACTTTTCCTGGACCCATCTTGGCAGCTCAGCACGGGAACGGGGATACTGGTTTCCATGAAGCTGTCCTGGTGCTGGAGGGTAGCCAGGGGGCTGCCCTCCAGGAGGAGTACAGGGTTGTTCTGAACTGTCTCGACTAGAAGCAGACGGGGAAGAAAACAGAGGACAAGAACAAACAGGCATTTGACCACAGTCCACGGACCACAGTGGGCTTCACCTACAGGCCAGTTGCCCCCAGGACCAGAACATGAGCCCCTGAACCACACAGCACAGGAACCAGACAGTGCCCAGAGGCAGACAAGGGAATCTTTTCACAAAGGACCCAGGTCCACACTGGCTATGGACACAGAATGAATGCACACAGACCAGAATGTAGGAACCGCGGGCATCAAGCTTGGCATCCTCCCAGAAACCCCAGCTGTGGGGAATTAAGAGCATATGCAGGGATGATGGGGTCATGGGCTTGTCACCAGCCACATGAGCTTTCCCTGGGCTGCCCCCTCTGTTCCCTGGGCTCCAGGGAATGGCACCCAGAAGGGCTGAAACAATTTAATGGTAACGTGCCCTCCTCCCCCTCCCTGGGAAGCAGCCCCCAGGGGTGAAGGGGCTGACAAATGACCAGTAAAAGACTCCTGTCTCTGTCCTCTGACAAGCATTCATCCTTGCTCTCTGCACAGGAAGCCGCTGGTTAATGGCTCAGCTGGAAGGCTTGAACTGGTAAATTCAAAGGAGGGGTGGCCCTGTAGTCACCGCGGGGTCTCCCTTTGGGGGGGGTCTCAGACAGAGGCACTGACCAGGGGAAGGAAAGGGTTTCCCTGGATTTCCTGGGATTCCCAAGGATCCAGGCTGGTTATTTACTAAGGACACACGCTCTCCTCCTCCTCCTGGTCCAGGCTACTCCAGCCTTCTTCCTGCCATGATGCTTCTGCTTTAGAGCTGGGCCTTGCTGAGCCCAGGAACAAAGTTTGGAAAACGTGGAGAAGAACGGTAAACAGATGGCGGGGTCCCCCGGCCCTGTGTAGGCCAGACCAGGGAAAGGCATCACATCTGGAGAAGGAACAAAGGCTGGGAAGCTTGCAGCCCGGGCATGTGGGCAGTCTCCAGAGGCCAGAGCAGGGCTAAGCAGCCTGAACAAATTGAGCTGTCTCAGGGCAGCGTGGCCTGGAAGAAGTGACTGACAGGCCCAGTACTGGGGGCTAGAAGGACCTGGGTGGATGACAGGGGAACCAGGGCAGCAGAAGTCCAGACCCACCAACCAGAGGGTACCTGGGATGGTGCCCCTGTGTACCTAGGAGGAGCCGGCACTGTCTATAACAGAGAAAGAGTTCCCTTACCCAGCAGGGTTGAGCAGCCATCACCCAAGGGGAAGCGCTGGTAGCGGGGGATGCTGAAAGGGGGCAGGGCATGGAACCTCTTCTCCAGGAGAGGTTCAAGACGGGAGGCTGAAGGATCCGCAGGATGGAAGAGGTTATAGACTTGCTGGCAGGCAGGCCGAAGCTGAAAGACTGCAGAGAAAAAAAGAGAGGATACGTGGGCTGGGCATGAGAGGGGAGGTGGGGGGGAAGACTGCAGGGGCGCAGAGATTTCAGAGAATTCCAAAAGACCTTAGGGGGCATTCACTACATTTATCTTCCCAAGTCCATTGCATTGAACATAACAGTACATTAGATTATAAGCTCATTAGAGCTTATTAGATTATAAGCTCCTTGAGGGTAGGGACTGTCTTTTGCCTTTCTTTCTTTCTTTTTTTTTTTGCATCTACTTGGCACACAGTAGCAGCTTCATTAACGGTAACTGTCTGAGAGTGTTGGCGGCCTCCCTGTGCACACCTGAGGCAGCAGTTCCCAGAGAGGCCAGAGCCCAGTTCTGGGCTAGGCTCATTCTCCGGGCTTGGGGCCTCTCGCTCCATACAAGGAGCATGGAGCTGGGAAGCAGGAGGCCAGCGTTCTGGACCCAGGACAGCCATGTGTGTGACCTGGGCTAAGTCTGAGCCAGAACCTGGCTCGCCCACTTCCAATACAGGTAACTCACTTCAACATTTATGGGCTGGTTTCCTCATCTGTAATATAAAGAGACTGGACGAATGACCTCGAGGGGCATCTTCCAGGCCTGACTCAAACAAAGTAACACACAGAAAGTTTGCAAACCTTAAAGCAGTGTATCAGGGCTAGTGCTGATTAAAAAGATTCATAATGGTGAAGATGATAATTATTCTAATCCTGAAAATGGGGGAAGGGGCCTGACTACATGTGACCTCTCTCAATTTAATATCCTACTATCTGCCCAGGGTCAGTTTCTCTACTTGGAGAATGGCGGAATAACACCCACCCTACGGGTTTGCTCCAACATGACAGAAATGTCACTGGTGAATAACAGAACTGTAGTTATTTAGTTACAGAAGGAATCGGGATCAGTGATAAAGGAGGACGGGGGGGGGGGGGGAGCAAACAGAGAAGAAACATGAGGGCAGGCTAGTTTTCGGGGAGCCAGAAGACCATTCACTCTGTGGCCCAAGTAGCAGAGGTCAGTACTCCTCGAGGGGTCTAGGGCACCCCTGCTGGGTTTCTGCATTTGGCACTGGTGCTAGGGAGAAGGCTGGAGAGGCTGAGGCCCACTCCTAGCCAGCTTTCCTTTCCAGGTTCGGGGACTCACCGTCCAGGGCTGGGATGACCGTCTTCCTTAGGGCCAGGACCAGCCCCAAGGGGGAGCCAAAGAGGAAGAAGTCCGAAATCTCAAATTCAAACTTTCCTAGGCTTCCAGTCCCGTCCAGCATGGTGGAGCTGCTTGAGCGACGGGAGCAGGGGTCGTTCCGCAACACGCTGGAGTGTAGACTGCAGGGGAGAGGGCAGGCCCCCATGAGATGGGGTGAGTCCTGGGGCTCTTGCCCACTAGAACTTGCCAACACCACCCACCCTGGGGGTTGACGAGGGTTAACACCAACTAGGGTGGCCAAGCTCCAGCCAGTGCTGGCTCAAGCGGAGGCTAGGCTTGCCCCAGAAGAGGTCCCCCAAAGAGAGCTTGGCTTCATGGTTCTATATGCCAAGGTGAATGGAAACCAGTCTACTCTGCCAAAAGGTTCAGCTGGGTGGGCTGATAATCAATCAATCCATAATTGGAATTCATGAAGTGTATACAAAATGCTGGGCCCTGGGTGAGGCACAAAGGAGCCAGGCCCTTCCCTCAAGGAGCTTACATTCTATAGGACAACAGCCCTTGCCCAGAGCAGGACGCACAAGTGCGTAGTGCTAACATCCACTGGGCTGGTGAAACCCAACCCAACATCACCAAAGAGGCACAGCAGGGGAGGACTGTTAGTGAAAGTGAAGAAAGTTGTCTCCTTCGGGTGTAGTGGAAAGACCACTGGCTTCCAAGTTAAAAGACCTGGGTTTGAATCCTGACTGCCATTAAGATGGCTGTGTGACCATGGGGCGGATCACTCAACATCTCTGAGACCTCAGTATTCTCATCTATCAAATGGGCCACCTGAACTGGGTCATGGTGCTGCTATGAAGAAAGCACTTTGCCAACCTTAACTTGCTCAAGAAAGGTGAGCTGTTCTTCTACGATTTTGTTGGAGAAGACAGCACAGTGCAGTGGTGAGGGCACTGGGCTTGGAGTTTGGAAGAATGGAGTTCAAATTCTGACTCAGACACTTACTAGCTGTATGACCCTGGACAAGTCACTTTACCTCCCAGTGCCTCAGTTTTCCCATTTGTTCAACTTTAAAATCCCTCCCGGTTCTTTCAGTCTATAACAGGACAGACCTCAGATTACCATAATCACCCCCACATGGATCAACCAGAATGGGAAACATTGGCCAGCTATTCCAACTCTCCACTCCAGAAAGTCCTGGGGTGACCCATCCCAGTCCCCCCATTACCTGGAGAGGAAGGCCTGATGCTGTTTTATAGTGTCCACTTCATAAGTGGATGAATCACTTCTCTTTCTGGGCAGCTGTTTCTTGGGGTCCTCGCTCCCATTGCTGCGAGGGATGTCAATGTTACTTCGGCTCAGATGACGGCTGCTTTCCAGGCTGGAGCTGCCGCTGCCCCCGCCACCGCCGCTGCCACTGCCACCACCGCCACCACTAGAGCTCCCACTGTTGCCAGCACCGCCACTGCCACCAGCACCGCCACTGCTGCCGCCCCCAGAGCAGTGTGTGTTGTTCACCAGGATCCCAGGGGACAGGAGGTCAGTGTCCTGGAACAGCATCCCCACCAATATCAGCTTATTTCTGCCCAGGCACTGAACCAACCCTGGGGTCAGCCCCCATCTCTCTGGGATACTGGGAGAATGTCCAGACTGGGCCCAGGAACTTGCCCACTGGGGAAGGCCAAGGGCATCTGGAGAAGGGGCCTCGCTCATTCAGTGCCCACTCTCTGCTGTGGCTCTGGATGCAGCCCTCTCCCTTAGAACTGTACGAGCTCGTGCTCTTCTGGGGGGGAGGGCTGCCTGCTCCACTGGCTTTGTGATGTATGACTTCATTTTGCTGCTTCCCCCTTCCTCCTTTTATTCTCTGTCACAGAGATCTCTAGGGTGCAGAGGTAAGTGGGACACCTTGGGGATTGTAGGGGATGGAAAAACCGAGGACAGCAACAAAACTTCACTTTGTTCCTACACACTCAGTACTCACTCTGAATCCTCTTATGACGAAATCACTGGCTCAGGGACCTCTATGTCAGGCCCCATCCCTATTTCTGTACATGTTTCCTTCCCCATTAGATTGTAAGCTCCTTGAGGGCAGGGTCTGTTCTCACTTTTATTTTTCTATTCTCCACTGTCTAGCACGTAGTAGGGGCTTAAATAGATGGTTAAAGATTGGCTGATCAAAAAATTCCTGTTGCTTTATGAATGCATGGCTGAAGGAACTATAAGAGAAGGCTGAGATTCAGGGTTCAATTCCTTCCCAGGGCTCAAAGGCCTTTCATCTGGAGCGACACATTGTGGTGTTACAGGAAAAGTCACAGGAGAAGCCTGGGTTCGAGGCTGCCTTTGGCCCTTGGAAGCCCCTTCAGTTCTCTGACCCTGTAGATGGGCTCACGCTCCTCACATGACCTGCCTCCAAGGGTGGTAGTTAGGGACGGCCTGGGAGAGCTGAAGTTGAGTTGTTAGGATTCATATAATAATTCAGAGAACGTTGCCCTGGCCTCCTCCCGTGCTGAGTTGATCTACTGAGGACCCACCAGGTACCCAAAGGCAAAGGCACAGGGCGGGGGGGGGGGGGGGGGAACCTGTGGCCTCGAGTGCGGCTCTCTGACCAAATCCAAACTCCACAGAACAAATTATTAAACACGTGCTGCGGATGAGGGACTGTGCCAGGGGCCAGGGATAGAGAGACAAACAAGACGGCCCGTGCCCTCACAGAGCTTAAAGTCACAACAGTGAGAGTTAGCATTCACATAGCTCTTCAAGGCTGCAAAGGGTGTCACAGTATGCTACCTCATTCAATCCTTACTACAAGCCCGACAGGCAGGTGCTCTGACCATTCCCATTTTTCAGTTGAGAAAATCGAGGCAAACAGAGACATTAAGTGACTTGCCCAGGGTCACACAGCTAGTAGTTGTCTTGAGGCAGGATTTGAACTTAAGTCTTCCTGACTCCTGGCCCAGTGCTCTCTCCAGATGTCCAAGCTGACATTCAGCAGGAGATATCTGTGTCTATATCTAGGTCCATATCGCTATCTATGCATATCTGTGTGGATACCTATATCTTTATGTCTGTATCTGAAGTCTATTTCTATCCCTACATCTGTCTGCAGACAGATGTAGATACAGAAAATAATATGTATTTTATATAGATATATAGATACAGACAGGGGCAGTTTAACATGCTGGGAGAAAGAGCTCCAGATTTGGAGCCAGAGGCACTGGGTTCGAAACCTGCTGCTGTCACAGCCTATGTGACTGGATGCAAGTTACATAACCTCTCTGGGCCTCAGTTTACTAACCTATAAAGTGTGTACGGGTGAGGGAGGGTGGGGTTGTCCTCCCAAAGACTCTTCCAACTCTAGATATATGGTTCTGTGATCCTAATTTCAGGGGGAGGGGGGAGAGACAGAGACAGAGAACTAGCCAGATAGGGGGAACAGGAAGGGCCTGCATCTGCTGCTAACTGCCTGAATGACTAAAGGAAGGGCACTCTAGTGAAGGGAGCTCAGAAGGGAGAGGGAGGGCATTCCAGGCATGTGGGAGGGTCAGTGCCCGGGCTTGGGCTGAACTTGAGAAAGAGTGTGGGGCCAGGACTGCAGGAATAACCAGTATGTGAGGGGCAATAGCGGGAAATACCTGTACGCTCACCACACTTCCCCGGCGGCTGCTGTTCTGGCTTTCTGAGACAGTTTGGCTGCTGTAGCATAAGGCATCGAATGCCAGGATCCCTCCGACACAGTCCCCTATCAGGCAGACCTGGGAACAGAGAGAAGCCACAGCCCACACATCAGATTTGCTCCCTGGGGCCCAGGGAGCCCTCAAACAGGTGAGTTTGAGAAATGAATGTAGAAAGAAGGCCCATCTTCCACCTCTAGCCAACAGAAATCCCCCTGGGACAGCCCAAAGGAGGGGATTTTTCCTCTCTGCTCAGGAGGGATTCTTTCAGGTTTCCAGTACCTCCCACCCTCTCCTCCCTCTCTCTGCCACTGCCCTGGGACCCACCTGCCCATTGAAGGTCATGCCATCCTGAGACTTGAGGAATTCACTATAGGCTTGATTAGCCCGCTGAATCACCATGGCCACTGCCTCCTGGTATTGGGGTGAGGAGGTTGCCAGCAGGGGCAGGGCTGCAAGTGGGATGTGGTCCTGGCTGTTAGAGAGGCAGCCTTCATCATAGCTGTAGGGACTTAGGCTGGAAGGTGAGAGAGGATGTGAGCCACAGGTTAGGACTCATCTGTGACTTGTTGCAAAAAAAAAGTTTGCTGATGCTTTATGGTTTTATGTCACTCATTTCTGGAAATGACACATCAACATATACACGCAGAGAGTGACCTCTTAGAATTTAATAACCTCCCTTGTAACCAAGAATAATTAAGGAAATATATCAAGACAAATCCCTAAACGAGGCCTAATTAAGCACCTGCCATCATGACTGCGTGTGATGGTGTATCACACGCTCTGCCTAGTAGTCCCCCGCTTCTCGGCTAAGAGGCTCGAGGTATGTTTCCTTATCTGGTTGCTGGAACCGTCACTGCCTTTCCAACTTCTCAGAGGTCAAGCTTCCTCCTACTGACCTTTGCAGCGGTCACCGCAGCCCTCATGCCTCTGGCTGTTTACATTGCTCCGGTGAGTCGAGAGGAATTTTCCCAGGTTTCCCCAAATCTCTCTTATTCATAATTTCTTATTATATAACAACATTCTGTCACATTCCTTGACAACATTCGCCAGTCTCTGAGCACATTCTTTACTCCCAATGAATATTCTGGTAGAGAGGAGCCTTCCTTTTATGTCGTCATCCTCCCTGGGATATAAGGGGATCCCTGGGCCAAAAGGTTTGGAAAGCTCAGTCACTTTTCTCACGTGATACCAAAGAGATCTAGGATTAGTTCCTGTAACCTGAATCCTTAAAATGTCGGCAGGACCAAACCATCCACAGGCCACCGAATTTGCCAGGCCTGCCTGGCCCCCTACCCAGGCTGAGAAATGGTTTGACCAATGTCTCTGCTATTTCTGTAGATGGTCATTTTTCAGGATTTGAGGATACCTGTCTGGACTAGATGGAGATTTTACCCAAGTGAATCTCAGCTCCCATTGAGACCCAAACCTTTCTGAAAGATTTTAATCCAGCGTGCAGGAGAGAGAAATGAAAAAAAAGGGGGGTCAGGGGCCGATGAATACTTTCTGAAAAATAAAGCTGCCCAGCATTGAATGTGATGCCTTGGGAGGTAGTGAGTTATTACTATACTCAAAAGATTTAGAGCTGGAAGGAACCTCAGATGTCCCATAGTTTAATCCCTCCACCCCTGGCTTTCTTTTTCCTTTATAGATGAGGAAATTAAGTGCCATAGAGAAATGACTTGCCCAAGGTCACACAGATAGTAAGAAACATAGTTAGGATTTTGAACCCAGGTCCTTTGATTCTAAATGAGGTTTTCTACTGTCCCACTGTCTTCCATCCCTACTCTAGGCCTAGAAGTCTGTCTGTAAGTAGAGGTGTCCGAGGAGTCAGAGAGAAGGACAAAGAGACTGCCCCTTTTTAGGTAGGAGTTAGATAAAGTTGCCTCTGGGCTCTAAGCAGATGAAGGTCATTCCCCATTTGTCCTGCCTCTCATCCCAAGTACAGACTTCTAATGGGACCAGTTCTAGAACACTTTCCTCTGGGACAGCAGGATTTCCCTAGGAGGCTCCTGGCTCATTCAAGGCTTTGGGGGATGCTGCTCTAATCTGACCCACAGCATAAGGACCGGTAGGGCCCATTCCCAGGCAGACAGCCAAGCCCTTCCATGCTCTGCAAGTGCACAGGCCAATTAGTTCATTAAGGGGCATGGCCCGGCCTGTCTCTGCTTCTAACACAAGGGGAAAGCCTAGGTTACTTCTCCTTGCTTCAGTTCCTCACCATCAAATGAAGGGGTTCCAGCCACTAACGTCCCTTCCAGGTCTAAATCTGTGATCTCCTCACTTTACAGGAGAGGAAACTGAGGACCGGAGAGATGAAATGGTTGGGCCGAAGTCACACGAGTAGTAAGTGGAAGAACCAGCATTCAGATTAAATTGGCGTTCTGGTGACTCCAGGGTCAGCCCGCTAAGCACAGAGGTTTACCCGCTCAGCCCACCACCCCCATCATCTTCATCATTCCTGGCTGTGATGCCCCCTGCACAGGACAACCAAGACCCTAAGGTATGAACTTCTGTACAGACCCAATTCTGGGGTCTTCTCGGAACCCAGGAGAGGCTTTTCCTTGTGGGAATGCCAGAAAGGCTTACGGCCTTCCCTAATTCAGATTCTAGTAGGTGGTGCGCTGGACAGAGTGCAGGCCTGGGGTCAGGAAGATAGGAGTTCAAATCTGGTTTTAGACATTTGCTAGCTGTGTGACCCTGGGCAAGTCACCTAATCCTGTTTGCCTCAGTTTCCTCATCTGTAAAATGAACTGAAGAAGGAAATGGCAAATCACTCCAGTATGTTTGCCCAAAAACTCTCATGTGGGGTCAAGGAGAATCAGATGTCCATGATGAAATGAGTGACCAACAAAACAGTTCAGATTCTGCTCTGAGAAAAGCGCCTGGGTTGCCACTCACTTGGAGACAAGGGAAAAGGCTTCAGAGCAGATAGGCGGGCAGGGGACCAGCTTGATGGTGATGCGGCCGAGGGCAGTGGGGTAGTGCACGCGCATGACTGTGTCGAATGCTGTGGCGATGGTGTTGACATCACCCTGTTTCGAGCTCTGGTCACCGGCCCCAGTGTCCAGGATGTTCCCACCATGTAGCACCAGCAGCAAGACGTGGATCTTTGAGGGCTGCACCAGCGGAGGGCCGGCCTCATCCTAGGACAGGGAGGGAAGGTGACAGATTCTGTCATTGCACAGGCAAAGGTCAGTCTGTAAGCTAGTGAGGCATCAAGGTTCAAATTCTCCAGACTTCAGGGAGTTCACGGATTAATAGCAGACACGAGAATCATATGCATTGTTGGTGAAATTGAAGATTGTCAGAGCTGAGAAGCTGCTACCATCTTTCCAGTCACTGTCTATATCCTGTGATAACTTAGCTGCAAATATATTTCATGCATTCCCTGAGTAGAAAGTATATTCCTTGAGAATGGGGCCTACACTGATGTTTCTGTATCCCCAGGAGCCTACTATCATGCCTGGCATATCAGGTGATGGATAAATGCTTATTAGATTAAACCAATTCACTCACAGAAGGGACCCTTGCTGATCTCCTACAGGGATGTGAAGCCTGCAGCTTTGAGGCCACATGTGACCCCCAGGTTCTCAAGTGTGGCCCTTTGATCAAGTCCAAACTTCAGTCAAAGGGCCATACTTGAGGACCTAGAGGGCCATATGTGGCCTTGAGGCTGCAGTTTGGATTCAGTCACACAGTGGTTCTCAAGCTTCCTAATGCTGTGACCCTTTAATACAGTTCCTCATGTCGTGGTGACCCCCAACCATAAAATTATTTTCGTTGCTACTTCATAACTGTAATTTTGCTACTGTTATGAATCATAATGTAAATATCTAATATGCAGGATGTATTTAAATTGAACATAACCCACAGGTTGAGAACTGCTGAGTCAAGGGGTCACACTTGAGGACCTAGAGGGCCACATGTAGCCTCAAGGCTGTAGGTTCCCCATCCCTGAAGCATTTTATAGAGAAGAAAGTCTGCCGGTAAGTGACTTTCTTAGGGCAGAAAGATGGAAAGAGAATGACTTCTGAGGTGCTGAAGCAAGACCCCAGATCTGGGCAGGGGGAATCCTGTACAAAGAATGCAGGAGCTGACTTCATTCCTTCACAACTCAGGGAAGAACAGAGGATCTTGCGCAGAACTCCTTTCTGCCCATAGGGCATTTACAAAGTTCTTGCCAAAAAGTACTTCTTGCCCTCAAGGGATTTACATTTTAATAGGGGAGGCAACATGTAAATAATTATGCCCATGTAAGATATATAAGGAACAGATGGAAAGTATTTTATGCTGCTGGTGACATAGATTTAGCTGGAAGGGCCTCTGAAGGCCATCGAGTCCAATTCTCCTCATCTTGCAGATGGGGAAGCTGAGGCCCAGAGAGTATACTTAGGCTAGTGACTTGTCCAGGGTCACAAAGCTAGTAAAGTATCTGAGGAGCGATTTGAATCCAGGTTTTCCCAAATGCAGTGCCCTTTTCATTTCATGTTCTGCCTTTGTTTCTTCCCTCTTCAGGATCTTCCTTTCTACAGGGGCAGGGGAGGAAATCTCAGTGAGTGAAATCCTGGATCTCAAAGATATTCCCTAGAGTAAGTGGGATGGGCTGAGCCAGTGTCCTTGAATCTCAGAGAAGGAAGGGGCCTCCGGGGTTGCCTCATCCAACAGGTCCCAGTGCGAGAATCTCCCCTAGACCATCCTTGACAAGTGGCCATCCAGCCTGGGCTCCGTGACATCCACAGAGGGTCTCTATGGCCCATTCAAGTTTTTAATGCCTCTCACCCTTAGGATGTCTAGATTTGAACTCTCCAATGCCCAGCCCCAGCCCCGCCAGTGGCTCCTGACTCTGACCTCTGGGGACAAGGAGAACGAGGCAAGTTCCTTTTCCACTGGACATGCCAGCCCTTGGATCCTAGATGCCAGCTTGCTCACCTCTGTCCCAAGCCTTCTCTCTTCCAGGATAAACATCCCTCTAATAATAACACCAGCTGACATTTACTCAGAGAGCACTCGAAGGTTTCCAAATTGCCTCACATACATTATCTCATTGGAGCCTCCCAACAATTCAATTCAGTATCACGAGTGCTTATTGAGGCTCTGGCCATGCGGCAGACACCATGCTGGGCCCTGGAGCTGCAGAAACAGAACAGGGAGGCTGCCACTCCAGCCATCATCATGCCCAATTTACAGGTAAAAAAATGAAAGCTCCAGACACTTCAGCCCACTGTCACTCAGCCCGCCAGTGTCAGGGGTGGTGTCAAGTCCACATCTGATTTTAATTCAGTGCTGCTGCCACATTCATGTGTCCTGACACTGGCCTTAGGCAAGTGGCTTTGGCCTCAACTTCCTTGTCTGCAAGACTCTGGAGTTGGGCTTTGCACTTCCTCCTCTGTCTTCAACTCCAGTGAACAAGATGGCCCTCCCAGGACAAGCTCCTCACTTGGAAACTCACCAACAGGCTGCCCACTCAAGCCTTGACTGATACCACCTCCCTCTCTCAGCCTCTGCTCCCCTGTGACTTGGAGGCTTGGATGGTGGAGAACCAAACTCCTCCCGATGCCCTCCTTCACAGGGGGCCCACCCCCCTTTGCACCTTCGCTCTGCCAGGACTCAACTCTAGGTCCAGCCCTGCTTTCCTGCCTCCTTTTTTGGGCTGCTTTCCCCCATTAGATGGTAACCTCCCTGAGGGCAGGCACTTCTTCCTTCTTATGTATATCCCCAGCATACAGCCCAGCATTTAGTAGGTTCTCAATTAATGTTGGTTGGATACTGGATTGGAGAAGGCCCCTGAGATTCCATCTAGTTCAAAATCTATAAACTCAAGTACAACCTATTTGACATCCATGAGGCCAAGTGCCCACAGTGGAATGGTCCCTGTATCCAGTGTAGTCCTGAGTATACATGTATATGTGTGTGTACACATACACACACACACACATATGCATAAAGAGAGAGAGAATGGAGAGAGAGAGAGACAGGGAGGGAGAAAGAGAGAGAGGGAAAGAAAGGAGAGACGGAGAGAGAAGGAGAGAGGTGAGAAAGAAAGAGAGAGAGAAGAGAGAGAGAGAAGGGAGAGAGAGAGGAGAGAGAGGAAGAGAGAGAAGAGAGGGGAGAGAGAGGGGAGAGAGAGGGAGAGGGAGAGAGAGAGAGAGAGGAGAGAGAGAAAGAGAGGAGAGAGAGAGAGAGGGGAGAGAGAGAGGGAGAGAGAGAGAAAAGAGAGAGAGAGGAGAGAGAGAGAGAGAGGAGAG
>CM053587.1:326820913-326894012 GCA_028646515.1 Pseudochirops corinnae | reverse complement strand
GAGAGAGAAGAGAGAGAGGGGAGAGAGAGAGAGGGAGAGGAAGAGAGAAAGAGAGGAGAGAGAGAGGGGAGAGAGAGAGAGAGGAAAGAGAAGGGAAGAGACAGAGAAGAGAGAGAGGGAGAGAGAGAGAAAAGAGATAGAGAGAGGGGAGAGAGAGAAGAGAGAGAGGGAGAGAGAGAAAGAGAGAGAGAAGAGGGGGGAGAGAAGGGAGTAAAGAGAGAGAGGGAGAGAGAGAAGAGATACAGAGAAGAGAGAGAGGGGAGAGAGAAGAAAGAGAGAGGGGAGAGAGAGAGGAGAGAGAGAAGAGAGAGAGAGAAGGGAGAGAGAGAAGAAAGAGAGAGAGAGAGGGACAGAGAGAGAGAGAGAGGAGAGAGGGGGGAAAGAGAGAGAGAGAGAGAGAGAAGGAGAGGGAGAGAGTCAGGAGCAAACTTTGTTGACTGTTCCAATGGATGCTACCCAAAGCTCTATATACTGTGAACCTATGAGTGAAGGAGAGAGGCCAGGGATAGGCCTGCTCTGTCTCTAGCCTAGTCCAGAATCAACTCAATTGATACCAATCAACTGATCAATCAATAAATATTTAGCCAGCCACCACTTTGCACTAAGCCCCGGGGAATAGAGAGCCAGAGAAGAGACAGTTTCTGCCTCTGAGGAGCTTACATTCCACTGGAGGAGATCACATATAGACTGATACAAATATGCCCAAAATAAAGGAAGTCGGTGTAGAGGACTGGGCTTCCAAAGACATGAACAGGTTTGGAGGGAAGGGGGAGGAAGCCAGGCTTCTGGGAAGAAGGAGCAGTCTGAGCAAAGGTGCCAAGGCAGGAACAAGTAAGGGGACCAAGGGGATGGGGCACAGTGGACAAAGGGGTGCAGGCTACTGACGATGGGTGAACTTGGATGGAGAGAAGCCTTTAAGAGCAGGCAGAGGAGTTTGGACTGAAAAGCAATAGAGAGGACCTATTAGAGCTGTACTTCTAGTTTTTTAATGGAAAAAATTGGTATGCCCTTTCTGCAGTTAAGGGGGAAAGTTGATGCAGAATTTTTTTTTTTTTGGTCAGATGCCCTTCCAAAGCCTTTGGCTTGGTTACATTCTTCTAGCTAGACAATCTCTAAACACCAGCAAGTCATCTGGTAAAGGCTAAATGTGGTTGGATGGATTTTTAAGGAAGTTGGCGTGGTCTTGTAGAAATTTTTATGTAACTGTCCATCTCTGAAATAATTTCACTAACTGAAATGAGAATTCTTTATATGGAGTTTAGCATTACTTCATTCTAATTGTGCCAAATAGAAGTAATGTTATCTGGGGAGGGGGGTGGTGACAAAGGTAATCTAGTGAATTAAGTTAAAGCAATGAATGTCAGGTGTGCCACTAGCAGAAAACTGCCATGTTAGCTGCTTTGTTACTTATATGTGGTGTAATATAGTTAGTATGTAGTAATAAAGTTCCCAACTTTTTAAGAAAGAAAAAAAAAAAAAGAAAAGCAATAGGGAGCTACAGAAGGTTTTGGGGAGAGGAGTAATGACAGAGAATTTTAGGAATATTAGCTTATAGAATACAGACTGAGGTGGGAAGAGGGTGGAAGCAGGGACCCTCTGGGAGGGGTCCCCCTCAAGACTCTGTTCCGTTTAGTGCAGTCCAACTCTCAGCATCTACTTATTGATTATCTTCTGGGTGAATAGCAAGAGATTAGCCCAGAGACACGGTGGGGTCCACTAGAGCAGGCCCTGGAGAGGGATACTGAGCCCTTGCTGGAGACCACAGGGCCATAGATTTGGGGCTGGAAGGGAGGTGAATACTCTGCATAAATAACTAGGAAACCCAAAATTATTGTGAATTGCCCGCATTTTGAATCAGCTCTGCATAGGCTACTTCCACTGAGTAGAATGTAGGCATCTTGAGGACAAGGATTGTTTTCTTTGTCTTTATCCTTGGAACCTAGGACAATGCCAACATACAGCACGAGCTCAATAAATGGTGATTGAAACAGGATCACAGATCTAGAGTTGGAAGGGACTTCAGAGGCTGAAACACTTCATTTTCTAGATGAGGAAAATGAGGCTCAGGGAGGTTTAAAAGGTCACAGCAGCAACAGGCATCAGAGATGGATTTGAACTCAGGCCTCCTTACTCCAGAGTCAGTCTTAACACTTCGCCTTCCATCTGAACTGAAATGAATGAATGAATAGCTTTGCTATGAGACCGGCAGATAACTGGTAAAACATGACCGTCTACGAAGGCGCATAGTCAGCCTACAACAGCCTGAATGACTCCGCACCAGGGACGTGAGCAGCAATACAGTGGGGCAGGCAGGACTCTCAACAGAGGATTCCCACAGCTAATTAAAGCACACAGAGGAATTCTGACAGGCTGGGCAAACTGGAAGATGCCACCAGTGCAAATGCACAAGACCTTGGAAACCAGGTGACAACCCAGCCACCAACCTGTGTCGTCACGTCATACTTCTAGCTCAGTCCCAAGTTATCACCTGGAAACTTGCTTCTCTGCAAGATGGGGGGGCAAACCTGTGCCTCGCCTGGGGTGGGACAGAGGGATCATGGGAACACTGATTTCAGAGACTGAAGGGATCTCAGAAGTCAGCATAATGACAGTTTCATTTTATAGTTGGAGAAACTGAGGCCCAGAGATGTCAAAGGATTATAGAATGCTATCACAGGAGATTTTAGGATCATAGATTATAAGAAAAAAAAAAAGGGGGAGTTTCAAGGGGACTTAAGGAAGGAGGGGGGAACGGTGTTACTGAGCCCAAAGTCAGAGAGACCTGAGTTCACATCCAGTCCTGGACACATATGAGCTGTGTGACCCTGGGTGAGTCACACAGCCTTTGTTTGCCTCAGATTCCTCATCTATAAAATGGAGATAATAATAGTACCCATCTTTCCAGGGTTGTTGTGAGGATCTAATGAGATAATATCTGTAAAGTGTTTAGCACAATGCCCGCACACAGTAGGTATTTAATAAATGCTTGTTCTCTTCCCCTGTGAATATATTTTACCATTTTGATGATGGTATTTCAATATAACCGGTTTCCTCTGTAATACCACGCATCTTATTTTGTGCATTTAGGAACACTGCTCAGAGAAGGGGTCTGGGACAAAAACAGATTGAGAGCACCTGACATGTGGTCTAACCTGCTTATTTCACAGGTGAGGAGATGAAAGCCTAGTGACATCACAGGATTCTTGGATCATAGACCAAGAGACAGAAGGGACCTTGGAGATCATCTCACCCAGTCCCCTCAATTTACAGATGAGGAACCCAGTGAGAGAGAAGCCAACAGGAAGGTATACTCTTGACCTTGTTGAGTCAAGGGGCTTGCTTGCTTAGGATGTTGGGTAAACACTTCCAATAAAATCTATACATACACAGCTTTCACAGACTACGTGTGTGCATTTTCCTTTGCAAAATCAGCAGAGCGCCAACAGAAGTGGGGAATCTGGGGCTTATTACAAGTCAAAAAAGAGATTGGACCTTGGGTATGTAACCTGTTCACACCCAGCCCGTGCACAAGAACAAAGGAGACCCCCTCAAAATGGATGCTAGGGGATGAGGTGCAAACCCAGAGTGAGCTCTGGAGCTCCTAGTGGGCAGGGCCTCCCCATCACCTCACTAAGAGAAGCTAGGAGGACCTGGGAGATCATCACGCCTATCAATCCAAAGACCTGGAGGGCTGAAGGGGGCCAGCGGAGATGGGAGAAGCCAAAGCAGGTCTCCTGGCTTCCTGTCTGGAGCTCTTCCCACCACATCCCACTCCAGGCTACCAAGGCTTCAGGCAGCTCTGGGATGTGAGGCCGGTGGCATTGTAGCACAAGGGCTTTTAAGGTGGTGAGGGGGCCTGGCCATCAGCCCTTGGGAGGGTCAGCTGAAGGAACTGAGAATGTTTAATAGAGAAAAGAGAAGGCTGGCATCAAGGCTCTGGAAGGGCATTAATAAATGCTGGCTCCCTTCTCCCTCTCCCTGGTGGGAGGGTCAAGGGCTGTCACATGGGAGCGAGATTGTGGGCAGAACTTGTGGTAGCAACAGCAGAGGCAGATTTAGGATCCATGGAAAGCAAGAGGGTAGCAAACAAGCATTTACTAAGCACCTACTGTATGCCTGGCTCTGTGATAAGTGCATTACAGATACTGGATCCTCCCAACATTGTGGGATCCTCCAGTATTGCTGGATCCTCACAACTCTATGATTATCTCCATTTTACAGATGAGGAAACCAAGGCAGAGGCGAGGTGACTTGCCCAGGGTCACATGGCTTAGAAAGTTGTCTGAGGCCGGATTTTAGCCTGGGTCATTCTGACCCCAGACCCAGCCCTCTATCCACTGTGTGGACAGCTGCTGAGCTCCCTCCGAAGAAGAAACCTGCTAAAAATAAGACCCGCTGCAAATATGGGTTTGGATGGTTGTGGTCGCTTGGTCACTTACTTCCTATGTGGTTTGGGAGAGTTTCTCCGCCTCTTTGGGCCCTGGTTTCCTCATCTGTACCTGGATGGTCACTGGGGTCCCTTCTAGGTCTTGAGCTACGAGCCCATGACTGCCCGTCCCCACAGGCCTTCCAGAAGGGGTTTGGGTTTGTGGTCCAGGCGCAGGGTGGCCTCTGATGTCCCCTCCAGCTCCTGAGGTCCCGTAGCTCATCCCCTTGGAGAGGAAGGCCAGGCGGAAGCAACCTTCGGCCCCACCACCCCAGATCCAGAGGCTCACCTCGGCAATGTTCCCTTGGTCCACGTTGCTGGCTTCAGAGTATTCATTGGCTGATGGCTCAGTGTACAGATTGTCTGCAACACAAAACCAGCCCCCAATGTGACCAGAGGATGCTGGGAGACTCTGGGGTTGTGTGTGTTGGGGTGGAGAGCCAGATCCCAAAGCTCCTGCCCTTCCTGACCCCCCTCCACCCTCATTCCCAGGGTGGCAGAGCCACCAATGGCCCAGTCATACCAAGGACTGCTGGACTTGTGACCTCACGCAACTCTGTCCATGGGGTAGCAGCGATCACAGGAGCTGAAACAGAGGAGAGGGAAGGAGACAGAAAGAGAGAAAGAGAGAGAGAAAGAAAAGGGGGAGAGAGAGAAAAGAGAGAGGAGAGAGGAGAGAGAGAGAGACAGAGAGAGAGAGAGAGAGAGAGAGAGAGAGAGAGAGAGAGAGAGAGAGAGAGAGAGATGTGAATTCCGGCCTGGCTTCCGCCCATCTCCCCCTCCCTGCCCAAGCTGAAGGCAGAGAGCATATCTGCTCATTACCATCTGATTCAGGGGTTTCGATCTTGTCCATAAGGTCATCTGAGCTCCATTTGGTGATTTCCTTGGGGAATGGCTCCTCACTGTCAGACAGGTCCTCTGGAGGGGAAAAAAGAGTGAGAGAGAGAGAAGGGGACAGGTGCATTCATGTCCCACTTGTCCAGAGGTGGTGTGGATGTGAACCCAGGTGAATATCAGTCCATGTACAGAGGGCTCTTGGTTAGAACAAAAGAAGCCCTTTCAGCTCAGCACATGATCACAGATTTAGGGGAGGGAGGGGATAAGCATTAATATAGCACCTACTATATGCCAGTCACTGCACTGAGTGCTTTACAATTATTATCTCATTTGATTCTTATCCACTACAACTTGCTACCTGGTCACTGGTGAGTTTTTTCTTCCATTCAGACACTGGTAACTGGGCTTTATCGAATCTTATTCCAGTCCTCCTTGAGAAAATGATTGCTAAGGTAGGTTTGAAAGAGTTCTGAGTTTTTGTTGTTTTTGTTTGTTAGAAATTATCTTTTGTTCTCAGGCCACCTTCCTATCCAAGTCCATCCTTTCTCGGCTCAGAAGTGAGCCTCTGACAAACACCATAACTCTTACGTCCACAGGCTCACGGAGTGTCAGTCTGGAGCTGCAAAGGACCTCAAAGATCGGCTTGTCCATACTCAAACCCCTTTTTCACTGAATACTTTGTCCAAAGCCCAGGGGCTGGGATTCAAATCCAGATCCCTTGACTCCCTGTGTCCCGCACGTTTACCACTATCTCTCCAATGACCCCTTACTCCAACATGAATCAAAGCTCTCATATAGAAGGAGAGATTTGTAAGATAATTAACAACCAGATCACTCAATCAGCAAGTGTTTATGGAATGCCTACAGCTAGGTGGTGCCATAGTAGATAGAGCACTGGGCTTGGAATCAGGAAGACCCATCTTCCTGAGTTCAAATCCAACCTCAGACACTTACTAACTGGGTGATCCTGGGTAAGTCACTTCACATTTGTTTGCCTCAGTTTCCTCATCTGTGAAATGAGCTGGAGAAGGAAATGACAAAACATTCCAGTATCTTTGCCAAGAAAATCCCCAATGGGGTCACAAGGAGTCGGATATAATTGGAAAAAAAAGGACTGCATAAATACAATATGCCAGGCACTGTGCTTTAGAGTGTGAGGATCCAAAGACAAAGAATGAAACAGTTCTTGCCCTCAAGGAGCTTACATTCTTTATTACCATATAAATGTGTGTAAGAAAAAAATATAAATAATAGCATTTATTCAGAGTTACAAAGTTTGCAAAAACACTATAATAATAATAACATAATAATAATAACTATAATAATAATAACAACATTTACATAAAGCTATGTGCCAGGCATTATTCTAAGTGCTTTACAATCATTATCTAATTTGATCTTCACAACAGCCCTGGGAAGTGGGTGTTATTATTATCCCCATTTTACAGTAGAGAAAACTGAAACAAACAGAGATTTAAGTGACTTGCCCAGGGTCACACAGCTATTAAGTATCTGAGGCCACATTTGAACTCAGGTCTTTTTGACTCAGGGCCCAGAACTCTCTGTCCACTGTGTTCCATTTATTTTAATGCTCTACTCTGTGATTAGGCACCAATCTGCCATAAAGTTTTACTTAATTTATTTCCAAGCCGTTTCTATTTTGGAAAAAGAAATGTCCAAACTAGCACAGTCCCCCATGCGCCCTCTGACATGACTCACTGCCTTGAGGCATGTGCAGGAATCTTGAACAAGGTAAAAAGGTCTAAAAATAGAGCCTGGGCTAACCAAACTTCCCAAAACGAACAATCTCAATCTCCCTCCTCCCCCACTGTCTCAGAGGAATCTGGGGGGTTCCTCCCACAGAGTCTGAATTCAGACTGAACAGGTGGCAGTTTGAGTTCAGATAGAAGTGGGGCTGACCCTAGATGGATACTTTCTGGGGGTAGAAAAAGGGCATTGTCCTTAAGTGAAGGATGCTCTGATCAACATCATGGTGGGGAAGGCAGTGTAGTTTCTGGTTATCATCCTTAATCCATTCACCTGATGAAAGACCCCTTTCTCTTTGGTCCTGATCTATCCCCTCTATCTTTCCAAGGGGCTTTGGAGAGAAATATTATTTCTTAATATTTCTAGAGAAATTACAAAATCAGATTATATATATGCTTCCCCACAGGTGTGTGTATATATATATATATATATATATATATATATATACACACACACACACACACACACACACACACACACATGTGCATATGTATGTATGTATATATACACACATACATATTTAATACACACATGCGTATGTGTGTATAAAAGTGCCAAGTAATTCAGGAAGACACTAGAAGCTGGGATGAGCTCAAGAAAGGCTTTGTGTACAAAGTGCAGTTCGCTTAGCTGAGACTGAAGGAAGCCAGAGATCCCGAGAGTTGGTGAAGAAAACTCTAGTGAGGCAGTAAACACTGATGAAGCACTAGGGCCTGTGCGATAGATATCTGAAAAGAGTTAAGAGACAGCCCCTGCCCTCAGGGAGCTCCTACTCTAAAGGAGGCATGAAGCGCAGTCCTTGTAAAGACAGAACCAAGATATAAAACACTGTTCATGGGGAACAGCAAGATGGGCTGTTGGGTGGGACTATAGATTTTGCTAAGGTGGTATGATGGGTAGAATGCTGGAGTCAGGAAGACCTGAGTTCGAATCCAGATTCACATACTTCTTAGCTGTGTGACTTCCTAAGCAAGTCACTAAACTTCTCTTGTCCTCAGCTTCCTCAACTGTGTAACAGGGGATGATAACATCGCCTACCTCCCAGGATTGTTGTGAGGATCAAATGTCTGTAGAGAGCAAACCCCTGAAATGCTGTTTCAAGCTAGTTATTATTATTACTATTATTAATAAGTCTAGAGAGACAGAATAGAACCAGATTGTAAATGACTTTAAATACTACTAGTATCAAGGGATTACTAGAGATTCTTGAATGATAATAGCTAGCATTTATAACGGGCTGCTAGGTGGCCCAGTGGATAGAGCACCAGGCCTGGAATCAGGTAAGACCTGAGTTCAAATCTAGCCTCAGACACTTCTTAGCTGGGTGACCCTGGGCAAGTCACTTAACCTTGTTTGCCTAAGTTTCCTCATCTGTAAAATGAGCTGGAGAAGGAAATGGCAAACCACTCCAGTGTCTTTGTTAAGAAAATCCCAAAATGGGGTCATGGAGAGTTGGACATGACTGAAATGACTCAACAACAAGAAAAAACATTTATGATACAGTAGTTTAAGGTCTGTAAAGTATCCTTTACAAATATTCTCTCATTCGATCCTCACAAGAACCCTGGGAGGGAGGTGTTCTTATTATTCCCATGATGATTAATCGGATCTTCCGGAGTCCATCCGCTGCCCACCACAGCATGCCCTCTGGTGCAGGCTGGCTGATTTAGAGAAATCAATTTGATGGCTGAGTGGGGGAGGCCAGAGTCATACAGCCAGGTCCTCATCGGAGCAAATGATGAATCTCCTGAAGCAGTCACAGGTATGCAAATTCACACCACTCCAAGTTTCCATTATGCAATGACATCATTACAATCATGTAAAATTTAGTAATGGCTTCTAGCCTGGTAGACCTATGTCATATGAGATGCTTCCTTAGACCTAGCTGTAATCCAGATGAGAGGCCTGATTGGAGATATGATTCCCAGCAAATACCAACATGGCCATGACGACTTTTCAACAGACCTTCTCAAGGAGTACGGGTCCTGATAGCTTCTCTGCAGTGCTCAGAGAAAGAACCAAAGTTGGCAAAGGGGGGAAGTGGAGGTGGGAGAGGGAGAGGAGGATGTTAAATTCCCCCTCTATTTTGTTCCTTGTTCTGCTTCAGATGGTAGTGGTCAAGTAAACAGAGCTGAGCTCTGGTCCTCAGGCCTGGTGGTATGTACCAGCAGACCTCAGAAGCCCAAGTCACTTTGCCTAAAGGTATTTGGCTAAAGGCAATTTGCTTCAAAGTGAATTTCTGAAATGAAAAGCCTCAGGTGAGGTTTGGTGGGATGAGGTAGTGTGATGTGAGTGTGACTCTCCAAACCTGAGATAGGGGGCACACCCCTTCAAGAAGAGAGGGCTGGACTATATGAGCACTAAGGGTCCCCCTGGCTTCCATATTCATGATGTTCCTTCCTCTACATTTACCTGGAAACTCAGCTGGCATAGACCCTCATCATCCCTCACCTTGACTAGCAGTTGGCCTAACTGGTCTCCTTCCCTCGAGTCTCAGCTGCCAAAGTCATCTTCCTAAAGCACAGACCTGATTGAGTCAGTCTCAAGAAATTCCAGGGGCTCCCTAATACCCTCTGGGATCAAAGACAAATTTCTGTGCTGAGTGTTTAAAAACTCTTCCCAACCAACTTATCAAGACTTATTATGTATTATTTCCACTGAATATGCACAAAACTTATTTTCAGAATCAGAATTTGAGAGTGGGAATGGATGGACCTCTGTCTAACCCTTACACCAGAAGGAATCCCTACTCTAGCACTGAGGCAGTTAGAGGGTTAGATTACTGGGACTGGAGTCAGGAAGACCTGAGTTCAAATGTGACCTCAGACACTGCCTAGCTGTGTGACCCTGGACAAGTCATTTCACCCTGTTTGCCTCATTTTCCTCATCTATAAAATGAGTTGCAGAAGGAAATGGCAACCCCTCCGGTATCTTTGCCAAGAAAACCTAAATGGGGTCATGGAGATTCAGACATGACTGAAGTGACCAAACAACAAAAACAACCACAGAAATACTGGCATGCCCAGTGACTAGTGGTTAACTAGTCTCATTGTCTGGAGCAGAACAAACTGTTCTATGGGCTGTTTCCTGTGCCTGATGCTCATCTCCCACCTATGAGCCTTTGCCCAGGCTGTCCCATGTGTGGAATACTCCTTACTCCTCACCCGTCTCTTGGTGGCCAAGCAAGGGTCAAGACCACACAAGAGGGCTGAGCACAAATTTTTTCCCTGTACTATTTAGCACCGAGCAGCAATATACACTAAGGGGTGTGCATCTTGTTACCAGGCCTTAGAGGGTAAGCTCCATGAGGGCAGAGGCCATCCTTGTATCCCCCAAGCACTCCATAGTGAATGCTTCATTGAATTTAATTGCTATTCCCAGATTCTAAGTTTCCACCTTCTGCTCCTGACCCAGCCCTGAGGCCACAACTCCAAAGGCCCAGGTAGGTTCCGTAAGGAGAAAGCTCAGGAGTCAGAGAGACTGACATCCTGTTGAACCCCCTCTGCCCAGCTGTAGGTGGGGCCAGGGCAGGCTTGGCCAGGTAAGGTCCCAGGGCCCTGTGGCAATGTCCTAGGGAGAAGGAAATATACTCTCATTCCTTTTCTGGCAACAAACTTTGGCTCTCAGGTTCAAGGCTATGAAGATGGGCCCATTACTACCCTGGGTGTGGTGGAGAGGCATTTGCTGCCTCATTCACTCTCGGGAGTGGCTACTAATGATGCCACTGCCAGTGCTCAGGGGCACTGATGTCTGTCATCTTCCCTCCTCCAGGGCCACTTTTAGCCTGGGGCCTTTGACCAGAGGGTTTTTCCTTCCACTGTGACCCCACCCAAGAATGATACTAGGTCAAGGGCCAGACTTACCAAGGCTACCCAGTAGGGTCAGGGGCATGAGCCATCATTTAGTTCTGAGCAATGGAATCCACTCAGGAAGGGTGTGTTCTGGAGGTCAGCCCCCTGGTCTTCTTGGCCTTGCCAATCTAGCCCCTACATAGCTGTTCATGTTCCATTCTTAGCTGGGCCATTACTCATATTCAGGGAGGGTCTTCCTGAAAGTACTGGGGGCTGAGGTTCAGAGAGGCCAGGGCCTTGGGTACAAAGCTCCCAGGGCTCAGCCCAGTGCTTGGCACAGAGGAGGCACTAACTGCTCATTGACTGATTCTACTTCAGCTGGAACCAAGAGTGTAAGGTCTCAGAGGGCAGGGGACTGTTTCATTTGAAGGTACCCCAGAACCTACAGCAGTGCCCAGCACATAGTAGGCCCTTAACAGATATATGCTGACTAACTTGCAACAAGGTGGCACAGAGGTCAGAGCACTGGGCTTGGAGTCAGTCGTGTCCAACTCTTCTGGACCCCACTGGGGTCTTCTTGTCAGAAACTGAAATGGTTCGCCACTTCCTTCCACAGCTCATTTTATAAATAAGGAAGCTGAGGCAAACAGGGTGAAGTGACTTGCCCAGGGTCACCCAGCTAGTGAGTGTTTGAAGCTGCATTTGAACTCAGGAGGATGAGTCTTCCTTACTCCAGAAAGTCAGGAAGACCCAAGTTCAAGTCTAGCCTCAGATAATTATTAACTGCTGTCTTCCTCAACTTCCTCATCTGTAAAATGGAGGATAATAATAGCTCCTGCTTCCCAGAATTGTTGTGAAGATAAAACAAGAGAACAGTAAAGTGCTTTGCACATCTTAAAGCACTATATAAAATGCTAGCTCTTATGATTAACCATTGATGGGCTTTATTTCTTCCTGGTAAATGGGGACCAAGACTGAAGTCTTTCCCCTTTCCTCTGGAAAGGCTCTTCACCTTTCTGGTGTCATGGACCCCTTGGTGTATGGCCAGGTGTATGGACCCCACTTCATAACTGTGCTTAAAGAAATCATAATTGAAAGAAATATTAAATTTTGGTTAATGGGAACAAAGATACTATTGTTTATCCCATATAAATTCAGGGACCATTTGAAATTGACCGATAGAGTCTTTGTGGGGAGTGGGAATGGCACCTGGGGAGCCAGGTTAAGAATCCCTTTTTGAGAACAGATTTTCAGAGTTGGAGGAAGGGATCTAAGCCATCAGAAGCCATCTAATCCAACCAAAAGGTGAACGTGAACTTCCGAATGGTCATCCAGGCTCTGCTGGGGCATCTTGGGTCATGAGGGACCCTGCCTCTACACCCATCCCTTTTGAATTAAGAAATTGTTTTTGTGGACTCTCAGTTATTCATTTCAGGGGAAGAGCGACCAAGTCAAATGAGGCTGATCCCTCCCTCTTCCACATGACAGCCCTTGAAATCCTTGAAAGCAGCTGTCAAGCAGTCCTGAAGTGTTCCATTCTCCAGGCTCACCATCTCCAGTATCTTCTTTGATCTTCGATTCAGTTTGGATCTTTGACTGGGGAATGCTTATAGTTCTTCACTGATCTTGGCCCCTCTGGCGCACTTGACCAGAGCCTTTGATCTGACCCTCTGTTCTCTCACACTCTTGGTTTTTTTTTTTCAGGCTGCCCTGCTGGGAAGCTGTCCCATATCCCACCCCTGCCCTTCATCGGATGAGCAAGCTCCATGATCTAAATGATTATCTGTGGGTTCCCCCAGCACCTAGACCAATGTTCTATAAGCAGCAGATGCTGAATAGATGACTCTTGTACATGACTGATATGGAAATGTTTTGCATAATTTCACGTTGTAACTCATATCACATTACTTGTCTTCTCAACGAGTGGAGAGGCAGGAAGGATAGAAATTAAAATCTTTTTTAAAAAAAGGAATGTTAAAAATAAATGATAGATGTGTTTTAAAAAATTAAATGTTATTGAATAAATGCACAGGGAGCAGAGGAATAAAGGGGCTTGCATTAGGCCTGCAATGAAATTAAGCTAATAAATTATTGAGGTGCTGATCTGAGAAGTTAGAAAGGATGGCTGTACCTTGGGGATTAGGAATAATGTGCTGAATGCATGCTGCTGGAAAACATTCTTATTACTTGGATTCCCAAGTGCCTGGTATAGGGCTTGGCATACAGAAGGTGCTTAATAAATATCTGATTGATTTTTGTGGAAGCACAGGACTGAGGGGAGAATGAAGTACCTCCTGATTACAGAATGGCTAAATAAATACAACTGTTCTGTAGGAAAGGATGAATATGATAAAGACAGAGAAGCACAGGAAGATTTATATGAACTGATGCAGAAGGAAGTGAGCATAACCATGAAAACATGACCATCACAAGGCAAATAGAAAGAACAACAGAAATAAAACAATGAAAACTGCCTGCTGCAAAGCTCTAATGAAGCTTGGTCCCAAAGAGGAGATGGGAGATGGCCAATACTCTATCCACCAAGCCGCCATTGTTTTATTTCTGTTGGATATTGGAGTAGTGCGCTTAGTTCTGGGGGTTACAGTTCAGGAAGGAAACTGTTAAGCTGGAGTGGGCCCAGAGGAAGGCCAGCAGGATGGTGAATAGCCTTGAGTCCATGCCAGCAGGATCAGTTAAAGAAACTGGGCTGGGTTATACAGGAGAAGAGAAGACTCAGGATGAGAAATGATAGCTCTATAAAGGATTGGAAAAGTTGTCCCAGGGAAGACAGACTAACGGACTTGTTCTGTTGGTCCCCTCAGGCAGGACCAGAAGTAGGAGGCAGCAGTTTCACGGGCAGAATTAGGCTTGATGCAGGTACACGCTTCCTAACAATTAGAGCTATCCCAAAGGGGTGTGAGTTGTCCCAAGCAGTGGGCAGCTCCCCATCATCTGGGAGTCTTCAAGAAGCCAGATGACCACTGGTTGGAATGCCCATGTTAGAGAGAGGATTAGTTTTCAGGTACAGGTTATACTAGATGGCTTGAGGTCCCCAGTGACTGTCTAACTTAAAGCACCTTCCAGCTCTGACTATGAATAATTGAGAGCCACATGTGAAAAAAGCCAACCAAACAAAAAACTGATTCCCTCATTAGAGATGCTGCCAGAACTGAAGCCAGAGAAGCCCAGGGTCAAAGAGGCCCCTTGTGCACCTCTCTTGCAGGTGTCTGGGATGCTAATAAAATCATTAGTGAAGACACTCTGGATTGGGAACAGAGAGGATCTGCTTCCAATAAATCTGATAAGCTTCAAGGAGAGGCAGAGGCAGCGGGAATGGAGTAGCTGGGGGTGGCCCCTGCTGACTTCTTCAGCTGACTTTGACAATGTGACGGCCACAGGCAGGGTCCTGGCAAACATCATGTCAGCACAGTAGTTAGCACCAGGCTTGTGGAGGCGCCTGAATGGAATTGGAGCCTGCAGCTGGAGGGGCCAGTGAGGATCTCAGCTGGGATTTAAAATCCAACACTCCTCTGCTTGGAATTTCAGGCCCTTTACCATCTGGCTCCAACCCATCCTTCTGGCTCCATTGCCAACTGGCACTGCCTTCTATACTCCAAGGTCCAGGCAGATGGGCTGAGTTGCTGTTCTTCTCTGGCTTCCATGCCTTCCCTCAGGCTGCTTGCAAGCCTTACCTTCTTTGTCTAATCCTTCGTTGCTGCCCAGCTGTCTCAGTCCTGTCTGACTCTTCGTGACCTCATTTGGGGTTTTCTCAACAGAGACACCAGAGTGGTTCGCCATTTACTTCTCCAGTTCATTTTACAGATGAGGAAACTGAGGCAAGCAGGCTGAAGCGGCTTGTCTAGGGTCACACAGTTAGTAAACATCTGTTACCTAATCCTTATCAACTTTTAAGGTCCAGCTGTGAGGCCAACTTCTACACAAGACATTTCTGGATCCCCTCCGCTTGGTGTCTTCCCTCCCGTGCTAGGGTTACTACTTACTCTGCATAGATTTTATATACATTTAGCTGTGAACATGTTTCCTCCCATTAGATTGTCAGCTCCCTGAGGGCAGGAAATGGTTAATTGTTGCCTTTGTATCCTCAGGATTGAGCACACAAGGAGAATCCACAATAAATTACTGTTCAATTGAACGGCTGAACAGCTTGGCTTCTTTTTGATGTCCCCACATTAAGAAGGTGCCTCCCACCCTCCAAATTCCCTTCTCATTTTTTTAGATTCTTCCAAGCATACATGAGTCTTCTCTGATATCACAAGGAAGGGAAGTGTTTTACACTTGCTTCTATCCCCAGCACCCAGTACAGTGCTTGGCACATAAAACATACTTCCAAATGCAGGTCTGCTGATTGGCTTTTAAAGTGGAAGGCTTACAAAATGTTTTCCTTACAACAGTTTCATGAGGTATATCATAGGATTGTAGATTCGGAGCTGGAAGGGACCAGAGAAGTCATTCTGCAGATGGGAAAACTGAGATCCAGGGAGTGGAAGCAACTTGCCCAGGGTCAAACAATTAGCAAGAGTGGGAACGGGGATCTGAACCCAGGTCTCTCCTGGCAGTGAGTTCAGAACTTGTTCATGGCATGTAGGGGGGAAAATGGATAGAGTGACAGACCTTGAGTCAAGAAGATCTGAGTTCAAATTCCACGTCAGATACTTCCTATCTGTGTGACCCTGGGCAAGTCACTTCACCCTGCTTACTTCAGTTTCCTAAAACCTGTAAGGATGAGCTGGAGAAGGAAACAGCAAACTGCTCCAGTATCTCTACCAAGAAAACCCCAAATGGGGTCACGAAAAGTTGGACACAATTGAAATGACTCCCCAATAACTGGAGATAATAACAGCCCCTACTTCCCAGGGTTATTGTGAAGGATCTGATATCTATAAAAGGGCTTGATTCAGTGCCTGGCCCACAGTAGACCCTTCCCCTTGTTCCTGTTTCCCATGATGCCCTTCCTCATTAGAGGTGGCTCCCCTGGCCTTAACAGCAGCCTCATTCCCTAAAGTGCTCTTGTTTGGGACTCTTCGATTTCATACTGATTCAGGTAAAATCTAACACCCAGATTTGCGGCCATAAAGGATCAGTATTAGCCCTCAGGGCCATGAGACCCCACTTTCTACTCAGCCCTTAGTTTCTCTGGGTCCTCTCCAGCACCAGGCCTTCTGAAGAATTCTGGCCTCACATTCTCAACTCCTGGAACCAAAGGTCAAGGGTAGAGGCAGGAAGTAGCTGGCTTCTCCTCCTCCAGGGAGAGGGGCCGCATCCCTGTGAAGTGACTGGCTTATCTTGGAGGAGGGCACCAGGTCTGACCTAGGGCTGGTCATGTTGCCCTGCCCCCTCCTCCTCCCTAGCTCTGAACTAGCTGGGACTCTTAGCTCCCTTCCCTCTCTTAAAAAATATTACACAGCATAGTGTTCTTGTTGTCCAGCTGTGTCTGACTCTTTGTGATCTCATTTGGGGACTAGTTTGCCACTTCCTTTTCTAGCTCATTTTACAGATGAGGAAGCTGTGGCCAACAGGGTTAAGTGACTTGCCCAGGGTCACATAGTTAGTAAGTGTCTGGGGCTGGATTTGAACTCAGGTCTTTCTGACTCCAGGCCCAGCGCTATCTCCACTGCGCCACCCCGATGCCCTTTAAGCATGCTATCACGTCAAGCCCATCACATGAGACATCCCATCTCTTACCTCCATGTAGAGGCTGTCCTTCACACCTGGAATGCACTCCCTGCGCCACTTAAACCCAAACCGTCCTCTAAAGCTGTGTAAGGACTGCTTTCCACTGGCCTTTCCCACTGAGTTACTTTGTACTTACGTCAACTGTATTTTGTATCCACCACTTATACTTGTATATGTTTTCCCTGACATGATTTATAGTCCTTATAGGCAGGGATGGGTTCATTTTTGTATCTTTTTATCTCCAGCACCTTGGACAGAGCCTTACACACAGTAGATGCCTAATAGATGCTTGTTGACTGAGTGAAATCCACCCCGTGCCCTTGCATTGGGGCAGCATCTCCTAGAGCCTGGATCTCCCCACTGTTTATGCTCCAAGGGTCTCTGCGGAATCCTGGAAGCTCCTCTGCTCTGTCCTATGACGAATTGACCCTCCCCCGGGGTACCCAGAGGCCACATACCATGAGCATCGAAGAACTCATCATCTGAGCTTTCATCCGAGTCCCTGGCTATGCTCTGCATTCTCCATTCCGAGATGCTTTGGCAAGATGGGCTCCCTGGAAGGAAAAACTCCAGACGTATCATCAAGTCTCAGGACTGAGGAGGACTGTGTGCCTGCCACAGGGAGAGGGATCCTCAGGCCACTTACTTCTCCCTCAGGGAAGAGGTTAGGTGTCAGGACTTAATGAACAAGAGTTCGATTGCTAATGAAAGGGCAGGGAGTGACCAGAGGACTCTAGAACAGATACAGGGGAATGGAGCAGATGGCCTTCAGGGAATCTGAGGGTGGGTGATCCTGGTTATGTTTCCACAGACTGAAATGAATTCTACTTCACTGGAATATAAAAGTGTCTTTGAAAAATGAAAAATAAAGCTGGAGACCAAGAAATGCCAATTCAGCTTTCTTCAATCAGGTAACTCCTTCCCGACTCTGTGACTCTGCACCGGCTTTTCCCGGGTCTGGAATGCCCTCCCTCTTTGTCTCAGTCTCCTGGCTTTCTGCAGGCCTCCTCCTGCTGCCCGTGTCTTCCCTTCCCCTCCTTCTGTCTACTCTAAGGACATCTTATATTATGTCATATGTGGCCTCCCCTATCAGAATGTCTGTTCCTTGAGGGCAGGGACCGTTTGGGGCTTTCTCATATCCCCAGGGCTTGGCTTAGCACAGAGACTGGCACCCACATGTGGTAAACGATTAATGTTTGTTGATTAACACACCAGACAGCCTGCTTGGAAATTACCTGATCATTATCTTGGGCAACAGACATTAATCAGGCTTGTCCCACATTCACAAACCCAAAGGACGTATTTGCAATAGAGACTAGGGAAGAATCCCTGATTTGTAATAGAGACTAGGGAAGAATCCCTCACTTCACAGAAGCCTCTATCCCTTGGTCCTCTTAAAACTGTCAATTCTCCTCAACCTGCTTCCAACAGGACTCAACTCATTAAAGTGTGTCCTCCAGGGACACACCTATTGAGCTCTCCTGTTCTGAGCGCTGGCACGCCTGTCCTGGGACAAAGACCATGGCATTCAGGCTAAGAGAAGAAACTCCTGGCAGGGGCCTAGGATCAGACTAAAGGCCACTGTATAGGACTGGGGGAATGATTTGAATGGGCACAGGCTGGCAGCTGCTTAGCTTCTGCCCCCATGCCCAGTCTGCTGCTATGTCCTACCCCACAGATGGGGAGAGGGATGGAGAAATCTTGTCTCAGCCAGTGTCCAAATCCCCCAGGAGGTAGGAGCAGATCCTAGGTTCTAATTTTGTTCCCTAACTGCTGTGAGGGAGCACTGGGACCTGCCTACTTGGGCTGCTCATTATGTCTTTTCTGTAGTCTCTGGTCTTCTGCCGGGCCCCTGTGGGAGCACAGCAGACCAGGATCAGAATCCTAGGCAGCAGAAGCTTGGAGAGCCTGATATGGAGGGGAAGGGAGCCTCACCGGGACCAGGATGGAGGCACAAGGTCAGCTGATTCTGCCAGTACCCAGGACAGGTCACTTCTCCTCACCCCTAGGAGGCTGGAGCCAAGGTCAAGGGCACCATGAGCCAGCTGCTTTGTTCCAGGCTGGCTCATCCTAATTGGATCATTTCCCAATCCCTCTTAAAGCTGGGGCTGCCCTGGGAGATCATCTCCAGACTATCCTATACAGATCCATTTTATGCATTTGTGTGCTGTCTCTGCCACTAGAATGTGAACTCCTTGGGGGCAGGGCTAGTGTTTGTCTTTCTTTCTATCCTCAGTGCTTAGCATTGTGCCTAGCATACAGTGGGCATTTAATAAATGCTTGTTGATTTGGCCTGACCCTAACAGCCAGGTAGTACACAGGGGCTAGAACTACGGAGACCTGTGGATGTTATGACACCCCATGAATTGGCACATTGTACACAAAAAAAGATGCAACCTGGCACCCTGAATCTGGGGGTCTGTAATGAGGAAAGAGTTAGGGAATGGAGAGTTAGTGGAGCCCTTGGATGAGAGTCTATTTGGTCCAACCACCTCATTTTATAGATGAGGCCAAGAGATGGGAAGCTCAAGGTCACACAGGGAGTAAATGGAAAAGCTAGAATCTGAACTCTATGCCAAGTCTTGGCGGAGACCCCAGAGTCTTGGTAAGGCACAGAGGGTGGCCCCAGAGGACCTAAGGGTTTCACCCAATGGCTGATGCTGGACTCCCTTGGAACCTGGAAATAACAGGAAAGCAAAATCCAAGGTGTAGCCCCACCTTAAGTAAATTAAACTGAGAACTCAAATCCCAAAGGACATAAAAACCCAGAATTATGCAACAGAGAAACCTGGGGAGGGAGGGATTTTTAACCCCACAAAGGATCCTTTATGGGGGCCCTTTAATGAGTGAGTGCCCCTGTACATTTTAACAATAGGAGTTAACTTAAAAAAATTGTTTTTTGGTCTACACACAGCTTTTCAGGAACATGTTTATTATGTTATAAAAGGGTGGCTGGAGCCCTAGATACCCAGCATTCAGATGGTGGGTATGGAGGGGGGAGCTGGGTGGGGAAGGGTCTTTGCCTGGCTCTCTCACCTCCTCGTTTGGATGACCGGGAAGACTTGGAGGATGTGGACCACTGCTTTGTTAGGCCTCTCCCCTTAAGAGCCTCCCCGTTGCTGCTGGGAGGCTCAGGGACCTCGCTCAAGGCATTATCCTCTTCCTTCTCCTCACTGGGGGGCTCCTGGGGCCCATGACCTTCGCCGTCCATGTACTGGGCCATCTTGCGGGACAGCATCAGCTGTGCTTCTTTCTCTAGCTCCCGGATGTCCTCAATGGTCAGCCCGTACCATTCATCCTGCCAGCACCAGGCCTGTCGATGGGCCCTCACCATTACCTTCCGAAGACCTGGGCCAAAGGACCAAAGAGGGATTGGGTCAATGACGAGCCCACGGGGGCCAGGCTGGGGAGACCAAGCCTCCCCTCCTTTCTCAACCCCAATTTCTGTAACTTGGCCCATGAGCAGAGCACCCCCAGACCAACAGAAATCAGGCAGCAGGCCAGTTAGTGTCCTGACTGTAATAGAAAACATGCCCAGGATTCTTGACCCTGGCCTGCTCCATATGATTCTGCTGCTGTCTTATAAGGCTTAGATCAAGTACCACCTCCTACAGAAATCTCTTCTTGATCTTCCAAGTTCTCATAGTACTCCTTTCCTCCTCAAAATAAAATGTATACCTTTTAATCTCTGGTACAATAGGTGGCTCACAGAGTAAGGACAGAACATGAGGGAAGGGTACCTGGCACACAGTAGGTACTCAATAAATGCTTACTGACTGTGTTACAAAAACAAAAGGGAAAAATAAAAAAATAATAAATATAGTAAATGATAAAAATAATTTTTAAAAAACCAAAAATTTAAAAAATAAAAGGTAAAATCTATCTTTGCTTTGTATGTGTAATGCCAGTCCTTAGTACACAGCAAGTGATTAATAAATGCATTTTTTATTCATTAAAAAAAACTCATGCACAGTCTTAGCCATCTATATGGTTTATCCCTTCAGTAAAATGTAAGCTTTTTAGTATAGACAAGTAGGACAGTAATGGAAATAACAGGCAGAATTACTATTATTATTATTATTATTTTTAAAGCAAACAGGATCAAACTGAAATTCAAGGTTTCATGAAGAATCCTCCTTTTACCTTCTGACATTTTGTGAAAATACTCCTTTTTGCATGTTAAAGTTCTGAATAATTTTTTTTTTTGCTTTTTTTGGAGGGGGGAAGGTAGAGCTATTGGGGTTAAGTGACTTGTCCAAGGTCACATGGCTAGTTTTGTGTTAAGTGTCTGAGGTCACATTTGAACTCAGGTCCTCCTGACTCCAGGGCGGGTGCTCTCTATTCACTGCACTACCTAGCTGCCCCTGAATAATTATAATTTTTTTAAAATTATCTATTGGGGCAGCTAGGTGGCGCAGTAAATAGAGCACTGGCCCTGAAGTCAGGAGGACCTGGGTTCAAATATGACCTCAGATACTTAACACTTACTAGCTGAGACACTTAACACTTACTAGCTGTGTGACCTTGGGCAAGTCACTTAACCCCAATTGCCTTGCTTTTTCCCCCTCCAAAAAACAAAAAAAAATGAAAAGCTTAAGAAAAAATGATCTATTTATATTTTATTTTTCCCCAAGTAAATATAAAAACAATTTTTAACATTTGTTTTTTAAAATTTGAGTTCTAAATTCAGAATAATTTTTCCAAAGAATGTAAAGTCCTTGAAGGGAGGCACTCCTCATTTTGTGTCTTTGTGTCCCCAGAGCTGACAGTAGGAATTAATAAATAAGTGCAGCTGGGGGAGGGGCAGTTGGATAGAGTGCCTGGGCCTGGAGTCAGGAAGACCCAAGTTCAAATGTGACCTCAGACACTTACTAGCTGGGTGACCCTAGACAAGTCATTTGACCCTGCTTGCCTCAGTTTTCTCATCTGTACAATGAGCTGGAGAAAGAAATGGCAAACCCCTCCAGTATCTTTGCCAAGAAAATCCCAAATAGGGTCACGAAGAGTCAGACAGGACTGAAATGATTAAACAACAACAAAAACAAAGAAATAAATGTTAAGAGTACTGGGCTGGATGGAATGAATCTTGCACTGTCCTTGACATTTTTAGCTCTGTGACCTTGGACTAGACCTTACATGACAGATTTATAGTCCACTGCAGGGCCCAGAACTCCAGGTTAGAAGCCCTGCCTGACCAAATGCCCCGGTGATAGATGTCACCAGGTCACCATTACACCCCAGGGGGTCATCAGAGGCTCTGCATCTTTGTGGACTTCAAATAATGTTCCTATTAGTCCCATGAAAAATAGCTTCCAATTTGTATTGTCTGTCTAACTTTTAAAAATGCTCTCCCAAGCATATATGTGACTAGATAGAAGGCTTGAGTAGAGGTCTCCTGAGGCCCAACTTCAGGGGTTTGTCTCCAACAACACGTTTTATGTTTCGTCAGTGACATGTTTAGGCAAGAGAGAGAGACAGGCACAGCAGCCCTGCATCCCCAGGCACCTCGCACCGCAGGCCTGTAATTGGAGGCCTGGAGCCTGACTCACCAAAGGAATGGAGGAGACCACGAAGCTGAGTTCAGCCAGCCCATGCAGACTGAAATACTTGTTGGGTGTTAGAACTGCTTCCTAGCAAATGACTAATAAGGTCAGACTGAGGATGGGGAAATTTATCACCATGTGGAGAAATGCTCCCGTGTGTGTGTGTGTGTGTGTGTGTGTGTGTGTGTGTGTGTGTGAAAGAGAGAGAGAGAGAGAGATGAAACCTTCAAAGAAGAAAAGCTCTTTTGCCAGTAATTAAAAACCAATTTGATGTGTAAGACAGCATACCTAAATCTCAAAGTTGGAAGGGACCATTTAGGTCCCTAATCCAACCCAGATGGCCTAGAAGGTCATGAAGTCCAACCCACCAAGCTGAACAGTCACACCCTCCATCATACCACCAGTAAGTGGTTATTTCCTGGAAGCTCTCCTGTGATGGGGAGCTCACTATTTCAAATGGTAGCCGACACAACTTTTGGGTGACTCTAAACCTCAGGAAGTTTGTCCTCCTAGCCTTGCGGCCAAAATCGACTTCTCTGCAATTTGTGTCTGCCCTCCCTACTTGGTTTAAGGCCCAGAACTAGAACAGGGATTAATCTGATGTGATTCAAAAAGTAACTTTGAGGTGCCTATTATGAGCCAGACCCTGGGGATACAAACAGGAAAAAGAAGGATGATTTCTGCCCTCAAGGAGCTTACATTCTTCATTAACTGTCCTCCATCTTCACTGAGGGTAGAACAAGAACAGGGAGACTGAGGTTGGAGGGCAATTGATCCATCCCTACAGGAAAGAGTGAGAAGCACCAGAGCTTATTTCTTGGGCTTGTCCTGCAGCATTCATTCTGGATTTTGTTATTTCTTCACTTTGCCCCTGGGCTGGACACCTCCCCACCCCACCTCAGCCCAGCCACTTCAGCTTAATTCCCTTCATACACGGTAAGCCCCCCGAGGGCAGGGATAGTCTCTCTTTTTTCCTATTTGTAGCCCTAGCACTTGGCATCCTGGCTGGCACAAAGGAGGTCTTTAGTACATTTTTTGTCCATTACTGACTATCTAGAATAAGAGACAAAGTTGGTTTTGAGGATCAAATGTGATCATGTACTATGAGGTCATCATGTTAATGCTGGTTATTATTTCCAGTGAACAGAGGCTGAGAAAGCGAACAGAGACTTTATCACCCAAGGTCCCACTGCTAGTAAGAGGCAGAGCTGAGATCAGAAACCAGGACTCTGCTGGTGGGAGCAGGGCTCCTTCCATAGGCACCACTGTGTGGGGATCAGCTTGGAATCCTCTACACAGGCTGACAGTTCTAGAGCTGGAAGCAACCACCTCTAGTCTTGTCCAACCTCTTCATTTCACAGGGGAGGAAGCTGAGGCCCCAAAAGGTCAAAGTGATTTGCCCAAGGTCACAAAGACAGGGTATGGCAGGGCTGGGCTGTGAATTCAGGTCCTCAGCATCCAAATTCATCACTCTTTTCACTGGGCTGTGCTGTCTCCTACAGAGTCTCAATGTCTTCTTGCCTAGAGACTCGGAGATGGATGTCATGACCTTCAAGACTGAGTATCCTTCTGGCTGACTTGTGTTGAAGACTGAACAATATATATCTTCTAGTCACTGTTCAACTTAGACCTGCAAGGAACTATCTTCACCTACCAGCCTCATCGGACCCCACTGGCCTCAATCAGCCAGATCATAGGTTCACACCTGGGAGATACCTTCAATGATCAAACCAAGGATAAGGAACCACCTCATAGAAGCCCAACTTTGGCTCCCCAGCTCGTGGGATTATGTCATCTTTGGAAGTAAGTGCACCCCACCCCCATTCTGCTCTATCCCAGTACCTGGCACAGAGCTGAAGGCTTGTTGGCTGGCTGACTGACAGGCTCATGGCTTGAGAGTTGATACCTTGTCTTCCTCAGTCTCTACTCCAATGGATCCATTGGCTTTTGGACAGCTTTCGTGAGGTTTGCCCTTTTCACTGCTTTGACACACCGTTCCTGGTTTTGCCCTCGGGGCCCAGAGAACAAGACTACTCTCCTCTAAAAGGCCGCCCATCAAACATTTCTTGTAATGTTGCCTCTAAATGGTCTCTGATCTAGGTTAAACACCCCCAGTTCCTTCAAACAGCCCTCATGGCATCTCAAGGCTATGCTCCTCTGGACCAGCTCGAATTTATTCAAGTCCTTTCTAAAAGGCAGCCCTTTTAGCTGAACAGAACACGCTGGCTTGTCATCTTGCTGATGATGCAGGGGAAGGTGACCTTAGCTGTCCTGGCTGCTACCTCTTACTGCTGACTCAGCAGACTGAGCAGAGCTTGGGGTCTGAAACCCTCAGATCTTCTTCAGATGAGCTCCTACCCGGTAGCTCCTTCATCCTCTTTAGATTCAATTTTATTTATTTATTTTCCCTTCCAAATTCTCTCCCTCCTCCTTCTCTACTCCCTGAGAAGGTAATAATAAAGAAAACTCATTACAAATGTGTATAATCATGCAAAGCAAATTTCTGCATTAGCTGTGTTCCAAAAAAGAGAGAGAAGAAAATATGCTTCAATCTGCCCTCTGATGTCCTCAGTTCTCAACCTCTCCTCCCCCCCATATCTTTTTCCAAATCAGATTTCTTGACCCCGAGAGTAAGGCTTTTCATCAGTAACAAATATGGGGTCAAAGGGTCTTAGGGCAAGAAGTGACCTCACAGGACACCTAGTCTAAGCTCCGGTACAATGCAGGAAAACCGTCCACAACATTCATTTATCCATCAAAAATTTATGAAGCGGGTGGGATCAAGATGGTGGATTAGAAGCATCAACCCAGTGGAACTTTATCAACATTCCCCTCCAAACAAGTTCAAAATAACACCTCAGATCAAATTTTGGGGCGGTAAAACCAACAAAAGGCCAGAGTAAGACATTCATCCAGCCTAAGAAATGTAGGATTTTGGCAGGAGACTGTCTAGAGGGCAGCACATTTAGGGCCAGCACCAGCTGCGGGCCTTGGAGGTGGCCATAATAGTGGAAATGGTGGCAGCTTCAGGAGCTCTCAGCCTAGAGATGGTAAGGGGGGCGGACAATTGTTCACAAAGAGATGACAGTGGTCCTGTTCTGGCACTGGGTGCAAGTGGCACTGACTGGCAACTCTATTGCCCATAGCAGTTCTCAATCTTAATTCCAAGGCTCAGAGGACCACTAGTGCTTGTGGCTGCAGAGAAGCAGGGGCCCCTTCCTGGGGAAAGACCTGAATGCTGACCAGGAGAGCAGTGACTCAACCTCTCCAAGCATACCACCACCTTGGAAGCATATATCAGAAATGACAAACGATGGTAGGGATGTGGAAAAACAGGTACACTAATACACTGCTAGTGGAGTTGTGAACTCGTCCAACCATTCTGAAGAGTAATCTGGAGAGGAATTATGCCCAAAGGGCTACCAAATTGTGCATACTCTTTGACCCAGCATGCCATTAAGTCTATACACCAAAGATATCAAAGAAAAAAAGAAAAGAACCTATGTGTATAAACATATTCATAGCAGCTCTCTTTGTGGTAGCAAAGAATTGGAAATTGAGAAGATGCCCATCAATTGGGGAACGGCTCAACAAGTTGTGGTATATGATTGTGATGAAATACTATTGCACTGTAAGAAATGACCAGGGAAGTGGTGTCAGAAAAACATGGGAAGGCCTATATGAACCAAGGCAAGGAATTGGGAAGTCATTGTGCACAATAACAAAAATGTCATGATGATCAAGACTTGGCCACTCGAATCAATACAGTCACCCAACAATTCCAGAGGATTCACAATGAAAAAGTGCCACCCATCTCCAGAGAGAGAACTGACGAACTCTAAGTGCAAACTGAAGCATAATTTTCTCACTTTATTTTTCAAAAAATATGGCTAATATGGAAATGTCTTGTATGATTTCACACGTGTAATTGACATCACCCTGCTTGCTTTCTCAGCGGGTATGGGAGAAGTGGGGAGGAAGGGAGAGAATTTGGAACTCAAAATTTAAAAAGAAAAGCATGTCAAAGATAAATAAATCAATGATGAGTTATTGTTGTTTTAATTGATGAAGTCACCAAGGTGTAGCGTATTCATTCTGTTAGCTTCTGGGAGGCACAAAGGTAAATATGAGATGTTTCCTGCCCTCAAGGAGGTTCTGTATCACAGAAATGCTCAGAGGATACTTTCTGAATTCAAATCTGGCCTTAGACACTTTAGTAGCTGTGTGATCCTGGGCAAGTCATTTAACCCTGTTTGACTCAGTTTCCTCATCTGTAAAATGGGCTGGAGAACAGGAAAATAATTTCACTTTCTTGACAATTCTCAATGCAATTTTATATGTAAAATCCTTAATCCAATTTTGAGAACTTGTTACTGAAACATACTTAAGTCCTGTATATCCCAAATGGGATCATAGAGAATCAGTCATGACTGAAACCAGTGAACAAGACGGGAAATAATCTCCATCACAGAATTGCTCGAGGAACCTAGTCTACCAATCTTAATGTGCATAGTGGTAATGACTAATTCGTAACACTAAGAGTTAAGGGTAATAATTTATGCAGAGTTTCAAAGTTGGCCAAGTGCTCCACAGACCTGATCATACACCTACTCTGCTGTAGATGGAGGATGTGAACCCCACTTTATGAAACTGGTTGAGGGTTCTCATCCTGGTCAGCCCAGACTTGACCAGAGTATCTGCAAGCACAGTGTTCATGGTCTCCTGGGAGGCGGTCCAGTCTCCTGTACGACAGCTCTGTGGTCAGAAGTCATTGCTCACTTTGGACTGAGATTCATGTCCCTGGAACATTCACCCCCTGGTCCTTTGGGGGGTTTGCTGCCCCCATTCCCTTACAGGCCCTCTCCAGAAAGGCAAGTCTAGGAGTACTCACCGACATCATGAATGAACCTCTCAATCTTGGACTGCATGCCCCAATATCGAAACTCCACCTTACACAGCTTGTACGCGCACATGATGGGCAAGTGGCTGGGGTGGTGGAGGCACTCTTCAATCCAGTCCTCGGATAGTGGACCCCTCTTCGTCTTGACTGACTGAAAAAGCCGAGGGTCCTCCTCCAACTTGTACTCATTGGGCGGGATGGGGTCTTTGACGATATTGATGGGATCTGAGAATAGGACATGGGGGTCACTTTTTCTAACAAAAGGTCACAACACAAGATCCAGAGCTTGTTAACCTGCCTTCATCTGATGGATGAGGAAATTGAGGCAAACAGGGTGAAGTGACTTGCCCAGGGTCACACAGCTAGTAAGCATCTGAGGGCAGATTTGAACTAAGGTCTTACTGACTATGATCCAATGCCCAAGCTATGATCCAAACCCATTCCCTCTAATTGAAGTTCTATAGGACTTTTCAAGCCACAAACATGTTCCTGAATTTGGGAAAGCAAGAAGAGGGAAGAGGGGGGAGATGTCTAGTTTTCTGACTAGATAATGGGATGTCTTGTAGTTTTCCCCACAGCTAGCGGAAGCAGTGGATAGAGTGCTGGAGTCAGAAGACCTGGGTTCAAATTTGGCCTCTGACAGTTGTGTGACCCTAAGCAAGTCGCTTAACCTATCTGCCTCTGTTTTCTCATCTGTAAAATGGGGATCTGTAAAATTATGCAGCTAGGTGGCACAGGAGATAGAGTGTTGGGCCTGGAGTCAGGCAGACTTGAGTTCAAATCCAGCTTCAGACACTTCCTAGCTGTGTGACCCTGGGCAAGTCACTTTACTCTGTTTGCCTCAGTTTCCTCGGCTCTAAAATGAGCTGGAAAAGGAAATGGCAAAGCACTCCAGCATCTGTGCCAAGAAAACCCCAAACAGGGTCACAGAGAGTCAGACATGACTGAACTACAACAAAAATGGAGAATAATATTGGCACCTACTTTTTAGGGTTGTCGTGAGGATTAAATGAGGTAATGCTTGTAAAATGTATAACATAGCGTCTAACACAGAGAAATATTTTAATAAATGCCTATTTCCTTCCTTCCTTCCTTCCTCCCTCCCTTCCTTCCTCCTTCCCTCCCCCCTCCTTCCTTCCTTCCTCCTTCATTCCTTCCAACTATATAACATGGCCTTTCAGAGCAAAGGCAATATCTCATGTTTACTTTCTATCTGCTTATTATACACATCCTATTGCCCTACTAAAGTGTGAGCTCACTGAGGACAGGGATCATTATGTAAGAAACAAATGCTTATTGGCTGGTTGTGTCTACTTCTCCGTATTCCTTGGCAGGGGAGGATCATGGGATTTAGAGCTGGGAGGGCCCCGAGAGATCACCTAATCCATCCCTCTCAAACTGCAGATGAGAAATGAGGCCCATGGAAGTTAGGTCACTTCAGATGAGCTCTTGGCATAGTCAGACATGTGGTAGACAAGCACTGATTAGGCACTAGATGAGGTGTCAGGCACTGGGCTGGGGGCCATCCTTCCACACTTTTTACCCAGCTGAACAAATCTGCAGCTAAAAGAGATGTCAGAAGCCCATCCTGTCCAAGCCTCTCATTCCATGAAGGAGGAATAGCAGCCCCCATTTCTCTTTTCTGATCTCACTACTTTTCAGGAGGTCCTCTGAAAAAATCATCTCACTTGCTAAGAGTCTCAAAGCACTGCCACTCACTCCCTAATTCTCCAACTCTGGATCATCTCTCTATTCTTCTTCCTTGGGCCTCACTGGTTCTGAAGCAGAGACATTTTAGGAGGCTCCCAGAATGTAGGAAGGGCTTTCAGCCAAGAGGGATCTCCCCACTTCTCGGGAAGGTTTCAGACATCTCCTTTCCTGCTATCTCCTGGCACGGCTCAGGACCTCTGAACACTCACCTGCTCACGCCCACCCCCTGAAGCCTGCAGAGGGGGTAGACAGGGAGTCTCTCTGCATAGAAACAAACTGCCCCTGATGCAGGACAGGCAGAGAGTACTGGACAGAGGAAGCCTGGCTCTTAGAGGGAAATGTCAGCGGAAGAATCCCAGGCATGTTGGCCAGGGCGTCACCCAGAGACTCCATGGAGCCGTTCTTTCTAGCAGAGAGGAGACAGGCCCAAACTACTGCTCCTAAAGGCCAAGGAGAGGGCTGGGCATTGTATCTCTGCCAGGAGGCCCTCGAGCCTGCTGGAAGGGACCTCAGTGATCATCCGGTCCAACCTGTTATTTTATGGAGAGGTAGCTATGGGCTCAGAGAGCAGATCAATCATGCAGTTCATTAGCAGCCCAGCCTGATCTTCAACCCAGGACTGACTTCTAGTCTAGTCTAGCCAGTACTCTTTCCATTATAGGTTTTCCTCCTGTAGGAGCCAAAACTCAGGGATGTGGAGGAAGGACACACATATTTCAAAAAAATGGTCTTTGAAATGTTCCCCATCTCCCACCTCTGTGCCTTTGCCCTCATGTCTGGAAAGCATTTGTTCCAAGCTGGATAAAGTAGACAAAAACCTGGACTTGGACCTGGGGAGACCTAGGCTCAAATCCTACCTCAAATCTGGGCAAGTCACTAAACTCTACGAGCCTCAGTTTCCCCATCTATGAAATGGGGCTAATAAGAGCATTTAGTACACAGAGCTACTGTGATGCTCTTTTGCCATCCTTAAAGCCCTATAAAAACGGGAGCTTTGGAATTCCTAATTCCCTTCAAAGCATAGGTTGGGGGCCATGCAGCAATGGGCCAGTATAGGGACAGACACAGATTAGCAGATGAGAGTCCTTGGGAGGGACTCGGGGAGACCTAGATTCGAATCCTCCCTTATTCACTTATTGGCATTCTTGCCACCTGTACGTTACACTGTATTGTTTTGTATATACTTAGTTGCCTCCATGTTGAATCCCTTTCCAGTAGAATGTAAACTCCTTAAGGGCCTGGCTCTTTCCTTTTGGGGCAGCTGGGTGGACCAGTGGATAGAGCATCAGAGAACTGGAGTCAGGAAGACCTGAGTTCAAATCCTGCCTCAGACACTTACTGGCTGTGTGACCCTAGGCGGGTCACTTCACCCTGTTTGCCTCAGTTTCCTCTCTGTGAAATGGGGATAATAATAGGTTGTTGTGAGACTGATGATGGCTGTAAAGTGCCAGCACATAGTAAGCACTATGTAAATGTTAGGTATTTTTTTTACATTCAATTTTTATTTTTTTTCCTCAAGGACACGTACACAAAAAATCTTTAAGAGTCCTTTGTAAAATTTTCAGTTCCAAATTTGCTCCCTCCCTGTCCTCTCCTCGAGAAGGCGAGTGACTTGGGAGAGATTATGCATGTGCAGCCATGCAGAACATTTCCATATTAGCCATGGTACAAAGGAAAACGCAGACCAAAGAAATCAAGAATAACAGGGTAAAATGAGCACGGCCGGCTGCGATCGTCATCACTGCTTCTGTTGGCAGAGGGAGGCAGCCTCCTCCCTGGTCAGCACCTCTCGCTCCGAGATGCCCACTTAACAAGTATCGTGATTGGGAAAGGGCCCGCGGAGCTGGCCAGACAATGCCCAGGCTCTCAGGCTGGGAGTGGGTTAGATCCCTGCAGACCGCAGGCCCACCCCCCCAGAATGGAGTGTGTGTGTGTGTGTGTGTGTGTGTGTGTGTGTGTGTGTGTGTATGTGAGGTCGGGAGCCAGGGTGGGAAGACAATCAGTGACAAATCTCACCAGTTTACAGTGTTATTAAGGGAGGGGAGAGATGGCAAACACCCCAGCCAAGACGGGCAAGGCAGTGCAGTGGGTAGCACTTCCTGAGGTATATGACTCTCAGCAAATAAATGAACATCTCTATGCCTCCATTTTTCTCACTGGTACAATGGGATAATAGTAATTGTAAAAGATACTGGGCAATGTTGTTATGTGGGCAGGTAAATGGCTAAGTGGATAGAATGTTGGGCCTGGAGTCAGTTCAAATCCAGCCTCAACAGAACCAGAAATGTGTACATGATCACAGACACGTCGTATGTGTGACGACCAACTTTGATAAACTGGACTCTTCTCAGCAACGCACAGATATAAGACAACTCTCCAAGTCTCAGGATGGAAGGAGATGTCTACATTCAGAGAAAGATCTAGAAAGACCAGAGTTTAAATGGAGACTGAAGCAATCTACATGCTCTCTCATTCTCTTCCATGTTTGGTTCTGTTTCTTCTTTCCCATTGTTCACTCCATTGGTTACAACCCTTCTATACAACCAGACTAATGTCCAGTGTGAAAGTATCTGCAGATCGTATACATGATTGCATGCTGCCATGGTGGGGGGGGAGAGAACTTGAAACTCAAGGGATTGTGGAACTGAATCTTGTAAACTAAAAGTAAATAAATAAGTCAATGAAAAAAAAGAAAAAAAACAAATCCAGCCCCAAACACTTACTAGCTGTGTGACCCTGGACAAGTCACTTCACCTTGTTTGCCTCAGTTTCCTCATCTGTAAAATGAGCTGGAGAAGGCAATGCCAAGAAAACCCCAAATGGGGTCACAAAAAGTCAGGCACAACTAAAACGACCAAACAACAATGCTGTTGGGAGGCTCAAATGAGCTGACGTTCAGCCAACTTTAAAGGCCTACAGAGATGTCAGCTCTCATTATCATTAATGCACCAACCTGCAGCCTTCCCTTCCCTTGCCCAATTTGAGAGAACCTTTTGGGTGGATGGGGAGCTCAGGAAATACAGTGCCTGGCCTAGGAACCTGGATGTCCAGAGCTCCGCTCACAGACCCTGCTTCCTTCGGGCATCAGGCTGTGCCCAGGGCAAGGTGACAAAGTCACAGAGATCAATGAGGAGGCACAGATTTAGTCTGATCCAACTCCTCGGTTCTGGAGGGGCACAGAGATGAGCTGGTTTGCCCAAGGCCACACAGCGACAAAGCCAAGAAGTGAATCCAGGCCTTCTGTTTCCCAGGTCTGGGGCCTTTTTCCTCCTCCATCCCATGCTGCCTCTCTACCAAATGCCTCTGGAAAGGGACTTTAGCTGGTGTGATGAGACACCAGTCTTAAAGCAAACAGCTGTTACTGGGGAAAGGTAGTAAGACTCGGCTTCTGGGACATAGGCCACTAGCTCAGGCTTTCTCTAGGCACGGCGAATTAAGGGAAGAGATTTCCTTTCACTGAATTCTTCCTCTTCTGCTCTTCAGAAATATTCAAGAGGGCACATCCTCTAGAGACCCTACAATTGATCAATGTCCTCACTGAACATATGGTGCCTAGAACACAGGACTCTGGAAAGAGCACTGTGGGATTGTTACCTCTCCTGTGTCTCCAAGGCAATTCCATCCATCCAACCTAGGCCGGCATTAGCTCATCTCACAGCCAAGACCCACTTCATGGAGATTCTTAGATCCAAGATCTAAGCCTGTGAGGGGCCTCAGAGGCCATCTAGCCATAGCCCTTCATTTTACAGATGAGGAAACTGAGGCCTGGCAAGGTAAAGGGACTTCTGGATCCTGCTATCAGAGATTTAGAGTTGGGAGGGACCTCAGAAGTCACATAGGACAATCTTCTCATTTTTCAGATCAAGAAACTGAGATCCAGGTTACACAGGGAGTAAGCATCACAGGCAGCTTCTGAAGCCCAAGTTAACTAATTCCATTCCTGCTGTTCTTTCCACTCTCCTCAGAGGCAGCTAAACGGTCAGGAAGACCTGAGTTCAAATTGTACCTTCAGATACTTACTAACTATGTGACCTTGGGCACCTCAACGCCATCTCTCTGGCTTCAGTTATCTCATTTGTATAAACAGGGTTAATAAGATTATCTGCCTCACAAAGTTGGGAGTATAAAGATAATTTATGGAAAACACTATGCAGAAATCTTAAAGCATTTAAGCACATAAATGGGAGTTACTACTACTACTACTACTATCACCACTGCCACTACTAGCACTACTTACACTACTACTACTACTACTACTATTACTACTATTACTACTACTACTACTACTACTACTACTATTACTACTACTACTACTCCTCCTACTCCTCCTACTACTACTACTAGTATCGCCACTGCCACTATTTCTACTACTACTACTGATATTACCACTACACAGGCTAAAAGTTAACTAAAAAACCCCTTTCAACTGAGAAGAGTTTTGTAGCATCAGGAATGTATTTAGTGGGAGAGCCCCCTGGCCTGTATCCTGGAGCCTCCTTCACTCCACAGACTTCTTTGGCTGCTTGTATCAGGGGGAGTGGGTGGGTAGGGTAGGCAGGGGAGGGTGTCCAGGACCCAGCAGGAAATAGTTACCCAGTGTGGTCTGTCTCTTTTCCATAGGAGAGAGGTTGAACACGTTGGCACTGTCTCCTGCGTCGGGTTTATAAAAAGTTTCAATGTCAATGGAGAACTTCTCCACAAAAGGGCACGTGTACCTGTGGGAGAGGAGAAGACAATAGCAGGAGTGAGTCTCATGGTGTGAAGGCTCTGAACCAGGAGCAAAGGGAATCAGCAGGGGTGGCTCCTGGCTCTCTAGAAGAAGAGTCTTGGCTCATGACCCAGGTCAGAGTACTGGGGACGAGGGGGCTTCTGCAGAGCAGGCCTTTGGATCTGAGGGAGCCTCAGCTCCCAGGGACACAGAACATAGAGCTAAAATCTAGCAATAGGTCCCCTCCGCCTTGACTCTCCTCTTCTAGACACAAGGTCACCATGAATGGTGAGGCCAGCAGAGGGTGGGGTGGGCCCTGGTCCTGGGGAAAGGCTTCTCTGAACTAAAACTCTGCTTCTTCCTTAGGCTATCTACAAACATGTCGGGCAGGCAAGGTGTGGTAGCAGAGTTTAAGGGGTGGAGGGAGGAGGCTCCCACTGCCACATGGAGATGCCCGGAGCAAGGAGGTCATTGGATCCTCATCATCATCATTGTCTAGCATTATAAAGCACCTAGTGCAAACACACTCTCTATGGTGGACAGCTGGCTGTTTATGGGCCTGGAGGGACAAAAGTCCCCTCCATGGGATTTCTTAGTAACTCTTGGGGTCCCAGTCAGGTAGGTCACTCCAGGGCACCAGTGTCTTCGATACAAAATCCCTAAGGGATAAGATGGAAAAATGGGGGCACAGGACACTGACCTCAAGGAACTTTTCTGCCTAACGGGCGAGTCAGGCAGGGGTTGAGGTAGGAGCAGAATGTCCCTCCCCGCTTTCATATTCTGTGCCCTAAGGGTCTTCCTAGTTCTGATGTTCTGGGGTTTCATTGTATCACCCAGGCCCCACGTTCAGAGCTCCAAGGCTCCTCTCAGCTATGACATTCTCTGTGCTAAGGGCTTTCCAGAATCTAATTTTTTTGTGTCGAGGCAATCAAGGTTAAGTGACTTGCTCAGGGTCACGTAGCTAGAAAGTGTCTGAACCCAGGTCCTCCTGAATTCAGGGCAAGTGTTCCAACCACTGTACCACCTAGCTGTCCCTCAGGGTCTAAAATTCTATGATTGATTCTGCCTGGGCCAGTTGAATCTTTGCCATCCAAGGTTAGAAAATCAATTCAATCATTCCCCTGCCTCTATACAGGAATATCTTTCCCATCCCCCATGGTCCCATTTAAGAAATGTTAGCTGATTGGTATTGGTGGAGTTCACAGACCATTTTAGAGGTGTAGACATCTCTGCTACATGGCAGCAGTCACTGGCTTGACAAACCAGGGGCTGCATTACTGATGTGTGTTTGAGGGCAGGGGTGAGGGACGACCTCTGCCCTCTAGCCCGATGTGCATGTACCTTGTCCTGGTGTAGGGGTAAGCATTCCAGGATTCCTCTTCCACCCGCAAGGCTGCCTTGGGCAGAATAGAACGGAACCAGCTGGGGATGTGCATGCCGATATGGTACACCTTGTGTGTGTACTGCCCAGCGCCCCCTGGCCCATCGGTGTACGGTCGGTTCTCCAGGATCTCTACCCCGCTGCCTTCGCCACACGTCTCCTCTCGGCTCTTTTTCTGCAAAGAAACACAGGTACGTGTTAACATGTGATTCATCCCCACAGCCCAGGCCCTTCTCTCTGGCAGGCAGGCGGGAGTCAAGGGGCTCCTGGGGACCAGGAAGCACTTGGCAGGCCTCAAGAGGCCTCTAAGTGGCCACTGCTTCCTGGAAGAAGCAAGCCAAGTACCTAGGCACTGCTTACACAGGGAAGTTGAGTCGGGCTCTGAAATAGAGTGTGCATCAAACCTGATGCCACACATTAGTACGGTGCCTGCCTATGGAGGGCACCAAGCAGAGATGCATCAGAGAGCCTCGGAGTAAAGGGGCCACACTGTGGCTATGGGGGCTGAGCCCTCAAGCTCTGATCACAGGATCCAGAGCTGGGAAGGGCCTTTGAGGCCACAAGGACCAACCCCTCATTTAACCATGGGGTGGCTGAGGCCTTGGAGGATAACAGATTGTGAATTGAGAACTGGAAGAGACCTTAGAAACCACCTAGTCCAACCCCATATTTTAAGATGAGGAAACTGAGGCCTGAGGAGATGAAGTGAATTGGCCAGGGTTAAAGATGAGAAGTAGGGACAGTTAAATGGCACAGTGGATACAGCACCAGCCCTGCAGTCAGGAGGACCTGAGTTCAAATCCAGCTCTAGACACTTACTAGCTGTAAGTGACCCTGGGCAAGTCACTTAACCCCAACTGCCTCAAAAAAAAGTATAAGTGGAAGGTCCAGGATTTGAACTCAGGACTTGAGACTTCCAGAGTCAAGGAAAGTCAACAAGCATTCACAAAGTGCCTACTCTATGCCAAGTACAAGGCTGAGTGCCGGGAACATAAATATGAGTTAGTTTCTCTTTCTGCTTAATCATCTTGCCTCCCTAGGGATACTTCAAGGTCTGTGGACTGAGTGCCACCTTCCCCCTTGCCAGTGCTGAACCCTGCCACCTCCTGGGATGGGTGATTGCTGCTCTGAGCTGCGGTACCCAATGAGCGTGCTGTGTCACATTTATGTCACAAACGGCTGCATGATGGAGATGAGCCCAGGATGGGTAACTCTGTCACCCCTGAGGGGCCTGACCAAGCTAGCAGCAGCCGGGGTGGTCAGGGATACCGGGGGGGGCCCCATGCCAGGGAGAAAAGGCAAAGTCCCTTCCCAGAGTCCCTTCTCTGGGGCAAGAGCGAGGTGAGGGATGGACTCCATCCACTCAGCGGGGCTGCTGGGAGGCTGCCAAGTGCCCCGGCGACCTTCAAAGCACCAGAGATGGTAAGCTATTCCCAGCTGGTCCAGATGACGGGTTAAAGGGGAGGGAGCAAGACGCCTGGCGGAGCTTTAGGAGCACTCTTAAAACCCAGAATGCTAGAGCAGTTCAGGCCTGTGAAGGATATTACAGAAAGGGCTGATCTGGTCCACCTACATAACAGTCCAGGGAAACTGAATGTAAAGGACAAGGCGCGAGGGAAGACTCCTCTCTTACTGGCACATGCTGTGGCTGCTCTTCAGTTCTGTCTTACTCTTCGTGATCCCATTTGGGGTTTTCTTGGCAGAGATACTGGGTGGTTTGCCATTTCCTTCTCCAGCTCATTTTACAGATGAGGAAACTGAGGCAGACAGGGTGAAGTGACTTGGCCAAGGTTACCCAGCTGTGTCTGAGCTCTCATTTGAACTCAAGTCCTCCTGATTCCAGGCCCGGAGTGCTGTGCATTATGGCACCCCCCCCAGCTGCCCCATGGGCACGCAGTAGGCGCTTAACAAAAAGCTTGCTGCTGGATCGATCAGAAAGAGGAGAAAAATGAAATGATGATGATAATGGCTTACACAGCACCGCAAAGCCTGCAGAGTGCTTTCTAGACATCCCGTGTGGGCCTCAGATGCAACAAGGCCAGGACAGCGACCCCACTCTCCAGGTAAGAACAGAGAGGCTCAGGGACGGCAAGGATCTGCCCCACTCTGGTAAGCACCGGAGGTGCATTTCACACCCAGGTCTTTAGGATTTCCTGTTCAGTGTCTATCCAGAGCCAACTCTTTAGCATCCTCCAGAGAGCTTACAAAGAACATGGCCCAGAATTCCTGCCCCAGAGCTCCTTACATCTAGCCATAGTCACCTCCCCAACTCTTACTGTTCTGTAGAAGATCTGGGGGGTCTTAGGTGGCCCACAAGCTCTACAAGCCAGCAGCTTGGTGCAGGCTCTTGCGTCACAATAAGGACACAGCTTCCAGGAACAAGGAGATGAGAGTCCCACGGCACTGCTGTCCCAGTCAGACCTCATCTGGAGAGCTGTGTTCAGCTCTGGGTGCCACAATTTAAGAAGAAACTTGATAAGCTAGGTCCTTTTTTTTCCTTGTCATATGAAGAGCAGCTGAGGAAACTGAGGAAGTTGAACATAGAGAAGAGACTCCCCAGGCAAGGCATCGAAGCATTTCTTAAGTGCTCTACCCCATTAGACTGAAGCTCCTCCAGGGCAAGGCTTGCCTTTTTGCCTTTCTTTGCATGCCCCCCATTTAGCACAGAGCATGGCATACAGTAGGTGCTTAATTAATGTTTATTAACTGATAGACTGACTAGCTTCCTCTGTTTCAGGCAAGGTGCTGAGAGGTAGATTATTTAACTCCTGGTAGGGCTGTCAGATGGAGAGGAGATAAAACCTGTCCTGTTTGGTAGGACCAGGAGAGAAGAACCAGGAGCAATGGGCAGGGGGGTGGGGGACAGGGAAGTACAAGGAGACCAACTGAGCCTAGATGTAGGGGAAAAGTTCTTAATCCAAGCTGCCCTACCATGGGATGAGCTGCTCTAAGAGGGGGTGGGTTTCCCTCCCTCAGAGGTCTTCAAGCAAAGAATGATGACTCATTCAATATGTTATCATGGAGAGTCCTTCTGGGGTATGGGTCAAACTAAAGGGCCAGTGATGTGATAACAATAATGACAGCTTTCATGTCATACACGTAATATATTTTATATAAATTTATATAACAACACTTATATATCACCTAGTAGAATGCTGGACCTGAAGTTAGGAAAACCTGAGTTCAAATCTAGCTTCGGACACTTCCTAGCTGTGTGACCCTGGGCAAGTCACTTCACCCTGTTTACCTCGGTTTCCTCATCTGTAAAATGAGTATATCAACAGCACCTACCTCCCAGGTTTGTTGTAAGGACAAAATTAAACAATAATTATAAAGTGCTTAGCACAGTGCCTGGCAAATAGGAAGAGGAATGCAAATGTTAGCTATTATTAGGGGATGAGTGGGATGAGTGAGGGTGAGGAGTCAGGGAGGACAGCAAAGTTGTGAGGCTGAGGGCCTGACACAGCGGTCATGCCCTTAGTAGTAAAAGGGAAGGCTGGAAGAGGGAGGGCTGGGGAGTGGGGGAAGATAGCCAAGATGTTTGAGAGGCAGGGGCAGCAAGGTGGTACAGTGGCTAGAGCACCAGCCCCGGAGGTAGGAGGGACTGGGTTCAAATCTGGCCTTAGCCACTAGCTGTGTGACCTTGGACAAGTCACTTAACCCCAACTGCGAAGAAGAAGAAGAAGAAGAAGAAGGAGGAGGAGGAGGAGAAAAGAAGGAGAAGAAGAAAAGAAGGAGAAGAAGAAAAGAAGGAGAAGGAGGAGGAGAAGAAGAGGAAGGAGAAGAAGAAGAAGAAGAAGAGGAAGAAGAAGAAGAAATAGATATATCTATATAGGATACAGCAAAAAGATCAAAGATGATGGGATCACCATGAAAAACAGTACATATGTGTGTATGCATGCATGTGCATCTGTATATATGTATATGGTATAAACATATGTATGTATGTATATAGAGAGATGAGGAACCAGGACAGATCCTCAGAGGGCATCTATCCTGAGTGGGAAGAGATGATTCAGCAAAGGATTCTGAGAAGGAGTAGATGCCTTTCACCAAGGCTTTGCAGAGGGCATGAAGAATGTGGGCTTGGCCTCCACACCAGGCCGGGGGGGGGGGGTGGGGGGGGCTGGTTTAAATACTATGGAATGTGGGAGCCAGCTGGGCCGGAGTCTCTGAATACAGTCATCATGACTGCTCGCAGAGAGCTGGGACTCAAACACAGACCAAACTGCATGCTGGGAGACAGCATGGGGGGATCACCCTCTGGAATTTCTTGGTACAGCTCAGCTGGCCTCATGCCAGGGCTGGCCCAGCCCAGCAAGCCTCCTCCAGCCTCTTCCTGGACTGCCCCGGCTTCTCAGGCCCTCCCCAGCCTCCTCTGGCCCATGTTTGGTAGCCGTGTTCAGGATGCTTATTGCTAGCTTTTCTCTAGTACAGATGGTGACGTACTCCCCTCCAGCTCAAGTAATAGCATTAAATCACTTGGGGGGGAGGAGGAGTGGGAAGCTGAGCACACAGATGCCCTGAGATTAGCAAGAATGCCAGGTACTTAAAGGCTTCTATTAAAATAAATCTCCTGGCACTGGGGCATAAACACAAGATGGATACATGACCTCCTGACAACAATTAGGGAATTAATAATCTAACCCCATTTGTCATAGGCCAAGGCAGTGGGTGGGGGTTCCCAGAAACAGCTGAAAGACCCCCTCCATCATTCCCCCATTAAGGAAGGGGCTACAAGAGGGTTGATATAGTTTTCATCTCTTGAGTGATCATTTCTCTCTGCAAGAAGGCAAAATGGGAATCTGTCTGGGAAAAGTGGCACAGTTGAGAGGCAGGTAGAAGTATGGTCAATCTCTAGGGGGACTCAGAGTTAAACCTTCCCTGGCCTCAGCTGCCGTATCCATAACATGAGGGGTCGGACAAAATGGGTATGGAAATCTCTATGATTTAACAGGGCTGGGTGGTGAGTAATGGTTTGGATGAATGGAGCAAGAAACATAGATGGCCTGGGAAAATAAATCCACCAAGCATTTATTAGGGACCTACTGTATTCAAGACAATAGATGGGAGACAAAGAAGGAGAAGTCAAGTTGTGAAAGGGCTTGAGATGGCATCTCCTACCTTTCTAGTCTTATGAATTCATGTCATTAACTTGCCTTTACAAACTCTCAGTTCTAATCAAAGCAGTCACCCCCACATTCCATCTACCACCCTGGAGCTTTTGCACAGGCCATGCCTTCCATGCCTGGAAGGCACTCCCTCTTCATCTACGCTTTGCAAAGGCCTTACTTAACCATCTCAGACAGAAGGTGTTAAGGCTCTCTTGAAAGTTATTTTGTCTTTTCTTATGTATACTTTGTATTTGAGAGGCAGTGATTATAGTAGAGAGAAGGAAGAATCCCACCTGGAACACCTATTAATTGTGATACATTAAAATAGCATGAGTAACTCCATTTTGCCCTTATCCACAATTTTGCGAAGTTAAATTTTAACTTCTTTTAAGTTGTCAGATTTCAGAGAAATCATAAAACTACTTCTTCCCCTTCCCACTGTCACCTTATTTGGGGGAAAGTCTCAAGCCTCTCCACCAATAAGAAATAAGGTGACTTAATCCTTACATTTGGGTTTTTTTGTTTCTGTTTTTACTTCTTTCAACCTTTAATAACTGTAGAAACCAGCATTCAGGGTCCTAGTGTTCACTGAGGTCTTGGACCCAGTTTGTTTTGCAATTACACGCCTTGCTAAATAAATTGTTTTCTGGATGTAACTATTTCATGTCTTTATTCCACTATAACAGTTATGGCAACCACGAGGGGATTAAGACTTCAAGTCTCCATGTTACAATCAATTATACCTTTGGAGAAGGAACACCTTTCGTGTGCTCTCATAAGATTTCCAATTGAAGGACTGTCTATTCCCGGACCTCTGTGTCCTTACCTACTACATCTAGATGGTACCTCCTTAAAGGTGAGTAATTCCTGATGAAGGTACTATAGGTACTGGCTCTAATAAGCCAATGGATATACCCTTACGGAAGTTCTTATTGGCCTGGGAACAGGGGAAACTTCCCATTCAGAAAGGGATGACTGTGAATAGGGCTCTAAGAAGGGGGGGAGGTATGTAGAGAAGGAGAGAGAAGACCATGACACTCTTAAGAAACCACTTTGTAGGGAAAAATCAGAAAAGGGTAGAGTTTCAAAACAACTCTCCTAGCTATTGATAACATCAATTGATAACATGAAACAGGGCATTTTGATTCAACTTTCAGTAGAAAATAGGAAGAAAAAACTTTGCCAGCAAAGTGCTTTTATGTACCTGTCTTATTGTACTGTCTGTGTTTTGTGTCTTGGTAAATCAAAGTAATTTCTTCCTGTGACCTGAACAGTCAAAGGAAAAAGTGTAAAAAGCAAAAACCTGAGGACTATTTGTCTCTCTCTCTGCATTTCTAACTCTGGTCAAATTGGGGAGACAAAGAAACAGATAAGATGGAAGGGAATCTCTGTTCCCAGTCTGCAGAAATTCAAGGCATTGTAAACTAATTAGAGACTAAATTTGTGACTGAAATATAATTTCTCTACTGTGAATTTCCAAATTGTGGTTTGAATGTTTCTATAAATACTAAAATGTTTTAACAACTTTGTTTTAAGGAAAACTAAGAATAAAATTCTGTGAAAGTTACATGGAAAGAGCACTTAGAACTTTGATCACTCTTTCCCTAGAGAATGATGACTTTATTGTTTTAGTGCAAGGGAAATATGGCGATTTCACTGATTAGAGAAAAGGAAAAAATGGGTTTGCAGTATAAATGTAAGAACTGCCTATTATTAACTCTTTCTTGACATGAAAAGAGAAAAGCTTATTTAAATCAGGGAGAAACTTAAAAGTAAATAGAATTTAATTTGGAGGACTGTTTTGTGTTATTACTGTATTTCCTTCTGCAAATGATATAACAAAACTTGATTGTTTAGGCAAACTAGAAGCAAAGTCAGCAAAAGATATTGGAATAGATTATGTATTTGTCAGCTTAAAAAAACCCCAAAGGCAATAGTATTGTAATTAATTAGCATTGTATAACAAAAAATTGGTTAAATTGTAAAAGAAAAATGTTGTGCAGTAAGGATTAGTTCTATAGATAATCTAGGATGTGACTGTGAAATAAAGACTACAGGAATTAAAGGAGAAGTGTTGGATCAGAACATGGAAAGAAAAAAGAAAAGGGCTTTAATCTAGGTCTGCTGGAGGGATATAAAAAAGAAAGGAAGAAAGTTTAAACAAGAAGGCATAAGAGGAAATGAATAGAAAGTTAAGAAAGTTGTAGTTATGCCAAAAGTGTGAACAGAGGACTTGAAAGTAAAGTTTGGAGATTTTGGAAAGAGAACTGAGTAAAGGTTTGATCTCATTCAGAGATAAATGATATGAGAGACTTTATTTGGTTATTCTTTATGACAAGGAAAATATAGGAATGCTTGCAGCACTGAATCATTTGAGGATAGCATCCTTTCTTTTTCATTGCGTAGCTTTCCCTGCCTTTGTGACCTGTCTTCTTTGACTTTCCTGGAGTTACCACCGAAAAGACTCAGGGTGAGATAAGCTATGTCCTTTATCCACCCTCTTAAGTAGGTTAGGCTGAGAAAGCAAAAGGAACTGAGTTAACTCTTTGGGTGATTTAAAAAGAAATAAAGAAAAACTTAATGAGAGCCAGGAGTGCCACCATTTTTTGAACATGAGCTACCTGAAAACAGTGAGATTTTAACTGTTGTTACCATTAGTGATTATCAATCCAGATTTGATTTGGTCAAAATTTGTTTTGAAATTAAATCATAATGTGGTCTCATTTATAGTGAGAGACATTCTCCTACTAGGATAATTGTGTTAAATCAGAACCTAATGCAAAGTCTGAGTGACCTTAAACAAGTTACTTCACCTCTGTTTACCCCAGTTTCCTAATCTATAAAAGGAATAATATCCCAGGGTAGTTGTGAGGATCACATGATTATAAAGTGCTTAGCACAGTGCCTGGCACATGGCAAACCATATTTAAATGTTAGTACACATAAACACTCTATATTGATCTTAAATATAAACAGTATAAAATGCCAAAAGTGATAAAATAAATGATTTTCTATGTAACACTTGGAAATGCATTAGACTAAACTGATGTCCCTTAACTGGTAATGGGTTTTGTTGCATGTTTTTGGGTTTGTTTTTTTTGCCAAATAATCCTTTTTTTTTTTTCCAGTTTTTATTTACTATTTTATTTTTCTCCTGTTACTTGTAAAAACAATTTTAGCATTCATTTTCAAAACTTTGTTTCATGTTTTAAACACATGATATTGTGTATGTTATTATTGTGTTTCTAAAAAATTTTTTCTTATATTGTGAAATCTGGGAGTTTAAACTGCTATGTCAGATATACTGTTAGAAAAGTTGCTTCTTTTTAAATATGGATACTGTTAGATTATTGAGCTGTTAAAAGAATTTGGTCAAAATGTTTGAAAACATTAAATATTTAATGGGGCATATTTGCAATGATAGTAACATGATAGTAATAATGATAGTAATAACTTAGGAGAAAAGGAACACAGATCCTTTAAATTAGCCTTATCTATGAAGTTCCTTGAGACTTTCTACTTAGGCAAAGTCATAAGACCTTATCAGCCCTGCTAATAATGTGATAAAATTCTAAAGTACTGAAGTTTGAGAAACTAGAACCATATCCACTCAAAGTGAGAAAACTTACAAATTTGCTATAGTAAAGAGTGAGGTTACTTGACCATCACTTATGAAAACTATAAAATTGTATTGAAGTTACATGTATTCATTATATGTGTGAAATTCTAGAAATGTAATTATTCTTAATTTATAAATAAAGGATAAATAAAATGTCCTTCTATGTGCTTATTAACTATACTTGGAACATGAGCATTAATAACTAGCCTTAAGCTGTGAATAGTGAAATTTTGCTATTTGAGGTGAAATCTTGTGAGATTGTAATTTGATACTGCTCTAAATTATGATTTCAGGTGTAACTGTTTGAATTGTCATTAAACCATTCAAGGAGAATGCTGTCTCAAAATGGGGCACAGTCTGAGAAATGCTACAGGTGAATGTCTGTGTCTGGGAAAGTCAAAGGGACAACTTTATGTAGGCAAAGGTAGGATCCTCTTGACTTAGTATCCCCATCATGCTATATTTCCTTTCTAAACATGAAATTTTGCCACCTGGTTACTATGAGCCTGGCTTTTTATACCCTGTGAATATTGTGGAACTTTGTTATATGACTTGTGCCTAAAATCAAATACAGCTAAGGGAGTTTTCCCCATGTTATGGTTTATGAAAGGTTAGTCTGTGCCCTTGAGAGGACAGTCTCAATATCATCATAACCACGTCCATCCTTTTCCTTTCACAGAAAATTTCTATAATAAGGGCAGGTGAACAGTGGAAGTTTTGTCACTGAAATACTAAAATATCTCTAAGTTACTATAATAGGATGCAAATATGAAAGCTCTTATTGTTTTTCATGTGAATTTGTAGTCCATTCCACAGCTAAGCAACTAAGTATGGTTCTTTGACTTGCCATGCACTTGCTAATAGTTATATATTAATAAATAAGATTAGGTCCTTAACATATCTCACTTTTTCAGGATGATATAGGGATAATATTCTAAAAATGAGGGAAAAAGACAAAAAATATATGTTTTCTAATTAAATGGAATAGCAAACTTGAGAGAGCACCAGAATCAGACTTTTCTCTAAGAACTATATATAAATGCTGGCTGAATTAAACCAAGGACAGCCTCTATATCCCTGAGGAGGTCAGCTGAGGCTGCTAAGTACATGCCTAAAACTGAGTTCACTCTCTTGCCCCCAAAGCACCCTCCAACTTCCTTATTACTCTAGTAGCCCTCGCCATCCTCCGTTTCCCCCAGACTCCCATCATCATCATCATTCTTGACTCCTTACTCTCTCTCAGCGTCTCACCCCTACCCCACCTGTTGCCAAGAATTGTCAATTTAATAGCATCTCTTGCATACCCCCCTGTCCCTACTCTGAAACCCTCATTCTCAGCACCTCTTACCTAGATTATTGAAAAAGGCAGTTGGTTCATTTCCTAGCTACAAAGTCTGTAAGTCTCTCCCCACTGCCATCCACCCTTGATTCAGTTCTCAACGCTCTTCCTAAAGCCCCTCTCTCTTCATAAAATTGCAATGGCTCCCTATGACCTCCAGGATCAAATATAAACATTCTTCATTTGGCTTTTTAAACCTGGCCCTTTCCAGTCTTTGTAGACTTTATTCATCTCTATTGACTCTAAGATCCAGTAACACTGGCCTTTTGGCTGTTCCTCATACTTGACAATGCTTGGTCCTCCTCCGTGTCTTTGCCCTGGCTGTCCCTCTCCTGGAATGCCTTCCTCTCTCCCCTCTGCCACGTCTCAGCTCAAGAAGCCCTTTCCTCTCAATGCTCAAATCTTCCCTCTGTTGACTCTTTCCAATTTATCCCCTTGAGAACTTATTTGTGTACGCTGTTGTCTGCATGTCGTCTCCCCGTTAGACTGTAAGCTCCTTGAGGGCAGGCACTGTCTTTTACCTCTCTTTGTAACCCCAGGGCTTTACACAGTGCCTGGCACACAGTAGGTGCTTAATAAATGCTGGCTTACTTGACCCTCCCAAGGACTGGAGGGAAGGAACCTTGGAATTACACGTGACATAGAATGACAGAACCAGCAGAATGCTTAGCATGGTCATCTCTTCCAGCCCATGCATTTTATAAACAGGGATCACAGACCCAGAGCTGGTGGGGCCCTTGGAGGGCACTGAGGCCAAGCCTCTTGGTGCATAGATGATGGAGATGCAGAGCACTTGTCCAAGGTCACACAAGGAGTTCAACAGCCAGCATTTACAACAGCGACCCAGGACATTTTTGTAATGCTTCGTGGCTTACAGAGTGCTTTCCCACAATGCTTTGAGGCAGGGAGTACAGCTGGTGCCCCCATTTTACAGATGAAGAAACTGAAGTTCTGAGAGATTGACATGCTCAGGAGTTGGATTGTTAATCAATTTCAGATAATTTGTTGATGGTCACATGACTAAATGCTGGAGGGAGGATCTGAACCCAAGCCTCCCTGATTTCATGTTAAAAGATCAGAAGTTCACTTACTAGCTGTGTGACCTTGGGCAAGTCACTTAACCCCAACTGTCCTGCCTTCTCCCTCCAAAAAGCAAAAAAATAAAAATTAAAAAAAGATCAGAAATTTAAGAGGAAGAAGAAACCTTCAATGCTATCAAGCCCAGCCTGCTTATTCTATTTCATTTGGTTTTTATTTGAATCCATCTCATTTATTTAGTATCTTACCTTGTTGGTTCCAATTTATTTCCCCCTACCCTTCTTGAACTGAGAATTTTTAAAAATTAAAAATTTAAATTAAATTTTAAAAATTAATTAAAATTTCTCCCCCCCCAAAGTCTCACAACAAAGCCACCAAATCCAATCTTCCTTTTTACAGACAAGGAAACTGAGACAGGCAGAAGTCAAATGACTTGCTCAAGGTCACACAGCCTATAAGTGTCTGAGTCAGAATTTGAACCCATATCTTCCTGACTCCAAGTGTGGTACCCTAGCTTCTTTTCTTTCTAAACATTTTAAAAAAATTATTAGCTAGAAAACCATCACCAAAGAATGCCATTTCTATATGTGAAGAAGGCTGGGAAAAGAGGATTGGATATGAAACTTTGAATTTATTACATATTGTATATATATATATATATACATATATATTATATATATGCATATATAATAGAGAAGCTATTTGAAACAGATTCACAGTTTTGTACCATACCTATGCACATAAGTAACAGATAACTTAGCGGTGGCTAGGTGGCACAGTGGACAGAGTGCCAGGGCTGGAGTGAAGAAGACCTGAATTCTAATCCAACCTCAGACACTTAGAGGCCGGGTGACCTTGAGCAAGTCACTTAACCTCTTTTGGCCTCAGTTTGCTCAAACTGTAAAATGGGGATGATAGTACCTACTTGCCAGGGGTTGCTGTGAGGTTTAGTATTCATGAGGTAACATTTGTAAGGCCCTTGGCACAGTGCCTGGCCCAAAGAAGGTGTTACATAAATGCTAGCTGCTATTATGACTACTGATGCTGCTGTCGCAGAAATGGGGTCTTCCTGACTGGGTCTGGGGCTCTATATAACACATCACAGCTGCCTGACTTAGAGCCAGAGTACTCGAGTATTCATGCTTCCTCTCTGTGGCCCCTCGGGGAGTCGCCTGCCCCCTCTGACCTCAGTCTAGGCCTCTGGTCTGACTGGTCGGCCTCCAACGTAGCCTCTTGCCTTCCTGCATTTGGCACGCAGTAAGCACTTAATAGATGCTCTATATAAATCTCTGACTCTGTGACCCCGCCTGCCCGTATCCTCTGACCTGAGCTTGCTTCCCCATTCTGCCACTGAATACCTGAGTCACCACAGGTGAGCTACTGAACCTCTCTTGGCCTCAGGGTACTCTATGAAATGAGGGGGTTGGACGAGAGGATCCCGTGAGCCGAATGTACTTATCACCGTAAATGCTGCGCATTATTACTGTGATTGACATTTCTTTCGGGCTGTGGCCTCTATCAGGATGAGGGTCTCCAGATTCTGCTGCTGCCCTACCATAACCAATGTGTACTGGGTTGGAATCATCTGGGGGCTCATAACCCACACTGTACAATTTTTATTTCTAATTTCCTGCCCTCCCCACTCTCCCCCCAGCATCTCCTTCCTTTCCCAATCTCGCCTTGCACACCCTCCTGGGCACCTCCATCCATAACCCCATCGGGATATAAAAAGCAATGGCCTATTCAGCCCTGCTCTGGCTGGGGCATGAGTCAGCCTCTGGGTTGTGTGAGCGGCTCCTTCTCCATTAGATCTGACATCTAATTCATTGCAAACAGGAAGCACTCAGCTGCGCAGAGGGCGGGCGGCTGCCTGGGATGTGGCCCTGCTCTCCAGCAGGATGAAGGTCTCCCAACCCCAACAGCTCAGCAGGCCACCCTGTACCCCTTCCCCCTAACCAAGGCCGCTTTCCTCTAGGATACAGCTAATAGAACCACCTTCCCACTTGCTATTCCAGGGCTACTCTGAACTGTGGTTGCCTAATTATATACCTCAGGGTGTTAATTAGTTTGATCCTGGAGAGATTTTTTACTACCTGTGCAACCTTTGGCAAGTGACTCCACCTCTGTGGGACTCAATTTCCCTTTCTATAAAATGAATAGAATGGATCAGATAGTTCCTAAGGCACCTTTTCAGTTCTGACACTGCAATTCCTGCTCAGGAAGGAGCCAGGGGGTAGGGGAAGGCTGAGGAGTGGGTTAGAAGCTGGCAGCTACCAGAATTCCAGGGGGTGGTGAAGGTTGATAGACCTATGGGGCCCTTCTGGAACAATGATGCAATTTTAAGAGTGGGCTGGAACTGTTGCTTAATTGGCACAGGAATTCTCCAGCTGGTCTGGGGCACAGAGGCTAGGCACCTGGGGCTCAGGGAGCAGTAGGAAGGCTCATATATAAAGTTGTCAACACAGAAGACCTGATGGGAAAATTGAAGTCACAGACACAGCAGGTGATGAATTCTAGAATATTGGAGCCAGAAGGGGCCTTGGTGCACTGAAGAGAGCTGGGAGGGGCTGGAGATCATGGAATGTCAGAAATGAGAGGGCCCTGGGAGAAGAAGACCAGGGCTGGGAAAGGGCCAATGGATATTAGAGCTGGGAGGGGCTAGAGAACAGAGCATGTCAGACCTAGAAGCCCAGCTCCCCACCTCTGGGCCTAGCCTTCTTTCCTTAGGATAGGGAGAAGAAGTGTGTGTGTGTAACGGGGTGGTAGAGGCATGAGCATCCCACGGAATCCCCATTCACAGCTGCCTGGCCTCTAAAGGGATCAGCACTGAAGGGCACTTTCACAGTTTCCAAAGACTGGGTTTGCTTCCTTTAATGCTGTCCTTGACCCAATTAACAGAAGGCTTATCTTGTTACTGAGCACCTTAAAGGAAAAAAAAAAAAGATACATTTTCTCTTGCCAAACCAGGGCCATGATGGGCAGCTGAGCTAAAGAGGACAGACAAGAGGGAAGTCTTTCTAGGATTTTCCCACCCTGCCCCTCCGGAGAAATTTTGCATACGTGACCTTAAAAGAGATTTTTCAAGTCCCCCTCCCCCGCTCCATTTGGGTCCTTCATTCCCAAGAGGCTTGGGCTCCTGCTCATCATGTTATAGATACTGAGGACTTGAAGCTACAGCATCTGTTTCCATGGCAACATGACGGCACCAGTGATCAAATGCATTTAAGCTGAGGCCATCCTTGGTCAGCTTCCCATGGTGCAGGTGTGCTAGTGAATGCATGCACACACACACACACACATACACACACACACACACACGTCTGCTCCACACTGCCACCCATCACTATGGTGCTGCCCTATGCCCCTCCTTACCCTCTGCCCTAGGCAAAGGCACATCCTTTGAGCTGAACATAGATAGCTCCATTCTGATCAGTGCCACCAAGCCCCAGAGCAGGAAGGAGATGGGTCCAGAAAACCTGGGGCACTTTCTGTGACTAGCAAGGGGCCTGAGAGCTCTGCTCTAAGGGCTGGAGGGGCATTTTTCTACATCACTTACAGGGGTGGTGCTGTGGAAATCTCCCTAGATTGAGAACTAGGGTCCTCATGGGATCACAGAACTCAAGAGGCCTTATCATCCAACTCTCTCCTTTTACGAACAAGGTTGCAGAGAGGTTAAGAGATCTGAGATTATGGGACCACAGAGTTAGATGGGAAGGGGGCTTAGAGGTCACTGGGGCCACCCCTCTCACTTTACAGATGAAGAGACTGAGGGCCCAGAGACATAAAGAGACTTGCTCAAGGTCACACAGACAGGAAGTGGAAGAGCAAGGTCCCCTGACTCTCAATCCAGTCTCTTTTCACTGTACCATGCTATTAAGTTAGCTGTGGGAAATCTGGACAAGCTTCCTCCTCCCTGAGGTTCCTATTTTCTCATCTGCAGCTTGGAGGTACAAGCTGATGGAGTGCTAGGCATGGAGTCAGGAAGACCTGAGTTCAAATGTGACCTCAGACACTTACTAGCTGTGTGACCCTGGGCAAGTCACTTAACCTCTGCCTCAGTTTCCTCCAGGGATAAATAATAATAATAGCACCTAACTCCCAGGGTCGTTATGAAGGTCAAATGAGATAAATCTGTAAAATGCTTAGCACGGACTCTGGTACATAAGTAAGCGTATAAATATTAGCTATTATTATCTGTAAAATGAGAAGGCTATCTTTATACCAAGATATTGACAGAAGTCCTTTTGGCGGTAGCCCCAAAGTGGATTCCACCATTGGTGGGAGAAATGCAATGCAAACGCAATGAATTATTATTGTAATATAAAAAATAATAAGATGAGGGAGTCAGAGAAATATGAGAAGATTTGCATGAACGGATGCAGAGTACAGAAGGAGAACAACAGACATAACGGATAAAATAACCTAAGTGAAAGCAACCAGACTCGCATTAATTGCAGTGACCAAGCTTAGTTCAAGGCATTAAGAGGTGGAAGGGAGCTTAAGAGATCAAAGCCACACAAGCACACAGGAGCTCGGGGGTCTTTGGGGAGGGGAGGGGTGCCCCGAATTCTGAGATTTGTTTTATTACTGCTATAATGTCATCCTTAGGTGGAAATGGTTCTGGAGCGCAGAAGATGAGAAACACTTCTCCACTATCTATAGAAAGGTAATAAGCATTTCTCTTTTTCTCAGTCAGAAGGTCCTTTTTAATTCTTGTGTTTAGTGAGTGTAAGATTTCAGCCGGTGTTCCCTCAAGATGTCAACCAGTCCACCCCAGCCAGTCCTGGGATTGGGAAATGCTCTAAGGAAGGATTGAGGCAGTCTAAGAGCCCAACTCTCTTTGGATTAGATAGCTGCGAGGTGGGGCCATCAACAAGGATGAGATTATGTCTATAAATCACTTTAAGCTTTTCTCTTGACAAAGGGCTCTGAACCACTGTAAATCTATCTAGGCCTCTTAACCCTACCCTCTCCCTCCCATTTCCATCACTGATGAAGGTCACTGGTAGACAGACAAGCAGCTCAGGGCTGAGTCCCTGGGAGCAGTCACACCACCAGCAAACCCAACCCTAGCTGATCAGCTAGAGGTGGCCAAATTGCCCTAAACTTTGCAGGGGTCCGGTCACTGCCCCACACCAGGGCAGGGCTCCTTGCCTAGCAGTCCCAAGTCTGAACCTACCCTGCACAGCCCAAAGGGCTGAGACTCGGCACTGGGATATCCACCTACTCTCTGCAAAGCTATTACCCAGCTGCCATTTTTATGGGTCATAAATTAGTAATAATGGTGAAACAAGTTATTCTAAAAGGGAGGGGGAAAGTTGGAGTCTCTCCAAGGAGACATGGGAAACACTCCAAGAGGAGACTCACAGCTAGCAAGAAGCATGTGAGCTGGGGAAGAAAGGATAGGAATGGGTCTGTCTTTAGCCAAGAGGGATTGTTACACAGATACCCCAGGATGGTAAGGGTGTCCCTACTCTTCCTCCATCTTCATCTCCTCCCCTTCTCCCTACTCTTGCCTCTTCTTTTCTTCTCTATGCTCCTCTCTTTCTTGCTTCCTGTGACCCACCCTCTCCCTCAGCTCCTGTAGGCACAGAACCTCCCCCCCCACCCCAGCCTTTTCTTCCAAGGGGAGCCAGAGGCCAAGGGGAACTCATGGTGTATGAAAGATGATGAAACTCTTTGAGGTCAAGGCTGCCACTGACTTTTGACTTTGTACTCCACTTCCACATCAGTTATTATCAACAGTACTTATTGACTGAGAAACAGTATGGTGGAGAGGATAGAGGGTTGGATTTGGAGTCAGGAACACCTGGGTTTGAATCCCACTTCAGACGCTCAAGCTTTGACTGGGCAAATGACTGGTTTTCTCTGTGGAAGGAGGGAGCTGGACTAGATGGATGGCTTCAAAGGGCCCTTCGAGCCCAGATTTCTGACCTTATGAAACAAAGGTTCCAGTCTTCCTCTGCCTTCAAAGCCTCTCACTTAGAATGTCCCCTTACCTGAAGCCTGCCCTGATTCACTAGGTACCTAGAACTTGTGGGCAGTTAGGAGGATGAAAACAGATTAGTCTCTGCCTTTAAGGAGCTAACATCCTAGAGTGGGGGACAAGAGGGGCAGAACTTACAGGGATAAAATACAAACTAAGGCAAAGACATTTCAAAGGACGGGAGGGGAGAGGAAGGGTGGGGAGAGGTCCCAAGCTAGAAGAGACTCGAGTTGTGCTATGAATGAAGCTACACTGTAGTGCCTTCTCTGCACCTATCTCATTCCCTTTAGGGCAGGTATACAGCACCAGGCCTGAGTTACAAGACCTGAATTCAAATCCAGCCTCAGATACTTACTAGTTGGGTGACCCTGGGCAAGTCACTTAGCTGTCTCAGTTTCCTCATCTGTAAAATGGGCTGGAGAAAGAAATGGCAAAACCACTCCAATATCTTTGCCAAGGAAATCCCAAATGTGGTCATGAAGAATTGGACCCAACTAAACATTCTCCTTAATATCACAGCTATTTGTACTTGGTCCTCCTTGCTTTCCCCGTTAGAATGTAATCTCCTTGAGGGCAGGACTGATATTCTACCCACCCAGCATGTAGTAATTGCTTTAATAAATGTGGATTTGAAATAGTCCAGATAAGGCTAGATCTCAGAGAGCTCACTACCCGAGGGGTGAAGTGATTTTCCAAAGGTTACACAGTGAGCAGGGTCCAGAGCTGGAGCTGAATCAGTCCTGGCTGGGAACTCCCAGTTCCAGGAGCTGTCTGCTACAGCAGGCTGGGGCTATGAAGGGAGGGGGCCCTATCACGGCTGAGCCCCGGAGGAGGCTCCCCCATTCTGAGGCTTTGGATGAAACAGAAATGGGCCGGGAGGCATGAGTCAGCCAGAGATGGCCAAAGGGACCAGCCAATGCCAAACTATCAAGAATGAATGGGGAACCTGCTTAGGCTATAAATGTAAACTGTGGCTGAAACAAAGATACCCCAGGATGGCAAGGGTGCCCCTACTCTTCCTTCATCCTCATCTCTTCCCTTTCTCACTACTCTTGCCTCTTCTTCCCCCCCCCATGCTCCTCTCTTCTTTGCTCCCTGTAACCCACCCTCTCCCTCCACCATCCCTCCTCCTTCATCTTCTCTTCTCTTTTTCTTCTTCTCCTCCCTCTTCAATCTCTCCTCTCCTCCCTCTTCTCTTCTTTCCCCCTCCCTCTCTTCAGCTTCATCCTTTCTTTCTCCTTCTCCCTCTGCACTTCTCCTTGATGCACCCATTCCTCCATCTCTCCCTTTATATCTACCCTCCACTCCCTCTTCTCTTTCTGCTAGCCCAATCTTCACAACTTATGGTGAAACTGAACTCCCCCCGAAATCCTCCCCTTTTCCTTATTTCTCTATCTCTGCCAAAGGACACCACCATCTTGCTAGTGCCCTCCTCAACTCCTCAGCTCCTTGAGAAGGCAGCTAGAATCAATGCCCCCATCTCCTTTCCTCTCTGTAGCTCTTCACAGTCTGGCTTCTGAGCTCATCATAGGACCAAGACTGCTCTCTCCAACGTCACCAACATTCTCCTGGTTGCTAAATCTAACAGCCTCTGTTCGATGCTCTCTGAAGCCTCTGACACTGCTGGTTACCCTTTCTCTCCAGCTTTCCTTCACATCTCTCTACTCCTTCTCTTTCTACCTGTCCGACGGCTCCTCTCAATCTCCTTGGCTGGACCTTTGTCCAGGTCATGCCAACGTCAGGCAGGTGTCCCCTTGATTGTCACACTTGGTGATCTCTTGTGGTTTCAATGATCTTTACACTGAGGATTTTCAGGTCTATTTATCAGGTCTTAAACTCTCCCCCGGCTTCCAAACTTAAGTCTCCACCTGCCTATTAGATATCTCCAACTGTGTCCTGTTCCTAAATTCAACATGCCTGGGGCAGCTAGGGGACACAGTGGATAGAGCACCAGCCCTGTAGTCAGGAGGACCTGAGTTCAAATCCACTTATTAGCTGTGTGATCCCAAGCAAGTCACTTAACCCTAACTGCATCCAAAAGCAAAAAAAAAAACCAAACCCAACCCAACAACATAAAACCTCAACGTGTCTGAAGCTCCTAATCTTTCCCCTCAATGTCATTCTGGATTCCTCACTCTCCCTCCCTCACTGTATTTATCCTGTTGCCAAGTTCTACCTTCTGTACATCTCCTGTATGTGCCCCTTCTCTCCTCTGCCAGGCAGCCCATTCCTTTTTTAGAACTGCTTTAATTGTTGGGAAGTTTTTCCACACACGGAGCTAAAATCTACTTCCCTCCATTGTTTACCCGTGGGCATTAGTTCTGTGCCTTAAGCTCAAGCAGAACAATCATAGTACCGTAGGTTAGTGTGGAGAGGGCAGGATTTGTCCTCAACGGAGACCCTGATTCAAATCCAGACTCAGGCACTAACCACGTGACCCTGGGCTAGTCACTCAACCCCTTTCCGGCTTCAGTTTCTCCAACTACAAAATGGGGATAATAATGCCTGATGTACTTACTTCAAAGGGCTGTTGGGAGGGTCATATGAGATTTGTACATCTAAAGCCTTCTGCAAACTTTAAGGCTTCATATAAATGGTAGCACCCATTATTCTGCCATTAAACCCAATCCTTCTTCCACAAAATAGCTCAATAATTGTTTTAAAGAATCCATCAAATCTAGCCCTTAGGGTAACCACAGCCAGTTCCTTCAACTGACAGCATGAGTGGTTTTGAGCCCCCATCAGGGATGGATGGATTGATACAAATCCATCTGTTGATAAGAAAGCCAACTCAAAGAAGACAGCTGACTGATGATGGGCCAATATGGCACAGTTGGGAGGGTGCAGCTTGGTGGAACAGTAAATAGAGTGCCAGCCCTGGAGTCAGGAGGACCCGAGTTCAAATCCAGTCTCAGACATTTGAGAATTACCAGCTGTGTGACCCTGAGGTAGATTGCCTCACCAAAAAAAAAAAAAGGTATAGTGGGGGGAAGGCCAAGGATGGTGTGAAGAGCTGGGCTCTGCCCCAGAGTCTCCTATTCACTCAACCTGTGACTTTTGGTGAATCACTTTGCCTCAGTTTCTCCATCAGCCAAATGGGGATAATGCTTCTATACTGCCTCCTTCAGCAGGGTTACAGGATGTACAGGATCAGAAAGTGCTAGGCTTGGAGTCAGAAAGACCTAGATTCAAATCCTGACACTAAGACTTACTTCAATTCAACATTCATTAAGCATCTAACATATGCCAGGTACTGGTTTGGGAATACAAAGACAAAAGTAAAGTCCTTTCTGCCCTCAAGATGCATATAATCTAAACTCTGAACTTCAGTTTCCATGGTAGCCAAGGGGCACAGTGGATACAGTGCTACGCCAAGTCAGGAAGACCTGAGTTCGAATCCAGCCTCAGACATTTCCTAATTGTGTAACCCTGGGCAAATCACTTAACCTCCCTCAGACTCAGTTTCCTCAACTGTAAAGTGAGAAAAATATTAGTAGCTATTTCCAAAGATTTGGGGGAGTATTAAAGGAGATTATATTTGTAAAATACTTGCCACAGTGCCTGGCTCATAGTGGGTGTTTTATATATATATATGTATATGCATATATATACACATATATGGATATGTACGCACCAGCTATTAGTAGTAGTCATAGTACATCAGTAAAACTGGGGTAATAACACCTCCAGTATCTGCCTCCCAACAGCCCTAGGAGGCAGGTGCTATTATGATTCCCATTCTACAGTTGAAGAAACTAAGGCAAAGGGGCAACTGGGTGGTACAGTGAATAGAGCACTGGCCCTGGAATCTGGAGGACCTGAGTTCGAATCTAGCCTCAGACACTTGACATACTCACTAGCTGTGTGACCCTGGGCAAGTCACTTAACACCAACTGCCTTGCCTTTCCCCCTCCAAAAAAAAAACCCAAAAAGAAAGAAACTAAGGCAAGTAGAGATTAAGTGATTTGCTCCAGGTCACGCAGCTAGTAAATGGTTAGGCTGAATTTGAACTCAGGCCTTCCTGACTCCCAAACTATCATTCTATTTACTATGTTATCTAGCTGCTAGCTAGGTGTTAGTTATCATTTCTATTAGCAAATGAGATGATGCCCATGAAAACACTTTGAGTAGAGTTAAAAGTCATTCCTTCGAGAAATTCGAAGCAGATCAAGCACCCTTCACAAGCATCACTAAAGGGTGAATTCTTAATGAAACAAGGGAGAGAGGATATCACAAAAGATAGTTTTGGTAACTCCTGATTACCTCCTGAAAAGGTTTTTGCAGAAAAAATTATGACATGCAGAATAAGGGAAGTGGCTGAAAGAGAAAAAAAAAAAACCCTGTATCAAATCTCTGAAAAAACTCTGATATCCAAGATATATAAGCAACCAACAGATTATAGGGTGTCCCAAAAATCTTTTTTTTTTTCTTTTTGGAGGGGGCAAGGCAGGGCGATTGGGGCTAAGCGACTTGCCCAAGGTCACATGGCTAGTTTTGTGTTAAGTGTCTGAGGCCGCATTTGAACTCAGGTCTTCCTGATTCCAGGGCCCGTGCTCTATTCACTGCGCCACCTAGCCACCCCAGTGTCCCAAAAATCTTAGTGAGGTTTTAAGATTTAATAACTTCAAACCAATGTAGCCAAGATTAGAAGGAAAGTAGAAAATTTTGGGGAAAATTTTATAGACAGTTTCTTGGATAAAACTCTGTCAAATTTATAAGAATCTGAGTCATTCCCCAATTGAGAAATGGTCAAAGGATACAAACAAGCAGTTTTTGGAAGAAGAAATGAAAGCCATCTATAGTTATACAAAAAAAATGCTCTAAATCACACTATTGATCAGAGAAATGCAAATTAAAACAACTCTGAGGTACCACCTCACACCTATCAAATTGATTATAATGACACAAGGAGGAAATGACAAATGTTGGAGATGTGGAAAAACCGGGACACTGATAATACACTGTTGGTTGAATTGTGAACTGATCCAACCATTTTGCAGAACAATCTGGAATTATGTCCAAAGAGTTATAAAACTACATATACCCTTTGACCCAACAATACCATTATTAGGTCCATTTCCCAATGTGATCAGGGAAAAAGGAAAAGAACCTTTATGTTCTAAACTATTTATAGCAGCTTTCTTTCAGTGGCAAAAACTGAGGATTATAGGGATGCCCATCAGTTGGGAATGGCCGAACAAGCTGTGGTATATGATTGTGATAGAATACTGCTATGCTATAGGAAATGATGAGTTCAATGATCTTAGAAAAACATGCATATTTTTCTTGCATGAAATAATGAAGAGTGAAATGAGCAAAACCAAGAGAATATTGTATACAGTAACAGCCATATTGTTTGAATGACTATGAATGACTAAATTATTCTGAGTAATATGAGCATTCAAATCATCTACAAAGGACCTATGAAGGAAGATAAAACGTTATCACCTGCAGAGCAAGAACTGCTATATGGAAATATAAATTGTATGGTTCCCCATATAGATCTTTACCAAATGTTGGCCTTCTCTAATGTGGGGTTGGGAGACAGAGAGAGAGAGACAATTCAAAACTTAAAATATACCAAAAAAACTTAAAATTTAAAAAAGATTTAGTAACTTTAGAAGTATAAACACTACAAATTTATGGAAGGCAACACTGAAAGATTATTTGAAATTTTAAAATATAGATATGTCCCGTATTAAAGTTCAAATAACTAGCTTTGTGCTATGCATACATCACTCTAGTCAATTTTTGAACTGTTGAGTTCAAAGCTTTCATTACTTGTGCTCAGTGATTGAAAGGATGGAATTTGTAACCTTATAATGAGGTTTCAATATGTGTGTGACAGACTGGATGGGACTCCACAAAAGAAGTCTAACAGTAACTGAGGTGGCCAAGCAAGAGGTCTCCTCCTCTGATGTTCTAGCACGAGAAAGTGTCACCTAAAAACTAGACACACATGATGTATAATGACAGGATACCCTGTCTTCTTAAAAGTAAGATGAAAAATCTATTATTTATATACATTATTATATATAAATATTTATATATAAATCTATTATTTATACTAAAATATGCAAAGTAGGTAAGTACAAAAGAAATGTAAATAATTAAGCTTTCAAATTATATTTTTTTGTAAGTTTGTAGCATTTATACTTCTGAAGTTATTAAAACCTAAAACTTCACTAAGGCTCTTGGGACGCCCTGAGTGTATGTGTATGTATATGTATGACCAAGAGCCCATCCCTAATAGATAAGTCCTTAAAAGATATGAACAGGCAATTATCAAAAAAAGAATTATAAATCAGTAACAACGACATAAAAGAGTACTCCAAATCATTAAGAAGACAAATGCAAACCAATACAAATGTGGGCTTTCACTTCACACCTAGCAAATTGGTCAGGATGATTAACAATGACAACAGTCAATGCTTCAGAAGTTATGACAAGATATGCACACTTGTACATTGTTGGTGGAGCTGTAAATTGGCCTGCCATATAGTAGGCATTTAAGAAATGCCTCTTAACTGATTAATCTGACACTATAAAATTATAATGACCAAGCTTTACCTCAAAGGAAAGATATGAGAAGGTTCCATGTCCCCTTCCCCACTTTTTTATAGAGGTAGTAGAGTATGAGTATAGAACATAGCTTGCGGTCCCCTTGCCCTTGCACCTCTTCCCCTGCTACACACACACACACACACACACACACACACACACACACACACACACACACACACACACACACACACACATACCCCATATAAGTATCATGCCTATTTTACAGATAGGAAAACAGGAGGGATTCAAATCTAAGTTTTTCTGATTTCCAAGTCCAGAAATTATGGACCACCCTGCACGAGCTAGTGTGCTAATAGCCCATTACCAAGCAAAGCTAAGTCTGAGAGAGAGAAAGCAACTGTCCAGCAAGGGTTCCCAGAGCCCACTCAGGTACTGCTAGGACAGGTCACACGGAGCGAAAGGTGGGCTATAAATAGCAAAGAAGTCATTCCCCATGGAAAAAAGGTGATATTGAAGAGTCCTAAATCTAATCAAAGGTAGCAGGAAGTACAATTCACAATTCACTGTCTCTAGGCAAGTCTTGGGTACACTGAGATGATGGCTCTAATGGGAAATGAGCTCATTAAGGGTTGGGATTTAAGGGATAGTTAAAGGGGCAGAGCTGGGGATGAGGAGGGAAGGACCTGAAGGCATCTCTCCCAGAAGGGTCAAGGCTAGAACACAATTCACAGCAGTGATGGCCAGGCATAAGAAGTTGGGCAGTTAGCCCCAGGCAGGAACATTGCTGATACGGCCAGGAGCTAATGGCTCCCATGGGCAGAGAGCAGAGAAGTGAATTCGGTTACAGCAGAGAATGAATGTTCAGTGTGGTGGGAGTTAATGTACTCTTGGACTGGGAGAGGGTGGGCTGAATCATCTCATGACCAAAGTGCCTCAAGCCGAGTCTGGTGGTGTAGATTGGTAAACCTTGAGACTGTGGAGGCTGAGGCCAGTGGATGCCTTGAGTTTGAGAGACCTGAGATGTAGAGGACTAAAGCCAAGTGTGCTAGGGCAACCCCAATACGATTCTCCTGGAGGCTACCAGGCTGCCTACGGAGAAGTGAACCAGCCCAGGCCAGAAATGAGCAGGTCAAAGCTGCTGAGCTAATCAGCCTCATGTCTGGGGTGATAAGCGGCTTCTGTACTTCCAGTCTTGGCTGGTGTGTATATGGTGGTGGCCTATATAGGGAGCTAATGTCCCTAGGCATATGTAGCTAACATTCCTATGTACAGGGATCCAGGGGAGCTGAACCTGCTCACGACAATAACATAATGTCCCTATGGTGGACGATGGAGAGTTTGAAATTCCTGTGGTGTAAAGCAAATGTCCCATGTTCCTTTAGCCTAGAGCTAATGGCCCCATGGTGTTAGAGCTGACATTTTCATAGGACAGGGAGTTAATGCTTAGTCCCCTGGACAGACAGTAACGTGGATATAGCTATGGTGGAAAGCTACTCCTTCCACAGTGGACAGCTCCATTCCTGGGAGGGAGACCAGTGTTCTCACAGATGAGGAGCTAATGTCTCAACACTGGAATGCTATAGAGACATATCTCCTAGCACTCACTAATGTCCCCTTGCCCCTCCTTTAGAAGGACGGCTCCCTGAGGCCAGGGACTATTTTTGTCTTTCTTTGTATTCTCAGTATTTAGCCTGGTGCCCAGATGATCATAGTAAGAACTTAATGAAGGCTTTTGGACTGATTCATCATTTGCATTAATGGATGGCTGAGGAGCAGCAAGGTGCATTGTACCTGCCCGCACTGGACAGCTGGTATCCCCGGGGCTGGCATTCCTTCAGTAAAACAAATGATACCCTGGCCAGGGAGCCAACATTCCTGTTGCCATGAAGGAGAAGAAATGTTTGCATGCATGAGTGGTTGATGTTCTCAGTGGGAGAAGCAGAGCCAGCTGCATCTGGCTAGTAAATATCCCTAAAACACAGATATTCCTTGGGTACAGAGGGGCCCTACCAGGCCAGCTCCCAGATCAAACATTCTCACTGACCAATAACTAAACATTCCCAATGTGGTGGGGGGGAGGGGAGGGCAGAGGGTGTCCACGTTTTTAAGATAGAGCCAGGCAGAGGCATGACAGATAGCTCTTGGTGGAGAGTGACCTTGGAAGCAATGGCTCCAAAGGAGACAAGGAGGATCCCCATGGGTACTGCCTCCTAAACAGGGAAAGTAAAGGCATGGCTGGTAAGCCACGTACCTGAAATGTTTGTGAACTTGGGAGGCCTTGGGGACTGGCTGAGGCTTGTTGAGACGGGCCTCCCCATCCCCACTTCACCACATCCCTTCCTGGTTAGAGTTCACAGGTGAGTGAGCACCTCGGGAGGCAGCTGGTGGGAACAACCCTCTCCAAGAAGAGGCCTTCCCCCCCACTCCCTTCCCTTGTTCTTCTGGACCAACCACAGGCTAAGGAGCTTCTCTGAGCTCCTCTCCAGGAGGGGGCTGGGACAGGGCTTCTATCCCTGGGTGCCATCAGGGTATGATAAGGCCCCTAGACTTGAGTATAGAGGGACCCGATCAGGTCAGCTACCAGGCCCGGCTTTGGCATGGGAGCAGTTAACTGAGTCTGTCATCAGAAGCACTGGACCCTTCGGCTGTTTCATTTCCCCTGCTTGCTCTGATAATGAGATTTCCCGGTAGCTCTGGGGAAGGCAACAGCGTGGGCGCCTCTGGCCATAAGTGCCCTTGATCGGAGGAATGGTATCCCATGGTCCAAGAGACCCAGAAGCGGGAAGAGAGCTTAGCATTCATTATTTACAGAGGAAGAAATGGAGGCCCAGAGAGGGAAGGGGACTGAGCCCCAAGGTCTGGGGAAATCAAAAACTCACTTCACAGGACACAAAGAACTAAGACATAGGCTGGTATAGTGGACAGAAGGCTGGACTAGGAGGCAGAAACTTGCCTCAGATACGTATGTACCATGTGGCCCTGGCCAATTCACTTCACCTCAGTTTTCCCATCTGTAAAATGGGTGACAGTGGTGGTGGTGTTCAATGTTCCTAAGGTGGCTTTTACCTCTAATCCTGAGCTCCTACAATCACAAATAGTTACTTCTAGAGAGCAGATTCTGTTAGAACTTGGGGGGAAAACTGAAAGAGACAGAGGAGAGAAGGTTGTGGGAAGGGGCAAGAGGGGGAAGTAGATTCAAGGACTTTAGAAACAACTTAGGAGTGGCTAGGTGGTGCAGTGAATAGAGTATTGGCCCTGGAGTCAGGAGGACCTGAGTTCAAATCCAGCCTCAGACATTTAACACTTAGTAGCTGTGTGACCTTGGGCAAGTCACTTAACCCCAATTGCCCAGCCTTCCCCCCTCCAAAAAGGGGGAAAAAAAAGAAACAATTGGGAGTGTGGCCTTAGTGGGGGGCCTACTTGGCTCCCTTTAGTGCCCAGAGGCACTGAAGGGTGAGATGAACTCCCAAGGTCCCTTTCAGCTGAAGGATCCTGGAGAAGTCTGGGGAGAAGTGAGTGTCCAGGCAGTGAAGAGGATGTCCAGCTATGCATGTCTGCCATGTCGAGAAGGGGACAGATTGATTCTGTGTGGCCCCAGAGGACGTCACAGTTCTGTCCCTTGCCTCCCACTGCCTATGCTGGCAATGCCCTCCCACTCCCTCTCTCCCCACCTGGCAAATTCCTGTCCATCCTTTAAGTCCCAGGTCAAGGGTCTCCTCTTCCAGGAAGCTTCCCCATTGACACAGCTGACAATGGCCCTGCCCTTCGCTGGAGACCCAGCATTCTGGTATTTTAATTTAATATGCACTCATTACTTCTGTTATTTAACACGCACTCAAATGTACTCATTGTTTTGGACCAGAGTCATCTGGGTTGGTGTCTGTGGAGGTCAGAGACTTGTCTTATCTAAACCTAGTGCAAAGAAGTGTGGGCTGGAGGCACTACAGGGACTTTGTAATTTATATTTTATTTTATAAATGCTTGCCTCTATTTCAAGGACAGGATCCTATGACTCAGCTCAGAGGCCATCGAGTCCAACCCTCTCCATTTACATATGAGGAAGCTGAGGGCCAGACTTGCCCAGGATTACCCTGTAAATCAGAGACAGTGGCAGCATTTGAACTCAAGTCATTTCCTTCCCAAGCAAAAGGCTTCCCTCTAAGGATGCTGGGGCTACTGGGAAAAGTGCTGGCCTTTGAAGATAATGAGACTAAATCACAGAGTCTAGGAGGAAAAGCTTCAGTGGCCAATCTATTTTGGGGGCCATCCAGCCTTATGCCTTGATGTCCCCAGAGAAGGGGGGAGCTACCACTTCTTGAGATAGCCTACTCCACTCTGGGACCAGTCTCTTCTGCCTGACGTTCAGCCTCAGGTGGCGCCTTGGTGGCTCCCTCCCATTCCTCCTCACTTTGCCCTCTGGGGATCAAGCATCACAAGGCTCTTCCCTCTTCTGGGTGACAGTCCCTGACAGATCTATAGACAGCTAGCACATGCCCCTTGAGTTTTTTCTTCTCCAAACTAAACACACTCAGATCCTTCAAATGAATTTTAACCCCACATCTGCCACTGACTCAATATGGGATTTAGGACATGTCCTTAAGGGGGGAAGAAGAGCAAGGGCCCTGGAAATAGTCCAGAATCCTCAGCAAAAAGGGTATTGGGTCTAGAAACAGAAGACTGGGGTTTGAACCCCAGCTCTGCCATTTAGGACCGATATTGCTCAGTCTCTCTGGGTCCCAGTTTCCTCAACTGCAAAATGAGGGGCTTGGGCTAGATGACCCTTAAGGACTCTTCCAGATCTAGATCCAATATTGGGTGACCCCAACCACATCATTCCTCTTCACGTATCTGTTCAATGGGCACAATAATACCTGTAAGCGGTTGCTTCCTGGGGTGTCTGGGAGGACTGAGTAAGATAAGAGAAGAGGTTTGTAAACCTTAAAAGGCAAAAAAACAAAAACAAAAAAAAAAAACCAAACTAAACTGGACCAGATTTTGATAATGTAGGGAACTTGAATTGAAAAACTCCTTTCACTCATGCAGAGTGGGCCCCACTGTGATCTGTAGTCGGAGAGAGCTGGCTGGGGCACCAAGAAGGTCACTGAGCCAGAATGCAGCAGGGTGGATTTGAACTCATGGCTAGCTGACTCTGAGGCAGCAATCCCCACCCCCAGGGTCCCTAGTAATGTCATGGCCCATAGGTTGGTGATGCCCACCCCCTCAATTTTCGGAGCCTGGCTTTGCTCCTGGGGTGGGGTCACCTACCTGGATCATGTACAGCTGGGCGATGCGATATTCCTCCACACTCATTGGAAGAGGAATGCGATATTCCTTTATAAGCATCTTGAAAGTCCGAGCCTTCCCGTCTCAAGGGAACTGCAACCTGGAGATTTCTCCTGAAGACTCCTTAAAGGAGCACAATGGAATTCATCAGGGACTCCTACACAGGGGAGAGAACAAGACCAGGATCACTTTCTGATGTTGGGGGGGGGATGTGGGGGAGCAATGGCATTTGCAGTGGAAAAGCCACCCTAAGCAAGTCAGTCCACCTCTTTGTGCCACTCAATTTTCCCGACAAATAGAGATAGAACACTCAAGTCATGGTGCTAGAAGCTGGAGAAGACAGTATGGTATAGTGGAAAGTCCAAAAGTCCTGGCTTTGAGTTCAACATTTTGACACATACTGGACATATAACGCTGAGCAAATCATTTAACCTCTGTTGCCCCAATGCAACTCTCCAAGAGGATGGGGGGCAAAGCAGGACTATTGTCTTAGAGAGTTGCCTGAGGCACAGACAACTTGAGTTGCCCAGGATCACAGTGCCAGTGAGTGTGAGAGGTAGATGTTAAGCCCAGGTCACAGGGAGCTCTTCAGTCACAGGCTGTTCTCCTGGGAGGTTGGGAATGGGAGGATGTCAACATGTAAATAGATAAGAACATGCATGATTAATTGGAGAGAATCCCAGCAGGAAGGAGGATCAGGAAAGGAGATAATATATGAGATAATACACGAACTTTGAAAGAAGGAATTTCTAAGAAGTGCAGGGAAGGAAGGGGCATTCCAGGCATGAGGGCAAGCCTGGGAGGCAGGAGATAGAAAGTCAAATTAGTTCAGGGAAACAGCAAGGAAGCCAGAGTTACTAATCCTAGATGCTAGAACCTCAAGGCAACTGAGTCCAACTTCCATCTTGCCCCTGCCATCCATTAAACATTATGTCTTCATGAGAAAGCCTATGAGTGGTGTGGCCTAATAGGAAGCTCTCAGCTTTAGGGAAGCAGACATGTGGAGATAACCTGAGATCAACAGAAGCAGAAACGAAAGCAATACTGCTATTTGCTGTTCACTAGAGACCTCCAGTGCAGAAAGAATAAAAAGATGATGAGTTTGGGGATACAGATCACAAGCTAAGCACAGAGATACAATATTGTCAAAAAGGGAAACTTTACTTATCTGAACTTCTCCTGGAGTTCTCAATGTGTACCAAAAGCAAGGTAGGGATAGACTAGAAAAGGAAACTGTCAGGTGAGAAAATTTCCTCTACCAAAACAGATGAATCAGCATCTTCTCTGCAGATAATAGTCTGCAGGAGTCAGAGAACCTTTTTTTTTTAAATTTCTGATAACTGTATTTCAACATAATTGTTTTCCTTATGTCTTTTGTTTTTGAATTTAAAAGCAATTCTTCCTGAGAAAGGGGTACCTGACATAAGAAAAGGTTAGGAAAGTTGCCTAGCACACAGGAGGTATAATAATAATAAAAATAAACATTTATATAGTACTTCAAAGTTTGCAAAATGCATTACAATGTTATCTCATTTTGATCCTCAAAATAATCCTTGGAGAAAGGTCCTATTTACCACCTCACATTTCACTGTTCCTGGCAACAGGTCTAACAAAGGATAACTGACTGGCCCAGGGTCTCATAGCTACTTAGTGTCTAAGGTCAGATTTAAAGCCAAGCCTTCCTGACTGTAGGTCCAGCCCTCTTATCCAGTGCCCCACCTACTCGAGGTCACAGAGTCAATGTGTGTCCAAGATAAGACCAGAGCCCAGGTCCTATGTACTCTTGAGAGGTCAGTTCTCCATCCAGGACATGTTGCTATTCTACCAAAACTAGAGATTTCGTTTTTAAATCCCCGCATTGGACAAAAGAAGAATATTTTAGTTTTAGTTTGCAAAGGCAAAGGAGGGAGATGTAAATATTGTTAGCCCCACTTCCCAGATCAGGAAATCAGAATTCCAAGAGGCCATTTTGCCATGGTCCCTCAGCTGGTAAAGGATGTAAGTTGGCATGTTAACCCAAGTGTCCAGTCCAGGGCTCCTTCCACAACAAGGGGCAGCTGGGGTGTAGGGAAGTCAAAGAAAGGGCCTGCCAAGCCCCGGGGAGGTCACCTTCATTACTAAAAATGGTGGATGCTTTTCTCCTGTTTTCCTATATCCTTCCGCCCTGTCGGTGTGTGTGTTGGAGCAGGTAAACAAAGGCTTACACAAACTCAGTTTTCTCTACACAAAGGAAGGGGTGCCAAGACAAATATAATTACTCAGACTGAATTCACAGCCCAATGTCTTGGGTGTGGGTATAGGCATGGGCACAAGCATGGGGAAGGAGAGAGGGAGAAGGGCAGGCCTCAGAGAGGTTGCCTGCACAAGCTAGCCTCAAGGCAGAGCCTGCCTGCCTTCACGTGGGGGCAAAGCTCCTTTGTGGTTACAGAGCAGGTTCCCATCCCTTGGGTCACTCAATCTGGAAAAGAGGTAATAACACAGCACTGCCCTCCCAAAGATCTGTGGGTAATGATGGATAAAGAGCTCGCTCTGGAGCCAGTCAACAAGTAGAGTCCTGCTTCTGATACCAGGCAGATGGGTAACCTTGGGGATGCCACTGAGACCCCCCCCAGGGATCTGGGCAACCCAATAGAGGCTCCCTGCTGGAGATCCACCTTGGTGGAGAGTGTCCCTACAACCAACAAACTCATCTGAACCCTGAAATGGTCTAAAGAAGAAATGTTTGTTAAGCACCTGATGGGTACTGTGTGTCTCAGCTCCATCTCACCATCGCTAAGAATCCTGTGCAGATCCTCCCTCGGCACCAGTGCCTTCTCTGGTTCAGCCCGTCCATAGCTTGTCTGTAAGCTCTCTCCTCCATTAGATGGTGAGCTCCTCAAGGGAAGGCATTGCCTTTTGCCTTTCTTTGTATCCCTGGCCCTTAGCACAGTGCCTGGCATATAATAGCTCTTCCTCCCTCCTTTCCCTTCTCCCTTCCTTCTTTCCTCCCTCCCTCCCTTCTTTCCCTTTCTCCCTTTCCTTCCTCTCTCCCCACCTCTCACCTTGCACCTCCCACTGTGAACTCACTGAGGATACAGACTGTCTTTTGCCTTACCACAGTGCCTGGCACATAGTAGGCATTTAATACTGCTTGCTCACTCTGTGCCAGGAACTATGGGACTCAAACACTGGGAATTCAAAGACCAGTGGGAAAGAGTTCCTGCCTTCAAGGAGTTTACATTCTATTGGGGGAGGGATGGAGGACAACATGAACACATACAAGTATATTACGAAAATGATGCGGCACAAAGTACAAGAGCACAAATAAGATGGTTTTGGGGTGGGGGGTAGTGAGCACTGGTCACTGGAGGTCATCAGGAAAGGGCTCATAAGAGGTGGCTTGGAGAGATGGAGGTGAGGAACCAACCATCCCAGGCTTGTGCCAATATGGGAGGAGAAGCAGGGCCAGAAAGTCAGTGTGGCTGGCACTGGGAGGGTAGACAGGGCGCAGAACCTACAGAAACAAGAAGGTGAGAGCTCTCGGTACCCTGTGGGACCTGTGCATGCAACCCCCAGGTAGGCTTTAGCAAGGAATCCAGTGCGGCTGCCTGGATGGTGATGGCCGTGGGTTTGGGCCCCAGGGAGCTAGGATGAAAGAACAAGAGATATTTAGTCCTGGAGAAGGGACCATCACAGGATCATAGATTTAGGGTTCAGAGGGGAAGAAAGTAGGAAACTCTGGGCAACAAGAGTGACCAAAGTATAAAAACATCAATAAAAAACAAAAGAACAAATGAATCTTTTTTTTTTAAGTCAAGTCTGATGGAGAGGCTGACTCATCGCTCCAGAGAAAGAAGGCTGCTTGCCCCCTTTCCCATCTCTCCTGCCTTTTAGCTTCTTCTTGTGTATTCCTCTCATCTGAACTAATATTATAATTACTTGAGTACACTTTGTGAGCTCCTTGGCGGCACAAATGGTGACATTTTTACTTTGAGCCTCACACACACTGGAGTCTAATAAATCTCTTGATTTGGGAGGGGAGGGAAAAAATGGTCTTAAATTGGAAGGAACCTGAGAATCCATCTGGCCTAAACTAGTCTGTTTTACAAATGAGGAAACTGAGGCCCAGGGAGGTTAAGGGATGTTCCCATAGTTAAGCAAAGAAGCAAATGGCAACTTAGGTCAGAGGATCGTGTATTTAGAGCTAGAAGTCAATTAGTCCAACTACCTCATGGAGAGGTGACCTTGCCCAGGTTGTAAGTAACAAGTGGCAAGACCAGAATTAGAACTCAGGTCCTCTGACTCCAAATCTGAGGATCTTTCCACTGTGCTGGTCGATGACAGCTGCCTTCAAGCCTTTCAAGGGCTGGCATGTGGAAGAGGGGCTCAGTGCCAGAGAGCAGGCCCAGGAGCATGGGCGGGGCTCAGAACGCCAGCTGTCCCACTGTGGAATGGGCTGCCTCATTTGGAGTTCTTCCAGCAGAGGCTGCTCAGACAACCACTGGTGGGTTCTGTTACTGGGAGGATTCCTTTAGGATTGGCCCAGAAGGCTGCTGAGGTGCCTTGCAGCTCAGGACTTGTGTTTTGTTTTGTTTTTTAAACAATTGATGCTCTATATTTCAAAGGAGGGATTGAGAAATATGGGTTGGAGCAATCAGGAAGGGCTTCATGGAAAGAATGAAATGTGAGCCAGGCCCAGAAGGCTACTCCTAGGGCAAATATGGATTCTGAGATCTGAGGATGAGTAGAATCCAGCAAAAAGGCCATGCATGACAGTCCCTTTTGGTAAAAGGCCTGGCAGCAGAAGGGGCACGTGGTTGGGATGGAGTGGGCATTCAATCGGATCTCCATCACTGAGTGGCACCTCAGATCACCCCCCCAGCCTAGGGGAGAGGCAGATGCCCTAAAGGGCAGAGGGCAAAGCCCCACAGACCTGGCCCAGGCAGTGCTGGTCACCAAAGCCAGCTGGTGAGTAGGAGAGAGTGGCCATTAACCCTGGAGGCCACACCCAAGGCAGCAGGGTGCTTGCAGCTTCAGGGGCCAACAGGAAAAACTTTCCAGGTATCTTTCTTGGCTGTTTTCATTTTTCCACTAGATTCAAAGCCAGAATATAATTCGTGAGATGGGGCCAGGTGGAGCTATGAAAACGCCCTTCATGGCTTGGTCCCCAGCTGTGTTTCTGCACGTTATCTCTGCTTGTCCCTTCAACAACTAAACCATCTTTTGATCAGCTAATAGAGAGCTTACTGGATGCATGAAAAAGAGATTTGGGACAGCAGAGGCAGGAGAAGCTGGGGTGGGGGGTACAAGAGGCACATAGCCCCTTGCCCCCAAACCAATCACCCTCCTCCCCTGAGAGGAGCTGCTAGGAATCTAACAAGAGATCCAGGAGGATCCACAAGGGGAGGCAAGGGTTTTCAGAGGGCCCATGGATAAGAGGAGGAGGAAGAGGAAGGTGGAGGGGGAGAGAAAGAGGGAGAAGAGGAATAGGAAGGAAGAGGGAGAGGAGGAGGAAAGAAGGAAAAGGAAGAAGAGGAAGAGGGAGAGAAAGGGGGAAGATAAGGAGAAGTGAGAAGAGGAGGAAGAGGAGGAGGAAGAAGAGGAAGAAAAGCAGGCAGTGGGAGACTCTGCAAACTCAGCTGAGGTAATTATGCTTAAGGAGGGTGGTGGGAGAGTCAGACATGTATTTCATCTCTGTCCCTGCTGGAGTCGTGATGGGTCAGACAAGATTGTATTTTAAGACTACCACAGGGGGAGCTTTCTGGGCATGTTTGGAGGCACGGAGCTAGGAATCTAAGGTGGCAGCAGCAGCAGCAGCAAGCTTCCTGGGGTCTCCTCTCCCCCCTTCCTGCACTCTTGCTCTCAGATCTCTTGCAGGGATGGAGCTGCTGAGCACGGGATGTGGTATTTGGTCTTGGACCACTCCAGGAAACTGAGATGGAAGGAGAATCACACCTGGACACACACTGGCCGTGTGCCCCGGGGCACACCCCTCACTTCCCTGAGTCCTAGGAATCTCCTGAGGACTGTAAATGAAGAGATGAGTTGCTGATCTGCATGAGCGGGTGGAGTTTCCATACCAGATGCTCTCCTCACCTAACCACAAAAGACCCCACAAATCTGACCTGGCACAAAACGTTCCTGATGATCTCATCTGAGCCTCCCAAATAAGCCTGTGAAGCCCTCATTTTATGGAAGAGAGAACTGAGGCACAGACCCTCCCTGGGGGTCACATAGCTCAGAAGTGTTGGCACAAGGGTCTTGGACCTCGGGTCTTCCTGACCCAGGAGTCCTGAACTCTATCTGCTCCCTACCATCTCACCCTCTCACTCAGATGGCAACTTGGAGATCTGAACGTGTAACAATCAACAAACATGAAGTGCCTAATATGTGCCAGCATGATGGCTAACACACAGTAGGTGCTTAATGTTTATTGACACTCACTGCCAGATACCGTTAGGGGAAGCTGAGGCCCCAAAGAAAGGAAGTGATTTCTACGGGAAACCCATTCATCCCCAGGGGGGATCCATACTCTTCTGGACACCTTCCCCCAAACACACACATCCCTGGGAATGAACATGAAGGAAGGTGGATCCTGTAGACACAGGGGGAGAAATTCCCTAGGCTTTGGTGCTCCCTGATCACCCGCTTTAAGGCCTCTGGTCACAGGACCTGGATGGATGAGTGTGTGTGTGTGTGTGTGTGTGTGTGTGTGTGTGTGTGTGTGTGTGTGTGTATAAACCTGAATTTCCTCTGCCCCCTGCCCCCCCATCACCTTCAGGGGCAAGATAAGGGAGGTAGACTGGGCAGAGCACAGCCAGGAAAACTGTTCTTTGGAAGCTGCCACCCATCTTATGGGGCCGACCTGAAAGGCCTTTCTGCTTCAAGCTCTAGAACCATCTCAGGCCAACCAATGGCCAGGTTATTAAAAGGTCACTGGCTTCTAGAGCAGCAAGGGAAAGGGTATTTGGGGAGAGAATTCTGCATTAATTCACAGGCCCTACACTAGCTTTAGGCCAGGGTGGGGGTGGGGGGCCTCCATCAAGACAATTATAGAAATAACACTGAGTGGAGGAGGGGGAAGTATAGGGCAGGAAAGGTTCGAGGCACCAGATTGTGCCCGCCCAGCTGGATCCTTCACACACAAGTGAGGCTGGCACCACAGCCAAGGATGCCCAGGTCTGTGCTTGGGAAGCTCTTTGCTCCCATCCCACTGCGTGACCTTGAGCAAATCAGTGCATTTCTCTGGGCTGCCAAGTCCTGTTGGGAGACCTCGGGGCACTGCAGTGAGAAGGCAGCAGGATGAGGGAGCCAGCCAGGCCCATCACTCAGAACTGAGAGGGGAAGGCAGGAGAAGATGGTTACATGTGGATATTACTGTAGAGATGGGCGGCCAGGTGAGACAGCCCACTGGAATAAGAACGAGGGGCACTGGAGCTGGAGGAACCACAGAAAGGACTGAGCTTTGAGGACTTAATCTTCATTCCATTATTAGATCTGCTTTGACGTCACTGATCGAACTTAGGAGCAAGGCTCTGCTGAGCTGCTGCTGAGAACAGCTGGGGGATGGGACTGGTCCAGAGGCAGTGGCTCCGGCTCCCGGGACAGTAACACAGCGGCTTGCAGCGGGGGCCGCTGGGGGCGGGGGCAGGTCCTGGGCACGGCAGGACGACAGATTTGGAACAGAAAGGGACCTCGACCCCTGCCAGAGAGTCGAAGACACTTGCCCAAGGTCCCACAACCAACAAGAGATCCCAACTATACAAGATAATCCCATACCTAACCTCTGTCTGCCTCAGTTTCCAGGGATGGTTAAATAAAATCTGTATTTTTCTAAGGAAGAGTCCTGTCAGATTTTCCCTATCACCACTCCTCATCACCAAAACAAAACAGGCGACAATCAATGTCGGGCATAATTCTCCCTTTCCCGCTCTTGAGTCTTCTTAAAGGAAGACATCTCCAGTCGAGGAAGCTGAGCCACACTGAAACCCGGGCTGACCTCAAAGTGACTTCTCTGCACGGGTAGGGGATGCTCCAAAGACAGCTGAGGCTGCAGAAGAACAAAGGGGAGAAGGCACTTGTTCACCTGACCCGGGGGCTGGATGCCAGGAAGGACTTTCTAACAGTGAGAGCTGTCTGAAAGTCAGTGGGCTCCCTGGCTGGATGACCACTGAGGCCCCAACTCTGGGTGTCTGCTGGGCCAAGGCGCCGCCTTGAATCTGAGACAAGAAGACTCCTCTGGTGGGGAGCAGGGATCCTCCCAGGGGCCACAGCTGAGAGTCAGGGCATTTACCTACATCTGGGGGCTGGATGGGTGATTCCATGCAGAACATTCAGTAGGGAAAATCCCTAAAAGAGATGCAGCTGCACCTCATCTGTAACATTATCTTGGAGGTGCCTAGGATCCCCCCAAAAAGACCCAGCATCTCTCTTAGTCAATGCAGTCAGCCCACAGCCATTTCTTAAGCTCTTACATGTGCTGGGCATTGTGCTAAGTACTAGAAATATAAGTAAAAGCAGAAACATGGCTCCTGCCTTCAAGGAGCTCCCATTTTAATGGGGAGATGATGTGCAAACAGCTGGAAACATAGGGGACACAGAAAGTGGCAGGAGGTCACCTCAGAGGGAAGGCACTGACAGCTGGGGAGGGGGGATAGAAAGAGGGGGGATTTCAACTGATTTTTGAAGGAATCCAGGAGAGCCAGGAGGAGAATGTGCAGAGGAAGGGCCCAGGCATGGAGGACAGCCAGGGATGGAGAAAGAAAGCTTGGGTAAGACCTTGAACCCCAGGTCTTATAAATATAAATCTAGCAAGTTGCCTCTCCTTTACACACTCAATCCAACATGTTCATCAAATTTCTACCACGTGCAAGGTGTTAGGCCAGGAACTGGCGGGATCAGGACAGAGATGCATATGGCACTGTTTGGAGTCTCCCCCATTAGTGTGTAAGCTCCCCAGAGCAGGAACCCCCCAGGGTTAGCACAATGCCTGGTGCACTGATTAATTGACAGCAGGAGCTTATATTCCACAGGTGCTAAGCCTAGCTTTTCTACCCACACATTCACTGGTTCGATGAACATTTCTTGGTGCCTACTGTATATCTTCTTCAAGGCACTGAACAATGCATAAGAATAAGACTGAGTCTGATTTTAATCCGTACTACAAAGCAGCAGTCATCAAAACTACTTGGTACTGGCTGAGGAATAGAGCAGTAGATCAATGGAATAGATTGGGTACACAAGACTCAGCAGCTAATGACTACAGTAATCCACTGTTCGATAAACCCAAAGACCCCAGTTTTTGGGATAAGAACACACTATTTGATAAAAATTGCTGGGAAAACTAGAACATAGTATGGCAGAAATTGGGCATAGACCAATATCTAACACCGTACACCAAAATCAAGTTGAAATGGGTGCATGATCTAGGTATAAAGGTTGATACTGTAAGCAATCTGG
>CM053587.1:326818424-326820813 GCA_028646515.1 Pseudochirops corinnae | reverse complement strand
CGGGGAAGACTTCATGATGAAACAAGAGTTAGAGAGCATTACAAAATGCAAAATGGATATTTTTGATTATACTAAATTGAAAAGCTTCTGTACAAACCAAGTCAATGTTACCAAGATTAAAAGGGAAGTGGAAAATTGGGAAAGAATTTTTACAATCAGTGTCTCTGATAAAGGCCTCATTTCTAAAATATACAAAGAATTGAGTCAAATTTATAAGAATACAAGTCATTCCCCAATTGATAAATGGTCAAAGGATATGAACAGGCAGTTTTCAGAAGATGAAATTAAAGACATATGTAAGCATATGAAAAAATGTTCCAAATTACTAGTGATTAGAGAAATGCAAATCAAAACAACTCTGAGGCACCACATCTCACCGGCCAGACTCACTAAGATGACAAAACAGCAAAATGATCAATGCTGGAGAGGATGTGGAAAAATCTAATGCATTGTTGGTGGAGCTGTGAACTGATCCAGCCCTTCTGGACAGCAATCTGGAACTATGCCCAAAGGGCTATAAGTAAGTGCATACCCTTTGACCCAGCAATACCATTTCTAGGATTATATCCCAAAGAGATCAGAGAAGCGGGAAGAGGACCCGTATGTACAAAAATATTTATAGTGGCTCTCTTTGTGGTGGCAAAAAATCGGAAAACAAGGGGATGCCCATCAGTTGGGGAATGGCTGACAAGTTGGGGTATATGAATGTAATGGAATACTCCTGTGCTATGACAAACAAGGAGCAGACAGACTTCATAATCACCTGGAGAGACATATATAAACTGATGCTGAGCAAGAAGAGCAGAACCAGGAGAAACTTGTACACAATCACAGATACAATGTATGTTTGACTAACTTCAATAGACTGGGCTCCTCTCAGCAATACAAGGTTATGAGACAACTCCAAAAGGCTCATGATTGAAGGCGACATCCACATCCAGAGAAGGAGATGTGGAGTCTGGGTGCAGATTGAAACAAACTACTTGCTAGGTTTCTTTTTCCTGTTTTGTTTCCGCTTTCCCACTGATCATTTCATCAGTTACCATCCTTCTTTACAACCTAATGATTAATGGGAAGACATTTGTAGATCCTGTATCCGAGTGCATGCTGCCATGATGGGGAGCGGGGAGAGAGGGAGAGGGAGAAAATCTGAAACTCCAGGGACCGTGGAACTGAAGGTTGTAAACTAAAAGTAAATAAACCAATTTAATTAAAAAAAAAAAAGAATAAGACTGAGTCCTTCCCTTTACTCCACAGTGGGGCCAGGGTGGTGAAAGAACACTGGGATGGGCTCAGAGGGAGTCTCATAACCTGGTTCAAATCCTGAAGCCAACACTTAATAGTTTCTGTGACCCTGGACAAATAATTTCATCTCTCGGGCCTCAGTTTCCTCAATGATTAATTAATAATAGCTTGCATTTCTAAAGCACTTTAAGGTTTGCATGAGTTTTGTCAGTTTTAAAGTTTTACCAAACTACCAAGCCCTGCCTTCCCTTGTGGTGTATAAGACAAGGGACTCATAGTTAGGAAGATCTGTGTTTGAATCCTGCCGCTGACACTTCCTATCTATGTGAATATGGGCAAATCCTTTTCACCTTTGAGCCTCGATTTTCCCAGCCTTTAAAATGGGGGCGAGAATAGCTACATACCTATATCATGGGGCTCTAGCTAGGAATGATGGTGTATAAAAGAGTGACTTGGAAATTCCAAAGTCCTACATAAAAGTCTACTATTATCATCTTGATTATTACTGAGAGACTGTGTGGTACAGTAGACGGAGCGTGGAACCAGCAATCAGGAAAACCGGGGTTCAAATCCGGCTTCTGACACTTACAACAGCTACATCACCCCAGGGCAAATCAATGACTTCAGTCCTCTGAGTCTCAGTTTCCTCATCTGTTAAAGTGAGTTGCTGATACCCATACCACCTAGCCCATGGTGTGCCTGTCAGGCTCAGAGGAGTTAACATGGATAAAGTGCCTTTTGCACGTCAGCAGCACCATCAATCAGACTAGAGATACGCAGGGGGCCAAGGACTGGCATGAATGGTCAGGCTGGACTTGATAGCCACTGAAGGGCCTTCTAGCTCTGGACTGTCTGACGCACTGAGAGCCGGTACAATACAGCTAATAGGAGGCTGCTGCTGAAAGACCCAGGGGCAGTGGGGACACAGACAGGGAGAGAGCCAGTGAGGAGCTCGGCCCTCACATCCTCCTCCTCCCCTCACCTCCCACGACCCCACAAGGCCTCTTTGTAGCAGTGACGAGGATCCCTGCCACACAGGCCAGGGAAGATGGGGGCGACAGCTGAGCCCTGCTCTCCCTCCTCTGCCCCCAAGCCTCCTGGGCAGCTGTTCTGCTAGACGCCTCACTGCCGTGTGTGCAAAGCA
>CM053587.1:326790924-326813424 GCA_028646515.1 Pseudochirops corinnae | reverse complement strand
CTGAACTTGGAGAGGGGTGCCATTTTGGAGTGAAGTTCTGAGTCCAAGATCTCCTCCGATGACCCTGGCCAAGGGACCCACCATACATTCTATAACAGTTGCTCACATGAAATCAAAACATTACTAATGCTCTTAGTGGCCTTCTCCTTGTCCTCTCCACAGTCTTTGACCCCGGTGGGTCACTCTCTCTTCCTGGGTACTCTCTTCTATTTGGGTTTTTAGGATACCACCCTCACCTCACCTCACCTCCCACCTGGACTACGGCAATAACTGCTGGTCTGCCTGTCTCTGTTCTCCTCCTACCTCTCTGACCACTCCTTCTCTGTCTCCTTTGCTGCATCCTCCTCCAGATCACACCCTCTAATCATAGGTGGCCCACAGGGCTCCGTCCTGGGTGCTCTCCTCTTCTTACTTGGTGGATCACCACCCATGAATTAATTGAATTACCATCTCTGCTGATGATTCTCAAGTCTACCCAAGAATCCTGGCCCTGTCTCTCTACAGAGCTCCAGTCTCACATCTCCAACTGCCTTTCAGACATCTCAAACTAGATGGCCAGTAGATGGCCTTAAACTCAATTTGTCCAAAATGGAACTCATTATCTTTTCCCCCTAAATCTCCCCGCCCCTAATTTCCCTATTATCCTAGAGAACAATCCCACCCTCATTTATCTCTCACTCCACATGCAATTTGTTGCCAAAGTTTGTCCATTTTCTTTTTCTTTTTTTTGCTTTTTGGAGGGGGGAGGGCAGGGCAATTGGGTTTAAGTGACTTGCCCAAGGTCACATGGCTAGTAAGTGGTAAGTGTCTGAGGCCATATTTGAACTCAGGTCCTCCTGACTCCAGGGCAGGTACTCTATTCACTGTGCCACCTAGCTGCCCCAAGGTCTGTCCATTTTAATTTGCAAAATCTCTCAAATACACCCCCTTCTCTCCTCTGACACTGCCCCAACCCTGGTGCAGGCCCTCATCACCTCACACCGGGACTATGGAAATAGCCTGCTGATGACCGCCTGCCTCCAGTCTCTTCACCCTCCCATCTATCAATCTTTTATATCTTAGTTTCATCAGCTGGACTCAATAACTTCCAAGATCTCCTTCCAGCTATAAATTGATGATCCTATAACTAGGATATGAACCTCCTAACAACTGTGTGAAGTAGGGATCTCGGGTTTGATTGTACCCATTTCACAGATAAGAAAGCTGAAGCAGAAAGGGCCACAGAGAGAGTAACCTGAGAGCTGGGATTCACACCCAGCTGGGTCCAAAGTTGAGGTAGAACTCTTCAGTCATTCTCATCTTCCTTAACCTCTCATCTCTGGGAAGCCCTGGGCAGAGCTGGTGTGAATGTGGCTTCATGCAGGGCCATGGCACATTTCTGTGCATACCCAACAGGAGCCGCCCATGCCCCTGACACCAGCCCTCCAACGGCTCCCAGAGCAGGGCCCTCCTGCAGTTTCCTGAGTAATTGGTTTTCTCTTTATGACCCCAGAAAGTGCTTCCACAGTCAGTGGTGACTTATTCTCTGAGGAGGAGAAACAGGAGGGGATGGAAGAAGAAAGAGGGAGAGCAAAGGGAGGGAGAAAGAAGGAGGGGAGGGGAGAAAAACAGTGGTTTTGAAAACCGCAGGCAGAATCATTTATTTAAGAGAGTGGTCACTTAAGGAAAATGAGGACCAGCCCAGAGGGGAGGCAGGAATATCACCGAAGGGGGACTCTCTCTGTAGAAGCTCCCTGAGGACATGCATTGCTTCCTGGATTGTGTCCCTAAAGCTTGGAAGAGCTCTTGGTATGAGACCTGGGTCTGGAATCAGAGGACCTAAGTTCAAATCCTGGTTCTTCAGACCACAAACCTGCACATACTCGAGAAAGACACCTCAGCCTCAGTTTCCTCATCTGTCAAATATGAGGGAGTTGGAGGTCCCTTCCAGCTTGTGATCTAGGACCCTCTAATGATAAGAGCTGACATTTATGCTGTCCTTTAATGTTTGTGAAAGGATTTACATATATTATCTCATCTGATGCCTCCACATCAAGCCTGGGAGGCATGCGGCTGGTATTATCCCCATTTTACAGATAAGGAGGCAGAGGCTGACAGAGGTCAAGTGACTTGCCTAGGGTCACACAGCTAGAAAGCATCTGAAGCAGGATATGAACTCAGGTCTTCTTCCTCCAAGTCCAAGGGCTCTACTACATCCCCTAACTCCCATAAATATAACTTCTTGATGAATGAATGACTGGCCAGCCTATGGGACCTCAGGTCCCTTGACATTCCTGCTCTCAGCGAGAAGACAGGAGAGGCAGCCCAACAGGCCAGAAGACCATTAGCTCTAGGCTCTTAACTACTTGGATGGAAAGGATTAATGGGCCAGTGGGAAAGCAAAGGCAGTGGATGTTTTCCAACTCTTAATGGTCTCTAATGCTGAGAACCAATCAATTCCAAACTTACTTTCTCACTTGAGCTCCCAGCAGGAGCCAAAACTTTTACAAGACTAGACCAGTGGTTTCTGAAACCACTTCCTATGGAGCTCTGAGGATACTCAAAGCATCACTGGCCAGGAAGGAAGGGAGAAGGAAGTCTGGTCCAAACAGCCAGGACTCAAGCGACTACTCCATGCCTCCCAGGCCCCACCAGAAAGACTGGGATTCCTGGAAGAGGGAGATAGGGGTGGAGAAGGGCAAAAAGAGCAAGATCCTTGGTCCCAGAGCTGGCCAGGTGGGATTCTTGTCTGTGATGTCTACTGTCTCCGGAAAGATGCTTCATCTCCCCAAGACTAAGTCTCCTCATTTGCAAAACTAGGGAATTTACACTGCATGGCTCCATATAGGCTTGTGATCTCAGGACTCCTCAGGGCTGGGAGAGTTTGCTTTTTTACACAGGTCATGTGTTGCTCAGCTTCCTCCTCTCCCAAAGCAGAGAAAGGGAGACTACTGGGCAACTGAGCCAGTTGAGCTGGCTTATGATATGAGGCATACTATGGCTAAGTGATGGTGATCCAGTTACAAGCCAAAATAAAGAGAGCACCTGCCCTCAAGAAACTTCCATTCTAATGGGGGAAACCATGTAGAAAAGGGAGCTGAGAATGGGAGGGAGAGGCAGCAAGAAGGCACCCTCTAGGGGCACACAGAAGCTTCATACCAAGGTCCATGGATTCCCTACTCTTCAGTTTTAGGGAATTTATTTTGGAAGAAGTGTTATGAGTTCAATCAGTCAGTCAATAAAACACTTATTAACACCTACTCCATACCAGGCCCTGTGCTAAACGCTGGGTATTCAAAGAAAGGCTCTAAGGCCCCAGTTAGGAAAATTCCTAATATTTCCTTAGCTGGGGTTCTCTGCCTAACCTAACCCTGGGTCTCTCTCTGGTTTAATCCACTGACTCTCTGTGGTTTACTGGGAAAGCCTGGGTAAGCACCAGGGTGGGCAGAGTAGGGGGCAAGGTAGGAGTGAAATTAGGGAAAGATCCCACCTTTTCTCAGGACTCTCCTCAGCTTGGGGCTGTTGTTCAGAGATGCCCATTGAGTCAATGACCTGGCTTAACATCTCCCTTCTCTCCTAGAGTCCAAGCCTCCCTGGATTCCAAGTGTGTTAGATCCCCACACCTCCCTTCCTCTAGCCCCTTGGAATCTCTTCCTGGTCCTGTGGCCACCCTGAGTTCTGATGAACTGATTTAAAGCTAATTACTTTTGATTGGGAAGGTTAACCACCGGAGTCCCACCCTTCTGATCTAGCCCCTTTTATTTTAAGAGGATCACAGGACTAGAAGAGACTGGACCTAGGATTTCTTAAGAATGCCCACTACCTGCCCAGCCAGATGACCCTGGATGGCTCTGAGGGTCAGGAAAATGATTCCTTTTTATGTTCTATGAAAAAGAAGCAGCTCAGAATCACTTCTGGGTTGAGAGTCAGAAATCTCAACTCCAGTCCCACCTGTCAGTACTAAACGGCAGTGGGGCTTAGCCAAGTCTCCTCTGCTCTTCCAGCCTCTGTTTCCTCACTTGTAAATATTTTAACAAAAGATCATACCCACTTGGAAAAACATTCTCCTCTCTAGGGTTATTGCATATACCGGAAAGATAAGAAAATAAAAGACAGCCCAAAGCATGATTTCCAAAGCGCTGCCATTCTATAGGGACCCTGAAGTGCCCAATCTGGCCTCATCTGGAAATGAGGAAGCAGCTGGGACTCTTGACACGGGCTTTTAACCTGGAATCCGACACCTTTTTCTTTTTAAACAAATAATTTCATAACCATTCCACCATAACTGGTTTCCTTTGTAACCTATGTATATTTAAAGCCGTGATCGGGAGCAGGGATCTACAAGGTTCTACCAGCTTGCCAAAGGGGTCTGGGCCTCCCCCCAAGGTTAAGAACCTCGGCTCTAGAGTGCCGGTCTCCAGATACACTCCTCTCCACCCCACCCCAGGCCAGATGTTAGGGTTAATCTCATGAAGCCGACTGGCACACGGTCTCCCAGAGTTGCCAAGGAAATAATTGAAGTAAGCCATTCGGCAGCAGGGTCCTGGAGCCACTTGAGCCATAATTGATAACTGAGATATACTCACTGGAGGCTGGTCCAGCTGCTGAAGGGTGGTGGCGGCGTCTTGGGCAAAGAAGGGGCCTGCAGCTGGGCGCTTACTCCTTCACTGTCTCCGTCTCCCACACTGTCTGCTCCGCCCTCCCTTCTGCCCAGCCCAGTAAACCAATGCCCAACAGATCACGCATACATCTCGCCCTGAGCCCACTCCTAGGGCCAGGAAAAAGAAGAGAGGAAAGTAACTCCCTTCCAGCCCTCCTCCCACCAAGGTCAAACCTCTCTTGCTAATCCTGGACTAGCCTGGGAGTCCACATGGAATGGGAGAATAGCATGGCTTTGGTACCAGAGGATGGAGGTGCAAATGCCCTCCCCGCCACTTAGTAGCTGTGTGACCTTGGGCAAGTCACTTATCCTATCTCTGCCTCGGTTTCCTCATCAAGAGAATGAGAGGTTGGACTACACGACCCCCCAAGGTCCCTTCCATCTCCAGAGCTCCAGTCCTATGATTCTATAACCATCTGGTCTGGAATGTCCCTTTCAGCTCTAAATATGTGGCCCCGTGACCTGACTGGGGGGGCAGGGACGCTAAGGGTAAGAGAGAACAGTAATGAAAAAGGTGCTAGGCTTGGCAGTTGAGAAAGATCTGAGTTTGAATCCTACCTAGAATAAACGTAGCCATATTTCCCCCTTGAGAATGTATACTCTTTGTCCACAAGGGGCCTCTTTTTCTGTCTTTGTATTCCTAGAGCTTACATGGTGTGGTGTCTGGCATGCAGTGGATGCTTAATAAATGTGGGTGCCGATTGGACTGGACTTAAGGAACCAAGTTGGGCAGGAAGCATTTATTAGGCACCTACTGCCTGCAAAGGTACTATGCGAAGCACTGGAGATACAAAGAAAGTCAAAAACAGGCTCTCCCGTGAAGGAAATCCCAATCTAACGGAGGAGACAACCTGAAAATAACTAAGTTATTCTATCGCCTAGTGTCTAACTAAGTGTCTGGCACACAGTAAAAGATGATTGGGAAATTTCTTAACAAAACAAATAAAAATACATTAAAACATAGATAATGTTGATCTGTGGTTTTCTAAGTCAATATGTACCCAAAGGGCTCTATTATGTACAGCTTACTGGTTCCATTTCTATTTGAATTTCACACCACTAAGGGGCAGCTAAGTGGCACAGAGCACCAGCCCTGAAGGTGGAAGGACCAGAGTTCAAATCCAGCCTCAGACACTTATTAGTTGTGTGACCCTGGGCAAGTCACTTAACCCTGATTGTTTCCAAATAAAGTAAAATAAAAATTTCACACCATTGCTGTAGATAGCCAATGAGCTGGACCCTGAGTGACAAAGGAAGAAAATGGGCTGGACTGCATTTGGGAAGCTGTATAGTGAGTTCAGCGATCCCAAGCTACTCCCTCAGACAACAACACTCCAACATTCTCCCAGGGATGTTCCTTGGCTGTAGATCAATTGCTGGTATCACAGGTGGCCTTGACACTGGTGAGGTCCCTGCATACCAGTGCACTGGCTTGGCACACAGGAGACACCCAAGAAATGCCTGCTCTTCTCACTGTCTCCCTAGGGTAGAGCTCCCAGTTTTCCCAATCCATGACTGTTTTTCTTTAACCTAACATATCATTTCATTGGTATTCCCTCTCCCAGAGGGGCAGAGCTAATCATGTTCTACATTCTGGAGCCAGAGAAGGTTGCTTAGGGCTGTTAAGAGTCCCAGTAGCTTGTCCTGGGGTCATGTAGTAGCTGGCACCTGTCGGAGGCCAGTCTTGAATCAAGCTCTTCTAGACTCTAAGGATGCCTCTTTATCTCCTGCCACAGGTGGCCTCTGTCTAAATCATCATTTTCACATGAAGGGCTTGTTTAAAGTGGGAGCTGTCTACATCAGGCATTAAAAAAATCTTCCTTCCCTGATGTCAGAAAGGAAGAGAATCAATGTACCAAGCAGGGGGCCCCGACCCCGTGCACTCGGTACAGGCGCTGTGTGGGCCGGGCGCTAAATAGATAACAACCCTCGGAGCAAAAATAAAAAACCAAGCTTGGTAACAACTTGAAACGGCTTCTCAGGAACAGCAGGCTCCTGTGTACACACTGCCCAGATATGCCCGCCAATTTGTGAATTCATCACATATTAGCAGATTTGGCTCTGATTAAAAACACTTTTCCCTAACTTGAAAACACGGCCTGTGTCATTGACATTTTGCATGAGTGACTTTGGAGCCAGGCTTGTCTTTTTGGAGGTACCTCCAGCAGTCTCGAAGGATGGCGGGGGCAGGCAGACAGGCACCTGCTCCTTTGGAAGCTTGGGCAATGGCTTCTGACCCCTGTGCTCTGGAGTGATCCACGGGCTCAAGCCAAAAAGGGCTCAGCCCCTTTTTCCCCATCCTCTGTCAGCATCGCCTCCTCTTAGCATTCTCCCAGACACTGGCTTCTATGCAGGATGGCTCTGGAGCTAAGGCAGGAGCCCTTCCTAAGCCTGGGAATCTTACTGGGCTGTAAGGAATGATGAGGAATTAAGAGGACCACGGGAAGCCTTCGATGAACTAAGGCAGAGCAGAAGAAAGCACAAAGAGGAGAAATGGAACAATAATTGTAAGAATAGGGATGGTATTGGAAAGAATAGTCACAGATAACGTTAAACCGCCGAAGGCTTTGAGATGGTGCTGCCGCCAGAGGAAGAGTCCCAGTCAGATACTTTCTTTCAAGTGGGAGACACAGTAATTACACAGGAATGGAAAAGGTTCCAATTGAATTTTGTTTCATTTGAAAACTGCAGTGCCAATGGAAGCAGGACTTAGCAGCACTTAGCATCAAAGGAAACACACCCTCACCTTCCTCCTCTTAGCAGGGAGGTGGGTGCCCGTGGCTTAGTGGTATGCACTAACAGATTGGTTATATCTATTTTACGGGCAGCGGGGTCGTTCAGTGGTTAGAGCTTCAGGCCTCAAGTCAGGAAAACTCTTCTTGAGTTCAAACCTCATTTCAGACACTTGCTAGCTGTGTGACCCTAGGTAAGTCACTTAACCCTGTCTGCCTCAGTTTCCTCATCTGTCAAATGAGCTGGAGAAGGAAACAGCAAACCCCTCCAGTATCTCTGCCAAGAAAACCACAAACAGGGTCAGGAAGACTCAGACTCAACTGAAACAAATGAACAACAGGTTAGAATGTGATAAGCACTAAGTACTGGCTGTATGTCTTTTACCACAAGTCACAGGATCTCTGAGCTAGACGGTTCCTCAGACACCCTGGAGCTCAGTCTGTACCAGCACAAGAATTCCCTCTCTGACACCTTCGGTGAGTGGTCATCCAGCCTTTCCACATGCAGACCTCCGGTGAAGGGGAATGTGGGAGCTCCCGGTGGATGCAGCTCCTTCCGCTCTTAGTAAGCCCGAGTCTGCCTCTCGGCAGTTCTGGGGCCAAGCGGAATCAGGACAAATTCTCTTCTACCGGACTGCCCTTCAAGCCCTACAACAGTGATCGCAAACCGGGCTTTCACTTGTCTAGGCTGACTCCTGGTTCCTTCCAAGTATCCCCTCCTAAAACATAGCTCAGGTGCTTGGGACAAGGGAGGAGGGCTCTGTGGGAGAACAGGAGGAGATAGGGGGACAGTGTGTGAGGTTAAAAAAGAAAGTATCCATTCAAAACACTGTAACTGGGCAACAATGACCCTCTGGGGGAAGGAGGGAGACAAGGCACCCGATCTCTTTCCCTTTGGCCTGCACTGGCTTGGGAAAGAGGAATCTTACACTTTGTAAAACATGCACGTCCCTAAGGCAATTGGCCACATTTCTCTAGCCCATGGCAATCCAGCTTGGAGGAGGAGGAGAAGAGGAGGGGAGAGAGGAGAGGAGAAGAGGGGAGGAGAGGGGAGGGCAGGAGAGGAGAAGAGGGGAGGGGAGGGGAGGGGAAGGAAGGAAGGGAGGGAAGAAGGGAGGGAGGGAGGGAAGGAGGGAGAGACAGAGAGACAGAGACAGAGAGAGAGAGAGAGAGAATGAGGGAGAGAGAGGAGAGAGAAAGAGAGGAGAGAGAGAGAGAAGAAGAAGGAAGAGGAAAAGGAAGAGGGAGAGGTGGAAGAAGTGAAGGAGAAGGAGGAGAAAAAGAAGAGAAGGAAGGGTAAGAGAGAAGGGAAAGGGAAAGGGGAGGGAGAACAACTCACAAAAATTCAAAGGAAGACATACCCTGCATACAAAGGACTGATGGGAGGCCTGGGGCCCTCCCCAGTGAGAAATTGGGGATGGGTGGTAACCTGCACTGGGGACCACCACTTCACTCAGGTCCCAGAACTGCGGCCATATCAGAATAAAGAGTTAAGTCACATGAAGGAGGAGCCACAAGAGGAGCTGAGAAAAGAGACCGATCATGCTCCGGGAGGGGTAACCAGAAAAGGCTTCCTGGAAGAAGTGGGACGGGTAACAACCACAACTACAACAACAACCTTCAAAGTCACTCTGATGTCACTGGAGATCTTCAGTCATCCTGTGGGGCAGGTACCAGGTGTCCCCACCCCTAAGAAGAGAGAGTTGGACTTGCTGACTTCTGAGAAAGGAGAGAAGGAAATGAGGGAGAAGGGACGGGGAGAGGGAGGGAGAGAGGTCTCTCTGAGCTCCAGATCTGAGATCCTATGTGGCTCTCTGGGCCTCAGTTTCCCCATCTGTGAAATAAAGAGTTGGACTAGATGGCCTTTGAGGTCCCTCCGGGCTCTAGATTCACAAGCCAGTTAGAGCCCTCCCACTCTGATAACACCCAAACGCTGCATCCCCACCCCGTCACATGCCTGCTGCACCCCCAGCTCCATCACACACACGCAGCACCTCCCCCATTATCAGGTTGCCTGGGAGACAAGCTCCTTTTCTATTTCCAGCAGCATTCCATGTGCTGGGGGTGGGGGCTTCACCTGAGCTGATGGACCTGGAGAGTGGCACCTGCTGGGTTGCCCTGGTAGGGCTCACCTGGGGCTGGGAATGCTGTTCAGTATGTCAAGTCACCTTGGCGGGACCCCAGAGCTGAAGGACTGACTTCTTCTTACATTCCCCTGGCATCCTGGGGTTCTATGATGTATTGGGGAAGCTGCAGGAAGATGGCCACATCACTCAAACAGTATCCTAGATCCCTCCTGCCTCTGCCTTCATGAAGCCCTCCTGGTCTGGTCACACCATAGAGACAGGATAATCCCATGGTGCCTCTATCTCAAGGGTTCATAAGCTCTTTCATGTTCCGGACCCCATTCTCTTAAAAGGCCATGAATCTCTTCTTATCATCATATCCAGGAAGGTGGAGCTTAATGCAATTTAGAAGATCAGGGTATTCAGACGGTTTGGGCAAGGCGTAATTCAACTCGAGCTGGGATTCTCAAGCTGGGGTCCATGGACCCCTAGATTTCAGGGGGGTCTGGGAACTTTGATGGGAAAACAATCACACCTTGATTTTCATTAGCCTCTTCCTGAAATTTAGGATTTCTTTCAATTATTTAAAAAGAGGATGCTAAGAAGAGATTCACAGTACTTCTTCCATTCCTTTCTTCATTCCTTCTTTCCTTCCTTCCTTCTTTCCTCCCTCCCTCCTTTCATTCCCTCCTTCTCTCCTTCCTTCCTTCCTTCCTTCCTCAGTTTAAGAGCCAAGCTCAAGCAATTCCTAATCAGCTCAGTGTATAACTTCGTAAATGCTTATCTGTGTACAGGTGGCATTTCCCCAGTAGAATATAAACTTCTTGAGGTTAAGAACTTCCTAGTTTTTATCTTTTTAGCCTCAGCATCTGGCGTAGTACCTGGGCACACAGTGAGTGCTTTAAAAAAAAAGTTTCTTGAAGCAGAAGAATTCTATAGGCTTACATCATAAACTCTCGGAAGGCAGAAAAAGCAAGTGGATCTGGGCAGCCCGGAAAGGGGAAGGAGGGTCAAATGTAGAAAGGAAGGGGCTAAGGAACAAGGGTTATTAAGTACCTACTATGTGCCATACACTGTGCTGGGCATTGTACACATATCTATTTGATGAATTTGATCAATTTGGGGAAGGTCCTGGACTTGGAACCTTGGGAAAATAATTTCAATTCTTTGGGGCTTCATCTCCTCCCGTATAAAATGGGGGAGGCTGGCTAAACGACTCCTAAGATCCCTTCCAGCACTAAGTCTGCGACTACTACCTGTAACCTGAGGCAAGTCGCTTTCTTTTCCTGGCCTCAGTTTCCTTCTCTGTAAAATGGGGATATTGGCAAAACAGTCTCTGGCCTCGCCCTCTCTGCTCCTTCCTGATTATGGGACCCTGGGAGAGTCATTATTTCCTCATAAAGGGATTGGACCAGACAGCCTCTGAGGTCTCTTGCAGCCTTAAATGCGATGTTCTTTGCACAGAACCCAACAGAACTGCACAGATACAAGCAGGTGATTAATAAGGGGCTTTCCCGGCGACCCAGATGAGCAGAAAGGCTTTTGATAAATGGCACTGAGGGATTCAGGGTCAGTGGGTCTGAAGGCAGAGCCCAGAGCAGGGTCATTTATCAGCTGTGGGGCAGGAAAGGGGCGGCTGGCCCTGAGAGAGGAGACAGTCAGTTTGATCCATCCCTGGGGAGAGTGTGAGGGGATGAGCTGACCAAGGCATGCTGGAAGAAAAAGAACAGACTCCTGTCAGGCTGTGACACTTAATACCTGTGTGAGCCTGGCCAAGTCCCTTCAACTCCCTGAGCCTCAGTTTTCACATCTGTACAATGAGGGAGTTGGGCTATTTGGCCTCCAAGGATCCTTCCAGTCTGAAATCTATGATCTTTTAACCTCTCTGGGCCTCACTTTCTTTGTATGTAAAGTGAAGGGACTGGCCCAGAGGACCCCTAAGATGCCCTTCTAGCTGTAAATCTAGGAGCCACTGAGCAGTGGCAAGAAGTTTTCCTAACTGGGCTTTGTAAGCAAGGGGTTTGGGACTTACAGAAATAGGAGGCTGAGCTGGCATGAGAGGCAGAGGAAGGAGGAAACCCGCTCCCCAAGGGGCCTCACTGCTTAGGAACACATTTTTAATGCAAAGATTTCTTTTTCCTTCCTTCCTTCCTTCCTTCCTTCCTTCCTTCCTTCCTTCCTTCTTTCCTTCCTTCCTTCCTTCCTGCTTTTTGGAGGGGGGAAGGCAGGTGACTTGTCCAAGGTCACATGGCTAGTAAGTGGTAAGTGTCTGAGGCCGAATTTGAACTCAGGTCCTCCTGACTCCAGGGCAGGTGTTCTATTCACTGTGCCACCTAGCGCCCCGAAAATGCAAAGATTTCAAATGATGATGGTAAAACCCTGCATTTTCTAGAGTACTTTCAAGTTTGCAAAGGATGTTGTATCTGTGACCTCATTTAAACCTAACCTTCCCCACCCTACCCTCACCTCTCCCCCAGTAGCTTCCATTTGGCAAAAGAAAGTGAGATTGAAGGCATTTCAGTAACTCGTTCAGAGTTTCACAGCCTGGGATGGGATCTGAACACAAGTCTGCCTGACCCCCAGTACAGTCTACTCAGGCCCAAGGCCTCTGTGCAAGATGCCTCTTCTCCATGGTTTGGAGCGCATTTGTTTTGAGGGGATCTCAATCTCTGTATTGCACATGAACCTGCTGAGGGGCCTATATCTTTACCCCGTCTCTGCTCTGGGAGGGGTCAGAAGGAAGGAAGGACAAATTTGAGCATAGGAGAAAGATACTGATTCATCCAACAGCTAACAACCAGGTGTCTGGAAATCATGCCACAAGAGAATCAGCTGAAGGAAACAGCCACAAGGAGGGAATACTCAGGGGTTAACCAAGATACTTATCTTCCAGTAATGGAAGAGCTACCATGTTCAGTCATGTCTGACTCTCTGTGACCCCAGTTGGGATTTTCCTGGCAGAGAGAGGGGAGTGGTTTGCCATTTCCTTCTCCAGCTCATTTTTACAGATGAGGAAACTGAGGCAAACGAGGTGAAGTGACTTGCCCAGGGTTATACAGATCAATAAGTGTCTGAGGCCAGATTTGAACTCAGGAAGATGAGTCTTCCTGACTTCAGGTCTAGTGCTCTACGCACTGTTAACACCTAACTGCCAGGAAAGGGGATTAGCCTTCTTCTGCTTGGCTCCAGTGGATGGAACAGGAACAGTGGGTGGAAGGCAGTAGCTTTAGCCTTGATCACTCTTCCTCAACTTGTATCATTCTTACTGGAACACAGGATCTTTCTTTGTCTCTTCACCCCAACCCCTGCTTCCCAAGACGAATGAATACAATTATCCCTTCCACACTCCGATTTTTCCCCAATGCAGTTTTGATACATTGTGGGTCAGCGTATGAAATTAAATGGGAATTTGGGGGGAGTTTTGTGGCAACCACAGATAACACAAGAAGGCCAGCAGATGACACAGAAAAAGAAACTCAGAAATGCATAAAATATATATGTAGCATTGTATGATACAGCTCATGACCAAACACACCCCAAATTTTACAATAAGATACTATAAATACCCCATAAAAGAAAAAAAATTCAGACTCCTTTTCTGGTACAAAGGGAGGGCCAAACATTGTACCCGGATTTTCCCGATTGTGGGGGCACCGTACTCCTAATTCCCATGATGTAGAAGGGATAACTGGAGAAGCTTTTTGAGAGTAGGGGTTGCGTTCAGAGCCTTCAGCACTGATGCTTTACACATAGTAGTAGGTATTGAATAAATGTTAAAACAACAAACTCAGGTTCTAGCCTCAACTCTGCAGCTAAATGACTGCATTAACTTAGACAAGACACTTCCCCAAAGCCCTGAGTTCAAATCCAACTTCAGATACTTAGTAACCGTGTGACACTGGATAAGTCACTTAACCTCTGACTCAGTTTCCTCAACTGAAAAACGGGCATCATAACTGCATCTACCTCCCAGGATTGTTGTAAGGATCAAATGAGATAATGTTTGTAAAAAGTGCTTAGCACTGTGCTTGCCACATATAAACACTGGGAATTGTTGCTACTACTAATAGCTACAATTGCTAATATTTAGATGAACCCTATTAGTGTTCTGTCCCAGTCCTTTCCAGGGTAATAAAACCACAGTTGCTCTCTGCTCTGAGGCTGGGGTGGGGTGGCAGGCTTCCTGGATATGGCCCAGCCTGAATACAGAGATACATGGGGTGGCTGGGGACCGGTCCATGGAACCCCTAATGGCCGAGCATCCTAACTCATGGCTAGGAGGTTCCTCACCCATCCAGCAGGAGTCCCAGGACGTGGAAGGAAGCAAAACCATCTGGTGGGACTTGAATTATTCAACACGGAGCAGGCTCAGGAAACCCTCAGGCTGGGAAATAAGGGAAGGTCTGAGGGAGCAGAAAAGCCAGCCTTGGGAATGATGATCTTAGCCACCTAGCCATGCCAGTAGTGGGGGTGAGGGGCCTCTGTGATCTGGAAGATAGAACCTGCTCTCTGGGTTAGAAACCTTCCCCATCTGCTGGGTCAAGCAAGAAGCCCATAGAGGGACTATCCCTTCACAGCTGGACCACCTCTCATTTGTTTGTTCATCCCACAGGGCCCAGATCTCCTTCCTTGGGCCAGGGCCAGATAGGGCAGGGATGGTGTCTCCTACCCCTTCCCAGTACTGATGGTGGGCACGACACAGGACCCCCATTGGTCTTTTAACTTTTCAAATCACTCCCAGGCCTTCTTTCTCTTGGAAAATCTAGATAAAGAAACTAATCCATCCATGAAAAAGCAGGTTATAATCTGCCTCTACTGGGAGAAAAGCATTTGTTCCCTGTGTATCCCCTCCCCCTCAGCCCCTACAAGAACGGGCACTCCAGGGAGCTCCCAGGTACCTGATGCAGCTGTCTGAGTCCAGACTCTCGAGCCCTGGCTACCTGATGCAGCTGGCTGAGCCCAGCCAGGGGGGCTGCTGCTGAACAGGAAGGCAGGAGTGACCAAGCCCAGCAACAGCTGAGCTTGGGAACATCTGCTCCTTCTCTTATAGCAACCACAGGCAGCTCAACTTGGCCACAGACACCAAGCGGCTGTTGCTGGCTGGGAAGAAAAGGCAGCTCCGGGACAAACAGCCAAGGAGAGCAGCCGGCAGCTCAGGCAAGCTGCTCCCAGATGGCTCCAAGAGAAGGCCCTGGCCCACAGAGGTCCACTTCCTTATGTCTGAGACGTCTCCTCCCTTAAGGCTGGCAAGGTGATCCTTGCCACTCTCCTTGTCTTATTAGAAAGCTGCCCCCCTTCCTCCCCATGAGCAGCTTAACCTGTGTTCCAGCTTAACGGGCTATGAAATAGGGGGCCCACTAGGTGGATTCCCTGCTGGAAGGGAGCTGAGGAGGAGGGAGGAGCGGCCAGATGGGAAGAAACTTGGCCTGCTGGTCAGTAGGACCGAGAACGCTTTTCTCCTCACTTAGAATAAATGTTTCCTGACTCGGTTTCCTCTGCTGCTCCCCCAGGGCAGGAGCAGATATTTCTTCTCCCCCACCCAGCATGAGTGGTGCCCACCTCTCATTATCCCAGGGACCTCTGCCCAGGGAACATCTGATAAGTGGTAATGACAGCTGCCACCCTGGCAATTCCCAGGTGCGCTCTCCTTTCTGGGTCATCTCCCCCACTAAAATCTAAGCTTGAGGGTAAGAATTGTCTTGCTTTGGCTATTTTTACCCCCAGCACTTAGCACAATTCTTGGCACAGTAAGTTTTATAAATACTCTCTTTTCTTCCTTCCTTCCTTCCCTCCCTCCCTTTCTCTTCTTCTCTCCTTCCTTCCTTCCTTCCCCTCCTTCTTTCCTTCCTTCCCTCACTCCCCTTTCTCCTTCCTTCCTTCTGCTGGGCTCCTAGGCTACTCTCAAGTCAGCAACAGAAAGCCTTGCCCAACTTCCTAGTGCCCAGAAGGTCTATCCCATCTTCCACCAAAGAGTTAATTAATGATCCTCCTCAAGGAAGAGTCACAGGGCTTTAAAGCTGGCCCTTAGAAATCAACCCAGCTCTGACAGTCAGCACCTGTGTGATCTTGAGCAAGTGATTTCCCCTCTCTGGGCCTCAGTTTCCTCACTTGTAAAATGGAGGGAGGGGGTGTGGGGTAGATGACCTCTGAACTCCCTGACGGCTCTTCAGCTATAATTTTAGTCCAACCTTGCCATTTTCAGAGAGGGAAACAGAGGCCCAGCCAGGGAGGAGAAGTGACTTTCTCTGTCTGCACAGAAAAGCTGTCAAAAGTGGCAGCATTTGGGAGAAGCCATTTGTCCTGCCAGTCAGAGATCCTCCCAATAGACCCAACGCCTCTCCCAGTAAATCAGGGGGTTCCTTCAATTAGTGATCTGCCCAGCACAGGGCAGTGGTCACCTCGTGTACACAAGAGGTGTTGAAAGAATAGTTGTCAGACCCAAGTTTAGGTCTAAGTCTCAAAAAAGAATGGGAAGAAAAGTGGGAGGGGAAGCTACTGGACTTCCAGTCCTTAAGGGTGTCCTCATCTTTAAAGGAGATAGTCACAAAGCAATAAACATTTATCAAGCACCTACTACATGCCAGGCGCTGGGAATACAAAGAGAAAAAAAAAGTGAACCGGTTTCCCCCAGTCCCACCTTCAAGTAGCTGATATTCTAGGAGGCAGCCAGAAGGCTAGAATCAGGAAGACATGAGTTCAAACCCAGCCTCAGACACTTACTAGCTGTGTGACCCTGGGCAAGTCACTTCACTCTTTTTGCCTCAGTTTCCTCATGTGTCAAATGAGCTGGAGAAGGAAATGGCAAACTTTTCCAGTATCTCTGGCAAGAAAACCCCCAAATGGAGTTACAAGGAGTTGGACAAGACTGAACAACAAACTTAGGGAGCTCTGAAAGGTGAGTACTAGCTGTTAACGGCAACAGGAAAGCTGGGCCATCTAGAAAGTGGGCCTTCTGGGGGCTCTGAAGGAAGCCAAGGATCTCAAGCGGCAGAGGGGAGGAGGATGTCCATTTTGGGCATGGGAGTGGCGGGCGCAGCAAAGGCACTGAATGGCATCGCCATGGGTGAAGAGCAGCACGGCCAGTGTGGCTGCACCACTGAGGGCCAGAAGGGAGCAACATGAGCTCTTTTTAGGAACCGGCTCCAACATGCAATCCTGCCGGGACGCGGCTGGTCCAGGGAAGAACAGAAATGAGGAGGATTTAGACTAGCTAAATAGAACTCAACCAAACAAACATTCATTAGCACAGCATACTGTAGTGGGAAGAGCTCTGACCCGGAGTCAGGAGAGACCCGGGTTTCAATCCAACTTCTAAGGCTGAGGAGCTGTGAGAGTGTGGGCACATCCCTTACCACTCTGGGCCTCCGTTTCCTCATCCATAACATGGCAATAGTTCTCTCTTAAAGACTCAGCACAAGCCCAGCACGTAGTAGGCATTTCATGTACATGGACCGACACCAAAGCCTCTGTACCCAGTTGTCTGCCTGTGCACAGACTGGCACATAGTAGGCATGTCATGTACGTTGACCGACACCGATGCCTCTGTACACAGTTGTCTGCCTGTGCTCAGACTGGCACATAGTAGGCTTATAAATGTTTATTGACTGATACCTCACAAGATTGTTGTGAGGGTCCAATGAGATAATTGTTTGAAGCACTTTGAAAATCTTAAAAGTTACACACACACACACACATACACACACACACACACACACACATACACACACACACACAGAGGGCAGCATGGCATGGTAGGCTGGGCACTGCACCTGATATCAGGAAGTCTTGAGTTAAGATCCTTACTAGCTGTGTGACCCTGGGTCTCAGTTTCTCCATCCATAAAATCAAGGGTTTGAACTTTATGGCTTCTAAGGTCTCTTCCGGTTTTAAATCTGTGATTCACAATCATCACTGCATTTAGCCCGGCAATATGCATTTATTAAGCACCAACTATATGCCCAGGCACTGTGCTAAGTGTCAGGGGTACAAAGAAAGGCAAAAGACAGTCCCTGCCCTGAAGAAACTCACAGTCTAATGGGGAAAGCAACCTGCCAACAACTCTGGCCAAACAAGACAGAAACAGGAGAGCGTTGCAGAAAGGAGGGAGATTTTGGCAGATGTGTGTGGTACAGTGAATGGAGAGAGTACTGGGCCTGGAATCAGGAGGAGTTGAGTTCAAATCCTGCCTTGCACATCTGCCGTGTGAGCCTGGGCAAGTCACTTAACCCACTTGCCTCAGTTTCCTAAGCACCTCCCACTCAAGGCTGTTGCGAGGATCAAATGAGATCATATTCATCGCACAAGAGCTATATGTGAACGATCATGACGACGATGTAACTGGAGAGGCAGGTATTGGATGAGTAAACAAAAATGAGATAAGGTCGAACATGGTCCCACTGGAGAAGAGGCAAGGTGGAGTAGTGGTTTCTGCACCAGTCTTGGGACTCTGGAAGATCTGCGTTTGAGCTGTTCTGAGCGACCCCCTAAGCCTCAGTTTTCTCATCTGTAAAATGGGAATGATAATTATACCTTGAAAAGGCTCCTCCCGGGAAGGACTCTCTTTGATCTAGAAAAGAGTGATCATTATCTCTAGTCATTTCCAGTTATGACGGACTTTGTTCTCACAGCCCGTGCTTTCAAGTTCCTTCTCCCTCTGAGGTTCTAAGTCCAAGGACCAGGAACTAACCAATGAAGACCAGGGGCTAATGTTGGAAAGGAGAGACTCCTGAATCCATCCCCTTAGTCACCAGGCCTGGAATGCTGCCCTCCACATCTCCCTCCCCTCCCAGCTAGACCCCTCTATCTGCTTGAGCCAGGAACATGTACTAGGGAAGGTGGCAGATAGGCCGGGGGACAGATGCTGCCCTGTCCCTGAGGGCTGGTGAGTCAGACTGGCAGATGGGACTTGAGTGAGCAGCGGGAGGGCCATGGAGCTGAGACATGACCTATGCCAGGTGACCCTGGAGAAGGGGAGACTTGAGTCAGTGCATGCATGGGGAGAACACCTGGTCCTCTGACAAGCGGGCCTTAAACCTGGGAAGTGCACAAAGGAGGAACAGAGGATGGGGCTGGGGGAAGGTGGGGAGGGGGACAGGAAATCCTCCTGCCTCTGGGTGAGCCCCTAAAAGCTGAGATCAGAGTAAGAAAAGTTCGTACCAGAGGCCTTGAGGCTCACATCTGCTTCTTCCACAACCATGTGCACCTGGGCTCCTGTCTGCTCCCTCTTCCAGAGAGGGTATGTTTACATTTTCAAAAATCCAGAAAGATAAACAGTGTCTTCCCAACCTCCCTTGTAGACAGGATTCTCCATGTTCTCCCTACCCCTCTACTCCAAAAGACCTGGGAAGCTGGACCCAGAGTAAATAAGAAAGGATTCACTCCCCTCCCTCCCTCCCTCCCTCAAGCACTTACAAATGAAAGGTAGTAAGTAAGCTATGGTGGGGAAGAACGTGAAACTGGTATTCAGAGGAGCCAGGCTGTGATCTTTGCTATTTCCCATCAGTGTGACCTTGGGCAACTGATTTCCCTTGTCCAGGTCTCAGTTTCTCTGATCTGTAAAGTAAGAGGATTTGACTCTATGAATCTTAGGAAGTTTCTAAAATGCCACCCCCAGCACCCATACAAGCTGCTTTCTGTGATGTATAGGACCAGGCAGAGGCGGAGCCACTCCAGGCGGATGCTTATGCAGTAGGGCTTATGGGGTGCCGTGCAGGCCTCCCTGCCCTGGTATCCCAGAGCCAGGCATTGCTTGGCTATGATGGGGGCTGAGGCATCTCTCCCCCTTCCAAACTCAAACCTCTAGGGAGGCATGGAATCACCTCCAAGCTTTCCTTGTGAGGCAACAGCTTGAGAACAGGACCCTGAGGGGATGGAAGTGAGAAAGGAGGGACAGATTTTTTTTTATTATTAACAACAACTAGGATTTATATAGCACTTTAAGGTTTGCAAAGGGTTTTATATGTTAATCTCATTTGACCCTCACAACAATTGGAGAGGTAGGTGCTATTGTTCCCATTCTATAGATGAGGGAACTGAGGCAGACAGGGTTAAGTGACTTACATGGGGTTACACCGCTAAGTGTCTGCTGCTGGATTTGAACTCAGGTCTTCCTGACTCCAGGAGTGTGTTCTCTCTATCCAATGGGACACTTAACTGTCTCTGGAGTATGGCTACAGGGGCTTTGAAGGCACCTCCTCCAGGAAGGCTTTCATCATTTCCCCAGGTCATTCATTCAGCAAGCACCAGGTCCTAATGCAGGACCTGTGAACTCAATCATACATTCCATGAGCTCCTTCTTCAGCGCTGAGCACCCAATGCTGAGAGCTGAGCTGGGCTCTGGGATGGGAGGAGGGAAGAGGATGATCCTGCCTACTAGGAGTCTGCATTTCCCTGGGGAGCATCGTGTACATCTAACACATGTCCATGTGTCCATGAATGCGTTAGGTCTGGGGTGCAGGATTGGAGCTACTCCTGGAAGGGAGGCAGGGGCAGAAGGGAGGGGGCTGGGCCTACTGAAGGCCAGAGGAGGAGGAGGAGGGGGAGGAGGAGGAGGGGAGGAGAGGGAATGAAGGGATAAACTTTGCTCTTCTCTCCAAGGTCAGCTCAAGTGTCAGATGAGGCCTTTCCAAAGCCCCCCAGGTGTGAGGGCCTCTCCACCCCCCCACCCCAGTCCCCAAATTTCCTCATATAGAATTCTCTATGCCAGTGTTGTCTTTTCTGACACAACGGAAGTCCTTGAGGGCTGGCTAAATGGAGAACTTTCAGCCTAACGGGACAGCCAACAAGAACATGCTTTAGCATCGAGCAAACAGAAAGGAAAGAAAACACCCAACATTTGGAGAAGGGAGGTCCCTGGCCGCCGACAGAATCAGGAAAGGCTCCATGAAGACGGGGCTTCCTAACCTTGTTTGAGCCCTTGCAGACCCCTTCACAGAATCATGTTTTTAAATAATGGAAGAAAATGTGAATTTGTAGCTAGAGGTTAATAAAAATAAAGATGCAATCAATTGTCCCCCCTCATTCAAGCTCACTAACTGCCTAGCACACAGACACAGACACGCAAGTGGACCCGAGGTTAATAACCTCTGAAATAGAGGGTGGTGCTGGAAAGGCCCCTAATAAGTACTTGTTGACTGACTGATTGATTAGACAAACAAGAGCACAGCTTGTACTGGGTAGGAAGGGGAAATATTACAGTCAGTCTTACTAAGGAAAGAACACTGGGTTTGAGGTCCCTAGACGGGTCCAGATCCTGTTATGATGCTTCCTATCCCAGTCATCTTGGGAAAGTCACTTGTCAGGATAAATTCTCTCTAAGGTTCCTTTCTAATCTAACATGTTATGACCAAGTGACGAGTTTTACTGACTCTAGGATGGGGGGTGGGTGGGAAGCGGGGAGGAGGTTTTATGGTCCCTGCCAGAGCCTGTCCTCTCAAATGCAAACACCTGGCACATCCTGGGAACAGTGCCCATCTCAGGCTAGGCGAGGGAGAGTTAGGAGAAAGAACCTGGAAACTCCAGGCCTAACCATAACAGCTGGACCACAAGCTTGTCCCTGCCTGCTACCAGCAGGCAGGAGGGAGGCAAGGGGAGTCAGGTGGAGACCTCAGAGGTGCCCAGCTGAGGTGCCAAGTTGCAAGCTGTCTGTGGGAGGATCTCAGAGGGGGAACAAGGGAAAAGCAAGAAAAAGCGGGGGTGTAGGAGTGTGCATGCATGGGGGGGGCGGGCCTTAGTCATCTTTAAACCGGTACAAACCTCCTCCCGGGAAGTCTGGCTACTCTTCTCTGGCAGGGGGCCCAGAGCTGCTTTAGGCAGCTCCCCACACAGCCCTCACTATCCCATGGGCCCGATGAGGTTACAGAACAAAACCAACCCCAGCCCTGCGTCTGAGAGCAGGAAGGGGGTTGCTCCACAGCCGGGTATGTGAGAGCGCAAGAGTCACTGGGGAAGTCAAGTCAAGTCACCAGCCACTCATTAAGCACCTGGCCAGGCACTGTACTGGGCGAGGAGGACACAAAGACAGACAAAAAGAGCCTGCCCTCGAGGGGTTTACAGTCTAACGAGGAAGTCACCCCGCAAACGAGATCCACATGGGGAAGCTGGAGCTAACGAACAGGAGAAGGCGCTAGCACCAAGCCAGGGTTCTTGAGGAAGCCGGAATTTCAGCTGGGTCTTGAAGGAGGCCACAGAAGCCAGGAGGTGGAGAGGAGGGAGAGCACTCCAGGCCTGAAGGCAGGCCTGGAGGATGCTGGAGTCAGAGGCGGCGGGACAGCCAGGAGGCCAGCATGGCTGGATGGGCGGGGCTGGTCGGGGCGGGGCGGGAATAAGAAGATTAGAAATGAGGAGAGTGTGTGGGAGAGAGAGAGAAAAGGATGGGGAAGGAGGGCAAAATCATTCCCTTACACACGCACAAACACACACATAATTATAGCTAGCATTTATTATGCACCTACTGTGTGCTAAGAGCTTTACAAATATGATTTCATTTGGTCCTCAAGACAACTCTGGGCAGTAGCTGCTGTTATCTCTGTTTTATAGTTGAGGAAACTAAAGCAAACAGAGGTTAAGTGACTTTGCCAAGGTCACACAGCTAGTAAGTGTCTAAGGCTACATCTGAACTCAGGTCTTCCTGACTCCAGGTCCAACAATTGTATCCACTGCACCACCTAGCTGCCTCTCTCTTTCTGTGTCTCTCCTCTCTTTCTCTCTCCCCCCCCCTTCTCTCCTTTCTCTCTCTTTGTCTCACTCTCTGCTTTTTCTCTTCTCTAACCTCCCTCTCTCTCTCTCCATACACACATTCTCTCTCTCTCTGTCTCTCCCCATCTCTTTCTGTCTTTCCCTCTCTCTCTCCATACACATATTCTCTCTCTCTCCCTCTCTCTCTCCTTCTCTCTCTCCTCTCCCTCTCTCTCTTCTCTCTCCTTCCCTCTCTCCCCTCCCTCCCTCTCTCTCCCCCTCCTCTCTCTTTCTCTCTCTCTCTCCCCCTCTCTTCTTTCTCTCTCTCCTCTCTCTCCTTCTCTTCCTCCCTCCCTCTCTCTCCCTCTCCCTCCCTCTCTCTCTCTCT
>CM053587.1:326787195-326790424 GCA_028646515.1 Pseudochirops corinnae | reverse complement strand
TCCCTCTCTCTCTTTCTCCCTCTTTCTCTCTCTCTCTCCCTCCCTCTCTCTCTCTCTCCTCCCCTTCTCTCTCTCTCTCTCTCTCCCCTTCTCTCTCTCTCTTGATATAGAGCAATCAATAGATAGATATAAATGGTTGGGAATCACCTTATCCCCCAACATTCCCTTGATTTATTTTGCATATACTTGTATGTGTACAAGTTGTCTCCCCTGATAGATTGTAAGCACCTAGAGGGCAGGGACGTTTTTGTCTTTATACTCTTATCCCCTAGCATAGCCTGGCTTACAAGATGCTTAAAAACAGTCCCTGATTGGGGTGGCTAGGTGGCACAGTGAACAGAACGCCAGCCCTGGAGTCAGGAGGACCTGATTTCAAATCTGGCCTCAGACACTGAACCCTTACTAGCCATGTGACCTTGGGCAAGTCACTTAACCCCGATTGCCCTACCCTCCCCCTTCCAAAAAGCAAAAAAAAAAAAATCATTTAAAAACAAAAAAACAGTCACTGATGATGTCTTGATGGAAATGAATTAAAACAACCTTGGCTGAGAGACCCACACCTGAAACTAGCGACACACACACAATCCCAGAATTTGACAGTTGGAAGGTACAGAGAGGCCATTCGGGCCGACTGGACTAGAAGGGCTCCCACGCCAGTGGTCCCCAGCCTCTGCCAGAAGCCCTCAGAGAAGGGAGGCCCATTCCCTTCAGAGGCTGCCCTCTCTCTACTTTGGGTACCTCTTATTATTAGGAGGTTCCCCCCCATATCAAACCCAAATTTACCCCTCTGCAATTATCACCCACTGCAGCTGGTTCTGCCTTCTGGAGGCAAACAAGGCTGATCCCCCTTGCACATGACATCATTCCTTCATTCATTCAGCAAACACTGATGAAGGGACCACCATCTGGGGTTCACGGGGAGGACATTCTCATTCTAGTGTCAGTTGACCTACAACACAACAGTATTGCATGAGAAATGGACTGAGATGAAAACCAAAGGCCAGTGCCTGCCCTGGTATAACAGGGCCCCCCAGTCTCCTACCACAGAAAGTTCAAATTCCACTGAGGGTTACTGGGATCCTAGCTTCTAGGAGAAGGTAGGAAATCCCAAGCTGAGGAGAAGGGGAAAGGTGGGATCCTCAGGGAGACAGCCTCACCCCAATTAGGGCAGGGCAGAGGAAATGCAAGGGAGAGGTCCTGGGCTGGGGCCAGAAGCCAGGTCGGTCACCTTCGGGCCTAGCCAGTTACATAGAATCCTTTCTACTCAGGAATGGGACAGGCTGGAGCTTGCAAAGGCCACAGGGACGAGAAGGCCCCAAAGATGAGTTCTGGGCCCTGCAGGTTCTATCTTCATGATCCTCTGCCTTTTTTTGGCCCCCCTCTTTAGGGCAGTCACTGCTAAATACTCCCACCCCTTCTTACTTCTCACCAGAAGTGACCCTTGGTCACATCTGACCCAACATCCTGAGCCAGGCTACAGGAACAGGATAACACCCGCTATCATAAAGAGACCCGACTAATTGGCAGAGACTTCATTAAAACTAAAGAAGCCCTTGGAGCCTCATTTGCTGGCCAAGTTTATTAGGCTTCTCTCAGAGAGTCAGTCTGAGGGACAGTAATGGGCAACGGAAGAGACAGAGATGGATGGACTATGGACGCAGGCTGCCAGCTGGTGTGGGAGGAAGGTCAGCAGAGGGGCCAGCCATATCGCAGGCGCAGGCATACCCCGAGCTGATCCCAGGTACAGTCAGTAAAAGCACTCCCTGCTCTGGGCCTCAGTTTCCTCATCCATAATATGGGGAAAATGAGCCCTCAAACCATCTGTACCTCCAAGGTTCAGATGCGAAAAGCTCCCTGCAAATCTCGAAGTGCTAAAGCAAGAAGAGGGGTTCTCATTACTATTACCAATAATGGACAGCCCCTCACCCCTTCAGACTGAGCTTGGCACGGCAGCTTGGCCAGATCCCTTTGGAAAAGCAAGCCTGGGCATCAGCTCTGCCTCCCAGCTCCCGGTATCTTCACTTAAGAGCATCAAACGAGATAATGGGTAGGGAGAGAACCCAGAAGAGCATCAAGTGCCTGAACAATGGGCCCCCTCACTATCTCGATCGTTCCTCCTTGGTTACCAAGGGCTTCGGCCCCATTAGTCCTAAGTGCCCAGCTCTGCAGGAGAGGCTTCTCAGAAAATCTGCTCAGCTTCTCCTGCCACTGGAAGGGAGATGCTCATTTAAAAGCTGAAAGAGCACAGACATCCTCTCTCCTCCCTCCTGCATCCATCCCTCCCTCCCTCCCTCCCCTTGGTATGTTCAATGGCTTCTGGAGCCTGGGGGAGAAACATCCCTTGGACATTATACTGATTTTTATAATCCTGACTGAGAGGCCAAGACAGCATCAAACAGCAGAGAGAACAGAGGTTTGGGAGACCGAGTCTGCCAATCACTTGTATGACCTTGGGCAAATCACTTAACAAGTCTCATTTTCCTCATCTATAAATGTGAAAGGTTAGAATAGAAAATCTCCAAGATCCCCTCAGTTCTAAATCTGGGAGCTCTATAATTGAGGAGTTCTTGATCTTTTTGTGTGTATCCTGGACCCTTGGGCAAAATGGGGAAGCTGAGGGACCCCTTCTCACAATAAAGTCCTTAAATGAAGAAATTAAAACACAGAAGCCAGCAAAGGAAACTGGTTATAGAGAAAGCAAGATATTCTTTTTCCACCCAAGTTCATGGACCCCTTGAAATCTATCCACAGATCTCTAGGGGGGTTCTGAGGACGCCAGGTTAATAACCCTAATAGTATCCACTGTTACCCAGAAAAGCAATCATTTTATAGGACAAACTGTATAGCGTGGTCTTGGGAGAGGCTGATTTTGTCTAACAAACCTAACTTCCCCTCCTCCCACTGGGTCTGCCCATACATCAGAGGCTAGGGAAGGGAAGGATGTCAACAGAGAGATCTTGATCCCTAAGCTTTCATGAGTGGAAGTGGAAGGAGTGGAAGGGAAGAAGAGGGATCACTGAATCCTAGAGCTGGCAGGCACTTCTGGGGCCATCGAGGCCCCTCCACCCCCAAGGACTCCCTTCTCTAACATAGCCAACAACCATCTACTTAAAGACCTCCCCAGAAGGCAGAGCTATGGCATCGACCGGCTTTTGCCTATCTTTGTACCCCCAAAGCTTAACAAATACCTGCTGCCTGCTGTCACTTTGGGCCAGCTTTCATTATTGGG
>CM053587.1:326772195-326782195 GCA_028646515.1 Pseudochirops corinnae | reverse complement strand
TTCCTTCCCTTCCCTTGTAGACTACTGTTATGGTTCTGTGGTGATGATGGTGGTGATGATGATGGTGATGATGTTGATGATGATGATGGTGATGATGGTGATAATGACGGTGATGGTGATGATGGTGATGAGGGTGGTGATGATGGTGATGATGATGATGGTGATGATGATGATAGTGGTAGTAATGATGGTGATGGTGATGATGGTGATAATGACGGTGATGGTGATGATGGTGATGAGAGTGGTGATGATGGTGATGGTGATGATGATGGTGATGATGGTAATGATGATGATGGTGGTGGTGGTGATGATGATGGTGATGGTGATGATGATGGTGATGGTGATGATGATGATGGTGATGATGGTGATGATGATGGTGATGATGATGATGATGGTGGTGGTGATGGTGATGATGGTGATGATGGTGGTGATGGTGATGATGATGATGATGATGATGGTGATGATGATGATGATGATGATGATGGTGGTGGTGCTGGTGGTGGTGGTGGTGGTGATGTTAGGGCCCTTAGAGACAGGTTTAACTTCCTTCTCCTTGTGATAGATGAATTTTGGGTTTTTCTTTATTGGTTCCTTCCTTCCTCTTCTCTTGGGACCAGTGACTACGCCCCAGAAGGAAGCACCTCAAGATTTTCACTACTGGTTAAAATGACATTAGATGAAGAAGATGGTGATGGCGCTCAGACCCAAATGGTCCTGGGACATTCTCCCTCCCTGGAGGTCTCTAGGCGGAGGCAGGACAACCACTTGTTGGCTTTGTTATGGGAGGATTCCTTCAGCATGGAGGCTGAGGGAGGGCCCTTCCAATTCACACATTCTGGGATGTCCCCATTGTGCTATTATTCTGTGGTCTTCAATGTTCTTCAGACTATTGATCAGGTGGAGAAAATAACTGCTTTCCGCAGCTGACTAAAAGGACTGCGCCAGCTGGGAATGATGTGTTACTCAGCTCCTGGAGCTTTCTCACAGTCCATGGGGATCACTAAGTTTCAGGTCCTCCTTAAGGGCAGCCCTTCTGTCAATGTCCGATGGTAATGACCTGGTCCTGAATTGCCACCATAAAGCCCTCTGCACAAACCAATCTGAATGACTCAGTCATTTCTATGCTTCTCTGTCAACATGCTGTTAAGGCTGAATTCACGTGGATGGCCTCCACAGAGGGTCTTTTGAATCCAGTCTTGGATAATAGACACTTGGTGGGTTCCATCCACAAGTAAACCACTTTCACTTAAGAGCTGACCAATCCTATGGCATTTCCCTGTTTGTTAGCAGTCTTATTGCTGGGCAGTTAGGTGGTGCAGTGCATAGAGTGCTGGGGCCTGGCATCAGCAGGAGCTAAGTTCAAATCTGCTCTCAGACACTTACTAGCTATGTGATCCTGGGCAAGTCAGTTAACCTGTTTGCCTCAGTTTCCTCATCTGTCAAATGAGCTGGAGAAAGAAATGGCAAACCCCGGCAGTGTTTTTGCCAAGAAAACCCCAAATGGGGTCACAAAGAATTGGACACAACTGAAATGACTCAACAACAACAAAATCTTGTTGCTCAAATGTGCTGATGTCTGCTTGTTCCAAATTCACTATTATTATCTATAAAGATGGACAGACAGAAGCCAGAGCACCAGGCAAGATGGGCATTTTAGGTGTGACAAGGTTAAAACCCACACTGGATAGAGATTTAGGAAAAGATTCTTGTACTCCCTTGGCCACTGAGTTGTTGTATAACCTTGGGAGAGTGGGCTCATCTCTTTAAAGCTCGGCTTCATTATCCACCAAAGAAAGGGGACAATAATCCAGCGCCACCTCTTTCTCAAGGCTTATCTAATGAGATAACGCCCTTGGACAAGTCAGAGGAGCATGAAGTGCCCATAAACATCAGGAGCACACGGAATCCTGGCAAATGAGAGATAATCCTTGAAAAAAAGGCAGGAGGAGCTCTGTAGGGAGGGGCAGAGTGCTGAATGGGGAGCCAGAGGGCAGGGGTGGCGTAAAGCTGGGCAGCCTTCAATGCAGCCACAAAATCACTTAATAAGCACCTATTCTCTGTAAGGGTGTACAAGGAAGGAAGGGAGGGAGGGAGGGAGAGAGGGAGGAAGGAAAGAAGGAAGGAATGAAAGAAGGAAGGGAAGGAGGGAAGAAGAAAGGAAGGAAGGAGGGAGGGAGAGAGGGAAGGAGGGAGGAAGGAAGGAAGGAAAGAAGGAAGGGAAGGAGGGAAGAAGAAAGAAAGGAAGGAAAGAAGAAAGGAAGGAAGAAGGGAAGAAAGGAAGGAGGGAGGGAAGGAAATAAGGAGGGAGGGAGGGAGGAAGGAAGGAAGGGAAGGACAGAAGAAGAAAGGAAAGAAGGAAGGAAGGAGGGATAGAGGGAAGGTAGGAAAGAGGGAGGGAGGGAGGACACAAACATTTGTGAAGTGCCTATGTGCCAGGCACTGTACTTAGCATCTCACAATTATTATCTTATTTAATCCTAACAACTACTGTGTGGAGTTGGAATTATAATTATCCCATTTTGCAGATGAGGAAACTGATGACTGGCCCAGGGTCATACAGCTACTATGTTCTCAGGTTGAGGTCTCCCTGACTCCAGGCCCAACTGGGCCATGTAGCTGCCTCAATAGAAAGAAAAACAGCCAGAATTCTTATTCTCCACGACCTTACATTCTGCTGTGGGTAGGGGTGAGATATAATGTAGAGAGAAATAAGTTACTTCTTTTCTTCCCTCTTTCTCTCCCCGTTCATAGACACAGAGATCAATACGGTCCCAGGAAAATCAGGGATGGAGGGAGCATGGAAAAGTCGGGGGTGGGGTTAGGAGAGGATCAGGGAAGGCTTTAGGGAGGAGGAAGCCCCTTGATTGAATGAAAAAGCATTTCAATACTTACTAAGTTCCAGAACTTGTTAAGAGAAGTGGAATAAGAGAATAAGCATTTCTTAAGAGCCTCCAAAGTGCCAGGGCCTGTGCTAAGCACTTGACAAACATGATCTCACTTACTGAACATTAGCTCATTGTGCTGAGTGCTGGGGACAGAAACTCCTGGAATTCCAATTAACTCCTGCTTTTATAGGGAGGGGAAGGGCCTAGTATGTGCCAGGCCCTGTGCTAAATAAGCACTTTACTATCACCTCATTTAAGCCTTTTATTCAGCGCCAAAGGCCGCGGTCAGATGGCCCTAGCCAATCCCAGCACCCTTCCACCCCCACCCCCAGCTCGACAAAGGAGAGGATTCCCATCCCAGTGGATGGTTGTGGTTCCTCTGCCTTTTTTTCTCCCAATTTTTTCTCTCTCCTGGTGAAAGGTGATAATGGTGGTAGAGGGTGAACCATGACAGAGGGGTGAGCCTCAGGTCCCATGTATCTCCAAATCAAATTGCTCCCAAGTTCTCTGCTGTGGCGGCCAGTGCTAGAGACCACTTCCAAGGTCATCAGATCAAGACTTTCTGGGCTTTACAAACCAAGAAACAGAGGCCCAAGAAGTCCCAGTGACTTTCTTAAGAACACACAGTACATAAGTATCAGAGGTGGGAGGATTTGGACCCTGTTCCTTTGACTTCCAGAACCCGTGTTGCTCCTGCTGTATCCCACTGTCTCCAAGAAAGGAAAACACTGGGGAGCTTCAGAGAAGAGATTCAGAGCTTATAAGGGACCTCAGAGGCCATCTGGTCCAACTTGAGTCTTACTTTGGATGAAACTGAGACAGAAGTTATGTGACCCACCCAAGGTCACACAGACAGTAAATCTTAGATCTGAGCCTAGGTGCTCTGACTTCTAATTCAGTATACTTTCCACTGAACCATACTGCCTGCCTGCCTCTCTCTCTCTCTCCTTTCCTCTCTTCTCTCTCTCTCACACACACATACACACACATGTATATGTATATATATTTAACACACATATACATGTGTGTATACACACACATATATTTAGAGAGCCGGGGGAGCTTCCCTGTGGCCCCAAGTTCACTGAACTAGGATACACAAAAAAGCTGTGGATTATGTTGAGGGAAAAAAAAAACCACACCTAAATTTTAATTGGGTGAAACGTGGACACTGTCTCTCTGAAGAAGCAACAGAAATGGTCAGAGTCAACAGAAGGACTTTCTGGTTCTGATTCAAGGAAGGCATTGAGTGACAGAGGCAGAAGTTCAAAGTGGCCCAGGCTCAGTTCCTATCTGTGACCCCCCTCACCCCCTAGGATCCGGCTCCCTCCTTCTCACTGTCCCATCTCTGATGACTTCCTTCTTCTCCTTCTTTCTGGGGTGATGACCCTGCTGACCCTTCTTCTCTGGACGTTGCCTCTTCCTTGGGGTTCTCTGCCTCTCTGAGCATTCCTGGTCTCCTCTGCACATTTACCATCACTGTCCCACTCCCTATGTGTGACTGTTATTCAGAGTGCTCTCAAGGACCCTCTCCTTCTCTCACTCTCTCATCAGCTGTCTTGGACTCAACCATCCTCTCTACGTAGACAGCCAGCCCTGTATCTCCTGAGCTCTGGTCCCACCTCCAGCTGCCCACCTAATGACTTGTCCTTTTCCCTCTCTTCCTTATTTCTGTCATGCCCATCACTCCTCTCTCCATTGCTCAGCTCTTCAACCTCAGAGGCACCCTTAGCCCGCACCCCAATCAAGCTAGTTTTTCCAAGCCTCATCCATTCTACCTGAACAACTCTTAGGAGTAGCCCAGAATCATCACCCTCGTCCAGTCCCTCATTTCCCCTTAGATGAACTATTCCAGTAGCCCTCAGTTGAGCCCCTGCATCCAGGGTATCTCCTCTCCAAGCCATCCATTCTCCACTGAGCTGCCAAACTGACATTTCTAAAGCTCAGGTCTGAGGTCACTCCCTAGCTCAAGAAGCCCCACTGGCTCCCTATTCCCTCCAGGATACACACAAACATCTCTATTTGGCATTTCAAGCCCTTTGCAATCTGAACCCAACTTTTCTTTCTGTGCTCCAGCATTTTCACTAACTGTTCCCCAAGCCTGGAACCCACTCTCTCTGTCCCCATTTTCATCTTCAGGTTTCCCCTCACCCTTCAATTTTCAGCTGAAGCCTTGATTTCTGCAAAAAGTCTTTCCAAGGCCTCCTAGATCTCAGCATCTCCCCTCTGAGATAAGCCCCTAATTTATCCTATGTTTTGTTTGCATAGAGTTGCTTGCCCGCTGTCTTTCTCACTAAATTGTGAGCTCCCTGATGGCAGGGGACATCCTACTTTTGTCTTTGTCTCCCCAGTGTTTAACACAATGCTAGAGTGGGTGCTTGGGGGTAGCTGATAGAGTGCTGTGACCCTGGGCAAGCCACTTAACCCTGTTTGCCTCAGTTTCCTCATCTGTAAAAACAAGTTGGAGAAGGAAATGGCAAACCACTCCAGTGTCTCTGCCAAGAAAACCCCAAATGGGGTCAAAGAGAGTCAGCTCTGACTGAAATGACCAAACAAGAATGTAGGTGCTTAATAAATGCATACTGAATGAAAGGCCTTGCTTAACATCTCTGCACCTTGGTTTCCACATCTGTAAAACTACTACACTTACTTCCTAGCGTGACTGTGGTACTCCCAGGACAATGTATGGAAAATGATTCGCAAATGCTGAAAGGCTCCACAAATGTCCACCATGACTATTATACTGATGAAAATACTTCTACCGCAGTTTTCCCCCTTGTCCTATTTTCATAGGGCCAAGAAGAACCTCTTAATGCTCATACCCTACAGAGCAAAAGACAGATGCTAAGGAGGCCTTTGGGTGAATTAGGTTCTGACGCTCCCAGAACTAAATCCAGCCAAGTCCCTCTGTCCCCCTATACGTGATGGTCCTGCCTGGACAGGAGGCTGCTGGCTGGCTTCCAGGGCTGGCCAGGGAACTCCCCTCCTTCCCTGTCAGACATTCTGCTCTTTCTTTTTTTCTCCAGTTAGAAGGTTTTCTCCCATCCGGAGCCAATATCTGCCTCCCTTCCGCCCCACTGCTTGCCTCTGGGGCCCAGCAGAATGAGCTTACCCTGTCTTCCTCAAGACGGCTCTTCAGCTTATGTGAATAATAATATTTGAAGATGTCCATCATCCATCACGCCTTGCTGAAATTATCTCTTTTCTAGCCCAAGAGACATCAGGAAGACAGTTCGAGTTTGAGTTCCAGGGCCTCTGGAAGGTCGAGGAAGCTCCCCAGCCAGACCAGGGATCTAGGGATCCAGGGATCCAGGGATTGGGGAGCTGGTTTTCTTTTAATATTTTGTTCACTGTGCTTGAATGTAATTGGTTTTCTGGGTAATCCTGTACATTTAATTTTATGCATTTAAAAACATTCTTTAGGGAAAGAGTCTGTGGGCTTGACCACACTGCCAGAGGGGTCCAGATCACAAAAGGATCAAGAGCCCCCATCCTATGTCTCCTACCTCAGAAACTGCCTCAGTGTGGACACAGTCCCATAGAACCTTGGAGCTAGAAGGGCCCTCGCAGGCCATGTCCAGGAGCAGTGGCCTTCTGGAGGGCCCCTATCACTTCCTGAGTGTATCCCACCATGGGGTGGCTTTAGTCTGGCCCTCTGCACCTGCCCCATTTTATTCCCAGTTCTACCTTCCAGGGCTAAACCAATAAAGGTTAATCCTGCTTCTTCAAGGCTCCCCTCCAAAGACTTAAAAACTGTTCTCATGTCACCCCACGTCTTCTCTTCTGAGCCCCAGCTAATCCTCAAATGGTACATTTTATGAATGCTTCATCTGTCTGTACTTATAACACACATGGTGAGCCCCTCTCCCCTTCCCTCAGGCTTTTAGAATAGAAGCTCCCTAAGGACAAGGGCTGTCTCAGCAAGCCCAGCAGAGAGCACAGAGCAAGCTCTTAATAAATGCTTGCCAGCATACCCTTTATTTCATCAATCTCACTGCTGAAATGCTGCACCCTTAGGGGGCAGGTCTCTTACAGGGGCCCTCCCCAGCATTACCAGTTACCTGGGTACCACAGGCCTAGACTTGCCCCCTGGTACCCCGATTTGCTGTGTGATCTATGGAAACATGTTGCCCTCTCTTATGACTATTCCCCTCAAAGGCAGAGGCACACAGCTTTTTCTTTCCCCATCTTGCCATGGCCTAAGATTCAGACTACCAAGAACTCTGCTCCTCTACATGTTAAAACAATTTCCTCCTTCAGCCAAATGGGCAGTCAGTCACATAGCAACATCCTGTCAGGCGGAGGTCAAAGGCGCATTGCTATCTGGGCTGGGTGGGTGAGAACATGTTTTTCAGACAGGAATCAAAGCCACCCCCCAAAATGGTGAAGCCACAAATGGCCTTTGAGGAAGGCTAAAGGGAGTTTTCTAAAAACAACACGCCCAGCTGGCAGCCCTGGGGCCAAGTGACCTCACTAAGCGTCAGGAAGGGAGATAGGAAGCAGCTGGGGCAGGAAACAGACGCTTTGCCACATTCTGCAACAGGAGGAGAGGAACTCTGGACAGACAAGCAGATGGAAGTGTGGACGGCTGTGGGTGAGGGGATGGAGAGAGCATGGCATCTTGGGAGTCCAGTAAGCGGAGGCACTCAGGCTTTACCCTCTGGAGAAGCCTTGGGAGGTTCTCGGTGCTTGTCTTCAGATATCAGAAAGTTGGTCTCAGGGAAGAGAGGTTAGACACTCAGTTTGGCCCTAGAAGTGGGAGGAGGGGCAGGGGTGGAGAACCAACAGGAAGACGTTGGGAAAGGGGACACGTAGGGGACACTGATGCAAGGACAGACTTCCCAACAGGCCTGAGCTATACTTCTGCACCGGGAGAGAGTGGATTCCCAGCAGAATGTGAGCTCCTTGAGGGGAGACCTGGTATTCATTCAGTAGGCACCGAAAAATACCAGATTGATTCTTCATCCTGAAGATGGGGACAATGGACCTTTCTGGGTCTACCTCGAGGATACTCTAACATGCTTGACCTCTCTGGGCCTCAGTTTCCTCATCTGTAAGACAAGGGAATTGGACTAGATGGCCTTATATTCTCTGACTGTTGGCTGACTTCCCCAGTGGAGAGTCTTCCAACAAAGGCCATTTGTTAGGCCAGTTGAGGGGTGCCAGATGTTTTCAGGAACAGAATGGACATCTCTCTGGTCACTTCCAATGTAGAGGTTCTGTAAACATCTGTCTAAGTGACTTGGGGCCAGGGACTGTTTGATTTTTGTAGTGCCTAGCACTGGGCCTGGCTTGCTGGCTGCCTGACGGACTGATTGATTCTTGTCAGCCGGCCTGCCTGCTTTCTCCAAGCCCCAGGCTCTTCTCTGCTATCCTTCACTCCTTATTACAGAGTTTACCCAAGGAGTCCACACCTCCTTGAACAGCCTCTCCCCAATATAGCCACTCTGGGTAGAAATCTCTCCCACAGAGACAACAGAGCTCACCACCAAACCCAGTAGTTATTAGCACATTGATCCTGAGAAGTAATCCAGGGCTGGAAAATCCTTGGAGCACCATGTGCCAGGAAGGAAATGAAACTGGGAGGTGGAGGAAAAGCTCTAAGCTCATCTCCACTTGGTGGAAGGGAGGAAGCTCAGCCAAGGAGCCGCCATGGGAGAAGAGAGCCTGTTTACTAAACCATCAACTCCAGAGCTTCCAAGGCGGAGTGGAGATCAGCTCCTCGTCTGTGCCATGAAGGGGATCTAGTAACCCGGCTGGCGCCCGAGGCCCACCACCAGGAGCCTCGGGGAAGGGGGCCAGGCCAGGGTGGAGTGGGGCTCCTTTCATCAATCCTGGCAGCCAACTGGGCCACCATCACTGTCATCAGCATCTTGGGCAAGCAGCGGGGCTGCCTGACAGCAGCTGGGTAATGACTTGGGAGTCTTGGGAGGCTGAAAGATTACATTCCACTCTTTATTTAAACCTCCATTCCAGCTCTCCCTTTTGGGAGGCAAGGGCAGAAGAGCTCAAGACTCCTGGTCTGTCAAGGCAGCATGTAGCCAAGTGGAAAGAATGCTTGATTTGGAATCTAGGACCTGCGGGGGTGGGGGGTGGAGTTCAGATCCTGGCTCTATTGATAGCAGCGATCTGTGAGACTGGGCAAATCACTCCTCTCTGGGCCTCAGCTGGTCTAGCAGAAAGCCCACAGACTCCAGGGTCAGAGAATTGAGGTTTGAACTCTCAGCCTGCCAAATACTGGGAGAATTTGGGGAAAGTTACTCTGAGGTTCTTTCCAGCTTGAAATCCTGGGATTCTTATCCTTATTGCCTGAGTCAAGTTGAAATTCATTTTTGTGGCATTCAAGGCCCTCCCCCACCAAAGCCATTCTGCCTTGTGTCCTTATCTTATCTTATATGACTTCCCTACACGTTCTATGCTCCAGCAAAACTGGACAAAATTGGCTAAGTATTCCCCCCAAGTCACCCTGATTCTACCACCTCTGTGCATTTGCTCACGCAGTGCCCTACATCTGGAATATCCTACCTGCTCTTTACCTGATGAATCCCAAACCATCCTTTAAAAGCCAACTCCAATTCAATAAACATGTGTTAAGTGCCTACTGTGTGCCAGGTACACAGTACCTAAGCACTGGGGATAGAAAAAGAGGCAAAAGCTAGTCCCTGCCTCCAAAGAGCTTCTAATCTAGCCTTCCCTGAGCTTCCCACAGGGCCACTCACCCCTCTTCCATCCTGGACAGTGGGGTTTTGCCAATCTGCTAAGGAAAGATGGGGGGATGGCTTTTTATCATTCAGTTTTCCAGAATGGCAGGCTGAACTGTTCCTGGCTCCCCCCATTACCTTACCTTACCTCCCTGCACATGGGAGCCTCGGAGCAAGGTCTCCTGGGGTCATCTCTTACAGGAGTTGGGTTTACAATAGGACAAATGTCAACAGTTTCCTTTCTGACAAGGATTAATGATTTACTCCTGATAGTTGCCTTTTAGAGTGGAGAAGGGAGAAAAGAGGGAGCTGCTGAGATGGCCACATTCGAGCAGGAAGGGACCTTGGAGGTCATCTGATCCAAGCCCCTCACTCTTGATAGTAGGAATAGCATGCCATGATAGGAAATGAGAG
>CM053587.1:326731792-326772095 GCA_028646515.1 Pseudochirops corinnae | reverse complement strand
AAGGGAAAGGGGAGAGGAGGGAAGGGAGATGAGAAAGAGAGAAAGGGAGGGAGGGAGAGGAAAGAAGGAGAGAAGGGAGAGACAGAGAGCAGGGAGAGAGGGAGAGAGAGAGAGACAGAGAGAGAGAGAAGAGAAAGAAAGGAAGAGAGAGGAAGGAAGGAGAGAGAAGGGGGAGATGAGAGGAGAAGGGAGATAAGAGAGGAAGAGACAGAGAGGAGAGGGAGAAAGGAAGGGAGGGAGAGGAAGAAAGGAGAGAGAAGGGTAGAAAGAAAAGAAAAAGGGGAGAAGCATAAAAGGAAGGAGAGAAAAGGGATTCCAGAGACAGGCTCCCCAAAAGCAGCTCACATCTTTCCACGAATCTCAGTGGTATTCCATCCCTTTTTTTTGGTAGGAGTAGAGACAGCTCAGATTCACAGTGCTCTACAGGCTCTCAAGCAAGCCCCTCACAAGCCACATGCACACCAATCATGGCACCATAGGATTTCAGGGCTGGAAGGGCCTCCCGCAGACACGCATTCCACAGCTATCTATTTGACAGATGGGGACAATGAGGCTCAGAAAGGTACTGCCCATAGTCAGCAATGGTCAGAGCTAGCACTTAGTCCAGGTATTCTGGGGTCTCCAGGGTTCAACCTTGGGGGGGCCGCAGTGTACACACAAAAGTGCAGCCCATCCCACCTCTCCTCCACTTTGGCATTCTCTAATCTCCTCCCTCACAAACAAACCCGTCTTCACACGCAGAGTCAGTCAGGCCACGAGATTTACTGAGCCTCGTGCCCCCCCCCGCCCCGGTTCCTGCCAAGAACTTAGGGGTGCTTATTGAAACTGCCAGGGATCCTGGGATTGAGGCCTTTAACAAGCTAATAGAGGAGACAGGACCAACACACATGTAATCACCATGAACACACAGCCAAAGGTAGACATTATGGGATGAGCGGAGGTGAAGGAGAGAGCTGCGGCGTGGGAGCAGGTGAGGTGAAGCAGGGCAATTGCTCAGAGGTGTTGGCTTTGGGAGTGTGATTAGAAGCAGAGTGTTACGAGCAGGCCTGGAACGCACAAAGTGCCAGTGACACTTGCCAGCACGTGGTCATCTGTTTGGCATTTTGCTGGCCCCAAGTGTTCTGCCAAAGCCCATCTTGTGGAAGGGGCTTTTCTCAAGCTTCCCCCCAACGCTGCCCCACCCCAGGAGGTACGGAATGTATTTCCCTTATTTCTGCTTCCAGAAATCTTCTTCTGCCTTCAAGGCCCAAACTCAGGTACTCCCCTTCCTCTAGAAAACTGTCCCTATTCCCCTCCACTGAAAATGTTTTCTTGGGCAGCCAGGTGGCACAGTAGATAAAGCAGTGGTCCTGGAGTCAGGAGTACCTGAATTCAAATTCAGCCTCAGACACTTGACACTTACTAGCTGTGTGACCTTGGGCAAGTAGCTTAGCCCCAATTACCTGCCAGATTTTTCCAGAGATCTGTGTCTATCTCTTCTTTCAATTCAATTCAACAAGCATTTATTAAGTGCCTACTATGAACCTGGCACTTCTGCTACAAAGAAAAAAAATGACCCAGCCCTTATCCTCAAAGAGCTTACACTCTTATCTTCTCGCCAAAACATTACTTTGTATTTGCTTTGTATATAGTTCTTACTTACTTATGCATGAACATGTTGTGTACACATAATACAATTTAAACCCTAATAATTATTTGTGGTTTTGTTTTTTGCTTTTTTTTGAAGGGAGGAAGGCAGGGCAATTAGGGTTAAGTGACTTGCCCAAGGTCACATGGCTAGTAAGTATTAAGTATCTAAGGCCAGATTTGAACTCAGATTCTCCTGATTCCAGGACTGGTGCTCTATTCACTGTGCCACCTAGCCACCCCAAACCCTAATAATTTTAAAATATGTTTTTCTTTTTTTTTCCTGGAGGGGGGAAGGCAGGACAATTGGGGTTTAAGTGACTTGCCCAAGGTCACACAGCTAGTCAGTGTTACATTTCTGAGGCTGTATTTGAACTCAGGTCCTCCTGATTCTAGGGCCAGTGCTCTGTTCACTGTGTCACCTAGCTGTTCTAATAATTTTTAAATAAAAAAAAATTCATTAAGAATGTATGGTGTTCCAGGCACTGTGCTAAGTACTTTATAATTGTCCTCACAGTAACCTTGAGAGGTAGGTCTATTATTATCCTCATTTTACAGATGAGGAAACAGAGGTAGACAGAGGCGAAATGACTGACCTAAGGTCCCACAGTTCTATGCATCTGACATGGGATTTTAATTCCACCTTTCCTGCCTCCAAGCTTGGGCCTCCATCCACTGTGCCACCACAGTGTCCGCATGCCTTGAAAGTAGGGATGGTTCTCATTTTCATCTCTGTATCCCCAGTATCTAGAACACTGGCTGACATAAAACAGACGAAAGGATAGATGTACTTTCTCCCCTTCTTTGTTCCTGTTCACTTCAGCCTCTTCAAATCCCTGGTCTCATTCAAAGGGCAGCTCAAACACCTCCTCTTCCCTGAACCCTTTCCCCATTGCCTCCATTTCTCTGGGAGCCAGGAGCTTACTGATTAACTGAGATACCATTCTCCCTACTGTCACACCTTCTTTCCGTGCCTGTCTCATCTGCCCAGCTGCACCATAAATGCTTTTGATAGCTTGATTTGGTGGAAAGAACAGAATCGTCCAGTTGAAGCCATTTACTCCACATGACCTCAGATGGAGTGACGCGGCACTGTCCGGCGAGCGCCTGGTGGTGGGAGAGAGTGCTAAAGAGAACACCCACACTTGCCAACCAACATTGATGAGGGGTGGCTTTCCCTGTCAACAGCTTATCGGGAGAATCGAAACAAGGGGCCAGGAATAAGAACAGGTGCCACGTGTCCTCTCCCAGCCGCTGGCAGCCAACCTGGACTGGCTGTTTGCTGAGAGCAGGGACTTTTGTGCTTGAAACACCTCTCTGAAGAGGGCTGATTAGCCAGCAGTGCTTAGGTACAGAAACCAGGAACAGTCCTCCCCCCACAACATGCAAGATAACAATGCCCATGAACCTGTCAACTCTTCTTTCCATCAAATGAGATATTAGCCACCAAGGGGGTTAATAAATATCTGTTCTCTCCCCACCCCACCCCCCTCCTGTGGTTTAGAACCAGCTCCTGCTCACAGGCCCTCGACAGTGTCCAAAGCACACCATTAACACCCCCACTGACAACAAATTCTTCGTCAACAGCTCAGCCACAGGGTAGAAGTGGCCCTGGCCTCCACACAGACCGGATGTACCTCTTTTCCTCTTTCTCTTTCTCCCTTTAAAATGAAAAAATTCCTGAGTAAAAAGAAAGCTAGGGTGGCACACCTCAGAATCAAAGTGTGTGGGCTCAAATCTTGGCTCAGCCACCTGTGGATCTCACCTCTCTGTGCCTCAGTTTCCTTATCTGTAAAAGGAAAGGATTGGACTAGAGGGCCTCTAAGCTTCCCTCTATCTCTAAATCAATGGACCCAAAGGGCATCTGGGCAAACTTGAATAAGGATCCCTCCATAACATCCCTGGCACATTTCACCGAGACTCTGCACAGGCAGTTCCCCTCCCTGGCCAGGCAGCCCATTCCATCCTGGGATACATTCCTTTTGTTAAGAAGCTTTCTTGACATCAGACCTAAATTTCTCGCTTAGCAGCTTCCGCCCATCATTCCTAATTCTGTCATCCGGGAATAAGCAGATGTCTAAGCCCTGGCTTTCCCATAAGACCAATCCTTCAAAGAGTTGAACCCAACAATGGAGCCATAGCCCACTCCAGCCTTCTTCTCTTAGGCCAAAGTTCCCTTTCACTCACCTCTTTCCTCTTCTTCTTTTCCTGTTGCTTTTTTTTTTTTGGAGGGGAAAGGCAGGGCAATTGGGGTTAAGTGACTTGTCCAAGGTCACTTGGCTAGTAAGTGTTAAGTGTCTGAGGCTGGATTTGAACTCAGGTCCTCCTGACTCCAGGGCCAGTGCTCTATTCACTGTGCTACCTAGCTGCCCCATCCCCCATTGCTTTTTAGCCCCAATTCCCCTCCTATGCTCCAGGCCTACCCACTGAACCCAGAGGGGACGAGGGAGGGGAGGGAGAGAAGGAGAGACACAAGGAAGCACCAACAGTAAGCCCCTGGTAAATGACTGAGTGTGGGGAGACTTGAGGATGATGAAGTCGTGAACCTGGTTGACCAGAAGGCCAGGGGGCGCCTTTAGTCAAAACAGAGAAGTTAGGGAGGTGATGAGTTACAATGAGGAGTAATACACAGAACTACTCGTGATCCTCTCTGAGCCTCAGAACTAAGTGCTATTGGTCTTATTATCTTCATTCTGCAGATAAGGAAACAGAGGCCCACCGAGGTTCAGTGACTAAGGCCAAGTCCGGGACTCTATCCATTGGCCATGCTCACTCCCTCTCCATGGCCCTTTAGATTCCGAGTACCTAGTCCACTGTATGGGCAGTTGTGTGGTGCAATGGATAGAGCCCTGGGCCTAGAGTCGGTGAGTTCCAATGCAGCCTCTGACATCTACTAACTGTGTGATCCTGGGCAAGTCACTTTACCCAGTTTGCCACAACTTCCTCATCTGTAAAGTGAACTGGAGAAGGAAATAGCAAACCCCTCCAGTATCTCTGCCAAGAAAACCCCAAATGGGTTCAGGGAGAGTTTGGACAAGACTGAAAACAACTAAATAACAAAGAACATTCCATTATAGAGAAGCCACAAGGTGTCTGACCCAGAGTTCAGGAAGGTACAAACAGGTTGTGTGTTTCTGGGCAGGTGACTTAACTGCTCAGGCAGCAGCTTTCTAAGGTTATATGTTACAGAGAAGCTGCTGACTTGAGCTGGTAGAAGGAATTTCCTTACCTGGGAGCTCCATGTGCCAAAGAAATCACCAGTCTGGTACTTTGTGCATCATAGATACTTAGTGTTTGGTATAGGAAAATGGCCTGAGTTCTAGTGTTCTGTCTACCTTGCATTAACTAGGACTACTTGCTACTCCCCCTTTTTTTGTGATGGTGGATGCCCACTATTTGGAGAACGGTGAAGCAAACTGTCACATGGGAATTGTAACAGGATATTATTATCGTACCAAAAAAAACAACAAACACAAAAACTTCTCAGGTAAACTTGGGAAAAACCTGTATAAACTGGTACAGAAGAAAGTAATCAGAACCAGAGGAAAACCCCCCACAATTTAACATGATGATCACAATGATAAAAAAAAGAACAATGCTAAGAAACTTCAGAACTCTGATCAACACAATCAGTGCTCAGAAATTCGGAGGACTGAGAGTGCCTCTTGCCTTTTGGCAAAGGACATAAAGTTGTCCTTTTGGTGGACAACAGGTACGGAATAAGGCACACACAGGCCAGGCATAATGGCGGGTTTTGTAGAGAGATTCAATGCTGTTTAAAAAAAAAAAGAGGAACACCAAAAGAACATATATTTAAGCGAGAAGCTAGGTGGAACAGTAGAGAGCTAGAGTCAGAAAGATCTCAGTTCCAATTCAGCCTGAGACACTGGCTGTGTGACCTCCAGCAAGTCGCTTAAATGTGGCCTGCCTCAGTTTTCTTGTCTGTAAAATGGGTCTAATAATAGCATCCTGGGGTTGTTGTAAGGATTGGATGAGAAAATATTTGTAAAGCACTCTGCAAACCTTGCTAGCTAGTATTAAAGATAAAATAGTTGAACCGGATGAACCAAGCTCCAGGGAGAGCAATTTGTCTCCCGGGTCTCAGAAGCTTGTCCTGAGTTCATAAGTTCTGAGACCACAGGCAAGAGAGAAAGCATGGAAAGGAAGCCAGCAATGAATTTGTCCTCAGAGGAGCTGAGTTCAAATCCTAACTCTGTAACCTGTCTGTAAGACCTCAGGCAATTAATTCCCTTCCTACTCTGTAAAATACTGGGGCTGGCCAATGAGACCTCTAAGCTTCCTTCTGGTTCTAAACTGGCATTCTTATTGTCATAAGATAGGGAAGTGCAGAGAAAAGGGTACCCTCTGTGTCAGCCTCCAGAAGAAAGACACAAGCAGTGAGTGACACATGGGACAGACAGGTCCAGACAGCCTAGCGCACATAAAAGTCAAAGACAAGTTTCCCTCAGGAATATAAGATTTCTCCAAGTTTAAAATAATTTGGTCACGCTAGGGTGGGTAACTTACCTCAGGACACACTTAGGAGCAGAGGGTTTTAGAGCTGGAATAAAACTCAGAGCTCAGTCATTCCAACCAATCCTCTCATTTTGTGGATAAGGAAACTGAGGGCTCAGGAGAGGTAAGCACTGACCCGAAGTCACACAGTTTATCAGTGACGGGGGGAGATTTGAACCCAGGCTCTTCACCTGAAGATTCTGCATTCTTTCCACTGAACCCACACACCTATTTGGATACATGTTAATCACACCCCTCCCCACTTAGAATATAAGCCCCTTGAGGACAGAGACTTTTTGCTTTTTCTTTATGTCCTTATTACTTAGCCCAGTGTCAGGTAAACACTAAGAGCTTAATAAGTGTCTTGGTTTTAGAACAAGCTGGTATCAGCATAGTGTCTGGATGCTGGCTTGATCAGCTGATTTAAGACTGGCTCCTTAGCCCTGGCACTGAGGGAAACATCATTATGTAACGGTCTAAAAAGCAAACCTTTCCTCCGAGGCAGCTTTATGGGATGGACCTTGTCAAACTGGTGTTTTACAACCCTCCCCCTCCACTTAACCCCCAAAGCCTCTGGTTCTCACAAGTCTTCTGACAGCTCCCACATACTTTTGTTTCATTTTTTGAAAAGAAAAAATTGGTTCAAATCCCCCAAAATGACCTTCATGGTAGTTAAGCCCCTCCCTAGAACAAACCTTCCTTCTACCAGACTCTGGTCAAGAACTCATCAGAGACAGGAGGCTCCCAGATCCTTAACACGCCCCTTTCATCTCAGCTAGGATTCTAAGATGGTTTTGATAGCATTCCTGCCAGACAGAATCACTCTTCCCAAGGCCTGCTGGTCCAGGGGGTGGGGGTGGGAGAAGGTTCTTTTGAAGGTATGGGGACACACAAAAACACTTAGGGTTTGCTATTAAAAAGATACTTATCTCCTTTGGAGGGGCAAGACCAGAGATACTAAAGCCATCCACCCATCCATCCATTCATCCATCTATCTACCTATCTACCTAACTATCCATCTATCCACCTATCCATCCATCTACCCATCCATCCATCGATCCATCCATCCATCCATCTGTCTATCCACCCAATTACTCATCTATCTACCCATCCATTCATCTATTCATTCATCTATCTGTCCATCTACTCAATTATCCATCTATTTTTCTATCCATCCATGCATCCATCCATTCACCCACCCAACCATCCATTCATTCATCTATCCACCCCACCCACCCATCTACTCATCCATTCATCCATCTATCCACCCATCTACTCAATCCATTCATCCATCTATCCACCTATCTACCCATTTACTCATCTATCCATCCATCCATCTACCCATCCATTCATCCACTCATCCACCTATCCAACCATTTATCCATCTATCTGCACATCCACCCCATTATCCATCTATCTACCCACACATCTATCCCTCAGGTATCCTAAGAACACCAGCTATTCTTGTCGAGAATCAGCCATTCTTTGGATTCTGATCTTACATATGTGCACTCTCTCTCCTGGCTCAAAACAAAAGCCCACTACAAGCAAGCTCTGTTCTACTTGTCTCACATTCGACTGACAGGAAAGATTACAAAGCACAGATCTACGCTTGAGGATCTGACCTTTCAAATGTCAGATTAGATTTTCCATTCACTGCAAAATATCACTAGCTTAAAAAAAAGGAAAAAAAACCACTCTTGTCTCCTCCTCCATCACCCAACTTGTAAATCTATCAGAATTTTGCAGACTGGCTGTAAAGTCCAGACACACTTAATTAGCCTGGCTAGCCCACCCACCCCAGGAAACAGACATCAGGGGAATTTGGGTGACAATTTGCCAATTCAGATGAAGGCAAAGCTCAGCACTCAGGCGGCTGTCTGGGGGCATTTTCCATCTCCTAGGAAAGAGCATTTCACAGGCTTACAAACATTTCTGAAAATCCAAGGGTTGAAGAACCAGAAACAATCTGGTCTCCCCAGTTACTAGTGTGTCCCCCAGAATTATCTTCTGTTTATAATCTGTATATACTTACATGTGACCACCTGTATACATTTATATGGGAACCTCCCCCATTACACACCCAAAGACTGTAACCCCCTTGAAGGCAGGGATGGTTCAGTGTTTGTCTTTGTACTATCTGGTCTGGTACAGAATAAGCATCTAATAGATACTTGTGGAGGTGAATCTGTGTCCTACCTGTTGGAACTATCCCTTAGAGGGAAAAGAAGCTTGTCCTGCCATGGGACGTGGCACAGAGGGGTGTTCCTAAAGGTGCCCCCAGCGTGGCATGAGGAGTGGGGTGGCTGCCTGTGCCAGAGGTGGGACAACCCCTTGGGAGTGCTATGGCCTGTGAGATGGCATGGCTCAGTTTCTTACAGTTCCCTTAGCTGCAAAGGAGAAGAACCAGTCTAGCCTCCTTGTTTTTTTTTAACAGATGGGGAAACTGAGGGTTCTACAGAAAGCCTTTCCCAATCCCTCTTGATTTTAGCACCTTCACTCGCCTGATTACTTCCTACTTATCTTTTATACAGCTTCTTGTACACAAATTGTTTGCATATCACATCCCCATCAAACATTAGCTCTTCCAGAACAGGGACTGGTTTTGGGGGTTTTTTGCCTTCTTTTGTATTCCCAGCACTTAACAGAGCACCCGGCACATAGAAGGTGCTTAGTAAATGCTGACTGACTGACATAGGTCTAGAGAACTAGAAGACTTGCCCAAGGTCACTCAGCAGAGGCAGAATTCTAATCCAGCTCTTGACTCCCAATCCAGTCCTGAGAGAGAATTATTAAATCCTCTCTAAATCTCAGGGCCCCTAAACAATGACCCACAGAGAATCACAGCGAATGAGGAAGGAGCCTGCCCAGAGAGAGGAGGGAACCTCCTGAAACAGCTATGTGAGAGATCCCATGGAGACACCAAAGCCAGTGGCCTGCCCTGGGGGCTATGGTTGCCTTATTAAAGCAATCTGTTGGGAACTCAGGCAAACAAGAGAGAAGACACTGTCCCCCAGCCTGACATGGTTTAATATGGCAAGGAGTACAATTCTATTCTTGCACAGACTTTAACGCAACGGGAGTTGATTTGCCTCACCTTTGGAAGAGAGAGAGCTTTCCAGGGGACCCACCCCACAGCCATCCCTCTCTACGAATAGCTGTCATTTACACAGTGCTATAAGCTTTGTAAAGTGCTGGACCAATATTACCCTTCTCATCCTACCAATAACTCCGTGGAGCTGAGAGAGGTTATGTGACTTGCCCAGAGTCACACAGCTGGGAAGTTTCTGAAATAGGCTCAGAGCGGATCTCCCTAACTCCAAGCCCAGCCTCCCAGCTTCCAGAGCCTTCCCTTCTAAGCCAACTTTTCCTCTACTTCCTTAACAGTTCCTGTTAAGTTCCTTTGTACCTATTTATTTATGTGTTCTCTGACTCATTAGACTGTAAGCTTCATGAGGGCAAGGGGCTGTTTTTGCCTTCCTTTGTGTTCCTAGCACATAGCACAGTGCTCAGCACTAACATTTCTGTTGACTGACTGTATACAGTACTATATGGTAGGTACTAGGGATAAAAAAACAAGAAAGAAAAATGTCTCTACTCTCAATGAGCCTTCAGTCTACTTACATATTTACAGGACCACAGATGTAGACCTAGAAGGGGCCTTAAAGGTCATCAAGTCCAGTCATATCCACCTCCATTTTACAGAACAGGACACTGAGGCCAACAGAGGTTAAGAGACATGTCCAAGGTCACATAGCCAGTAAGTATCTAAGGCAGGATCTGAACCCAGACCTTCCTGACTCCAAGTCCTGACCTCTCTCCACTCAGCTGACTTCTACTTGATGCAGAAACCAACTGGATTGGAGAAAGAATCCTGGATCTGAAGTCTGGGACCCTGGGTTCTCATCCTGGTTCCCAGGCTAACTGCCTGTAACCTCAGGGAGTGCCCTTCCCTCTGTGGGACCCAATGGTCTCATGTCTTTCCCATCCTCTCCATAGGAAAGATGAGCTCCGGCTTCCCATTCCCAAAATACTAAGGCCACGGTATCCCAGGAGTCAAGTAATGCCTTGTCAACATCCATGGCCAACTTTGAAGCTTCCATAAGATTAAACAGACGAGCTCTATTCTGGGGCATGATTTCTATTTAAAGACCATGAGGGCTTACACGCTCAGACACCATTCAAACCACAGATTCTAAGAAAAAACTGCTAAGTGTGCTCACTCCCCAGCCTCACTTTCCATCCACACAGGACCTGTTCCGTTCACCAAAGGTGCCGTTTATTTTCCATTCACATGTAAACAATAAACGGTGGGGTTGGGGTGGGGGGACCCTGTGCCTTGCTCAAAGTGGGTGCACATCAGACACAGTCCCAAACTTCCTTTTCCTTCCCCCGAAAGCTCACTCTGGCCCAGCTAAGGATGCCAAAGGGTTGGGGAAGGGAGGGCAAGGGAGAGGGGAGGCCCAAGGCTTGACCCACTGGGCAAGTGTTATCAGACCCAGGGAGAAACCAAACTCCACTAAGAAACACATCGCAAACAGATGGTGCTCTCGGAGACTGACATGCTGGCTAGACCACTCCTTCTGAAACTCAGCCAACAAACCAGCTCTCCTGATACCAGCTTCTCTTAAAGCCTGAGTGAAAGAAAAAAAGCCAGGCATTTCATTCCCAGACTTGGGGAGAGAGGTTTGGGGGGGGCTGGAGTAGGGGTGGTAGTGGATAATAAAACTGTATGTTCAGCCATCCCTCTCATTCCTGCTTCCATGCCTTACCTAAAGACATATGGCTGGCACACACACACACACACGCACACGCACACGGATTTCTATATCTAAATTATCTGCCCCCCACCCCACCCCCTCTGTCTAAGTACAATTCGGTTAAGTCTATGCTGCTACTTCCTAGGAAAGAAACCAAGCAGGAACTTGTACCTGAAAAACAAGGCTGTTTTGACAATTTCCTATGAGGTTTTACCTTCCTTGCCGCTCCCCCCTCCCCCGCCCCAAACCCCCCCAGAAATCAATGAACAACTCTTCTGGGCTAGCCACCCTCCTGCCAATCTGGAGCTCCTCCGGAGAGAGGCGTGCCACCCCAGCCCTGCCCAACGCACCCAGCACAGCGCCAGGCCACATCCCGTAAAGAACGGAGAATTACCTTCCAGGAAGAAAAGGTAAGGGGAGAGACAGACAGATAGAGAGAAAGGCACATACAAGTATTGGCGGGCCTGGCTCTCTTCCACCTGCCCCCCCATCTCTTTGGGGGCTCCTGGAACCATCGCCATGTGGCCATCCTTAAGGAAGCTCCGGGCCGGCACCTCTGGCAGGCGGTCCCTGCAGGGAGGCTGGAGGGCCACCACCAGGCATGTATCACTGGGACAGGAGAGCCATGTTCCGGCACGGTGGGGGAGGGAGGGAGGCTGGCAAGGAGGGGGGGGACAGGGAGGGAGAATCGATTCTCTTCCTTCACTGAGCTAAGTTGCCATGGAGAAAAGGGAGCTGTTCAGTGAGCTTGAGGAGGGCGGCAGAGCCATATGCCGGAGGAATAGCAACAGAAAATAGCCAATCCATATAACATTTTAATACGCAGCCACCTCCCCGAAAACCTTCTGGGCAGATGGCCCCCCGAGGCGGGAGCCGGTGGCACAGCCTCTGAACGCTCCTGATCAGAGGAAAATAAGATCCCAGATCTGGGCTGCCGGCTGCATGGGGCCACAAAGACCAGCTAGTCCAGCCTCCCCATTTCACAGATAAGGAAACTGAGGCTCCAGGAAGTCGGGGAAATTGCCCAAGCTCACACAGGCAATAACTCTGAGATGAGATTTTGAAGCCAGGATCACTAACTCCAGAGCCAGTGTTCTTGGGGAAGAAGGGGGGGGGGGGGGGACACCAAAACTTCCTAACTGTTAAGCCGATTATTAGAATCCACTGAATCTTAATAATAACAGGGTAGAACAGAGAGGTATGATAGGTTGGGAGTCTTCCCCTGTCTTCTTGCACCAGACTCTCCTCCAACCCTACTTAGGATCCTGAGAAGGCACCCAAATCTCTTCTTCCCCTTCTATCCCCACAGATCTCTCCTTCCCCTTCTCACTCCCCAGATCTTTCCTTCCCTCCTCTTGCCCCCAGATCACTCCTTCCCTTTCTTGCCCCCAAGATGTTTCCTTCCCCTTCTATCCCCCCAGATCTTCCCTTCCCCCCTCACCCTCCAAATCTCTCCTTCCCCCTCTTATCTCCCAGATCTGTCCTTCCCCTTCTTATCTCCCAGATCTCTCCTTCCCCCTCTTGCCCCCAGATCTCTCCTTCCCCCTCTTATCTCCCAGATCTCTCCTTCCCCCTCTTGCCCCCAGATCTCTCCTTCCCCCTTATCTCCCAGATCTCTCCTTCCCCCTCTTGCTCCCAGATCTCTCCTTCCCCCCCTCTTACTCCCAGATCTCTCCTTCCTCCTCTTACCCCCCCAGATCTTTCCTTCCCCTTCTTTCCCCCCAGAGCTTTCCTTCTCCCCTTCTTATCCCCCAGAGCTTTCCTTCCCCCACCCTGAGTTCTTTCTCCTCCAGTTCAGATGTTACTTCAGGGGAGGAGGAAGGAGCTACCTAACAGAAGGCACATTTCATTTCTTCCTCCCTAAGATCCCCAGAGTGAAGCACTCATTGTCAGCAACGATCCCCCAAAAGGGAATCCAAAGGCCCTGAGTGGTAGCTTGCCCCAGGAGCCTCCGGGGCCCAATGCCAACTCTAACCACACCCAAAGTCACCAGTCCCATTTAGCAACACTCAGCACATCTCCCAGGGGCAGCTGGGTAGAGTCACCCCCATGCCAATGGAATCCTCCTTCTCCCACATACCTATGGGGGACAGGGGTTTCCTGTGGGCTCACTGCCCCTCTGAGGAGGCCAAGCATGGTCCCTGGAATGGGACTGGTCATAGCCAGCTTATGCTGGCCAGTCTATAAACCTGCCCAGACTCTGTTATCAATGCAACTCATCTAATTTAACAAAAGGTTTTTAGGCAAGGCGGGCACTTAGCCCAAAGCCTGCACAAAGGAACAGTCATAAAAATGTCGATTCCTTCCCCTCTTCTCCCTCTAACTCTCTGGGGTCCACTTTGGTCTCCAGATCCTGACCCAGGCTTTGGTGTCTTTCACTTTGAATTCAGCTCCTTCCTCTAGATTCATGGCCACAATGTGTCAGCCAACAGTCAACAAACATTTATTAAGTACCTCCTATGACCTAGGCACTGGAGGAGAGTCACAAAACCAGTGCCCCTCCTCAAGGATAATAGCCTCAGTTTCCTCAGTCATAAAATGGGTATGCTAGGCCTGTCCTGAGGAAGAGAGGTTGGGGCAAACTTTCTAGTGATAACAGGAGCCATCGCTATTAGTGGCAGTATTACAGGTCCCCCTCTGCTGGGTCAGACTGGGGAGAGAGAAGTCAGCCTCCACCAGGTGTGCAAGTAAAGGAAAACCACAGCACAAGGCGCCAGGTTCACCGTTTCCTGACCGAGCTCTCCAGGGCAGCCTTTCTGCCTCTTCCTCCTCTTCCACTGACCAATGATTCAACCTAGTCACGGGAACAATAGGAAGAAACAGCACCGAGGGTATTAGGCTACATGGGGCATGACAACCACTGCACTGCCCGACCTCCGTGAGGGATGGGGGGTGACAGGCCAGGGACCACCCAAGGCCCCCCCTCATCTGCCACTTCAGAAGCTGCTACAGACCCTGTGATTGAGGTTACCGGCTTGTCTCCCAGCCTGGCCCAGTACTTGGCATGTCACAGATACACCCAAGCTCGTGGACTGAGTGAATGGTTCTAAGGTGCCCAGAAGATGCAGATCATAGCTGAGAGTGGCTGAAACTCTAGCTTTGTTTACAGCCAGATGAGGCCTTCCCTGACCCCACCAGCTGCCAGTGCTCCCTCCCCCATCTTATTTATTTTGTGTATACTCAACTATGTGAATATTTTCTCCCCAGGTCGAATGTAATCCCTCTGAGGGTAGGAAATGTCTCCTTTTTTGTCTTTGCATCTCCAAAGATTAGCTTCCCACACAGTGTCTGGCATGGTACAATGGAAACTGGGCTTGGATATGAAAGTTATGGATTCGGATTCTGACTCTATGTGACCTTGGGAAAGTTACTTCCTTCTCTGGGACTCAGTTTCCTCATTGGTAAAATGGGATAGTAGCTGTAAATTGGAAATGACCAGTCCTGTATTAGGAGCTTTAGAAGGCTGAGGATGAGGGCTGGAGTTCCCCTCCCTCAGTTACTGACCTGGGCTGAGCCACTGTTGGGACATGTCCAAAGAGGCTGATTTCCTAGATTTGTTGGGATAGAGCAGCGGTTCTCAACCTGTGGGTTATGTTCAGTTTGTTACAATGAAAATGCATCCTGCATATATTTACATTACAGTTCATAACGGTAGTAAAATTACAGTTATGAAGTACAACAAAAATAATTTTATGGTTTGGGGTCACCACAACATGAGGAACTATATTAAAGGGTCACAGCATTGGGGCTAGAGGATGGGGGAGGAACCTCCATCCCTGGAAAAGGAAGCTTGGGCTTCCCAAAAGCCTGTGCCAAAAGCCAACATTGGCCAAGGATGGCCACTCAGGGCCTAAGCCAGCCACAGGTCTAGATGGAAAACCGGCCAGTGGCTTCAGACCCTCCATCTCTCAACTACCAAACTCAGGTTCCCAGGACATGGTTCCCTCAAGGGATCTTAGTGAAAACCTCTCATTTTATAGATGCGCAAACTGAGACCTGTGGAGGAGAAGGATCTTAACTGGCACCACACAGGTCCTCAACAGTACATCCTGACCCAGAAAGACCATCTAACTCCCAACCTTTGAGTGGTTAACACCATCTTATACATGGCAACCAAGAGCCTATGGACTGCCCAAAAGGAAATACTTCCTCCATGGAAACTCTCAAGGTCAAGAGGAAATGGGACCATGAGATGACTTACAAAATGTAAGTTGGAAGGAGGGGAGCTCAGAGTCCAACTCCTTCATTTGACAGTTGAGGAAACTGAGTCCAAGGCAGATGAAGGGTCACCAGCATAGTAATTGCCCATGGTGGGTTTTGAACTCTAGAGCCATACTCTTTCCAGTACCAGCCCTAAGAGGCCAGATAACCTTCTATTGGTTGATTGTTTTTTAAAATGACTTTTCCAGAGACCAGTGGAGTTCCCATGAACCCCTCCTTGGGGAATTTTCTTTCAAAGCTGCCCGTCTCCAGGGTGGACCAAATTGGATTATGAGTGCTTTTTAATTACAAGCAACCATCCCAACTGGGAAACCCACTGTTGAGCTCAGTTATGAACATAGAGACAAACACCAGTAAGAGTCCCCAAGGCAAAGCCAAGTCCCCTCCCTCCCACTCTCAAAAGCCCTGCTAGGCTTCGGTGGGTGCGTACCCTCCCCACTCCCTCGCATACCTACTCCTCACTCTCTCCCATTAATGTCAACTTTGTCTACTTACCCTGAACCTTCTCCTCTGCTGGCCACGCTGCCCTTTGCCCAAAACTTGGCCACCTCTTTCCCCTGAGGGGACAGAACCTCATCCAAGAAAGGAGCACATGGATCAAACCTCAGCTATCAAGTCCACTGCACGGGCCAGGCTTTCAGGCCCATCCCCAGCAACAATGAGGCCACATAACAACAGCTAAGCTCCCCAACCCCACCCCCATCCCTCCTGCTTCTAGAACCACTCTCACCCCCTCCTGTTCCCCCAACAACTCCTGAGGTCACCTGCGGAATGTCTGGGCAGTCATGGACAGCCTGGCTGAATCAGAAGGAGGAGTCCCAAATTTAGCTGCCCGCTGCTAATGGACCACAGTCTGAGGAGACCACACTGGCTCTCAAGGTCTGGAATGGCCTATAGGACTACTCCAACCCAGGCGAGCTTCCTGTCAAATGGGACGTTGCCCTGGACGATGCCCAAGAGGGGCTCGGCCAACAGGGGAGCAGGTGAGTCCACATGTGAGTCCGATCCTAAGTTGGAAAGTTAGCTGCTTGGTACGTGTGCAACCTTGGGGCAAGTCCCCTGGGCCTCAGTTTCCTCACCCAGAAAGTACACGAACTGCTTTCTAAGGCACAGAGATGGGCCATGGAGCCCTTGGATTTCATTTTAAAAGCCATGATGGGAATGGGCATCATTAGCATCCAACATACTTCCACCCTGTCATGCTCCAGAGCCTCAGGACCATTCTACTACATGGGAGGAAACTGAGGCCCATTCAGGTGAAGTGACTTACAGGCAAATAAGGAACAAGAAGCAACACGGTGTCTGCTGTGAATGCAGCCTCATGCTCAGAGTCAGGAAGACCCGGGTTCAAATGCCCAGGCTCTGCGCCCACCTTGGACGCATGCTCTTTATACGGGCAAGTCATTCAACTTTCCCCACGCCTCAGGCTCCATATATGTAAGAGAAAGGAGTTGGATTCGATGGCCTCTGAGGTCTCTACCAGTTTTTGAGCCAGGATCTGAACCTAAGTTTTCTGGATCTGAAATTCTTTCAACCAGCGACTCAACAACTCCCAGAGCTCCAGATGTAGTCTCTGTTGAGGCATCTGCTCCAAGTCATTCCACATCCCCAGGAAGGAAAGGAGACAGCTGTGGGGGTCAGGGCGAGGCCCAGAGGGATGGAGACAGCCCCAGAACCTCAGGGTTCTGTTCCCAGGGTCAGCCAGGCCCGGCTTCTGCTCTGCAGGCTCAGCAGCATCTGCCCTCCCTTCCCCCTCCATCTCATTCCACTATGGTGGGGGTTTGCTTCTTCCTTGTCTGGCCTGGGATGAGGAAGGGAGGGTGTCCAGGGGAGAAGGCTGGGGGGAAACTCAGTGGATTCAAAAGTGCAAGGCTGCTTCCTGCAGAAGGCCCTCAGACTAGGCTGGAGGCAAGCAGGAGGAATGACTCATTCCTTCCCTTCCCCATCTCTCCTCTCCCTTAGGTGGCCTCTCGGCCTCTCCCCATGGCAAAGGAAAATGCATGGGAGGAATCCTCGGAGGGGACAGGACGCTGAAGAGAGACAAAGCAAACCTGCTATTGGAAGCCTTTGTCCACTTGTCAGAAGTGTTCATCAGTGGGGCCACTGGGACAGCTGGCAGCTTCCTCTCCTTGGGATACATGGTCTCTTAAGCTCCCTCCAGTTCCAGTGTTCTATAAGCTGATGAAATTCCAATGGATTTCCACTTCCTTCTGTGAACACTGGGGTTTCCTATTATGTCAATGGTTGCCCCTGCCCGCTCCCACTGCCAACACATGCCTAGCATCCCACCTCACCTCAGCTTTATTCTACAAAGGATGATTGCAACCCTTCATTCCTATCTCAGATTCACTAAGTGCCCACCCATTTTACAGATGAGTAAAGCAAGGAGAGCCGAAAAGCAAATCCAGATGACCCCGAAAAGCCCAATGACGGACATAGGAAGGAAGCTCATTTCCTTCTATAGCCATGTGAATAATAACAGATGATGTTTGACAGCACGGGCTGTACTAGCTGGCCTTAGAGGGCCCTTCAACACGGAAAACCCCAAGATTCAGAGACATCATACATTAAGCTTTGCAAAGTGCTCTTCCGTATTTTACCTCACATGATAGTGAATGTTGTGAGCATTCCAATTTTATAAGTGAGGTAAGTGAAGGCCAGACAGGCATCACACAGCCTGGGAACACCTGGGGTCACATTCAAACTCAACCCTTCCTGATTCCTGAATCCATTAGGCCATGCTCTCTCACCAGCTATAGTCACAGATAGTCCCTCACCAGGGTTCTGCAGATCCTCCAAGATTTATCCCCTTAACCAGTAGTTATAAATCAATCAATTGACCAGAGAGCTTTTATCAAGCACCTACTGCATACACACCAACCACTATGCTAGATTCTGAGGATTCAGAGACAAGCGAAACAGCCTCTGTTCTCCAAGAATTCATGTTCTATCAGGAGAGAGAACATTTACAAGCCCCCGCCCCCCTCCCACCCTGGCCACCGACCCCAGGATGGGGAATCACAGGATGGATCCCAGATCTAGAGCTGGAAGTCCACCTAATGCGGCAAGGAGAGCTTGAGGTTGGTGACTGGCCTGAATTTACAGAGCCATGGAGTGTCAGAGAAAAAACCTGAACCCAGGGTCTCTTACTCCAGAGCTAGAGAGAACATTTGCAAAACGCGTAGCCCAGGGCCTGGCACATAGTGGGTGCTAAAAATCCTTATTCCCTCCCTTCTCTCTCCTACCATACTTTTGGGTCACTGGATCATCAGATAAGGCTCCATGTAAGGGGGGGCCGGAAATATACAGCAAATAAATACAAGATGATTTTGGGGGAACACATGAGCAGTTGGGGGAATTAGAGAAGACCACCTATCGTGTGTGGGATATGATGCTTGAACTAAGCCCCCAAAAAACCACCTAACGTGTGTAGAGCACTGTGCTAGGTACTGGGGGAGAGTCCAAGCTTAGATAAGACATAGTGCTTGCTCTTGTGGGAGGCCTGGTCTAACAGCTCCACGCTAAGAAGCCTGGAAGACAGCAGCCTCAAAGCCCACTGGGTCTTTCCCCCTCTCTCTTCCTCCAATGCCCGCTCCTACCAGCGAGTTTATAGCACAGGAAAAACCCAACCCAACCACTGTACCTTTAAATTCTTTGGCCTGCGGATATGAAAAACATTAGCATGTTGAAGCTGTTTGTATGTTTGGTTATTTTTAGGGTGAGCCCAAGTGCAGCTTTTTGGAACCAGATGAAGTCAGAGGCGCACGTAGAACTTTTCCCAGGCTGGGGGTCCCAGTCCAGTTTCCCTGGGAATGATAGCAAGAGAATAAGATTCCCAAAAACAGAAAGAGCATCACTGGCTCCCATACCCTGGGGCTAGGATAGGCCAAGATGCCGATGCATGGGAGAATCAAGGGCAGGCTGGAATTGGGTTGTCTGATGGCATCACTTGTTCATTCCAGGATAGCAGAATTTTTAACATAATAACAATTACAATCACTGATGATGATGGTGGTGGTGGTTGGTTATGATGTTACATATCTCTAATCCCTACTCACGGGTGAATGCCTTGAGTTCGAGAGTTCTGAGACCCAGTAGGACTAAAGCTAATCAATGCACTGTGTGCTCTAAGCCTGGCACCAATACAGTGTAGCCCCTGGAAGTGGAGGCCAGCAGGCTGCGTCAGGGGGGCAGACTCAGCCCAGATTGCCAAAAATGGAGCACGTTAAAACACTGTACCAACAGGATTGGAACCATCAGTGGCCAGGACCACCAATGGCTCCTGCCTTTCCAGCCTAGATGAATGGGGGAGACCCAGTCTCAAGAAATAAGAATAATGAATAAATGCTGACATTTCTGATTTGCCAAATGTTTTCTCATTGTCTCATTGAAATTTCTTAACTCTGCAAGGTGGGTGCTATTATCTGCATTTTACAGATGAGAAAATTGAGTCTTGGAGATATGAAATGACATGCTCAAGGTAACTCAGCTAGTAAGTATCTGAGGTAGGGTTCTGAAGCACATACTTTACTGTGGGCTTTACCCATTATACCACGTTACTTTTGCCTAATATAAGGAAGAGACCACTAGCTCTGGACCCAGAGAACCTGGGAGTTTCAGAGACCTGTATGACCTTAGAAAAGTCTCAGTACTTCAATCTCCTCATCTGTAAAATGGGGATACTGGACCAGATGGCCGCATGGGTCCCTTCAGCTCTAGACCCCAGAAGGAGATAGTTTTAGGTCACAGAGGTGCTGAGTTCTAGCCTGAGGCATCTCGCCTGCCCCTCCCTCTAAGATTTCTGGGAAGGCCTTACTGATATACTTCTACAACAAGCGCAATTAAAACTGGGTTTCTCCTTGGCTTCCGACCTCCCCCCACCACAACCCTCTGAAAACAAGCGTAAATCAGTTTCTGCCTATTTCCCAGCTAATGATTTCCTCTACTGAATTAAAAAAGAAAAATTTCTTTTAAATGAACGACCAGGCCTGGGCTTCTAAGAAGCATGTGACCTGTCAATTCATCTTCAGCCCTGCCAGATAGCAATGCTCCCTTTCAAGAATGTTTTTATAAATAAACAAATGAATAAGTAAAGAAAGCCAGTCCACCCAACCCTGAAAGCCCCACCCTCGGCAGTCACATCAGGGTCAGCATGGAGGACAGTGCCCTCATATTCTTGGGAAGGCAGCACATCCCAACCAACCCTGTAGACAAGTATCACATTCAAATTTAGGTTCTATTTGTTAGTGAATGTGCGAGCTTTAAATCTATATATACACAGGGACTATGATTATTAGAATTCTCCCGGTTAGAGCTCTCTGCGCTCACTAAAGGCAGGGATGGCACATTACTTATCATCCTGTGTGTTCAGTCATGTCTGACTTTTCATGACCCCATGGCAGACATACTAGAGTGGTTTGCCACTTCCTTCTATAGTTCATTTGACAGATGAAGAAACTGAGGCAAACAGGGTTAAGTGACTTGTAAAGGGTCACACAGCTAATAAATGTCTGAGGCCAAATTTGAACTCTGGTCTTCCTGACTCCAGGCCCGATGCTCTGTGCACTGAGTCACCTGAGAAGATAAGACCCTCTGCTTGGCACCCTCTCTAGTGCCAAGTACAAGGCTGAGAATGGAGAAGGCACCTACTCATAGGCACGTCATTCCTGACTTTCTAGACTTTTCCATGTACTCCCCTGTAACCTTCTCACCCTGGAAATGTCTCCATCCTCTGGGCCTTCTCCGCTTGAGTGGTAAGTGCCTGACCTAGGCCATCATTTCATGACACTTCCAGGTCATTTAAGCTCCCTTCGCTCTGGACTCCATTTTGGATTCTAGTCCAGTCTTGCCTGTCCATCCCTTTTCCATCTAGTTCTGGCCCCTCACCCCCCCACCCCCTCCATGTGTCTTCTCCTTCCATTAGGATGTAAGCACCTTGAGGACAGAGACGGTCTTGCTAACTTGCATCTGTCTCTCACAGAGGTCAGCAAAGTATCTGGCACATAGCAAGCATTATAGAAATTGTATCTATCAATCCATCAATCTACCTATGTATCTGTCTGTCTATCCATCTATTTGTCTGTTTATCCATTTATCTATCCATCTATCTATGTATCTTTCTATCCATCTATCTATGTATCTGTCTGTCTGTCCATCTATTTGTCTGTTTATCCATCTATCCATCTATTTGTCTGTTTATCCATCTTTCTATCCATCTATCTATGTATCTGTCTATCCATCTATTTGTCTGTTTATCCATCTATCTATCCATCTATCTATGTATCTTTCTATCCATCTATCTATGTATCTGTCTGTCTATCCATCTATTTGTCTGTTTATCCATCTTTCTATCCATCTATCTATGTATCTTTCTATCCATCTATCTACGTATCTGTTTGTCTATCCATCTATTTGTCTGTTTATCCATCTGTCTATGTATCTATCCATCTATCTGTCTATCCAGTTAGCTATCTGTCCATCTACCTGTCTGTCTATCCATCCATCTATCCATCTAATAGCTATTAAATGAATGAAATTCTAGAGCTACAGGGAGATTTGACTCATAAATGCACAAGACAATATAATTAATGTCTGTCATTATTGCCCTCAGAACCCTCAAGCCAAAGCAGCTTTCCACCTCTAGGCCCTTCATGAATTGACCAACTGGATAGTTCAAATCTCATTTAAGTAGAGGATAAATACCCAGAGCGTGAAATATCTGTGCTTCTGACTTCCTTCCCATATCTTTGACATGGGAACCATTTCACTGCTCTTAAGTATGAAAGGACATGGGAAGACACTCAAAACAATAAGTATTTGGTAGGAATGTGCAGATGATTTAGAATAGTCCAAAACTGGAAGGAGCTGGCTTGAGAGGGAGCAAGCTCCCTATCACTGGAGGTCTCTAAACCCAAGGACGGATGATCATCCGTTATGAAGACTGTGAAGGGGATTCTCAGGCAAGTACAAGAGAGAGTCAATGGCTTTGAAGGTCCCTTCTATTTCTGCGATTCACAAGCTAGATGGCCTTTCATCATTAAGGATCGAGAGAACTGTAGGACACTGATGCTCACACCTGCCCTCATCTCTATGAGCTTATACGTCATGAAAATTAAACTCCTCAAATATGGCCTACCAGAAAAGGCAAAATAAACAGACAGATAAATAATCCAAAGAAAGAACAAATGAATAAATAAATGAATAAATGTATAAATTAAAAATCTTGGGCACAAGGAGGCCTGGTCTGTCAGTCAAATTCAGGTTATGGGCCACAGATTTGGAGCTGGAAGGATCTGAAGAGGATGCGACCAAATCTACCAATACCTGACTTTACAGGTGAGAAAACTGAGACCTAGAGTGACTGGATTTGAACTCAGGCTTCCTGATTTCAGGTCCTATGCCCTATCCACTGTACCATCTAGCTGCTCACTCTACAAGAGAGAAAACCGAGGCCTACAGTGGTTGAGTGAACGTTATCTTGGTACAACCCTGAGGTACCATCCCACACTTATCAGATTGGCCCACAGGACCGAAAAGGAAAATGACAAATGTTGGGAAGGATATGGGAAAATCAGGACACATGTACTGGTGGAGTTGTGAACCAAGATAACCATTCTGGAGAGCAATATGAAAACAGGCCCAATGGGTTATAAAACTGTGCATACCCTTTGACCCAGCAATACCACTATTAGGTCTGTATCCCACAAAGATTAAAAAAAAAAAAGGAAAAGAACCAATATCACAAAATTATTTATAGCAGCTCCTTTTGTAGTGGCTAAGAATTGGAAATTGAGGGGATGCCCATTAATTGGGGAATGACTGAATAAATTGTGGTATATGATTGTGTTGTGCTATAAGAAATGATAAGGGGGTGGTTTCAGAAAAAACTTGGAAAGACTTATATGAATTGATGCAAAGTGAAGTGATCAGAACCAGGACACTAAACACAATAATAGCAACATTGTTTGATGAATTGCAAATGACTTAGCTATTCTCAGCAATTCAGTGTTTCATGACAATTCCATCTCATAATGAAAAATACTATTCGCCTCCAGAGAAAGAACTGATAGAATCTGAATGCAGATCAAAGCAGACTAATTTTTCTTTATTTTTTCCCTTTTTTTGTCTGTTTTCTTTCACAACATGACTACTATGGGAATGTTTTACATGATTGAACGTGTATATAACCTATATCAAATTGCTTGCCTTCTCAATGAAGGGGAAGGTAAGAGAGGGAGGAAGAGAATTTGAAACTCAAAATTTTAAAAAATGAATATTAAAAATTGTTTTTTACTTAAAAATGGAAAAAATCCAAAATATTTGATTTGAAAAACACAACTATTTCAATATAATTGGCTTCCTTTATAATCTGATGTTTTATTTAATGCACTTAAAAACAGGTTTTTGAGCAGAGGTCCACAGGTTTTACCAGACTATTCATGGAGCCCTGGACACAAACCCAAAGCAGACTGATATTACTTTTCTTGATACTCTCTGGGCTTAATACAGTGCCTGACTTATAGTGAGTGATTAATGACTAAATACTTCTTGACATAACACCTCTGGGCCTCAGTTTCCACTTCTGTAAAAAAGAAGGAGAGATGAGTACTAAGTATCTTCCAGCTTGACAGCCTATGATTTCTCTTCCTATTCCAGAAAAAAAGGAAGCTCAGCCTCACTTAATCATGAGCTGATTCTCTTCTGCCCAACACACACACACACACACACACACACACACACACACACAAAACCCCTCAGAGTCCCATAAAAAGAAGTCTCAGAGAAGTGAGAATTCTAGCCAGTAGACAGTTACCACCATCCTTCTGATGAGTAACATTCCTGGAAAAGCCCCTGACCACAACAACATAAATGAAAACATCACTGAAAGCCTTCAGAACCCTGATCAGTGGGGTGACCACTCATGAGATCAGAGGGCTGATGGAAAAAGCTGCCCTCCCTCCTCTCAGCTGAGAGGTTGTAAACTACGGGTATGGGAAGACAGATTACTGGGAGACATGGCCATGAGGAAAAGTTCTATTGGGGAACTGAGAGTCAAGGGAGAAGGGGAAATTTTTATATACTTATACACACACATATACACATATGTATACATATATACATATATGCTTTTTATAATTACACATAGAGTTAGGTGGCAAGACCTAGAGTCAGAAAAATTCATTTTCCTGAGTTCAAATCCAGCCTCAGACACTAACTAGCTGTGTGACCCTGGGCAAGTCACTTCATCCTGTTTGCCTCATTTCCTCATCTGTAAAATGAACTAAAGAAGGAAATGGCAAACTACTCTGGTATCTTTGCAAAAAAAATACCCCAAATGGGGTCACTGAGAATCAGACATCACTGAAAACAATTGAACAAAACAATTATATACACATACACATAATATACACATAAGTACACATACAATTATATATATATACATGTACATATATATGGCTATCATTTCCCTTCCACTACACATATATAGTGTGTACATATAGGGAAACACATTCACATATATTTAAAAGACCATCAACAAAACATGAAAGAGATAAAAGGTTTTGTAAAATGTCTTAAGCTGAATCTGGTTTTCCCTTAGAAATATTATAGTAGAAAGTTAGGTTTCTCCTTGGGGCAGCTAGGTGGTACAGTAGACAGGTCTTGAGTCAGGAAGACCTGAATTCAAATCCAGCATCAGACACTTACTGGCTGAGTGACCCTGGGCAAGTCACTTAACCCTGTCTTGTCTCATTTCCTCATCTGTAAATGAGCCAGAAAAGGAAATGGCAAACCACTCTAGTATATCTGCCAATAAAACCCCAAATGGGGTCAGGAAAAATCAGACATGACTGAAAAACAACTCAAAAGACACAGGTTTTTCTTGCCTAACTTTTTAAAAATGAAAGAAAAAAATACCCTGTGTATTACCTCTAAAGGAAACTGCTGTATTTCTGTACAGGATAAAACTACTGAAAAGACATATTAATAACACAGAAACCAATCTGGTAAAATGACATTTTGGGGGACAGAATATCATACTTTCTATTTTTTTTAGAGGCAATTGGGGTTAAGTGACTTGCCCAGGGCCACGAAGCTAGTAAGTGTCTGAGGCTGGATTTGAACTCAGGTCCTCCTGACTCCAGGCCCAGGGCTGTATCCATTGTGCCACCCCAATGTCCACCATATTTTCTCATATACACATATACCCTATCTTCATTCTGCCAGATCACCTCTCACTTTAACAGCAATATATCACCAGAGAAATATTTTCACCTGAGTGTTGGAATTGAGCAGGGTCTTCCCAGTGGCTTTTGGAAAAAGACTGTAAGGCTCCATGTCTGTAAGGAAGGATGGTCTGAGCAGGTCTTAGAATGCCAGCCTTGTAGTTCAAGCAGACCAGAGTTGTCCAACACTCAAGCCAGCCTGGGGGTCACGTGTGGTCCATAACACTCCCGAGTGTGGCCTGAACCACATCAAAATGTCACTGGGAAATATTTTTTAAAATATAATAAAACACAGATCACATTACTTTTAAAAACCAAGTCAAGGCTGGGATCCTCACACACAGATTAGTGAGCCCCATTGCTATATGGGCCTGACACCCCTGCTTCAGACCAAGCCCCTCATTTTACAGGTAACACCTAAGGACCAGAGGAAGGGACTCTCCTAAGAGCCCAGAGTCTGGAAGAACCATGATCTATGGTCAAACCTCAATCATAACATTTAGATCTAAAGAGGAATCCAGAAGTCAGCCAGTCCACGCCCTCCTTTTGGAGATGATGAGGAGATGAGGCCCAAAGAGGCAGGGTACTAAGTCACAGGGAGAGATTTGAACTCAGGCCTTCCAAACTCCAAGCCAGGTTCCCTAGCCACCACACCACCTCAAGCTGCTTTTTATCAATGACATGGATAAAGACAGAGGTGAGACTGCAAATCAATTTATGGATGGACAATCTGATTAACAAGCATTTGTTAATTGCCTACTTATTATAGGTGCTTAGGCACTGTTCTGTAAGCTCAGGATACAAAGGTATAATTTAAATGGTCTGCCTAAAGAACTTACATTCTACCAGGGGAAACAACACATTCACGTCAATGGGGCAAAGAGGAAGGAAAGGGAAAAAGCACTGATTAAGTACCTAATACATCCCAGGCGCCAGCACATACGAATATTATCTCACTTGAGCCTTATTAACAGCCCTGGGGCACAGGCTAGTCTCTAGGTCTGGGTCAGGCAAGGCCTCATGTAGGACATTAGTGCTTACAAGTGCTGATGGGAACCTGAGATTCTAAGAGGCAGAGGTGAGAAAGAAAGCTGGAAGGGCTGGCTAGCAGGGGGGTGTTGGAGGTAGAGTCTGGAAAGGTCTCAATAAGTTGAAATATGGGGGCCAAAGTTAGTAAGAGCAAAAGTCAGTTTTTTTAATGGCTAAAAAAAAGAGTCAAGCTCAGAACTACAAAGTGGAAGATGTTGCTAATATATTAGTTTGTATGAAAGTGATCTGACATTTCCAGTGGATTGTAGTCTCGATGTCAGCTAGCAATAGCGAGGCAGGGCAACCCAAAAGAGCTAATGATACTGTGGAGAAGATTGAGGGAGGAACACAGAGCTGTTTGCAGTTACCTGGAGGACAGAAAGACCAAAGAGGCAATGAGAGCTGTCTTTAGAGGTGGTGCTGAAGGACCGATCATCACAGACAGTTCTGAGTTAGACAGGATGTCTCCACTTCTGCATTGTGCTGGATGGCTTCTGAAGTCTACCCCAAATCTGAGATTTAGCCATAGGGCTAAGTACTTCTCATTCATGCGTCCTCACATTCTCTCCAAATGACTCTGAGTTGTGGTGGAAGGAACAGATGGGCAGAGAGTTTTGTTTGTACTATCCTTTGTGGTGCCACAATAGTCACCCATTCATCCAACAAACATCTGCTGAGCACCTACTGAATGCAAGGCCCCAAGTCTGGGTGCTGTAGACGACACAAACAGCTCAGACCTGGTCCCCAACATCTAAGAACTCAATAGGAGAGATGAGAAATGAGCAGAGACATCCAAACAAGCTTATTGTGCACCATGGCATAGGGGCCACCTCAATGGAGGATGGAGGAGCCCCCATCAGTCTGCAGCTTCACAGAAGGCAGGATTCATACAGGGACAGATTAGGGAGGCAGGGCTCCATAAGGAAAGACCAGCATGAACAGAAGGAAGGGAGAGGTCAGGGGTGTGCCAGTCAATATTTAACAACCTGCTCACTCTCCAGCCATGACAAGCTTTTACAAGTTGAATTTCCATCACTTTCTTAAGTCTAGACAATAAAAATAATTTTAAAAACCTAATCAAACCTTGATCTTCAGCAATTTCCCAGGAGTAAATGCTCAGTCAGAGCCTGCTCCAGTATACCCTTGGGAGGTAGCTACTGGAGGTATTCCAGTTCACTGGGCTGCTAGGCAGTGCCATTATGCATGGAGTGCCGAGCCTGGAGTCAGGAAGACTCATCTGGAGTCAGGCACTGACTAGCTGTGTAACTCTGGGCAAGTCATTTAAGCCTGTTGTCCTCAGTTTCCTCATCTGTAAAATGGGCTGGAGAAGGAAATGGCGAACCACTCTGCTATCTCTGCCAAGAAAACCCCAAAGGGGGTCACAAAGTGCTGGACCCCACTGAAAAATAACTGAACATCTCCCAAGCTCCTGTACTAAAAACTTACTCAAATGGATCTATGAATCAATCAAGGTGGGCATTTGTGCCAACTATTCAGACCAACCCATTCATACCTGCAAATCCCCTGTCCAGGTCTCTCTATTGAGGAACTGTCAGAGAATCAGGGCTCTAGAATTTGATGGGACTTCAAATTACATCAAGTCCAACCCATCTGTTTTACAGATGAGGAAACTGAGGCCAAGTGAGGGAAAATGATGGCCTAAGGTCATGTGAGTAGTTTTGGTCCTCCTAGAAGTCAAGCATAGAGCTTCTGCCTGGTGTATGAGGTGCCTTCTGTCCCATGACATCGAGAGGCCAGCGAGGGAGCATCCTAGATTTCCATCCATTAGTCTTCCATTCTCTCCCCATGACCAGCCTGGACTTCTGGACTTCTTATTTTCTCTCTTTCCCTTCTTCACATTCAATCAATGGGTGGCCAAGTTCAACATCTAAATATCAAGCATAGTTCCACTAGATAATGTGTTATAGCCACCCTGAATCAATTCCTTCATCTATTAAGCACCTAATCAAAATTGGGCACCATGCCAGAGTTGGGGGATACAAAAAAGCAAAACTGTCCCTGCTCTGGAGGAGTTTATATTCCATTGTGGGAAACCAAACCAGTCAGTTGGTCAAGGAGCCACAACCAGTGGGAAGGAAGGAAGGGAGAAAGAAAGGGAGAGAGGGAGGGAGGGAGGGAAGAAGGAGAGAGGGAGAAAGGGAAGAAGGGAGGGAGAGAGGGAGAAAGGGAAGAAGGGAAGAAGGGCAGGAGGAAAGGGAGAAAGGGAAGAAAAAAGAGGGAGGAAGAGAAGGAGGAAGGAAAGAAGAAAAGGAGAGAGGGGGAAGAAGGAAGGGATGGAGGGAAGGAGGGAGGAAGAGAAAAAGAAAGGGAGGGAGAGAGGGAAAAAGCATTTATTAAACATCTATTATGTGCCAGGAACTGTGCTAAGCACTTTACAAATATCATTTCATTTGATTTTCAAGTGAGGTAGGGGCTAGTATTATCTCCATTTCACAGTTGGGGAAACCAAGGCAGAAGGGGCCAAGTGACTGGCCTAGTGTCACACAGCTAAAGCATCTAAAGCTGAACTTGAACACTGGTCCTCCCGACTCCAGGCCCACTGAACCACCCAGCTGCCTGGGCTAAGCACTAAGGTAGGGAAGGGGGAAAGAGTGTGGATATAAAGATAAGATAAGAAGAAGTCCTCCAGGTGCTTATATGCCTTGAGGTGAAACTCTATATACCCCTGGAGATCGGTATAAAATACATACAGAGTAAATACAAGGGAATTGGGGGGGCTCATTAGGAAGAGGCATGGCAATCCTACAGGTCTAAGAGGGTTCCTGAGGACAGGGTGACCCTAGGGCCCTGCTCGCATCCCCGCTGCTCCCCAGACTAACACTCCCTTTCTTTAGCTCTTGCTCCCCACTACATGGGGTCCTGGACATGCCTCTTCCCACCGCTGGATGATAACCTCTGAGGACAAAGACTGCCCCTGCCTTTTGTGCCTGGATCCCCAGCCTAGATATGACCGGGCCTCGCTCAGAGCAGGTACTCACTAAACACCTTCTAATTCTTTCCTCTATCTATTCATTCTTCATTGGCCCCGGTGATTTTTCATTTCAGTTACTGGGTGACTGCAGCCTTGCACAGACTGGAGATACCTGATACCAGCTGACTGAATTCAAAGGGAAAGGGGGAAGCGTGTGCTAAGGGTCTAGGCAGGGTGCTAACTGCTTTACAAACATGACCTCATCCAAAAGGATGCAGGCCCCAGGGAAAGTCTTAACACCACTAGAGGATGGTTGGTGCTTCTAGAATGAGGTCCTTGAGGCAGGTAGACCTGGGGTGCACAGCCTTCCAAGCTCACTACAGAATGGGTAATGATCAGAAACCCCAAAATAAAGAGATCTGGGGGAGGCCCTCGGGTGACTCAACTCCAGAGGCGGATGCGCACAGCTCCACCTGAACACATCCTTTGCTCCCCTGCCCTTCCTTCCCCTTTGGACCATGCATGCTCTCAGAGGCTCTGCCCCTACACTCCAGGGAGGGAAGGAGGCCAGAGATTCAAAGAAAGGAAGAAATAGCTGGGTTGGGGGGGGAGGAAAGGGAACCCCACTAATGGGCTGGCTGCCAAGGTGATGATGGGCCTTCTGTCTAGGAGTTCTTAACCTGGGCCCTGTGAACTCTTAAAAATATATATATTTTTTGGATAACTTCATTCAATAAGATTGGTTTTCTTTTTAATCCTATGTATTTTTAAATGCATCTTAAAACATAATTCTGAGAAGGGGTCCACAGGCTTTACCAGACACTACCCCAGGCCTCCCAAGACACAAAAGAGGTTAAGAAGCCCTGCCCTAGATTCTGCCTTATCAGGCAAGAACAAAACCAGGGATAAGATTTGTCCTGCTTGGCCCCAGAGGGCAGGATCAGGGGCAAGACACAGAAGGCAAGATACAGGTTTGTTGCTGTTCCGTGCTGTGCAACTCTCCCTGATTCCAAGTGCAGTTTTCTTGGCAAAAAGGTTGGTCATTTCCTTCTCCAGCTCATTTTACAGATGAGGAAACTGAGGCAAACAGGGTGAAGTGATTTGCCCAGGGTCACACAACTAGCAAGTGTCTGAGGCCAGATTTGAACTCAGGTCCTCCTGACTTCAGGGCTGGTACTCTATCCACTGTACTACCTAGCTGCCCCTGGTCCTGTGTTGAAACAATCTATTCTAAGGCCCCTCCATGTTCTGATATTCTCTGTACTAAGGTCCTTTCCTAACCTGACATTCTCCATTCAAAAATCCCTGCTAGCTCTGACACGCTTGGTTCTTAGCTATCTTCCAGCTGTGACACTGTGTTCTAAGGGCCCCTCCCACCACTGACATTTTATGCTCTATGGTCCCTCCTAGCCCTCAAGGCTCTCCCAGATCTCACATTCTGTCCCCAACCTATGGTTTGGACAGAATTATGGGTAAGAGGAAAAGTTCACATCACTCCAGACACACACACAGGATAGAGCAAAGAACTGAAAAACACAAGCCTTCAGCCTGGACAGACCCCCATTGCACACAGGGAAGGTTGTATTTGGCAAGGAAAGGGCCTGGGAGGTGAGTGGGGTAAGGGAGAATCTCTCTCTTTCCCTCTGGATCCTGAATGACTAATCAAACCATAATTTCCTAAAGGCCTAACAAGTGCCTATGATTCTAGTTGAGTGAGACACTTCTTCCGTATTATTGTTAGACACAGAGGATAGAAGAATCAGAAAGACATGTGTTCGGATCTGGCCTCAGATTCTTACTAGTTGTATGACCTTGGGCAGGTCACTTAACCTCTGCTTACCTCAGTTTCCTCATCTGTAAAGTGAGATTAATGCACCCACTTCGCAGAGTTATTGTGAGGCTCGAATGAGACATTTATAAAGTGCTCAGCGCACAGTGAGTACTATAAAAATGTTAAATCGTATTATGATTATCATTAGAGCACAGGGCGCTACAAAAACACCCTCGGTTTCAATCCTGACCTCTTGGACCTGCAGTTGGGCGAAAACAGACAATTTTGTGCTCTGTGACTGAAAGTCAGAGGCACAGTAAAGATAATGGGCTTTCCTCCATCTATTGAGATGACTCAGAATTTCAGAGCTGAAAGGGACCCAAGAGAGCAAATTCAACTGCCTCTTTTGATAGAGAAGCTAAGGCCCATAGAGAGACAGTGAGTCATCAAAGGTCACAAAGCAAACTGGGGGCAAAGTAAGGCCTACAACCCGGGGCTTCAGGCCCCTTCTCCTGTCCTACTTCCACCTTGATTAATCCAATTTAAACAGGTATGAGAATCAACAACACATGCGCCAAGCATATTATGATCAAACCCAAGGCATCCTAAAAGGTATTATTGTGTATGAGGCCCTGAGCGAGGTACTGGGTGGGTACGGAGGAGCGGCAGACTAAAACTGAAGTCTCTGCCCCCAGGGAGTTTACCTTCTACTGGGGAGAGGAATGTAAGTGTAAGCAAAGTGGGATTTTTTTCCCTGGAGTTCAGTTTCCTAGGCTCAGGCTAAACTGTAAACATCTGAAGGATTGATTTCCTTGGAACCCTGATAATACACAGCTGTGCTGAATCAAGTAGGGTTTCGAGCCTTCTGGCTCTGAGTCAATCAGGGACCGATACTTTGCTATGTATTCTGGGAGATTGGCATTTTGCTTTGGCAGTTTGCTCAGGAGAAGGATCTTTTGATTTCCCAACAGAGACTCTGAGTAGCTGTATATTCAACCCTCCCCCCCACCTCCCAACTGCTTAGATGTCTGTGCTCCCTTGATCCAGTGATATATGTAAAGTATATAGAAATACTGCTTTACTCAGACAGTGGGAACCCTGTCTGTTGGTCTCTGTGCTAATTTCTCTGCTTGCATTTTCTCTGACCTTTCCCCTGAACTAGTGAATGTAATTAAAAGTAGGACTGTTAACCCCTTTCTGAGCAGTCTTTCCTTTAAAAGCAGATCCAAGAACCTGTGCTAGCAGGCCAGCCTGGGTGTGCAAGGGTACTTGCTGTTATGAGGTACTCAAGGGGAAGGAGATACAGCATGTAAACAGCTAAGGACAATTATTATTATTATCATTGCATAGAAACTGGGGCAATGGCAACCAAGGGAAGGAAACATTAGCTCATTTATGAGCTTACATTAATCACTTACACTGTGCTCAGATCATAGGTATGCAAAGACATAAAACCAGTGTCTGCCCTCAAGGAGCTTATGTCGCATAGGAGGAGATTACATATTCACACAGAAGTATGCACATTTGTGTATATTCACATACATAAAATAATAGCTAGCATTTGTAAAACACTTTTTTGAAGAGAGGCAACTAGGGTTCAGTGACTTGCCCAAGGTCACACAGTTAGCAAGTATCTGAGGTTGGATTTGAACTCAGGTCTTCCTGATGCCACTGTGCCACCTAGTTGCCCTTCATATAGCACTATAAGAAATATCTCATTTGATCCTCACAACAAACTAGGAGGTAGGTGCCATTATTATTCCCATTTTATAGATGAGAAAACTGAGACTGATTGAAGTTAAGCAACTTGTTCAGGGTCACACAACTAGTAAGTATCCAAGGCTGGATTTGAACTCAGATCTCGCTGACTCCATATCCAGAGCTCTCTAGCCACTGGGCCACCTAGCTGCCAAAACTGATACATGGTGATTCTGGGAGGAAACACTCACAAGCCAGGAGAATAAGGAAAGGTCTTCTGGAGAACACAGCACCACCAACAAGCTGAGTTTTGCAAGAAACAAGGGCTTCTAAGTGGAGGAAGAACAGCATTGTTGACATGGGAGGCAGCCAGTGCCAAGGCATGGGGACTGGCTATGGAGTAGAGTGTAAGAAGACTAGGAAGGAAGTGGTTTGGCTACACCCTAGGGTTAGTGAAGGGAATGGTATGGATTGAGGCTGAGGGGATGAGAGGTGGCAGGTGAGCTAGCAAAGCAGCAGTGGGGATCTAGGGTGCGAGGTGGTCAGCAGGCACCTACACCATTCACATCATAGGTTCCAAACCTTGTTTTGCTACTTACTACCTAACTGTGGGCAAGGCTTTCTTCCTCTCTGTGTCTCAGTTTCCTCATCTGTAAAAGGGGTGGGATCAGATGTCATATGCATTCCCTCCCAGCTCTAAATCCTTTAAAATCTTATCTCTAGACACTTCAGAATTTCTGAGCTGATTGGTTATAGGATCACAATTCCCAGCTTCAGGCAGAGAAAAACCTTCAGGGTCATATCTATTCTAGTGCCCTTGTTTCATGGCCCAAAACCTAGGAAAACAGGATACAAGACAGCTGTGAGATATACATGCATGCACATACTCACACACACATGCGTGCACATACACACATTTGATGTAATGGATGGGACAGACTCTGCAAATGTAAAAGTTTTCTGTCTAGAAATGTCAGTTACTGGTTTGTCTTTGTTTTTCATCATCATCACCATCTTTGTTAAAATTTGGATGTTGACTAGTTTTTTTGTTTTTGTTTTTGTTTTTGCTTTCTGGAGGGCAATTGGAGTTAAGTGACTTGCCCAAAGTCACATGGCTAGTAAGTCTTAAGTGTCTGAGGCTGGATTTGAACTCAGGTCCTCCTGACTCCAGGACCGGTGCTCTATTCACTGTGCCACCTAGCCGCCCCAACTGGTTTTTTTAAAAATATATTTTATTTCATTAAATGTTTCCAAATGGCACGTAGAACATTTTTTAACATTCATTTTTTAAAATCTTGAGTTACAAATTCTCTCCCTCCCTCCCACCCCTTGAGAAGGCAAGCAACATGATATTGATCATATATGTGAAGTCACACAAAACCTATTTCCCTACAGGCTGTGCTCATCTTTTTCACTGGGGAACAAGCTACTCTCCCTGTCATTACTGTTCTTTGCTTCTCTCAGCAGCTGAGCAGGAAAAGGGATAGAGAGTCAGGAAGTGTGTTGTTATTCGGTCATATCTGACTAGCTGAGTGACCCTGGGTAAGTCATTTCACCCTGTTTGCCTCAACTGCCTCATCTGTATAATGAGCTGGAGAAGGACATGACAAACCAGTCCAATATCTTTGCTAAGAATACCCCAAATAGGGTCAGGAAGAGTGGGACATGACTGAAACAGTTCAACAACAACAAAATCTCGGTGCCTAACACAGTGCCTGGCCTGGCACTTTTGGAATCGAATCAAAGTATTAGGATGCATCTTCTGCTAGCTTACTGAAAGCATCCTCAGACATCACCATCATCATCGGACAGCGGCGGAGGGGCTGACAGGGCTGACTTGGACCTCCTCCTGTGCCCACATGGTTCTTGTCTCTGTTAACATCTCTATATTGTAAAAGCCGTTCATCCCATATAGCACATTCCTGCTACTGTTATTACTCCTGGCACCCCTGCCAGGTAGAACATCAGGCCTCAGGTGGACAGCAAGAGCCTCAGACGACCCCCCGCTTCACCACCTCCCAAGACGCTTCATTTCCGAGCTTGGTTGAAGTCCAAATCACTCCATTAAGAAGCAGATTGCAGCAGACACCCAACCAATTTGCTATACTGTGAGCAACCTTGTTGGGCATGCAATTTGCAACTGCCTAGATGGATGGGGCAGGTGAAACATGGCAGGCCTCCCAGGCTCACAAAGAAATGACTCCCTCCAGGCTACGAGGGGAAAAATGCAAAAGAGGCCTTCGTTTTCACCACTCAAGACAACTACGACCAGAGCACGGAGTTATTAAGAACATAAATCTAGCACTTTTTTTTCTGCAATGGGCTTGAAGGCTGCCTTTGGTTAGTTATTCCTCCCACACACAGCCCCGGGGGTGGCAGGGAGTGTGTGTGTGGTGGGGAGTGATTCTGTATTACTGCCTATGTTCACCTAACATCCATCCCTGGAAAACAAACTTGAAGAGGGGCAGAGCACAGGAACTTGGACAAAATCAGGCCTGTGGTTAGCATCTGGGCCTGCTCTTCAAAAGCAGCAGAGGAGAGAGGGTGGCTGAGCGAGACCTGGTGTTGGGGCCACTGGCTGACCACATATTAACAGCCTTTGTGGGAATGATAAATAGAATGTGGCATGGACCATCTCCACCCCACCCCCATTCCTCAAACTGACCTCCACAGACCATGGAGACCCCTTCTCTTCCTGAGAGAGTTCATCTACTCATTTTGGGAACTCTGCCATGGGTGAGCGTAACTCTCCCAACCCATTCTGATCACAGCCTGGACTATGCTTCCCATCTATCCTCCCTGGACATCCAGCCCTCTGCTGTGCCCTCTGTATCTTTCCCCAACCCCAGACTCCTCTTCGTGCTCTGCTGTTGTTGGGGGCAGCTGAGGGGCACAGTGGATAGAGTACCAGATCTGGAAAAAAGAAGACCTGAGTTCAAATCTGACCTCAAACACTTACTAGGCTCTGTGACCCTGGGTAAGTCACTTAATCCTGTTTGCCTCAGTTTCCTCATCTGTAAAGTGAGCTAGAGAGAAGGAAATGGCAAACCAGTCCAGTATCTTTGCCAAAGAAAACCCCAAATGGGCTCACAAAGATTCAGACATGACTGAAAAACGGAACAATAACTCCATCTCTTGCTCTGGGGAACTTTCCCAATTCTAGAAGGATTATGGCAAGTCACCAATTGTGGCTCCACTCGTGTATCACTGTGCCTCCCCAGACCAAAATCCCCTTCCTTGGCTGCCCTTCCCCTCCAGGAGCTATATTCACACTTGTAAGTTCCTTGAGAGAAGAGATTGTTTCATTTCTGTATTTGTTTTCCTCTGTTCTAAGTACAGTAGCTATCACAGCAGACATTCATTCATTTATTATGTTGCTGGACACAGATGCAACTGCATCCGTTGTTTTTGCTACTTTTTCTTTATCACAAAAAGGGCTGAAATTGTGGGGAACCTCGACCTAGAAGGCACTGAGATATCAAAACAAAAAAATCCCCCTGGGCCTTAGTTTCCTCATCTGTAAGAGAGGGGACCTGGCCTGGATGACCTCCAAATGCCTTCCAGTTTTAAATTCTAGTATCCTAGTGCCAAGCACTCTGCCAGGCTCTCTGGGAAATACGTGGATGAATTAAATAGGGTTGTATCTCCAATCTTCCAAGTATCATTTACTCCATTAGATTTCTGTCAATGACTTGAACAAAAGCATAGAAGGCCTTTGGGTCAAACTGGGAGATGACCCAAAGTTGGGAGGAGTCAATAGCTAACACTTAGGTGAGACAGGATTCAAAAGGATCCTGGCAAGCTGAAATGGGTCTGGATTAAATGAATTTAATGAAAATAAATGTAAAGGCTTAGACTTGGGTTTAAAGAAATGGCTAGATGGGGTAAAGTGTAGCTGGAATTAACTAGTGGCACTAAGGAATTAGTTAAATGACTTAACCAGAGTTAAGGGCTCTGCTGGTATATATTTAAGAATCAGCTGGGGAGCAAGGGTGTGAACACTACACACTTTTAAGTTTAATATGTCTTGTTAACATTGTTTCCATCACCTTAAGTCTAGATGAACAATATATCAAGCCCTGATTGGCAGTGTTGGTCAGTTTCCAAGGTAAAAAAGTCCACACTGCAAATTTAACAACCACCTCCCCAGTTCAGATGGCTTGAGAACCAAGAGGCAGGGTCTTCCTTACAGCAAGGCCACTTGTCCATGTGCTCTGTCCAGCTGAATCTCATGGAGCTGTCGGGCCCTGCCCCCCCCTCCAATAAATGCTTCAAAGATGAATCTACTTGTTACTTGGAATATAAACCTAAGAGTTAATGAGCCAAGACAGAAGGGGGATTTCAAGTGATGGAAACCTGTTTCGGTCTATCAATACAAATAAAAATGAATGAAACTTAATATTGATTGGGCTTTTTTTTTTTTTTTGGTTGATACGCTGCAGCAGTTAAAAAAGAAAAAAAAAATTTGCAACAATTATGCCATCTCCTCCCAGCTCCTGGTGGACGGGGATGGGGAGGAGAAGGCTGGCTTCCCTGGGGCCACAGGGGTGTTTTCTGGTTCCAAGACGGAGGAGAGTTCTCTTCAAGCACTCCTGGATAGCACATCTGAGGGGCTGCCTCCTCCAGGAAGCCTTCCCAAGCTGCCCTCTGTTCACGTTGCCTCTAGCCTCCTCAAATTATCTTCTATTTCATGATCTGCATGAAGGTTGCATCCCCCAAGTAGGATATAAGCTCCCTGAGGACAGGAACTGTGGTTCGGTTTGTTTTGTTTGTTTTTGCAATCCCAGGTCACATCCCTGTCCCTTTGAATCCTCAGAGGCTAGCACTGTGCCAAGCATGGAGTAGATGCTTTAAAAATGCTTACTGAATGTAATTGTACAAGCTGCCCACACTGCAGATGGACAGTGGAGCCAATAGCCAAAGGCTCCTGTGGTCTTGGGCAATAAGTTGTCCTTTTTCTTGTTTCTGTGTCCCCCCCAAGGTGCCCAGCATAGAGTGGACATCAGGGACATTGCAGAATCTGCCCCCCTCCCCCAGCCTATGGGGAATACTCTAAAGCCACATGTTTTGTGAGCTATTTACCTGATTTCAGACGGGTGGGTTCACACGACCAACCAGGATGCAAGTCTCTTCTGCTTTGCAGAAGTTTTGTCTGCAATCAGGATGCCCTGCCACCAGCTCAGTGGCTATGCCTTAGCTTTACAGAAGTAATAACCAGACCTCCCATAGGGGCTGTTAATTAAGGCAGGTGGGGGAGAGAGAGAGTTGAGCTTGGTCTTCCACTCAATTATCTTTTACCAGAATAGCAACCTTTATTAAAACTCAACATCACAACCTTAACTAGGATTAAAATAACTACTGTTGGAAAAAAGAGACAAAAGAACGGCAGGAGGGTAGAGAGAGAAGAGACCTGGATTCAGATCCCGCCCCCTCCACCTAACAGCTATGGATCTATAGGCAAGTGATTTTCCCTCTCAGCCCTCAGTTTCCCCATTTGTACAAAGAAGGAGTTGGAATAGGTGGTCTCTTGGGCCTCTCCCAGCTCCAAATCCTAGGACATATTTCTTTAAGTTTTACAAAGCACTTTCCTCATAACCACCCTATGAGGTAGGGGATACAAGGTGTACTAGTCCCGGAGAGACTCTATGAAAGAAAGAAACTTGTCCAAGGTCACACAGCAAGTTTCAGGGCTAGGTTTGTAAGCAAATTAGGACAAGATTTAAAGAAACAGTTGGGGATCTCACTCAGCAAGCAACCCCTTATTGCTAAATGGTCAAAGAATATGAACTGGCAGTTTTCAGAAGAAGAAATCAAAGCTATCTATAGCTCTAATGCTCTAAATCACTAATAATTAGTGAAATGCAAATTAAAACAACTCTGAGGTACCACCTTACACCTATAAGATTGGCTGATATGACAGAAAAGGAAAATGACAAATGATGGCGGAGATGTGGAAAAACAGGTACACTGATGTGTTGTTGGTGGAGTTGTGAACTGATCCAACCATTCTGGAGAACAATTTGGAACTTCGCCTGAAGAGCTATAAAACTGTGCAAGCCCTTTGACCAGCAATATCGCTACTATGTCTGTACTCCAGAGATTAAAAAAAAAAAAAGGATAAGGACCTATATGTACAGAAATATTTATAGTAGCTCTTTTTGTGGTGGCTAAGAACTGAAAATCAAGGGGATGACCATTCTTGGAAAGCCCTCATTAGCCTTTTTCATTGATTTAATTTCTTCTTATTCTTTAAAGGTCAGCTCCAATAATGATTATAAAAAATAGTAAGCATTTCCTTAGCATTTTAAAGTTTGCATTTTACAAATAATCTCATTTTATCCTCATGACAACCCTAGAAGGCTGGTGTTATTGTTATCCTCTATTGAGTATTTCAGGAAACTGAGGCAGAGCTTAAGTAACTTGGTCAGAGTCACCTAGCTAGTAAGTCCATGAAACATAACCTCCTCCAGGAAGCTTTCCTGTTAGAAGCCTAGTTTTGAGTTGGAAAGGACTTTAAAGGTTCCCTAGTCTAACCTCCTCATTTTATTGTTGAGAGAATTAAGGTCCAGGGCTAAAGGAACTTGTACAAGGTCTTTCTCAAATGAAAAACCAAACCTTGACCACTCCCCACTGATAATTTCCCTCTCAGACAAAGAAACAAGAGAATGCGCATTTATTAAGTGCCAACTGTATGCCAGGCACTATGCTAAGATCTTCACAGATATTAAATTCTCATTTGATCCTCATGACAACCCTGGGAAGTAGGTGCTATTACGATGCCTATTTTATAGTCAAGGAAACCAAGGCAGATCTAGGTTAAGTAACTTGCCCAAGATAACCCAGCTATAAGTATCTAGGGAGGCATTTGAACTCAGGTCTTCCCAACTCCAGGCCTAGCATTCTACCTACTCTGTCACCTAGCTACATCAGACCTCATGTAGCACTTAGACCAATGTAGTATTTATGGAAAAGTGTATCTTGCATTTATCTACATTGGTATCTTGTCTTCCTACCATAAACTTTATAAACTCTGAGGAATCCAGTCTTATCTAACCTTTTTCTGACCAACATAGTACACTGTACAAAGTCGGTGATTAATAAATGTTTGTGCAACTTGAAAAATGTTTTTCTCTCTTCTAACCTAGGGTTACTTCCACTAGGGAGTTAGACTCTTCTCCTGAGCCAATCTAGGTTCTAATCCTGGTTCTGATCTATCCTATAGAAACTTGGCCAAGGCCCTCTCCTCCCAGTCATATTTTTTCTCCTTTTTAAAATGAGGGGGATGGATCCCATGCCCTCTCAGGTCCCTTCCAGGTCCAGATCCATGACCCTAGGCTTCCTCCTCCATTCCTTCCATCTCCACCAAAGAAGAGGCAGGCCAAGACAGAAACCCCACAGGGTGCCATAAAACAAGGACCAAAGGGATTCCAGAAATCAAATTACCTTTTGTTTTCAACTGGGAAATGCCTCAGACTGATGTCTAAAGATGTCTTTGTCTTTCTGAAATGGTAAAGTTGTTTACATGTAG
>CM053587.1:326682873-326731692 GCA_028646515.1 Pseudochirops corinnae | reverse complement strand
TCACTTCTTGTTGTTGCTTGTCCTGCGTTCTCAAAGAGGACCATGACATCAAGAAGACAATACCAAGACTTGCAGGTGAATTGGATTTAAGTGAGGCAGGGCTGTGCAAGGTCACCAGCCTCACTTTCTCCTCTGGAGCCATCTGGGTCCAGTGGGAAGATACAGTAACAACTGGAGATGGCCCCAAAATGGGTTACTTAGAGTTGCTAAGAATACACTTTGCAAATAAAATAACTCCAGGAAGTGGGTGGTAAAGACAGCCTTAGAAAAGGAAGAGAGAGAATACCTAGGTCTGGGCCCATCACTAATTTTCTGTGGGATTCTAAGAGAGTCTCAGTTTGTTTGTAAGATGACAGGGTGGGCCTAGAGGGTCTCTACAATCCCTTCCAGGCAGGAGCTGTCCATATTTGAAGGATCCTCTCAGCTCTCATGGACTCGAAGATTCCTTCCTGCTTTAAGGCCCCTCTCCAACATTCTATGTTCTAAGGGTCCTCCCTTCCCTCTGGCATCTCTGTTCTAAGACCCTCTCAGATCTCAGCACCTAGGAAGGCACAAAAACCCACGAGACCCCAGAAAAAGACAGACAAGCAACCAAACAGCCCAGCTTCATGACTCACAGTCCTTGACCAGAAGAAACAATTCACATTTTCCCCAGGGTAAGGTTTCAGGCAACTGCTTTCTCTCTCTCTCCAAGAGCTTAGATTTACTAATGCATGTCTGACAAGGTAACTGAGCACTTTCAGGATTTGTGATTTCACTCTTGTGGGTCCTCTTGCCACCCCAATGGAGCTCACACCTTAACTCTAGGTTGAGTATTAAATGTATGGCACCATTATTCACACATTAAACAACTCCAAGGTTCATGTGTAAAAATGTTTCTGTTCAAAAAACCAAACAACTTTTGAGGTTTTGGGGTTTTTTTTTTTCTGATCACCACGGTCAGAAGGAGGGCTGGGGATTGGGGCAAGTAGGAAAGGAGGAGGAGAGGATGAAGAAGGAGAAAGAGAGAGGGGAGGAGAAGGGAGACTAGAAAGGGGGAGGGAGGAAGAAAGAGAGAAAGGGAGGGAGAAACGAGAGGAAGAGGGAGAAGGAGAAGGAGAAGAAGAGGGAGAGGGAGAGGGGAAGGAGGAGAGGGAAAGGGAGGGGGAGAAAGAGAGTGAAGAGAGCTTTTGAGAGCCAGCAAGGCAGAAACACAAGCTTTCACACCCAGCTCTCTCAGGGGTTAGCATTTGGTGCTAATGAGGTCAAGGTCAAAAGGTTCTGTTTCCAAGCTTAGGCCCCAGAGCCTTGCTCTGATCTCTTGGAAAACAGAAAAAGTGTTCCCTAGATCTACTATTTTTTGGGCCCCAGGTTTCCCCCTGACCACACCCCCTCCCCCCAAGAATGTCCTCAGTGGCCAAGGGGATTGGATTAGAGAGAGAGCATAGGGTGGTAGAAAGAAACAAGGTCTGCTATCAGGAGAACTGGTTTCAAGCCCCCACTCTGGCATTTATACCCATGTGACCTGGGGGCAAAGTTGTCTTCTCTCTCTGGGCCTCAGTTTCCCCCTTTGTTACATGCTCTCAACTGCCTCCAAGATTCCTTGGATTCCAACATTCTAGGATTCCAGGCTTCCTAGCAAGTCTAAGAATGGCAGGTTGGGGCCTTCCTTAAACAGCCAGCTAAAACCCTGGGGTCTGAACAGCCAGTGGGTGAACCAGGACTGGGGGGGTCAGAGGAGCTGTCCCCCTAATGACATCACATTTGTAAAGTGCTTACTTAATACCATGCCTGGCACACAATGAATGCTTTCCTTCCCGCCCCTGCCTCAGGCCCCCAAGCTTAGGTGCAGAAGATGCACAGACCCAGGCCATGTCCTCCAGAAGGCTTTCGAGAGAGCAGGGGAGGTCATAACATACTTCTCGAATCTGGGGATTAGGAGATATTTTCAACTTGAGAAATGCAAAAAAACTTGCACAGACCAAGAAACTATGGACCTTCTTGGTTTGGACCCTTAAGATGTATCTTAAAAAAAAAAAAAAACAGCTTAAAAAACTCCACACCCCCGTACACAAGGATATAAGCATTTGGCACCGATTTTGGAAACCACAGTGGAAAAACACTAGCTCGGGAGTCAGGAGACCCAGGCTGAAAGAGATCCTGCTTGCAACTTGTGTGTCCTTGGATTAGTCACCTTGTTTCCTGGCCAGAGCAGATGCCCTCGGAGGTGGGCACCCTTCCAGCCCTCCCCTCCCCTCTCCAGTGACAGCACCCTGTCCTTCGTATGGTGCCAAAGGAAGGGAGAGGTGAAACAAGGCTCAGCTGGCACCACCTCCTCCAGGAGGCCTTCCCAGTTCCCCACCCATTCTCCCCCGAACCTGCACTCCTTGCTTTTATTTATCTGAGGGCTGGCAACAGCCCCACGCCCAGTAAAGTGTAAACTCCTTAAGGGCACCTGGGTATCAGGGCCTCCAATGCAGTAAGTGGTTAAGAAATGCCAGAGGGACGATGGAAGGGGTCGGGCTGGGGATCACTGGCAGGAACAAACTGGAGCAGCTCTTATTGATTTATTTGATAGGAATGCACATCACTTTCACTTTCAGAGGGCCACTCGAGCCAGCACCAGCCTCCCCCATCCTCTCTGCCTTCCTCCAAGGGGCTGGCAGAAGGGGCCAGGCTCTCCCAAGCCCTGTTTCGTGACCAGCAGTGGCACACCGGCAATATTTTATTCATACTGAGTTCACTGGAATCTCTCCTGCTGCATCATTTCTCAGAGAGGAGAGCCTCTTGGGAGCTGGTCTTGGCCGGCTCCATCAACCCCAAAGGCCTCAGATACTGGGAGATGGAGAGGAGGCAGAGAAGGGGAGAAAAACAGGGAAAGAAGGGGAAAAAATGGAGGAGGAAGGGAGGAAAGGCAGAGGGAGAGGGAAAAGGAATGATGGAGAGAACAAATAAAGAGAAAGAAAGGGAAAGTGATATAGAGAGGGGGAGAGAGAGACAGAGACAGAGACATAGAGATAGAGAGGGAGAGAGGAAGAGCAGAGAGGAAAGAGAGAGGAGGGAGAGAGGGAGAAAGAGGGTGGGGAGGGGGGGAGAGAGAGAAAGAGGAGAGAGAAGGGCAAGAGAGAGATAGAGAGAGAGAGAAAGAAGGAAGGAGACAGAGAGAGAGAGAAACAGAGGAGAGAGAAGAGAGATAGAGAGAGGGAGACAGAGACAGAGGGAGAGAGAGAAGAAAGCAAATTTGGCTGGCATTTTTCTTGGTGTGCCTCCATCCTAAACAAGGGTCATACAGCTGAGATTGCCTGGGGCTGGGAAGAGATGGATGGTTAAAAAGAACGTAAACACAAGTCTGCATTTCTGCTTCAGAGCGTGGCCTGCAGATAGAAACACAGCCCTGGACAGGCAAAGCAAGGAGGTGTGTGTCCCAATGCCCTCTCCTGTTTCCTAGTCAAACCACTGAAAATCCCCGCTGGAAAATTCTCTAGGCACAAGTGGTGAGATGCCCATGAAGCAAAAGCAGGGCCATGAGAGGTGCCATGACTTCTGCTTTGGTTCAGCACGAAACTGCTTCATGTGAAAAGGGCCTTAAAATGTCAGAGCTGGTCTAATGGGAGAGAAGTGAGGAGCAAAGCCCGCCCTCCCCTGCCCCATGACTTCTCTCCTAGAAGGTTCCAGTTCTCCAGCAGGGACGATGATGCGTGGATGTCACAGGCTGTAACCAGCTCTATGGGAGTACCTTCCAGCATCTTTTCCTCCACTTCCCTTTCCCCACAAAGGGCAAATCACCACTTTTTAAAAAAATGTTCCTTTTACTTCAAAGGATAACAAGAGCCTTGACCTTCCTTGGATGAGGGTGATAGGTGAATGTCCATCCTTTACTAGTGCTAAGGGAAGACTGGCAGCCTGTGGGCACACACAGTTGGTTTAGGAAGTGTGTGTGTGTGTGTGTGTGTGTGTGTGTGTGTGTGTGTGTGTGTAGGGAGAGAGAGAGAGAAAGAAAGAGAGAGAGAGAGAGAGACAGAGAGAAGGCTCAGCTCTGCCACACCACATGGGTTGGGCACAATTTTATCAGACTTATTTATAGAAAAGCACCCAGTCACCAGAACAAGGAAACATGCATTCCAACCCTGCCCACCTCTCCTTCAACAAGGGCTTCTCAATAGATTTCTCTATTTATAGCCAGAAGACGTTAGGAGGACGCCCAGACCCAGAATAAGCCTAATTCTGGAAAGGAGAGGGGAAGCTGTGCCCCTGCCTCATCAGCCTACCTAACCCCCATACAGAGAGCGGTCACCCACATCTGCAGGTCTGGTGATGGCTAATGCAGAACAGCTGGCCTGGGAAGGAGGCCGGCAGCCCTCCAGATGGGAACATCGTAATCCTTCCTCCCCAACTGTGCTGGCCCTCTGGAGCTAGCTGAGGGACAAGCCGAAAACCTTTCAACACAGCTGACAGGCAACTAAGACCAAAGGCAACACAGCCGCCTGACTTGGGGATGTAAATCCTGGAGCCATGTAGCCGATGGGGCGGTTCACCCCTCTTGGGCAGAGGGTTCCGGGACCCTATATACGTGAGTGATGCCAGCTTAGGAGTCACATGTTTAAAAAAAAGGTCACCCAGCCAAATGTAGGGGGAATGTAAGGCCTCCCAGCTGGGAATCTTACACCTAGGCCGTGCTCTTCTCCCAAAGAGCTATTTTCAGCAGCCAAAATAGTAACTCAGTTTCCTGTTTTTCCTATCAACCTCCTACCACCTTGCAATCAGGAAGGTCAGTGAGGCTGATATATAACAGACAAGGGCAGGGCCACTGGATAAGGAGTTTACGGGAATACCCATAGGATCCACAGCCTAGAAATGGAAAGGACTTCTGAGGTCATTCGATGCAACCCCCTTAATTTTACAAATGAGAGAAAACCGAAGCCCGGAAAGATAAAGGAGCCTGACCAACGTCACATACGTTGGGGAGGGTCAGGATTTGAACCCAAAGCCAATGTTCTTTCCGCTGTACCACGTTATCTTCTTTTTTTGGAGTCAACCAAGCTGGGTAAGAGGGTTTTGGCTAAACCCCCAGGGTTCCATGTTGATGGCCAAGCAACTGAAAAGGGGGGGAGGGGAGGTAAGGGGAGATGATATCCCAGACCAAAAGCTGGAAGGGGCCTCAGGGAGTCACTGAGTCTAATGCTCTCCTTTCATAGATGACAAGCCCGAGGGTCAGAGAGTGACTTGTCCAAGGTCAGACACTAATAAATGACAGGGGTGGAATTTGAACTCAGGAAATCATGGCCAGGGTGGTTATGAGGAAGACTGAGGCATGACTGTGGAGTCACGGCAGGCTGAGCATGTGTTAGGAGAAGAGACAGGGGGGTAGGGAGAGGAGAAGGGAGAGGGGGAGAGGGGAAGAGGAGGGAGAAGATGGGGGAGGGAAAGAGGTGGAGAGAGGGAAGAAAAGAGGAGAAAAGGAAGGGGAGAGAGGAGAAAAGGAGATGGAAGAGAGAGGGAAGAAGAGGGAAGAGAAAAGGGAGAGGAGAGAGGGGAAGAGGAGGGAGAAGATGGGGGAGGGAAAGAGGTAGAAAGAGGGAAGAAAAGAGGAGAAAAGGAAGGGGAGAGAGGAGAAAAGGAGATGGAAGAGAGAGGGAAGAAGAGGGAAGAGAAAAAGGAGGGAAGAAAGAGAAGGGAGGAAAGAGAAAGAAATAGAGGGAAGCAGAAAGGAGAGAAGGGAGGGAAGAGAGAGGGGAAGAGAGGGAAGAAGACAGGAGGGAGAAAGAGAGAGGTTGAGAGAAGAAGAGAGAGGAGAAAAGGGAGGGAAGAAGGGAAGGAAGAGAAGGGAACGGAGAGAGGAGAGAGGGGAGGGGAGAAGAGGGAGGAGTGAGGGGAATGGAGAGATAACAGGACCTCAGAAAGACCACCCAATACAACTCTAGTTTTACAGAATCCAGAGGAAGAAACAAGGCGAGAGTCCATCCACAGGTAGCAGGAGCAGGGCTAGGATTCGCACCCAGATCAAGCCTCTGACTCCACTGTTCCCCATGAGTTTGCCGTCTGCACAAGCAATCACCAAAGGATACTCAGAAGAGGTTCAGTGCCCCAAGGCGGGGAGGTGGCACATGGCTTTGTGCCCTGGGCCTCCAGCCTAGAGAGCCCCCTCCTTCCTACGGCTGCTGGGAAGAGGGACCAGCAGCAAACCAATGCATCCTTCCAGAAATTCCAAGAGCCTCCTGTTCGAGAGGCCCTCCCTGCCACCTGCCCTCCCTCCCTGGCTGCAGAGGAAACATCCTTTGCTAATAACTTACTCACCCGGAGAGAAGGCCGCATAACACGCTAGGGATCAATACATTTTGCCTCACTCCATCAAGCTGGGATTAGCCTCTCCAGCTGAGTGCTTGTTACTTAACCATATCTCAGATACATCCATTGGTGTAATTATCAGAATGAGACTTAGAGGAAATGGGCGGAGGAGCTATTTTCTGGAGACACCCATAATCAATGAGGGTAATTTCCTAGTCATCATCCCCCAACAGCTCATTTCTTACAAGGGGGGTGGGGGGGAGCGGCTGAGAGAACATTTCACAATCCACAGGCTCCAACTGGGCTCCCTTGCGTTTTCCTTTGTTTGGGGGTGGGGAAGGGAGAGGAAGACATTGAGACTCCACAGAAGAGACCAAAAGGGACCTAGCGAGGTCACTCCTAAGAAGAGGTGAGTTCAAATTCTGCCTCCATTTACTATCCACAAGACTCATCATTTCCCTTCCTTGAGTCTGTCTTCTTATCTGTAAAACGTGGAAGAAGGGTTCCCTAGATCAGAGGTGCCAAACACGCAGCCCACTCCTGAGTCCAAATCTCCAAACCAGAAGAAAACGTAATGGAGAACATTTAACAAAATAAATAAAATACAAAAGAACACAGATAATGTTAATGTGTGGTTTTCTACGTCAGTAGCAATCAATCCAGAAACACTTATTAAGTAAGCACCTACTATGTGCTAAGCGCTGGGGATACAAAGAGAGGCAAAAGACAGTCCCTGCCCTCAAGGAGCTTACAGTCCAATAGGAGAGACAACATTCAAATAAATACACAGGATAAATAGGAAATAAATAATAGAGATAAGTTACCTGAAAGAAAGCTCACATATGGCTTAGTGGCTGGGGCAGCTAGGGGGCGCCATAGTGCACAGAGCAGGGGGCCTGAAATCACGAAGACTCATCTTCCTGAGTTCAAATCTGCCCTCAGACACTTACTAGCTATGTGACCCTGGGCAAGTCACTGAACCCTGTCTGCCTCAGTTTCCTCATCTGTAAAATGAACTAAAGAAGGAAATGGCAAACCGCTCCAGTAACTCTGCCAAGAAAACCCCAAATGGGATCAGGAAGAGTCAGACGTGACTGAAAACAGCAAACTGACACTAGTGTACTAGCTGACCGATCAATCTGCCAACAAGCATTTATTAAGTGAGTAGGAAAAAAATGATGCTTTTGGAGTCAAACAGCCTGGGATCCAAACCTGACTGTGCCACTTACTGGCATGTGAGCTCGGGAAATCACTCCATCGCTATGGGGCCTCGGTTTCCTCAAATGCAAAAAGCAAGGAGGTTAGACCAGAAAAGGCCCCTTTTGGCTCTAAAGCTCTAAAGCTCCTGATGCTCTCCCATATACCGGGAGCTCCTGCTGGGCTCTAGACCCCAATAAGATCCTTCCTTCCCTAAGAGAAGGTCCATGTGCCTCAGAGTCCAAGGCCTGGGACCTGCATTGACACAATGGTTTTGATTCTTGGAATTCTTGATGGAGAAAGCCTCTTCTGTGACTCAGTACCTTAGGGGTAGCAAGAGCCTTAAACTCATAAATTACCATTAGGGACCAGGCTTGTGATTTTACTGATATAAGGAACAATCGGGATGGGGAAACTCTCTCTCCCAATACAAGTCAGAACTTTTTCTGCAACTTCTGGCCTTGGAGAGAAACCTAACATTGACACAGACTGGAAGATGCAGCCAATGCCTTAGCTGATTTTGCCAAACTGCTTCTCCCACCCTTTCCCCTTTCTTTTTTCAATCTTTGTCACATGGAATGGCAAACTGGGTAGGGGATATTCATATATATAGAAATGAAGGTGATATAAACACACGAGGCATCAATTTTTTTAAAAAGAGGAAAAACAGATAAAACCAAGATCACAACAGCCTTGCAAATAAAAGAAGCAATTTACCAGCTCACATTTTCTCTCCCTTCATCTCCTGGATAGCACAAGAGAAATCACAAGGATGAAATGCTGTCACCTACCCAGGCTGAGGAATATTCTGAAGAGCTCTATACATTAATCCCCTTCCCTACAGTACAGGGCATGCACTTTCTGACCCTCCTAGTCCCTAGATAGCACAGACTTTCTCAAAATTCTCTGCCAAAGGCCAATGCCACTTATAAGCACCAGAGTTCGCCCTCTTTGTTTCAAAAGGCAAAACCACTGTTTGCAAACCACTGGCTTGGTGTGTGCATGCATGCTGTAGATTTGATAGAAAAACAAGAACCTGGCTGGGCTGTTTTGCATATACAGATATGACCTCAAGCCGGGTCATAAACACTAGGCCTTAGGACAAGGCCCTGGACCCAAAGAGAGAGAAAGCTGCATCCTGTCAAGCAGCTACAGCTTCAGAAACCCTTCCTACTCCTCCCCATCACTGCAAGAGGCTACCTCCACAGCTGCAAGGGCTAGCCTTCCATCTGCTCCACACCTTCTTTGGGTCTGTTCCTCAACACTATCAGCTCGGGGGGCCTCAAAGTGCTCAAGTAGGGGAGGGGGCAAAGGTGGCAGTGTAGGGAGTCCTATAGCTAAAATCACCAACCTTGGGAGCTGGTAAACAGCATTGAAGCTGCTGCCACCACTGTCACCCCTACCTCCCCTCTCCCCCCCTACACTGAATCACACTCAGGAGGAGGCTTCCCAGAGTTTTGAGAGTTTTGAGAATAAAAGCAACTGTCTCAAGGCTCACAGGTTCTTGGGATGTGGGAGGGAGAGCAGAGAAGATGCCACAGACTGTCATTTTCCCCTTCCCCCCCAACACGTAGGTCACTGTTGCTGGGTAAGGAGGGAGTGCATACCAAAACTTTTCATGAAAAACAATTCAGTTCACTTCAACCAATACTTACAAAGCACCTGCAATACTCCAGGCAACATGCTGGGTGCTGGGGGGACATAGATGAAATCTGGTTATGTATATGTGTGTATATAGGTATGTACACACACTATACCATATAGCCTTTGTCCTCAGGAAGCAGACATTCTACATTCTACTGGGGGCTGAAAACTGAGGCATGCCTATACAGGCACAAGTTAGTAGTGACTTGACCTTAGAGAGAGAGACAGAGACAGAGACAGAGAGACAGAGACAGAGAGAGACAGAGAGGAGAGAGAGACAGAGGAGGGAGGGAAGGAGGGGGAGAGAGAGTGAGAGACAGAGAGAGTCAGAGAGAGGAGAGACAGAGAGACAGAGGAGGGAGGGAGGGGGAGAGAGACAGAGACAGAGAAAGAGAGGAGGGAGGGAGGGAGAGAGAGAGAGAGACAGAGAGGAGAGGAAAAAATACAGAGATCATTCCCAAAGAGGACTGATTCAACATAAGAGCTGGGAAGGTTCTCACCAAGGATTGTTACCAATGGTTCTGAATCACAAACTACTTTAGCAACAGCCCATACCCTGTAAAGGCCAGAAAACCCAGAGAATCAGCACCAGTGGGGCAAGAAGCCCCCACAGAGAACATCTGGGTTGGGGGAAGGTGGGCAGGGGACAGAAGGCTTTTGAACCTTAAGAAGCCTTGAAGACAACAGACAGCAGGAAACTGGCAACATCCAAGGCCCGATAAGTGCTTGTCCTCCGGAGAGCAGTTCTAAGAGCCGTCCCATCGTCAGATGGCCACACAGCCCAGCCCAGCCCTGCAGAAGGTCTCATTTTTGCTTTGTCCTCCAAGTGTTGTCAAGATGACAGAGTACAGATGGCTTGCACTCCTGCCCTGGCTCTGGGCTCTCCCTCCGAGGGCCTGAGCCCTTGTACATGCCCAGGGAAAGCTGACAACAGCCACTGTGAGCAGACCTGAAGATGCCAACGCTGGTTTGCTGGGAGGGTGACAGAGCACAGATGAAGTGGAAGTTTCTGGCCCTGAATGCAAACTAAACAATAAATTCCCCAACTTGATGCATTCCCTAAAGATGCAGCATAAGGCTGATTTGGGTGCAGCAAGAGACTGGAAGAGGAAAGCTAGCAGGGTTGGGTGGGCCACACACAATGGGAAAATTAATTTAACTGGCCATTGGGAGGAAGAAAAGGAGAGAAGCTTTGGGGCTATAGAGCCTAAAAAAGGAGGAAACATCCAGAACAGACAGAGCCAAAGCAGCTTTGTGAGGGGGACAGTGTGGTCTAAGACCTGGGTTCAAATCCCACCTCAGACACTTACAAGCTATATGATCTTGGGGAGGAAAAAAAAAAGCCCTGCTCACCTCAGTTTCCTCATCTGTAAAACACTGGTACCTTCTCCTCTAAATCTATCATCCTTCTACAGGACACTAGAGAGCAGAATCAACAGGCCAGTGCACAGTGTGCTGAATTTGAGGTCAAAGGACCTGGGTTCAAATCCCATCTCTATGTAATCTTGGGCAAGCCCCTCCATTTTTCTGGGCCTCAGTTTCCTTATCTGCACAACAATGGGGTTGGACTAGATGGCCTCTGAGGCCCTTCCCTGCCTACAGACAGACCTATGATCTTACAAGCCCCACTTACCCTTTGTGGGTCTCAGTTTGTCCACCCCTAGAATGGTGTGGTTGGGCTAGAGGCCCTCTGAGGTCCAGCCTGGCTCCAAAACAAAAGAAAACCTGATCATCCCAAGCCAGAGAAGGGCTAGCTACATGCCCCATGGCAGCTGCTTTCCCAAAGGATCCACTTTTTAACAAGAAACAAGTGAGTGAGAACCATAAGATCAGAAGAACATCCACTGAGAGCCAGAGAACCACAGGCTCCAATCCCTTTGTTTAACCACAGGCTCCAATCCCTTTGTTTAACCACAGGCTCCAATCCCTTTGTTTAACAGATGGGGAGACTGAGGGTGAGAAGTGAAGCAGCTTGTGTACTATGATGGTCACAGGGCCAAAAGTGGTCACACAGGAGAGGCAGGAGCTTGGGGTTCCGGGGGGTAGAGAATGACAGCCACCAGTATGCAACTTCAGAGAGCATTCCAGCTGTGGGAATGGAAAGGAGGGCTGGTGCCTCTCAGTTCAGCCAGTCTCTGATATGGTACACATAATTATGTACCACCCCATCCTAGGCACTGAGGGAGTGGGCAGTTATGAAAAAGAAAGCTGGTATATGGCTTCTAAGCATTCTTATTCCAAGAAGTCCCCCCATTGCACATTTAAGGGTGTTGGGATATTAGCACTAGAAGGCACCTTATCCATAGTTCAGCTGGTCCCATTTTACAGATAAAGAAACTGAGGCCCAGAGAGGGAAGCTGTTTTGGCTTAGGTCAAAGAACTGGTACGTGGCAGTCTGCCCCATTTTGCCCCATCCCGAGGCCTGGCTTGGCCTGGCCTTCACAATTTTCTCCTCCCCCTCTCCAGCTGGTGAGAGTCACTATCTATCACAGACACAAACCACAAGGGAGCAGGATGGGCCAACGTTTTTAATCTGGAATTAGAGAGGACGGGAAGGGAAGAGAAGGCAAGAAGAGAAAGAGGGTAGGAGAGAGAAGAGAAAAGGAGAAGAGGGAGGAGAGAAGAAGGGAGAGAAGAGCTGGAAGAGAAAGAAGGAGGAAGAGAGAGGGGAGATAAAGAGAAGGAGGAGAAAGGAAGAGAGGAGGGACAAGGAGAGGTTGCATCGTTGGAGCTGAGCTCCTGTGCTCCCAGAGGCAAGTGAAGCCTTCTCCACACTTGCCTCCTTCCTCTGAAAGGCCAAGGGACAAAGGCAGGAGGGCCAGGGAGAGAGCAAGCCGTGAGGCCACCAAGACACTCCCACAGGAAGGCTGTGTCAGTTGAAAATGTGGTTTTTCTGAAGCACCCAGATGTCAGAGGCTCAATCCCTCCCAGAGAGGTTGCTTGTCTTCCATCAAGGGCCTCCACTCCCCATCTCTGAGACAATGGCAGCCCCAGAGTCCCCTCCCTCTGCCTGGCTCACACCTGTCCCACTAGGAAACCCTCAATCCAAATGAAGAGAATGTCTGTCTGCAGAGCAACCGCCAGAGCCCTAGACTAGGGGGTCGGAAACCCTGAGTTCAAATGCTGTTGCTGACCCTTCCTCCCTGGGTGAGTTGAAGCAAATGACCACCTCCTGGGATCTTATTTCCCTCTTTCTTCAGGATCCCTTCCAGTGTAGACCTAGGATCCTATGAACTCTCTAAACCTCAGTTTCCTCATCTGTAAAAATGAATGGTTCAAGATCCCTTCTAACTCTGGCACTATGATCCTATGAGCCTGTGACCTGAGTCTCAGTTTCTTCATCTGAAAAATGGGCATCATCAGAGCACCAAACTCATGAGGTTTTGTGAGGCTCAAAGGAAATGATAAGGAAGAAAGCTTTGCAAACCTCCAAGTGCTACACAAATCCACACTATTTGTATAACGATCCCTACCGCTACTTTCAATCACTTCATTCTCCTCTTTTTCAACAGGCGGCAGAGAAGCACAATTTGTTTGACTGCTGTGATTCTTTTGTCTTTAATATTCTGTGGACAAGTGCACAGGTGGATAGAATGACCACACCGGTACACTTGGCCGGCTCTCTGACAGCATCCAGGGATGACTCCAGGGATAGTGGGCACCCTCCTCCTCCTGTTCTCACTTAATCGGGATCACCTCTGAAAGGTTATCATCACCATCACCCTGCCACTACTGTCACCACCATCATTGTCACCATCGTCACCACCATCATCACCACTACCACCATCATTGTCAGCATCATTGTCAGCATCATCACCATCGTCACCATCATCACCACCATCATCATCGTCACCATCGTCACTATCATTGTCACCATCACCACCACCATCATCATCGTCACCATCAGCACCATCATCATCACCACCATCAATTTTATTGCCAGTGCTCTAGGAATAACAACAAGAAGAAACTCTCTGAGATGGGAGAGAAGGTCCTAATATCTCCATCAGTAAAGGGAGTTTCCTCATCTGGGAATCCTCTATATCACTGAAATCACCCAGTCATTCTCATCTCCTATGCTATTACTATTAATGAGTTTAGATGAGACAGGGTTCTTCTTCAAGGAACTGCCAAACAAAGTGAAAAGACACCAATATAGATAGCTATCATGTTGTTCAGTCAATTTTTCAGTCATGTCCAACCCTTTGTGACCCCATTTGGGGTTTTCTTGGCAGAGATACTACAGTGGTTTGCTACTTCCTTCTCTAGCTCATTTTACAGATGAGGAAATTGAGGCAAACGGTGTGAAGTATCTTGCCTAGGGTCGCACAGATAGTAAGTGTCTGAGGCTGGATTTGAACTCACAAAGATGAGTCTTCCTGACTGTAGGCCCAGTGCTCTATGCACTGTGCCACGTAGCTGCCCCAACAGCCATTATATACTACTAATAATGGACATTTCTGTACTGTTTTAACATTTGAAAAGCCCTTTACATAGCCTCATCTGATCATTACGACAATCCAGTGAGACGGAATACAACAGGGATTCCTGCCCCTTCTTTACAGATGAGGAAGCTGAGGATGAGGAGTTAAGTTGACTTGCCCAGGGTCACAAGACTACAAAAGGTCAGAAGAGGGATATGAACTCAGGTCAGCACTCCACCTGCAACCCCAGTGTAAAACAAAATAACGGCAGGCCCAAGGCCAAGAGTTTCAGAGGACACTTCGTGTCTCTTCCCCAAAGGTCACAGGAAGAAAGTGATCCTGCGTCTGAGTCCCCCCCCCTTCCTTCATCTCACCAAAGCCCCATGGCCTTCTCCCTACTCTCCTCCTCCCAACACTGCCCTCCAGTCCCTCCAAAGACAGGAAACAGCTGCAATGTTACTCACTCACAAGGGTGAGAAATGCTGGTGGAAATCAACTGCTTCCATTGGACACTCTCAACGGGTGTCCCTCCAGCTCAGCCCCCGAGTGTCCATCAGCCTGACCCCTCAGATGCTCCCCATCCTGGGTGAGCAGGAAAGGTGGCAGGCAGCAGCCCAGCCTTCCAGCGGTACTCTCACTGCCCCCATGGAAGGTCTGTGTGTTCCTTCTGAGCAAGGAGCCTCTCTCTAAAAATAAATACCGAGTCTTGTCCCTCACCCCCACCCCCTTCCTTAGGGGATGATGATAATATTTCACATTTATAGCAGTTCTAAAGAGAGAGGCTGTTCTCTTTCCCCTGTCTTTTACTGCCCAGAACTCCACAGACATGCCAGCCACGGGCCAGGACCCTTGGGCCACCCACCAACCTGCCCCTCAAGGGTTAGCTGCCGTCTCATGAAAGGTCTGGGCTAAGGAGGCCACCTAGGGGAGAACGTGCAGGATGGGAAACTGGGGAAGAAGGGTGAGGACAGCACTAGCATTATGAGATCTGGGTTCAAATCTCACCTCAGCCACTTACTAGCTATGTGTCCACAGAAGAGTCCCATAATCCCACTGGCCCACAGTTTCCTCCTCTGTTTAAAATAAAGAGAGAGGGAGAGAGAGGGAAAAAGAGAGAGAGAGGGAGGGAGAGAAGGAGGGAGAGGGGGAAAGAGAAGGAGGGAAGGAAAGGGGGAGAGGGGGAGAAGGAGAGAGGGGGATAAGGGGAGAGGGGAGGGGGGGTGAGAGAGAGAGAGAGAGAGAGAGAGAGAGAGAGAGAGAGAGAAAGAGAGAGAGAGAGACTAGGTGACCTCGAAAGTCCTTTCCAGCTCTACCTTGGCATTCTATGCCTTAAAAGTCCTCTCTGCTCAGATACTTTGTATCTGGGATCTGGCGGGGTTGGGGAGGGGGGGGGGAAACACACATTAAAAGCATGCTAGACTTAAGGAAACAAAAAAGACCTGGGTTAAAATTTAGCCTCTAACACAGTGGTTCTCAACCTTCCTAATGCCGTGACCCTTTAATACTTGTATGTGGGTGTATCTGCATGTGGGCGGACCCACCTGGAGACAGATAGAGGAACCATGTCTCGGTTCCTAAGACCATTGGAAATATGTGTTTTCTGATGGTCTTAGGCGACCACTGTGACCCCTGTGAAAGGGTCATTTGACCCCCAAAGGGGTTGCGAACCACAGATTGAAAACCGCTGCTCTAACGCTTAGTAGATGTTATACTATGGACAGGTCACTTTACCACACTGAGGCTCAGGTCTTCATCTGTAAAATGGAAATAGCATCCACAGCAGAAGAACGTTGAGAGGTTCAATGAGACAATGCATATAAAATGTACAATAAACAGACTTGCAAAGTGAAATATAAATGTCAGCCTAAGCTCTGACATTCTCTGTTTTACAGACCCTTCCAGGTCCAACCTTCTGGTCTACATGTATCTTGAATGAACTCTCTGCACGTGTGTAGGCGTGTATGCACACACGTCGCCTCCCCCACTAGAATGTAAGGTTCTTGAGGACAGAGATTGTTTTTGTCTTTCTTTGTATCACCAATGCTTTGCACAAGGCCTGGCCCACAGTAATCACTTAGTAAATGCTTGCTAATTTTTTGATGGATTCTATACAGCCCCTCCTAGATCTGACTTTCCCTGTTATGAGGCCCCCCCAGCTCTGACCTTCTCTGTTCTGAGCCCCCCCCAGCTCTGACATCCCCTGTTCTGAGGCCCTTCCCCTCCAGCTCTGACCTTCCCTGTTGTGAGGCCCCCCCCCAGCTCTGACATCCCCTGTTCTGAGGCCCTTCCCCCCCAGCTCTGACCTTCCTTGTCCTGAGGCCCCCCCAGCTCTGACCTTCCCTGTTGTGAGGCCCCTCCAGCTCTGACCTTCCCTGTTCTTATGGTGACAGACTATTTGACTACAGGCAAATTTGTGAGCTCCTGAAGAGAACCAGGGCCAGCATAATGAGGAAGGCTGATTTCAGCAGGATATAAGGAAAGAAACTTTCATTCGATGAACACCATGCAGCAATGGGCCCAGCCACATGCTGAGGCCCGGGCTCTTTGGTCACTCCTAGGATGCTGGCAGTGGCTGCAGGACGCTGCCCTGCCAGGGCCTTTGGGAAAGAGCAGGCAGGAGGTGGGGCTGGATGGCCTCCAAGGCCCCTTCCAAAGGTGCAGAGCCTCTGTATTGGGTTTGGAGGGATAAAGAAAGAATCTCCTTCTTGCTTCTGTGACCACAATTTGGCAACTAAGAGAAAGCTACACTGGATTTTGGAGTGGGAGGACCTGGGCCCAGCTTCCATACCTTTACTTCACAGCTGTGTGAGCCTGGGATAGTGACAGCTCTCTGAGCCTCAGTTTCCCTAATGAGAAGTCAACGACCTTCTCTAAGACCCCTTCCAGACCTCAGTTCTATGATGACCTTGCACAAGGCTCTCAAGCTCCTGGGTCTTGTAAAATGGGGGCGGCTGGACTAGAAGGCCTCTGAGGTCCTAGCTCTGCACCTCTGATCCCATGAGGAAAGAGCTCACATTTACAGAGTGTTGTGAGGTTTCCAAAGAGTCTGCATATGTTATTTCTAATACTAAAGTAGGCACGGACTTGTGAACGAAAGGGGGGAGGCATGTGGGCATCTCAGAACTTGTCTGGAGGTTAAGACAAAAAAAACTTTTAACAATAATCACAGCTGACAACTATACAATAGCTTTCAATTTGCAAAGTACTTTACATAATAATCCCATTTGATCCCCATAACAACCCCGGGAGGAAGGGAGTATATTATTCTCATCCCCATTTTACAGACAATAAGACGAGGAAAGGCTACCCAGGGTCACAAATCTAAAAGGTGAAGGATGCAGGATTCGAATCCATGCTGGGGAAGGGGGGAAGACAGAGAGAGGGAGAGAGAAGAGAAGAGAAGAGAGGAAGAGGAGGAGAAAGAAAGAGAAGAGAGGGAGGGTGAGGAGAAAGAGAGAGAGAAAAGGAGAAAAAAAAAGAGAGAAGAGAGAGGAAGAAGAGAGGGAAGGGGAAAGAAAGAAGAGGGGAGGGAAAGAGGGAGGGAGGGAGAGGGAGGGAGGTGGAAGAGAGAGAAGAAAGAGGAGAAAGAAAGGGGAGAGAGAGAAAGGAGAGAGGAGGAGGAAGAAAGATAAGAGAGGGGAAGAGGAGAAAGAGAGAGAAAAGGAGAAAAAAAAGAGGGAAGGAGAAAGAGAAGAAAAAAGAGGAAAGAGAGAAAGGAGAGAGAAGGAGAAAGAAACAGAAGAGAAAGAAAGAGAGGGGAGAAAAAAGAGAGAAGAGAGGGGAAGAAGAGAGAAAAGGGGAAAGAAAGAAGAGGGGAGGGAGGGAGACGGAGAGAGAGAAGAAAGAGGAGAAAGAAAGGGGAGAGTGAAAGAAGAGAGAGGGAAGGAGAAAGAAAGAGAAGAGAGGAGAAAGAGAGAGAGAAAAGGAGAAAGAGGAGAGAGAAGAGAGAGAAGGAGAAAGAAAAGAGGAGAGAGAAGAAAGAAAGAGAAGAAAGAAAGAGCAGAGCAAGAAAGGAGAGAGAAGGAAAAAGAAAGAGAAGAGAGGGAGAGAAGAGAGAAAGAGAAGAAAGAAGAAAAGAGAGAAGGAGATTGAAAGAGAAGAAAGGGAGAGAGAGAAAAGGAGAAAAAGAGGAGAGAAGAAAAAAAGAGAGAGGAGAAAGAAAGAGGAGAGAGAGAGAGAGAGAGAGAGAGAGAGAGAGAGAGAGAAGAACCAATGCACTCACCCTCTGCCTCTCCCTGCTTTGTGGTCCCATGGGTCAAAGGCACTAGCACATCCTGCCCTGTTTCTTGCTGGTTGTTAAAAGCATCTCCAGCAGGGAGCAGAAAGCCCAACCATGTGTTCCGATTTTGTTTCTCGAATTCCTTCTCTCTCTCTCTGTCTCTCCCCCCCCCCCCCCTTTTTTTCCTTTCTATTTTTCTCTCACTACAGCTCATCAGTGCTAGGGGCGGGGGGAACACCTTCACCATGCTCCTTCCCATTAGCCCCCAGCCTAGTGTGAGCTCACTGAGAGCAGGGACCAGCTTCCTTTTTAACAAGTAGCTCCAGTGCTTAGCACAGAACTTGGACATAGTAAGACTTTAATAAATGCTTTTTCATTCATTCAATCATTCACTCATATGTTTATTGAACTTGTTGAAAGGAACTGGGGGAAAGAAAAAACCCATTGGAACAGCATCATCCAATCCCAACTTAGCTGCCTACTTACTACCTGTAAGACACTAGGCAACTAACTCACTTCTTGTCCCTAGGGCCCCTGTATCCTACTCTACAGGATGAGAAGGGGGTGAGGAGGTGGAACAAGATTAGATGATCTCTACAACCTCTTCCCGTTCTAAATCCACAACGTTCCACAAGGAATGTCCTGACCTCTCCAGTTGCTGATGCCTTTCCCTCCCAAAATTATGTCTCACAGTGGGAGAAATTTGATATCACCCCCACCCCAGGTCAGTTGACTTAATCACAGTAAGGGGAAGAGAATTGGGATAACTAGGTATTAATATACTGAAGAAATAGAAAGACTTGTCTTCCTCTGTGATTCCTTTATGAAGCTTGAAAAAGATCTCTAATTGAACTGAAAGAAGCCGGCATGGGCTGATCAAGATTAACTCTGCCCTCACTAACCCTTAAAGAGCTAAACCTGAAATAAAATGGACAATTTTGACTACATAAAACTCTGAAGTTTTTTTATACAAACAAAACCAATGCAGCCAAAATGAGAAGGGAAGCAATGTTCCAAATCACAAATAATTAGACTGACGACTCTCAAAGTATGGACTTGGGGACCCTGGCTACTTCTGAAACCCTTTCAAGAAATCCATGAGGTCAAAACTATTCATAATAATACCCACACATTTGAATCTGTAACACAGTAACTATCAATAGATATAAGCCATAGAAATGAAAGCTCTTGGGCTAGGGGTGGATTCCTCAATAATTCTTGAGAGTGTAAGGGGATCATGAGACCAAAGAGTTTGAGAATTGCTGAATTAAAGAAATGCAAATTAAAGCAACTCTGAGGTTCCACCTTACACCCATCAGATTAAGGAAGATAACTAAAAGGAAAATGGTGCCTTTGAGAAAAGGAAACCAGCCCAACACTTTATTGGCAGAGCTTGGAATTGTTCCAGTGCCCCAAAAGTAACTAAATCATGAATAATGTTTGACCCAGCAATACCACAAATAGGCCTCTACCCAAAAGAGATCTAAGGAAGAAGAAAAGGACCCATATGTACAAAAATATTTATAGCAGCTCTTTTTATAGTGGTAAAGAACTGGAAACTAAAGGAGTACCCATCAACTGGGGAACGGGGGCAGCTAGGTGGTGCAATGGATAGAGCATCAGGCCTGGACTCAGGAAGATGAGTCTTCCTGAGTTCAAATCAGGCCTCAGATACCCTGGGCTCAACTCTGTTTGCCTCAGTTTCCTTATCTGTAAAATGAGCTGGAGCAGGAAATGGCAAACCACTCCAGGACCTCTGCCAAGAAAACCCCAAATAGGGTCATGGAGAGTCAGACATGACTGAATATAACTGAGCAACAACAAACAGGTAAATTCTGATATAAGAATCTAATGAAATACTATTCCACCAGAAGAAATGAGGAAAAAGAGAAATCTGGGGAGGTCTGCATGAGCTGCTGCAAAGAGAAATGAGTAGAACCAGGGGAACAATTTATGTGAAAACAACATTTTAAAGACAAGTTTGAAAGACTTAAAATTGACTGATGTGTGCTCAACGGTGTTCCAAAGGACCTGTGCTGTAACATGCTACCCACATTGTAACATCCCCAGGCTTCCCACTGCTCCCTCTGCCCTCCCTTACCAAACCTACTCTTCATTCCCAATCTCCAATCCTCTGACCCCTCAATTTTTTCCCAGGACATCTTCCCTGCACTGCCCACTCTTTCCGCTTCTCCCCATCATGTTTCCTTAACAAACAAATTCAATTCTATGCTGTCCTCTCTTGAATCTCTAGCCCTCTTTGAAAGTTATTCCCTGCTAAGCATCACCTTTGAAACACTCCTACTGTTTGTCACCTTTGTTCTTATACACATGCTGCTGAATAAAGGTGGAGAAAATCACACAAGTGTTCTAGCTGAGTCCAGTACAAATTCATGCTATACAACCTCAAATGGGCACTCAATGTTGTGAGGCAATCCTACTATGCCTCCCTTATCAAGTCACTATCCCACTCTCCACAGTGGTTCTTCCAAATCTTTTTATTACCCTTAGAACCTTCCAGGGTCCCCCTAATTCCCTAGCCTCTCAGCTAATATCTTTAACTCATAAGCTGTCCATTCTGCCTCTGCAACATCTCCAATATGTCCCGTTCCCTCCTCTCACACTTCCACCACTCTGGTGCAGACCTCATTCCTGGACTACTACAGTAGGTACAAGTGGGTCTACCTGCCTCAAGTCTCTCCCCACGCCAATCCATCTCAGCACCTGGTACACAGCAGGCATGCTGATTGATCAATTAACAGAGAAATCATCAGCTTGAGACAAGGAAGGAGACATACATTTCTGGACAGAAGTTTCTGCTGGATTACAAATAGATGTTACAAGGGTTTTATTTTGCTTATTTTTTTCATTGCAGGGAGAGTTAATAAATGCCTATTTATTGGGAGGAGAGTAAAAACAAAAAGCAATCCCCAGAGACGGTTGAAAAACAAAAGTTCCATGTAGGGAGTTTTTCAGAAAGTATGACCTCTTTGACTCTACCAGAGGACAATGAGGCAGAAAGTCTTTCCATATCTCTCCCGCTTGGCCGTGAGTCCTCACAGTAATCCAAGAAGAGTTGGAGGCAGGAAACAGCTTTAAAGAGCATGATCCCTGGCAGCAGAGAAGAGAGTTAACCGTGGATTCAAGCAAGAAATATAACTGGGAGTTGGACGTTGAGTTTAGCAAAGAATTAGGCTCAAGGAGCTCAGGGGAATAACCCCCACAGCAAAGATACTGTTTCCAGGTAGAAACAGCAAGAGGACAAAGAATAGAGGAACATCAGAATTCTGCAGGCATGAGTTGTAACTTGGACACATCCCCTCTATGTATGCCATGTTACCTCAATGTACACTCTTCCCATTCACACTAAGGAGTGTGTGTCCCAGGATTTTGCCACGCAATCTTAATAAATACTTTTACTTTGTGTCTATTTACTGACTATTAAAGAAAGTCTACTGGTGAGGGCTCATGATGTAGAGTTTTAAGAGTGTGAGCCCATACAATATCCCCTTTGAATCTCAAAATACTAATCACCCCCTCCCGATGCAGCCTGTGACTATGAGTTGGGGATGTGGTCCCCAAGGGAGTGCTACACTGATATTTGGGTATTATATTAATGTTACATTCTGTGGAGGCAGCAGTGTGAAGGAGAGGAGAGTTAGACAGGAGGCCAGGAGAGAGGCAAAGCCCAGATTCCAGGAGGGACGTGATGGAAAGACACAATCAGGTTCTAGGGAAGGGAATAGAGAATCTATCATCTTTTCACAGAATCATGGGTCTCACAATTGGAAGAAAACTCAAGTTTGAAAAAGGAAAACTGTTCTTTTTTGTCTCAAGAGTCTTATTTTTCCTCCTCAAGATCCAGAGATGAGAAAAGACGTCTGTTTCCAAGATGGGAAGTCAAAGATATATCACTGAGACTTGTGGGGAGTTTCCCTTCAGAAAAAGCTGAAAGGCCTCTGAAAAGTCAGCTACTTTCCCCCTTTCTTTATGACAAAGTCATCCTAAGTTCCCAAACTGGGTATCAGAAGACCTAGGTCCTAATCTAATTTTCTTTTTGGTTTAATTTAATTTTTTTTAATTTACAAAAATCTCCCTTTTTTCCAGCTTTGTTTTAAAGTTATGATCTTAAAAACAAACTTTGTGGATTCCCCTTTCAGCTCCTCAGTTTCCCCATCTATACAATGGGTAAGATCATTCCCCATAAAGAACCTCAGAAATCATGAACGTGAGGAGAGCTGAGCTAAGGACTAAGTAAGGCATAAACACAACATATAATTATTATATCCTAGATCAAAATGTATGCCTGTGTTTGAGGAGGTGTAGGGGGAGGAGGGAATCCCAGGTTCTGATTTCAGACCCATTAATCTTCAAATAGAAAGCTGCTGGCTTAGCCAGTTATGTGTGTGTGTGTGTGTGTGTGTGTGTGTGTGTGTGTGTGTGTTGTGTGTTTAAAAGGGAGAAGTAAGGGTTGAGTAATAAGATCAAACAGTCTGAGAAATATCCCAATGAACTCATTTAGCCCCTGACTCTACAAGACATCAATAGAGTGACTAATAACAGGGCCCTGTAGAACCCTGGAGGGGAAGGGTGGGAAGAACATCTCTTCACATATGGTTGGTCAAAGACAAAAACTACATATTTGGAAAGTGAGAGCCAATATTTGGGGGAAGCTAATTCGATAACCACAATCCACTCTGTGACGGGCCACAGGACCAAGACAGATTTCAGGCAGAGGGGGGACTTCCTCCATGCCAACAAAAATGGCATACTTCCCCTCCCTCCCCTCCCCGCCACACTCCGAAGCCCAGGCCGCTCCTCAGAGCAGCCTTTAGTCCGGGGTGGGGGGTGTGGGTGTGGATGAGTGTTCCACTTTACAGTCCCCCTCCCCCTCACTTTCCCTAAAGTCCTTACCTGGAACGCCCACCTGCAATGTTGCCCCTGGCACTCATGAGAGAAAGACGAGGACAAGCCTCTGGCGGAAGGAAAGGATGGATGGTATTGGTACATATATGCTGACATCCTAGAGAGACACACACAAGGAAAGGGAAAAACAGAGAAATAGGGTGTAAAAGAAATAGGCTTTATGGCATGATAGAGTGAGTCATCAATTTAGAACTGGAAGGGGCCTTGGAGGCCATGGGGTCCAACCTCCTTACTTTACATATGGGGAAACTGAGGCCCAACACTACCCATTATGGCATGCTACCTTCTGTGAGTCTGGGTAATAGCTAGCTTTTATATGGCCTTTTAAAGATTTGAGAAGTACTTGTGTGTGTGTGTGTGTGTGTGTGTGTGTGTGTAAATAACTTTTTTTGAGCCTCACAATAATCCTGTGAGGAAAATGCTACATCCATTTTACAGATGAGGAAACTGAGACTAGAGAGATCCATTCAATTGCCCAAGGCCTAATAGATATAGTCAGTAACAGAGGCAAGATTACAAATTAAGGTTTTCTGACTCAAGTTAAACCCCCTAGTTAATACTCAATCTAAATGCCTGAGGCCCAGCAGGGAAGCCATTAAGCCAGGGGTGGGGAACCTGTAGCCTTGAGGCCACACCTGGCCTACTAGGTCCTTGGGTGTGGTCTTTTGACAGAGTTTTACTGAGTTTTACAGAACAAATCCTTTTATTATGGGGATTTGTTCTGTGAAGTTTGGATTCAGTCAAAGGGCAGCACTTGAGGACCTAGAGGGCTATGTGTGGTTTACCACCCCTGTAACTAAGTGCTTACCACACAGGGCCTTGGGGAGGCTCATGTAAAGAAAGCCTCTCAAACCTTTTGAAAACTTTAAAGGGCCAGAGAATGCCTGTTATTGTCATGGCTCATTAGTATTCTCCAACATCTTTGCTATTGCCACTAGAGACCACCATCCTCTATCCCCTCCTCCCTCCCCCCTCCTTCTCCTCCCCTTCTCCATCCTCTTCCACCCCTCCTCCATCCCCTCCCTCCCCCAGCTCCTGTCCCTGACACCGCCTCCTCCTCTCCTGTGAACACCACTTGGGAACACCCCCTGCTTGGCATGGCCCATGCAAGGGGATTCAGCCAACCATGCTCATTTACTTATTTATTTTGGGCAGTTACACAAAAAGCCTCCTTGGGTGCCGGTATCCAAAAATCAGAGAGGAACCTGAATAAGCCAGTGGCTTGTGGGCAGAGTTCTTCCTTCAGGGAGAGGTCACAGAATCATAGGATCTTTGTTATCAGGCAGGGAGATCGACCCCCCCGAGAGCACCTCCTGTGTGCCACTGGGTGCTGGGCTAATGCCCAGGAAGTTAGGAAAAGGTAGAAGCCCAGGGCCCTCCCCCTCTGGGAGCCTGCAGAGCCCGTGTGGGCGATCGATCAAAGGCAAACAGGTGGAAGGAGACTGACATCGAATGAGATTTAAATAAATAGCAGTTCCTAACAATAACAGGAGAGATTGCCAAACGAAGGGGAGAGACAGTCATGGGAGTAGGAGTTCAGAAGAGGAAGACAACCTAGTCACGGGATCTCTGAGCTGACAGGAGCCTTGGGGGCCCTCAGGAGCAATCCAGACCTCCACAAGTACCCTCGATCAATGGCCACCACATTCAACAAAGGGGCCTTCTCAGGGTGGTGGTTGTGTTTGTCCTCATTCTCGAAGAGGCCTCAAGGAGATGATGACATGACTTGCAGCTGACTTTGATTTGAGTGAATGAGGGCTGTGCAGGGTCACCAGCCTCACTTTCTCCTCCAGAGCCATCTGGGTCCAGTGGCCAGATATCCTTCAGGAGACTGGAGATGGCCCAGGATGCAATGGGAGACCATGGCTCTTTTAGGCTAAGGCCTTTTCAGGTTCTCCCTTTGAGTGAGGTAACCCCCACTCAGTAAGTAGGCTACTTTAAGAAGTGAGTAAAGGGATGGACCATTTAATTTAAAAAAAATTCAAACTGGGAGAGGAAGACCTTCCAGGTTCCTGGCCAAAAGAGAAACATTTAGTATTTACATTCTCAGGGTGGGCAGCAACAGGGAACTCACTACCTCTCAGAGCTGCCCATTCCTCTCAATGAGGGAATATCCCCAATATCTAGCCAAGCAGCAAGCATTTATTGAGCACCTACTCCGTGCTGGGTAGGCAGCTGGATGGCCTAGTGGATAGAGTACCAGGTCTAGAGTTAGAAAGACTTGAGTTCAAATCTGGCCTCAGACACTTACTACCTGTGTGACCCTGAGCAAGTCACTTAACCCTGTTTGCCTTAATCCACTAGAGCAGGAAACACCAAACCATTCTAGTGTCTTTGCCAAGAAAACCCCATGGGCAGTACTGGCGTCCACGGGGGTAATGAAGAGTCGGACCCAATTGAACAAAATGGCAACACTTGCTGGGTTCTAGGCATACAAAGGTAAGTCACCTGTGCCTCAGTCTTCTCATCTGAGGTTGGACTAAATGACCTCTAAGGTACATTCCAGCCTCTGATAAACCAGGGCCTATGCCAGGTGCTAGTGCCAGCACCAGGGTCCAGCAAATAGAAAGCTCTCCAGGAGCTCGCAGGCTAATGAGGGAGACAACAGGCACACTGCTAATGTTGTACAAGAAGATGGGACAAAGTGGAGTAATGTCAGAGGGAAGGCCCCAGGCAGCTGAGGGTTGGCTTCTTGAACAAAGGAGGACCTGAGCCACTTTTATAAGGAAACCAGGAGGCAACTGAGAGGATGAGGGAGAGCATTCCAGGAATGTGGCCCATGGAATGTCACCTACAAAGAACATCAACCACAGAGTACATAGAGAAGAAGGTGTAACAAGGCTGGAACAGCACACTGAAATCTGTCCCTCTGCACCTTCCAGCCTCAAGGGCCGAGCAGAGCAATCTGACCCTCCGCATTATGGCCCTTGGGATCCTCAAGGACAGCCAGCCTGGCCCCCTGTTTTCCAGAGTAAAGATCCTCCTCTTCAAGGACACAGCCTCCGGGTCTTTTGTCCTCCTCTGGCCGTCCCTTGACCACGGCTGCCAGAACAGATCCAAACACTCCTGATGTGACTGGCCCAGCGAGGGCAGGACATTCTGCCCTTCCCCACCCTGAATATACTGGAAGACAGTGGAAGGCTGCAGGCATTGGGTTCATATCATTGACTCGTATCAACCATGCAAAAACTAGAGGAAAAAATAACGAGCTTGTCTGATGAGTGACAAAAGGAAAGTGACTGATTTAACAAACATCACGACTCATGCGGAACATTCAAAGAAGAGGTGGTGAAACAAGTCAGAGGTCCTGGGTTCAAATCCTGACTCTGCTACTTACTACCTGTGCGTGACCTTGGGCAAGTTACCTGACTTCATAATCCCAGTTTCCCCCATGGGTAAAATGACAAATGGGTAAAATGAGATGATCCCAAAGGCCCCCTTGAGCTCTAGATGTATGAGCCTTAGGAAGGATCCCCTCCAAGGCAGTCAGTTTCCTTGAGAGGCCGAGAGCACACACACAGGTGCACACACACATGCACATACATGAATGCATATGAGTACACGCACACACTCACATACACACATGAATACACACGCACACATCCCTCACTGACGCTTAGCCTTTTTTCCCTCAGGAACTGCTTTCAAAGCATTCTTTGGAATGTTTCCCATGGGTAGGTTTCCTTTTGGGAAACAGTCAGTCATTCAGAGCCAAGTGAATTAAGAAGGTGGGTAAGCAAACTGGAGGTAGCATGTTCAATTGGATTCCATAGGCATTCATTAACATCTGTACTGCACTCATTGGTGGAAGGGCTCAGCTTGGCTGCAGGAAGATCTGGCTTACCCTAGGTAAGCTTAATTACTCTATGCCTCATCTGCACGTTAAGGGGGTTAGATGCAATGACATGTAAGGTCCCTTCCACCCTATGCCAGGAGCTAGAGTCAGCTAGGTGCTCAGTGGATAGAGCACCAGGTTTGGAGTCAGGAAGGCTCAACATCCTGAGTTCAAATCTGGCCTCAGATTTGAACTTAGCTGTGTGACCCTGGGCAGGTCGCCTAACCCTGCTTGGGCAGTTTGCTCATCTGTCAAATGAGCTGGAGAAGGAAATGGCAAACCACTCCAGTATCTTTGCCAGGAAAACCTCAAATGGGGTCATGAAGAGTCAGACAGGGCTGAAAGAACATGACAGTACATGCTGGGTGCTGCAGACAAAGAGAGAAATGCCCAACTGTCCCTCCTTGCCCTAAGGAAGCTTATATTCTATTAGGTATGAAAATGGACACACAGTGGACATGAAGGCCATTCCCAGAGAGGATCAGTGAATCTCAGCCCTGAAAGGGGCCTTGGAGACCACCCAGTCCAGCCTGGACCTGAGGAGCACGAGACTGTCTATTCTCCATATAATGCCCCCAAAAGTGAGGGGCACTCACTTCCTCCCTATGCAGTCCTCTTGATTATTTTTATAATTTTATAATTATGAACTTAATCATGATAACAGACACAAACATTTCAGGATACAGAAAAGAACATGGGAGACAACTGGACGTGAAACTGGCAAGTGTCCACTCCCCTGATTCTGCCAGTGTGGATTAGATGTAAAGCAATAGTCTCCCGTGATTTTCAGAGAACTCCAAAGCAGAAAACTCTCTCTGTAGACAAAATGGGCCTGAAACTTGCTAACCAATGGTGTCGTCACTGCAGTACGGTCTAGGTTTTTTGTGAAGGACACAAGACTCATTGTGGGGAGGGATATAAATCCTGACCCAGCAGTTCAACAGCAGGCCTCACTGCTTTATAATCAAATCTTGGTGAGGGTCTTGGCAAAGACCTTTGTATACCTTTAAAAAAAAAAAAAGAATGTGGGACATCTAGTGGCATAGTGAATAGAGCATCAGCCCTGGAGTCAGGAGGACCTGAGTTCAAATTTGGCCTCAGACACTTAACACTTACTAGCTGTGTGACCTTGGGCAAGTCACTTAACCCTAATTGCTCTACCTTCCCCCTCCAAATAGCAAAAAAAAAAAGAAGAAGAAGAAGAAAGAAATAGGCATTTATTAAGTGCCTACTATGTTCCAGGCACTGTGCTACACACTGGGGATACCAGGTAAGGCAAAACACAGTTCCTGCCCTCAGGGAGCTCACTGACTAAAGGAGGAGACAACGGGCACACAACTCTGTACAAACTGTAGACAGAATAAACTGGAGCTAATCAATAGAGAGAAGACACTGCGCACTAAGGGTAACCAGGAAAGGCTTCTCCTCATAGAAGGTGGGATTTTAGCTGGGACCTGAAGGAAGTCAGGGAAGCCTATTTAAAGGATGAGGAGTGAGAGCATTCCAGGCATGAGGAACAGCCAGAGAAAATGTCTGGAGCTGGGAGCTGGCCAGTGTCACAGTATCTAAGAGAACACAGAGGGGAGTAAAGTGTAAGAATACTGGGAAGGGAGGAGTGGCAAGGCATGAAAGATTTTGCCAAACAGCCAACAGATGATTTTACATCTGATCCTGAAAGCCAGAGGGAGTCACCGAAGTTTGTTTCATAGAGGGTGTCATGGTCAGAGGCATACTCTAGGAAGACTGATTTAACTGTTGAGTAGAGGATGGATGCAGTGGGGAGAAATTGAGACAGGGAAAGCCTTGAGATGGGGAAACCAGGAGGCAACTGCAATTGTCTAGGCCTGCTGGAGAGTGGTGACAATATCAGAGAGAAGGGAGAGAGAGAGAGAGAGAGAGAGGGAGGGAGGGAGGGAGGGAGAGAATGTAGAGGTGAGGATGACACCTACATTTCAAGCTTAGGTGACCAGGAAAATGGTGGGTCCCAGTATTAGGGAAGTCAGGAAGGGAAAACGGTTAAGGGGGTAAGATAATGAATTCAGGTTTGAACACACTGAATTGAAGATGTCTTTGAGTTGTCTGATAGGAAGTTAGAGATGTGAGTCTGGAAGTCAGGAGAGAGGTCAGGGCTAGATAAGCAGACCTGAGAATCATCAGCAAAGAAATGATAACTGAAACAATGGGAGATCATCAAGTGAAACAGTATAGAGGAAGAAGAGAAGAGAGTCCATGACAGAGCCCTGGAGTACACCCTCCTTTAGCGGCTGTGACCCTTAGGAAGACAGGGCAGAAGGAGAACCAGGATAGATTCGTATCATGGAAACCCAGAGACAAGAGAGTATCAAGGAGAAGAGGGCGATTAACAGTGTCAAAGGCTTCATTCAAAGATGCCAAGAAAACTGAAGATCGGAAAGAGGCCAAAAAAGAGATCTGGCTAGTGATGATTTTCAAACTCTGGAGAGGGCAGGAGGTTGGATGATAAAGTTGTAGACAATGAAATGGGAGAGTGAGAGAAGAGGAAGTGAATACACCTATTGTAGAAGGGAGGAGAGCTATGGGATAGAAGCTACTGGGGATAGAAGCATGAAGTGTTTGTGGGGAGCAGTGAAGTAGACAGCCATGGCATTTTACTGAAGCATTAGACAAGGAGAGATGGAAGAGAAGCTAGAGTGGGGACAATGGCTATAAATGAGAGCAGAAGGACTGAAGGAAATGATGGATGGACAGTTGGGGAATAACTAACCAAGTTGTAGTAGCTAGTTGTAAAGGCATGATACTGAATGTAAAAACAAAGCTGGATGGATACATGGGACTACAGAGCACCAAGGGAAGACATAGGAAATGATGCAAAGGGAAGGAAGGAGAAACCAAGAAACCAGCATACACATTGATAAGGATAATGTAAATAGGAAGAACTACAACAAAACAATCGAAATTGGACATTACAGGAAAAGTGAAATGACTAAGCTTGGCCCTAAAGGAGGGAAACCTCCCCATCTCCATCCCTTTTTTTGCAGAGGTGAGGGACTCTTAAGGGTATGGAAAACTGCATACAATGTCAGACCTGGATGATGTGTTTAGTTTTGCTAGACTGTTTTTTTCTCCTTTTTTATTCTTTTTTGGAAAGGGGAAGGCAAGGCAATTAGGGTTAAATGACTTGTCCAAGGTCACAGAGCTAGTATGAGGCTGGATTTGAATTCAGGTCCTCCTGACTCCAGAGTCAGTGCTCTATTCACTGTACCATCTAGCTGCCCCCCCACCTTTTTATTCTGTATTAGAAGGGATAGCTCTTTGGGGTGGAGGGGTAAGGATACAATGGGAAATGTAGGTCATGTAAAATCAAAAGTTATCATCAATACATATTTCTTTTTAAAAAAAAGAAAGGAAAAAAGAGGGATTGGGGTATGGCAAGTTTCCTAGGCTAGTGAAAATGGGCATAAGCCCAGGTTCTTAGCAACAAGCAATCAACAAGGATTTCTTAAATGCCTACTCTATTCCAGATCTGACGCGAGGCATTGGGATGCAAAGATTTGATATGACAGTCTCTGCTGCCTAAAGCCCTCTGACTCACAACCTGGCTTCAGTCTACCTTGCAAGCCACCACCACCACCAGCACTATCATCATAGTACTCATAGAATACCATAAAGGATGCAAAGAACTTTACAAATGTTATCTCATTCGATCTTCATAACAACCATGAGAGGTAGAAGCTATGATTATCCTCATTTTACAGATAAAGAAACAGAGGCAGATCAAGGTTAAATGACTCATCCAAGGTAACCCAGCTAGTCAGTGTCTAAGGCTGAATTTGAACTCAGCTCTTCCTGACTATACACTCTACCCACTGTGCCACCTAGCTGCTCATTATTAGACATCATTCCCCTTCAGGTGTAGTTTGGTCTGGCCAAACTGACCCTCCTCACTGTTCTTCACGCATGAAATGCAATTTCCTGCCTCCTTGCCTTTGCACAGACGCCTCCCCCATGTCCACCTACCCCCAAACCTCGAATATTCTTCTTCCTCCCCTTATATTAAATATATAGGTATAGATAGGTCTACTCTGAGGACTCTCTTCACAGTTCTGCTATTTAAGCCATTTCCTAATCCTATACCCCATCCTACCAGCTAGTGCACTTAACCCCCAAATGATCATGTCATCATTTTACACACGTCACACATATTTAGATATGTATTTGTTGAGACCTGCTGATAAAAGGTAAGTTCCCTCTCTAAGGGCAAGGATTCTTGGAGCTCTGCCCCATCTAGGAGAGCTCTGGGGGTCTGCTGAGAAGCACAAATGAAGACTCTTGGTTTACTCTCCCTAGGACTAGAAGGTTCAGGCTAGGCTCTGCCCTGGCTTCATGGGGTGGGGATGGGGGAATTAACTGACCTTTTTCTCACCTCTTCTATTCATTCCTTCTTTATTCCTTTTTTCTTTTCATTTCTTCCTCACCAACCTCTTTGCTTTTAACCTCAGTTTTCCTTTCAGAAGCCCAGAAGGGCACGGAAGGGGGCAAGGAAAACCCTTAGAGATGGAAGATAAGAGGCCTCAGAATGAACAGGGAAGCCTAGCCTAGTGCATTAGTGAGGACCATTAGGAGGCTGCAGGAAGTGACTTTTTCTCACTCTGGACACAGTGATAAAAGGATGGGGGGCAAGCAGAGGAGGAAGACGAGAGGGAAAGGGACAGATTCACTCATGCATGGAACAGTCCACACACATATGCATACATTCACATTCACACACACATGCACACACATGCATGGGTGCTCACATACATGCACACACGCATACACATACACACACATGCACACGTGTGCACACACACACACCCTCCTTCTCCCCTAGCCCCACAGAATCTGGCAAAAGGAGGAGAAATTCTCAGCATAAGGCAGTTGGTAACGTTATGTAAAGACCTAACCCCACAGAAATATCATTTGGATGAGAAAAAGTTAAATTTAGCTAAGTACAGAGTGACTAATCCTTACTATGAGGGAGAGACAGCAGCTCTCTGTTGCCGGGAGTTGACACAGCTGGGTTCTAAAAACTTTTGACAAGTTACCAAGGTCTGGTATACAGAATAACAGATTACATAATGAGGAGAAAGTCTATTATTATTACACGCGTGCAAAAAAAAATCCCCAATAACCACAAGGTAAGTTTTGGCAGAGATAAACTTTTTGTCTTTAAATATTTTGGAAGGGGAAGGATGACTTTTTCCTGACGATCGTCCTCCCCCCTCCAAAAAAACCCCAAGCACAGTGCCAAAGGCAGGATTTGAACCCAGCTCTGGTGAGGCTCGAAGCTCTGCTCCTTCACTGTAGGTCTTGGCTCCAGCTCCAACACTCATTTTTTTTTTTTTCAAATGGGGCTGTGACTCAGCAAGAGCCATGCAGAGATAACAAGATCTAAGTTTCATCAGGTCTTTCCCAAAATAATTCCAGAAGATGGGGGGCCTGGACACCCAGCCACCTAGGCAGAATGGGCATAGGGGCTCCTCAGCCCCCCAAATTTCTAAGGAATCTGAATAATGCCACTTCTATTTCTGCTTCTGTCCCCAAGGGTTCTCTCATTGGCTTTGTTTCCCAGAGCGGCTGGGCTATTTTTACTTTTCTTTTTTTTTTTACTCCTTAAAACATTGGGACAAAGTTACAAAATACAGCAGCAGGCCCTGAAAAACACCCCCCGCCTCCCCCCCCCCCAAGTGTGCCCATGGGCTCACGTGTCCCAAAAGGAAATTAATATCCTAGGACACTGGGGTCCTGAAGGATAAAGGTTCAGCTGAGTTCACAATGACCAAGAAATTAATGCCCGATTAGGCTTAACAGACAAACAGCAACAAAATGTAAGTTTTCTCTGCCAAAGTTCCGAATGGCATGTCTGTCCTCACAATCCTCCCAAAGTCTGATACAAAGTCAATGCCATCTCCAGAAAAACTACAACGGGAGGTTTTTATCAGTGGCTTAAGAACAACCAACCGATAAACATTTATTAAGCAGCTATTGTGCTCTAGGCACCTAAGCTCCGGGGACACAAAAGGAAGCAAAAGACAGTCCTTGCCCTCAAAGGAGTTTACAGTCTAATGAGGTGGGCATGCTGATCACATATGTAGATAACCCAAAACTAACACATTAGAAGAGAGAGTCAGAATCCAAAGAGATTTCAACAGGCTAGAATGATGGGGAGAGCCATGTGCAAAACAGGAGAGGCTCCCACAATAGTTCCCTCTGAAATATCTGGGGGTCCTGGAGTGGCAGCCCTGTATATATCAAAATACTTATGACAGCATTTTTGTAGTCCAAAAGTGGAAACCAAGCCCATCCACTAAGGAATGAATGGCTAAATGTTATGGTACATGAATAGAACAGAATCTTACCCTGTGGTAGGAAACAATGTAAAGGATGGCCACAGAGATGTGATACAAAATGAAATTAGTAGAACCAAGAAAGTAATGTATGAAACTGCAACAATGTACCTAGAAAGAACAACAATATCAACCCAAAAAAACTTCCTGAATTCTGGGCAATTATAATGAGGAAGCCCTGCCCCAAAGAGAAAGGAGGAAAGAGATCACTCTACTCCAGGCAGATAGGAAGGCGTATAGATGAAGAACACTATATATGTGATCAGAATGATTCTAGTTCCAGGTGACTTGTAAGGAAACCTTGGACTTTTTCTTATTCATTCATTCATCTCCTATTTATTTAGCGCTTACCATGCAGGAGGCAGCATGACAGACCAATTGCCAGGAAGACCTAGGTTCCATTTTGAACTCTGATACTTATTAATTAGCTGTGTGTCCATGAGAAAATCACTTAACCTTCTGAGCCTGTTTCCTCATCTTTAAAAGGGGATAGTAACACGCAAATGTAATAGAATAATAAGGTACCATAAGAATCAATCTGCAAGCTTTTTTTTGGTAGTTGATAAATTTAATTGAATATAGAAGTATTTATTCATTTTTCAGGCTGTACATGTGCAATTGTGTAAAACATTTCCATATTAGTCATTTTATATAAGAAGATTTGAATAAAAGAGAAAGAAAGTGAAAAATAACATGCTTCAGTTTGTAATCAATCAATATCAGTTCTTTTTCTGGAGGAGGATAGTATGCTTCATCATTAGTTCTTCGGTGTCCTGGATCATTGTATTGCTGAAAAATAGCTAAATCATTCACAGTTCTTCACTGAACAATATTGCTTTTACTGTGTACAAGGTTCTCCTGGTTCTATTCACTTCGCTATGCATCAGTTCATGTAAGTCTTTCCAAGTTTTTCTGAAATCAACCTGCTTGTCATTTCTCATAGCACAATAATATTCCATTACAATCACACATCACGGCTTGGTTAGCCATTCCCCACTTGATGGACATCCCTTTGATTTTCAATTCTTAGCCACCACAAAAAGAAAGCTACTATAAATATTTTTTGTACAAATAGGTCTTTCCCCCTTTTTTTATCTTTGGGATATAGACCTAGCAGTGGTAAGCAAGCATTTATTAAGCACCAACTGTGTGCTAAGCATGAAGAATACAAAGAATGAACAATCCCTAGTATCAAGGAACTTGCATTTCAATAGAAACAATAAATATGATGAATTCCGAGAAGCTCAGGAAGACTTATGTGAACTAAAGCAGAGTGAAGTGAGCAGAACCAGGAAAACAATACACAAAATGATAACAATGTAACTGGAAAGAGCTAATAATATTAATAATGATGATAATGATGATCTACAATCACAATGAGTAACCTAGCTCTCGTGAAGACAGAAAATGTGCCCCCCTTCCCTTCTCTGAACCTATGAGGATAAAGCATTGCATATACTACAAGAATCTACTGATGTCTCAGTGAATTTTGCTGAACTGATCTTTTTTATTCTTTGGTGAAAGGGATGGCTCAACCAGTTAAGAGATGAGGAAGGGATATATTTGGAAATGCAGAGGATGTTAAAAAAAAATCAATACCATTTAAGAAAATACTCATCTTTAAAAGTTATTGAGGAGAAAGTGCTATATAACTGTAAGCTATTATTATAAATGGTATGAGGGCTACAAAGATACAAATAAATCTCATTTCCTTGTCTTCCTAGAGCAGTGGTTCTCAACCTTCCTAATGCCATGACCCTTTAATACTCATATGTGGGCGTATCTGCATGTGGGCGGACCTGCCTGGAGACAGACAGAGGAGCAGTGTCTCCATTCCTAAGACCATCGGAAATATGTGTTTTCCGATGGTCTTAGGCTACTCCTGTGACCCCTGTGAAAGGGTCATTCAACCCCCAAAGGGGGCGCGACCCACAGGTTGAGAACCACTGTCCTAGAGACTGATCTGATAGTAAAAATAAGAAACACACACACACAAATAGCTATGTCACCAAAGTTTCCTCTTCCCATCCCAAATTTTATTTATTCATTCATGCAAGAACTGTTTTTTGGATATGCCCCAGCACCTGGCACATAGTAGGAGGTTAATAAATGCTTGTCGATGGATCAACCAAAACATCTGGTAAATGCCTCCAGTGTGCACAGCACTTTATCGGGCACTAAGAAAAGTAACGCCCTTTGAATAAGACATGGCCCCTTCCCTCCTAAAGTTTACAGTGTAGTGGGGAGTATCATCCTAGCAAAGGTGGCTGAGCATAAAATATTCCAAAATAAGGAGATCAGAGAAGTGCAAGGAGGAAAAAAGAAGATCAGGAAAGCTCTTCATGTAGGAGCATGAGTCCAGAGGACTCCAGATCCTGGGCAGGTCTGGGCCTCTGGGATCCTCTCCCATTCTGAGAGTCTGTGATGCTGGTGGTAGATTAGCAGATAGGCTGGTCCACCTATAAATTCAGCCAATTACTCTCAATTAAATTAGAAAGCCTAGAATGCCAGAACAGGAAGGGACCCAACAGCATGCAAAGGACTGGGAGAGGTGGGGAGAAATGGGGGAGAGATCATTTCAGGCACAGGGAAAAGCCTTGGGGAGAACAAAGAACAGAGAGCAATGGCCTGATCCTAGATTACAGGAAAGATAATGTAGGAAATGTTTGGAAAACTAGGATACTAACAGATGATGGTGGGTCTTAAATGCGAACTTTACTCAGCAGGCAACAAGTCATCAGTCAATCAACAAATTCATTGGATAGAGTGCTGGGCCTGGAGTCAGGAAGACGTGAGTTCAAATCCTGCCTCACATAGTTGTATAACTCCAGACAAGTAATTTACCTCAGTTTCCTCAACTAAAAGAAGGGGGGGGGGGGGGGCGGAATAATAGCACTTACCTTCCAGGGTTGTTACAAGGATCAAATGAGGCAATATTTGTAAAAAGCACTTAGCACAGTGCCTGACAATGAATAAATGCTTATTCCCTCCCCTCTGCCATTAGGTACCTACTATGTGCCAGGCATTATACTAGGCACCCAAAATACAAAAACAAATATTAAAGAGATTCTGTCTTTGAGGAATTTATATTCTGTTGAGGTAGCCAACATACACACAAAGGAGTTGAGATAAAACAAGTATAAGGAAATATTTAAGAAGAGACACTAATAGGCTGGGGGAGGGAAGGAAGCAGGGTGGAATCCCAAGAGACCTCACTGAGGCAGAGGCATTTGAACTGAGCTTTAAAGGAACCAAGAATAATGAGCCACAGATGATTTCTGGGCAGGGGAGAGATGTGAGCTGGAAGGAAGATGAGTCTGGCAGGGGCATCGAGGAGAGTTTAGAAGGGTACAGATTAGAAGAGCAAAGATCTAGGCATATGAGAAGGTGGACATGGTATTAGTCCAGGCAGGAGGAGATGGGAGGCATGCTCTAGATGGGGTAGGAGGAACAAAAGAGAGGAAGGCGGGTGAGAGCCCATCCAGAGACAGAATCACCAGGAAGTGGTGACAGCTGGGAAAGATGAGGAGTGGGAGAGGGAAAAAGAAAAAGGGAAAAGGCAGCATGTAACACTCAAATTCCAAGCACAGGAGACTGGGTGAATGTGCTGCTTCTGAGAAACAGCAAAAGGAAGAGGAGGAAGAGGTTGGGGGGGGGCCACAAGGCCAGTTTGGGGCATGTCCCATTTGAGATGTTACTGGGATATCCAGATGGAGATGCCCCATGAAAACTGACTGAAGTCCATCAATCAACATGCATTTTAATATATTTCGTATTTATTTTGTTAATATTTCCCAACTTTACATTTAACAAATTTTTAACATTCATTTTAAAAACCTGACTTCCAAATTCTTTCCCTCCCTCAGCCCTGGAGAAGGTACACAATATGATATTGATTAAACACGTGAAGCCATATTAGCTATTCAAGCCCCATTTATTAAGCACTTAGAGCCTCCTGGGTACTGGAAACATAAGACTCCCCTGCCCTCAGGAAGCTTACTAGGGGGACATGTACAACATGTACACAAGACAGTCAACAGTCAGTCATTCTTTATAACACCTACTATGTGCCAGTCACCTGCTAAATGCTAGGGATACAAAAAGGGGCAGTAACAGTACACTCCCTCATGGGGTGTGCATTCTAATGGAAGAGACAACGCAAGCACATAAGGTAGATACAGAGGAGACAGAAGTCAGTCTTAGGGAAGGAATATTCCAGAAATGGGGGACAGTCCCATGCAAAGGCCCGGAGATAGGAAATGAAGCACTTTATTCTAGGAACCAAAAGCAGACCACCCTATCTGGATCAAAGCACGTATGGAGGAAAGCAGGGTGGAAAAAGATCCGGAGAGTGGGAAGATGCCAGGTTTTCTAAAGCTTTAAATGACAGATGATTTTATATTTGTTCCTGAAGTAATAGGGAGCCACTGGAGTTCACTGGGGGAGGGACAACCTGGTGAGTAAATGTAAATATATACCAAGTAAAAAGAAAGTCATCCAAAGCCGTTTTCAGAGGAAGGAAACACTAGGAAAGAGGTGGGACATCCTGTTCAATTAACAGGGCAAAGATGCAGGGCTTGAGGTCAGAACCAGAAATACAGATTCAGGAGTCATCTGCAGAGAGGTGCTAATCCAAGTCATGAGCCCCCCAAGGAGGAGGGTGGTGAGAGGGAAGGGGAGACAGAAAAGGGCTGGTCCTTAACAGGGATGGAGACGTGAGACAGATGCAAATAACCCCCAGGGCCATAATCCCAATTCAACCTCAGTCTTCCTGTCTGTAGCAACTTCTCCTTTACTTTCTGAGTCACAGCAAAGAAAGTCAAAATGGAAAAACTACAGGTGGGCAGAAAAAAGAGGGTGACAGCAGGGCTTGCTCCTTTGCATGAGGGGAAGTGGCCAAAAGACTAGAAGCCCAGCTAACAGGGCCAAGCAAAGAAAAACAAGCCTAAGAATGCAACTTACCCAAAGGCTCTCTCCTCTCCATCCACAGGGCTCACATAAGGCAGGGCCTGGGTCTCCAGCTTGGCCCAGGCCCCAGCAGTGAGAGCAGGCAACATCCCCCAAGTTATACTTTATTCACTTTTATGTCAACACAACGGCGCCATGGTAATGATTGAAAATATTTACATACCGTACCACTGATTGGTTGTTTAGACCATCTGGCTACTGGATGCGGTAAGGATTGTCAAACACATGTCCCTTCCAGAAACACTGTGACTTAGCACCAACATCAAGTCTTAGCTCCAGGGACCAGCATCACTCAAAAATCCATCCCCTGGCTCGCTCTCCATGCTCCAGAAAGTCAGGCAAGCCATCTCCTCCAACTGAAACAGAAGTGCGCTGTGCCCCCATTCACTCTTCCTTCCACGCACCAGGGACAGTCAGGTGACTGAGCCACATGGAGCCTCACTCCTATGACCCCACACTCTTATCATCAGTGATGACAGTTCCAGCTTTGTGCTTATTATCAAGGACTTCCTCTTTGGGAAGTTCAAGAGCTCTAGAAGGAAGCTCTTAACTCAATGAGCCCTAGTCCTGGTTTGGTGACAACTCAAGATGTCTCTAATTATCTCGAGGGGATGTTGGGGAATCCTTGGAAGAAAATTAATCAGAAATCACTTTAATTTGAAAAAATCAAGAAGATGGATCATTGGGAACTTGAGAAGAGACAGACATCTGTCAATCAATAAAAATTCATTAAGCACCTACTACGTGCTAGGCAATGGGAATACAAAGAAAGGCCAAGGATAGAAGTTCCTGTGAAATGAAGATACGGTTCAGGGGCAGCCCTCCAAAACTGCCAGGAATAGAATTCTCTGCATCTAGCTCTGGCATACCTTTAATGAAAGGCACAGCATGTAAGGGAAGGAGCATGGGACTTAGAGTTAGGGGACATGGGTTCAAATCCTGAGGCTACGACTTAGTACCGGTAAGATCTTGGCCAAGTCTCATATGCTTTCTGGGCATCAGGTTTCTCATCTGCAGAATAGAACTAAGAGATCCTTTCCCCTTTTAAATAGGATACAAGTATACTGGATTCTGAGACGTTTAAATCTACAGTTTTTTTAGAATCAGAGATCTAGGTCGAGGAAGAGGTTGTCTGGTCCAATGTGTCATTTTACAGTTGAGGAAGCTAAGGCAAGTTAGGTGACCTACTCAAGTGGTTGCACTGAGGCAGGATTTGAACCCAGATCCTCTAATTCCAAATCCAGCAAGCTTTCCATGACACTGTCTGCATCCATTTGACTACAGAGCTCCATGGAGTTCTGATTTCCTTCCAACACAGTGCTAGGTTTGGTTCATTGCTAACTCCTCTGACTTTTTAGGGGTCAATAAGTGGGTTACAGAAAAGAAAAAGGAGGAGGAAGAAGAGGAGGGGACAAAAGGGAGGAAGAAAGGAAGGAAAGAGGGAGGGAGGGAGGGAGGAAGGAAGGAAGGAAGGAAGGAAGGAAGAAGAAGCATCTGTGTTCTTTTGTATCTTGAATACATGACTTCACTTTAATTGTCTCATTTCACATATGAGGAAACTGGGACCCAGGAATGTAAAGCAACTTGGCCCAGGTTTCACAGGCAGCATCAGAGGTCAGATTCCAAAGACGATGCCATTTCCACTACGGCACAGAAATGTTCCTTACTCCAGATCCAGCCACCCAGGTTTCTTCTTGCATTAGCAGTTTTTGCCCACAGTTAACACAGGTAGTAAGCAGCACTGTTGGGATCTGAACCCTTCTTTTGCCACAAGACTTTTCAAAACTGGGGCAGCTAGGTGGTGCAGCGGATAGAGCACTGGCCCTGGAGTCAGGAGGACCTGAGTTCAAATTTGACTTCAGACACTTAACATTACAACTGTGTGACCTTGGACAAGTCACTTAACTCCAATTACCTTGCCTTCCCCCCTCCAAAAAAACCTGGGGACCCAAGAGACCGATTCCAGTAGGATTTTTTTTCTCTAAAGTAGTCATTTTAATGGGAGGCCATGCCAGGAGCCCACACCAAGAGCCCATGTCAGCTATGACACCATCACATTTCACCAGTAATATGGAAAGCTGTGTCAGCTTTCTGATACTGGTGAGTCTAATGGAAAGTCATTACTCAGGTCTCTGGGTGAACCGGTGATTGGCACGTTTTAAATTAGGGAAATATTTCAAGAGAAGCACCTGAAACCATGTTTGACTTTTTCCTTTAAAAAAAACCCCCACAACTCAGTTGGCTACACTAGAGTTTAGTAGGCCCTTCTACACCTCTCCTCTGAAATTAAAAGCTATGACAGTACACCTAAGTGCAGTATCAGTGCTGTCTCTGTGATAGGAGGAACAGCTTGAGTCAAGAAGCATTGATTTAATGTCTTCTGTGTGCTGGGCATTGTTCTAGGTGCTGGCAATATAGGGGAAAAAAGCATCAGATCCCAAGAAGCTCCTGTCTTAGCCACCTCTGCAGACTGATTCCATATTACTTCCCTTCACCCATTCTCCCTTCTAATGGAACTGGGCAGATGGGTGCAACCTTCTACCTCTCATCTCCCACCTCCACACCTTTGTACACCAATGGTCGTCCATGCCTCAATATACTCCTTCCCCAGCTCTAGCTAACAGACTCTCTCACTTCCTTCCAAGCACAATTCAGGCCCCACCTCTCCCTTGAGACCTTTTCTCAGCTTAAGCCCGGGCAGAGCCCTTGACACTGACCTCTTGTGTGGCTGCCAAATGACCACCTACTTTGCCTCTCTTGGCCAAAGGTTTTTTGTAAAAGGTTGTCAAGGCCACTAAAGAAAACTGTAAAGAAGACCAGCTTCCCCCAGCGTAGAAGGTGTTTATCTTCCACTGGGCTCCGAAGCATTCGGCAGGGCTCCCATAGACTCCAACAGGAACAGGGCAGGGCTCACAAGCCCCATTTTATAGAGGAGAGAATTGGGGCGCCCAGAGGGTAACTAAGAATGAGTCATGAAATGAGTCCAGGTCATTCAACCCTCCATCTATAGGCTTCTTTAAGCTCAATTTGGCCCGGGGCATTAACCCTGGCCATCTCACATGCCTGGAATGCTCACCCTCCTCCACCCTGCCTACTGACCTCCCAACTAAAATCCCACCTCCTGGAGGAAGCCCTTCCCAACCCTCTTAATTCCAGGGCCTTCCCTCTGTTAATAATTTCTTACTTATCCTGTGTAGGGCTTATCTCCTACATGCTTGTATGTCCTCCTTCAGGAAGTCAGCTCCTTGAGGCCTGGGACTGCCTTTTACCACTTTAGGTAGCACTAGCGTTAGCAAAGTGCCCAGCACACAGTAGGTGCTTAATAAATATTGATCATGAAGGTATTCCTTGGCAAAAACAATCAGCCAATAGGGGGAATCAAGGCCAAGTCCAACTTCCTCTTTCCCCTCAGTGAAATCTCCTCTGAATAGCACCACAGAGACAGAGAAGGCCAGATCTGAGAAAGGCTCCAAACCCTTTATTTGAGAGGAGAGGAAATAGCGAGATAGCAGTTTGCACAATTCTATCTGGTGCTGGGAGATTTACAAAGTGCTTTAATAAACATCTCGTTTGATGGTTAGGGTACAATGAGGAAGAAAAGCCAGTCACCAAGCATTTACTAAGTATCTACTACTGTGAGGCACTGCGCCAAGGACCAGAGCTACAAAGAAAGGCAAAGCCAGTACCTGCCTTGGAGGGGCTCACAAGCAACATGTACATATATCTACCTACCACCCATCTAGCTTTCTGTCTGTCTCACTAGATACTTGTAGAGTGAATGGAAGGTAGCCAAGGAGAGGTAGGCATTACCAGTTGGGGGAACCAGGAGACGCCTTCTGTACAAGGCTGGATTTCAGCTGAGTCTTGAAGGAAGCCAGGAATGCTAAAAGGCAGAGCACGGTAGGCATGGAGGCGAGCCAATACAAAGGCATTGGGACGGGGGACTGCATGACCCACACCAGAAAGAGAAGATAATAACAGTGATCACAACAGCTAACATTTATGTAGCACCTACTATGTGTGCCAGGCACTGAATTTTATGATAACTTTGCAAAGTTACTATCTTATTTGATTCTCCCAATGGCCTTGGGAGGTAAGGGCTATATTATTCCCATTTTATAGTTTGTGTACACTGAGGCATACAGATGCAAAGTGACTTGCCCAGGGTCACACAGCAAGTAAGTGTCGGAAGCTGGATTTATACTAAAGTCTTCTTGATTCCAGGTCCAGTGTTGTGTGCACTGGGACACCTAGCTGCCTCTAAAGTGAGAATAGTTAGACTAAAGAGACGGAAGGCTGAAGAGACATGGAGAGATAGAAGCTAATTAGGAGGCTGTATTCAGAGGAGATTGCTGTGTAAGGAGGCTGGGAAGGTAGGAAGGGCTGGGGTATGCAGAGAATGTTATGTTATGTTACGTTAAATGACAGAGAATTTTATAGTTGATTTTATAAGTAACAGGGAATTACAAGGGGTTATTGAATAGAAAGGTGAGGCGGGCCCTAGAGACCGGAATGACTTCAGTTCTGTCCTTGTATCTCCAGGGCCTAGCACACAGTAAGCAATTCATAAATATCTGGTCGACTGATTGATCTGCTGAGTCAAAGCAGATCCTTCCCTGTTTCCTTCCTCCCCAACCCAAGAAAGAGAGAAAGATGGAGAGAGGAAGGGAGGGAGGGAGAGAGGGAGGAAGGAAGGAAAGAAGAAAGGAAGAAAGGAGAGAGAGAAGGAAGGAAGGAGGGTAGGAAGGAAGGAGAGAGAGAAAGAAGGAGGGAAGGAAGGAGGGTAGGAAGGAAAGAGGGAAGGAAGGGAGGGAAAGAGGGAAGGAAGGAAGGAAGGAAGGAAGGAAGGAAGGAAGGAAGGAAGGCTTCTTTGGCTCCATTCTTTGGGCCACGGCAGGGGTGGGGAGTGGATGAAGATTCCCCCAAAGGAGTCAGAGAGCCTGTACTATGTCTTCCTTCACACCCATCCTAATCTCCTATCCCCTCCATCTCCACCTAAGTGGCCACAGACAAGACACCAGAGGCTTCCACAGCTTCCTCTGGGCCCCAGCTTCTCAGCCAAGTCTTGGGTGTTGAGAACATTCAGTTACTGCTCAGTTTTTATTGTGGAAAAAGCTCTCACCCAGTGTGGTGTGTGGGTATGGCGTGTTTGTTTTATTTTTATGATGATTTCACTGAAAAGCACTCCCTGGCCCTGGTGTTGGGAGGTTAAAAAACCACTGCCTAGCTTTCAAGTCTCTGAATCCTGGAGGGAGGCCCAGCCTGAGATTCCACCTTCCAGAAGGGAGGCGTACAGACCACCAACAGCCTGGTAATACCACAAGACCATTCAAACCCAAGACCAAGCTCACCTCCTCCAAAGCCCCTCTTTTTGGGAGAGGGGAAGAATCCTTAACCCCTTCAAGGGTAATTTCGTTGTTCATGGAAGCCTAGAGTAGGATGACACCTTACCATTTAGTTTGATCTCCCCATTTTGTAGATGTGGAAACTGAGGTACAGAGAATGTCACACAGGGAGTTAGCTTCAGGAGTGGGAAGAGGACCCCGATACCCATGATATGCAAAAAAGGCAGCCCCAAAAGCCCAGTGGACTGGCTCAGGAAGTAATGAGTTCCTTCTCCCCAGGGTCTTCAAACAGGCTGAATAACCAGCCACTTGCCAGGGCGCTGAAGTGGGAGACGGTCTATTTCAGAGCCAAATTCCACTTTCTCCCACCTTACCCTTCTCCTGTGATGAGACAGCCTTACTCCTCACCAGGGCTAGCCCCTCTGCCAGTACAAACCATCCCATTCCAGCCCTTTCTCTTCCAATAGATTGCCCCTTCTGTCATCCCCACTTCTGGACTTCTCTCCAATCTCTCCCCATCTCCTGGTTCATTCCTACTGCCCTCAAACATGCCCACGTCTCCTCTATCTGGACAATACTTCTCTAAAGTTTGCAAAGCCTCTTAGGGATAGGACAGGCTGGCTGAGTGATATGGGACAGGGGCCCTGAACCAAGAGTGTAGAATTTAGTATCCTAATGCAAACAAAGATGTCCAAGGTGTAGACAGGAGAGACTGGAGAGCGACCCAGCCTCTATGCCCCCTGCCCTTTGTAGCTAAAGCCCTACAAGAGGCCATCTTCCATAGGCACCTCTGCTTTCTCTTCCCTCTCTTCTTAACCCTTTGTAATCTGGTTTCCAACTTTATCATTCCACTGAAACTGCTCTTTCCAAAGTTAGCAAGGATTTCTTAGTTACCAAATCCAATGACCTTTTCTCAGTCCTCATTCTCCTTGATCTCCCTGCATCCACTGACACTGTTAATCACTCTCTCCTCCTTGATATTCTCTTCTCTCTAGGTTTTCAGGACACATACGCACACACATACATACATACATACATTCATTCATTCTCCTCGTTCTCCTCCTACCTCTCTGACTGCTCCTTCTCCCTCTTCTTTGCTGAATCTTCCTCCAGATCACACCCTCTAACTGTAGGTGCCCCAAGGGCTATGTCCTGGGTCCTGTGACCTTTTCCTTCTATACTACTTCACTGGGGGAATCTCATCAGCTCCCATGGACTTAATTATACTTTATCTTTATGCTGATGATTTTCAAATGTACCTTTGCTGACCCAATCTCTCTACGGACCTCTGATCTTCAATTTCCAAATGCCTTTCCCACATCTTGAAGCGGATGGCTCGTAGACATCCTAAACGAAACATTGCCAAACCAGAACTCATTATCTTCCCCCTTCTCCCTTTGACTGTGGAGGGCAACACCTTCCTCCTAGTCCCTCAGGCTCCCAGCCTAGGAGCCATCATGGACTCCTCACTAGCTCCATGTCCACACTACCGCAAGACCTGCTGATTTCGCCTCTATCACATTTCCTGAATACTCCCCCTTCTCTCCTCTGACGCTGCCCCCGCTCTTGTTCAGGCCCTCAATACCTCACACGTGGACTACTGCAGTAGCTGCTGGGGGATCTGCCTGCCTCAAGTCTCTTCCCAGACCAATTTAGCACTGATTCAGCCATTAAAGTACAGGTCTGATTATATCACCCCCTACTCAATAAACTACAATGATCCAAACTCCCTATGGTCTCCTGGTTGATCAAATACAAAATGCTCTTTTTGGCATTCAAAACCCTTCTTAACCTAGCCCACTCCCCTACCACCTTCCCAGTCTTACACCTTTTTCTCCAATACATACTCTTCCATCCAGAGACACCAGCCTCCTGGCTGTTCCATGAACAAGATTCTCCATCCCTCAGCTCTGGCCATTCTCTCTGGCTGGCCCCCATGCCTAGAACACCCTCCCTCCTCCCCTTCAACTACTCATCCCTTTGCCTTCCTTTAAGTCTCAACTAAAATTTCACCCATTACAGGAAAACTTCTCCAGCCCCTTTTCCTTCCAGTGCCTTCCCTCTGCTAATTATTTCCTACTTATCTTGTATATAACTTGTTTTGTATAGATTTGTTTATGTGTTGTCTCTGTCATTAGATTGTAAACTCCTTGAGGGCAGGGACTGTCTTTTGTTGCTTTTTGTATCCTTAGCACAGTGCCTGGCACAGACACCAGCTGTGTGACCTGAGGGCAGGGTCACTTATCCTTTCTGAGCCTCAGTGGCTTCAACTGTGAAGGGAGAAATAAGGACAGTGCCCATCTCACAGGGCTGTTGTGAGAATCAAAGTGTTTATTAAGCACCTTTTGTGCCAAGCACTGTGTGAGGAACTTGGGCCAAAGGCCAAAATCCATGGGATCTGTGCCTGCTGTGTGCCTTCAAACACTGAAGGCCATTCTCCCTCCACTAGCCTCCAAGCTCTTGGAAGGGACGGGGCTGCACTTCCTCCTAGTTTTGTATCTCCCCCTCCCTCACCCAGCACCCAGCACAGCACAGGGCCAGGTACACACAAATCCAAGCAAGGTCTCCAGGATCCCTGAACACCAGGAGCAGGGGAGGAGGAGGCATCACCCCCAGGGCAGCCCAGGAGGGTGGTCCTTCCCTCTTACGTTGCTGCCAAGGCTAGCAGGAGTCTCATAGGGTGAAAGGGGGTGGATAACAATCGCTTTAACAATCCTTCCTCCAGCAAGCTGTGGGATAGTCTGGCTACTCCTAGCAAAGTTCTGCTGGACCTGGGACAGGATGATCCAAAAATAAACACTCCCTCGTGTCCCCCAACTGTCCTGTTTCTAATTATAGCGTTCAGGTGCGTGGGTGCGGGAGGGTATCTGGAAGGGGAGTGGAGGAGGAGAAGAACCCTTGTTAGCTGGGTTAGTCTTCTTTCCATGGCACAGAAAAAGTCCTGAACACACCACACACACACACACATATGCACACACATATACATGCATACACCTGCATGCGCGTGCGTGCACACACACACACACACACACACACACACACACACACGACACTCACTGCCTAAAAGATATCCTGTAGTATAGTGCAAAGAGCATTCATGCCAGAGTAGCCGAGTTCATATGCCACCTTGGATGCCCACCACTCAATGCCAGGATGGCCTCGGACACCTGTTTCCTCACCTGTAAAATGTCAGACTAGATGGTTTTGAAGGTTCCTTCCAGTTCTGAATCAATCAGTCAAAAGCTACTATGTGCCAGGAGATGTGCCAAGCTAGAGATGAAGTAAAGGCAAAAACATGGCCCCTGCTCTCAGAGATCTCACATTCTCCTGGTGGAAACACCGTGCAAACAGGTTCATATGTACAGGATAAATCCAGAGCAGAAGGAAGGCAGGTTGGAGGGAAGGCACCAGCAAGGCCTCCTACAGGAAGTGGGATCTGAGCTGAGCCTTGAGAGAAGCCAGGAGGTGGAACTGAGGAGGAAAAGAATCACCCTGGCATGGGGGACAGCCAGGGAAAATGCATGGAGTCAGGTGATGGCAAGAAAGCCAGGGCTGCTGGCTTGTGCAGGATGCAAAAGAGAGTCAAATTTAGGAAGCCTGAAAGGGTAGGAAGGGGCCAGGTTGGGAAGGGCTTTGTTGTTTGTCCTTCCTTCTCAAAGAGGCCCATGAGATCAGGAAGGTGATGCCATGACATACAAGTGATTCTGATTTAAGTGAGGAGGGCTGTGCAAAGTTACCAGCCTCACTCTCTCCTCCAGAGCCATCTGGGTCCAGTGGCCAGACACAGATCAGGACAACTGGAGATGGCCCTGGGTACAGTGACTTTAAAAGCTTGACAGGATGTTAGATTATATCCTGGAAGTAAGAGGGAGACATTAGAGCTGACAGAATGAGGGTAGGAGGGATGGCACAATCAGATCTGCTCCTTAGAAAGATCACTTTGGCTGATAAGTGGAAGATGACAAAGGTGTAGGGAGACCACTACTGAAATACTTCAGGCAAGAGGTGATGAAGGGCTGAGGTCTATGACGCTGATGCTAAGCCCAAAAGAAAGTCACGGGTCTAAAAGTCACCCTAACCACAAAGCTACACACACACACACACACACACACACACACACACACACACACACACACACCCCTCCCTACCTTAGTAAGAAGCTGAGGATGCCAAATATCATGGGATCATAAGACTTAGATCTAAAAGGGACCTCAGAAGGTAACTGGTCTAATACTCTAATTTTAAAAAAGAAGAAACAAGAGATTCATTAAGTGACTTGTCCAAGGTCACGCAGGTGGTCAGCAGCATGGCCTGAATCTGATTCCAGGTCCTCTTATTATAAAGCCAGGACTCTATGCACTGAACCACACAGTCATCCATACAGGATACTCTACCTTACAAAAGTCTCAGCACTCAGCAGTTACTGGAAGATTTAAGAACTCCAGAATGGGAATCAGGACACCTGGGTCCCAAACCTGCCTCTGCCACTTACTTGGTTCATGACCCCTGTCTGAGCCTCACTTCCCTCTCTGCATGTGGAGGGGTAGGGTCAGTCTAAGGTTCTTTCTAGCCCTGGCATCCTGGGCTGTGTGAATAGAACATCAGGGTACCCACCAGGGAAAGGTTGGGTTCTAGGGGGTTCTAGCCCTTTTGTTCCTGGGATTTCTTTCTTTGTCTCCATTTTCTCTGGATACAAGGGAGAAGAGCCAACCCAGGACCACGGAGGCATTTGTGTGACACACTGTTTTGTCTGTCTTCTACTCTACTCAATTGGAGAGTCCAATGAAAGAAACTTGGGACTTGTTTCTTTGTATTGCTGCCCCCCTATCCCAAGACCAGCAGCAAGGGCTGTTTGGAGTCTCTTCTTTACTAAAGAGGAAGAATGGTGAGGCGAAAAGATGGATGGCTTGGCATCGTAGGATCCTAGAAGTGGAAGGAGCCCCAGAGGCCAGCAAGTCCAACCCCCTCATTTTACAGGTGAAGAAACTTGGAGGAATGACTTGGCCCAATCACACAGGCAAGCAAATACATGGCAGGCTAGGAGAGGAACCAGGAACCCACGACCCCAAACCAGCCTCTTTTCCAGCTCATCCTAAATGCCAGCTCTGCCACTGTAACTCTGGGTAAGTCACCCTACCCAGGAACCTCAGTTTCCTCCTCTGTAGAATGAAGGGGATGAACAAAATGTCCTTTGTGATCTAGGATTCCATAAGAAAAGTTGCACTTACTATTTAACAAAAACTTCTGAGAAAACTGGAAAATAGTATGGCAGAAACTATGCATAGACCAACATCTTATACCCTGTACCACAATAAAGTCAAAATGGTACATAATTTAGAGGCTGGTACTATAAGTAAACTAGGAGATCAAGGAGTAGTTTACCTGTTGGAGATCTATGGAGAAGGAAAGAATTTATGACTAAAAAAGAGATAGAGAACATTATGAAATGCAAAATGGATGATTTTGATTACATTACATTGAAAAGTTTTTGCACAAGGGGGCAGAGCCAAGATGGCGGCGTAGCAGCAGCAACATATCGCAGCTCTCACATAGCCACCCCAAAATACCCATAAAATAGGACTCTAAACCAATCCTAGAACTCCAAAACACACACAAAGACACTTCCCACTAA
>CM053587.1:326647611-326682373 GCA_028646515.1 Pseudochirops corinnae | reverse complement strand
ACGAGAGAATAGACTGGGGGAGGGGGGACACACTGGGATGGCTGTTTTGGGGTGGGGGGGAAGAGGGGGAGAAAATATGTAACTCAAAATCTTGTGGAAACGAATGATGCAAACTATAATAAAATTAAAAAAAAAAAAACAACACTTAGTTACCCAAAAATAGAATAGTATGTCACAGATAACAACAGAGATACACAAAGTCAAAGAAAAGAGACACAAATATCAAAAACAGGTCAAGAACACTAACTGTAGAAAGGTTAAATAATATTAAATCACAAATGAAAATTAAATAATAAACTTGTAAACTCCAATAAATAAATAAATAAATAAAGAATAAAAAAAAAGTCATCTGCCCTCCAGTTTTACATTCCTCATGCCAATCTCTAAGGAAGGCTCAATTTTATGACTCTTGGTAAGATGACATAAGGAAGATTCCAGGACTCCAGAAAGGTGCCCTGGCCTGATCCCTATTTGCATGGTCTCATCACGCCTTCGCACTCAAAAAGCCAAGAGTCTGCCTCCTAAAGTTCTATAATGTTCCCTACACACAACTAGCCAAGGAACATCTTACACCAAAGAAGCAACAAGGTCTATTTGATAGATTTCTTTCCCTGCCACCTAATATTGTGACCTCCCCATCTGATTTCAGTGCCCAACTGATTTCATTTGGCTCCCCCAACCTGATTTTGCTTTGTGCCCTCTATCTGATTTCATTTAGTCCCCTTCCCCATATAACTAATTTCAATGCCCTACTGATTTCATTTGTCCCCCCCATTTTGCTTTGTGCTCCCCCGATTTTATTTTGTGCCCTCCACCTGATTTCATTTGTTCCCCCTTCTGACACACACCTAATATCAATGCCCCCCACCTGATGTCCCTCAAAAGAAGGCGTAGGCACCTGCACAAGCACACGGCTGCTTTCCCAGCTGTTCCACAGACAAAGCTGGTAACTGGCATCTGCTCTTTTAGAAGGTATTATTTATATTTCCATCAACTTGGGAGAAAATGACAGCTTTAAAAGGGCAAACTGAGCCATCAGACGCAAAGGGGCCCACGTGCTTGAGAGATCGACAGACACTCAGCCCCAGCGTCAGCTGGCAGAGGAACCGACCCAACAGGGACCCAGAGGAGGGACAGATCTCATTTCCCCGTGGCTCAGAGGGCACACAGCAGACCAGGCATCGCCAGCCTCCTCCTGAGACAGGCAGAGGGCCTATGATACTTGTTAGTCGTGGAACTGAAAGGCAAAATGGATTGTGAAGATCAGTGAGTCCAACATGTACCTTTTTACAGAAGGGGCATTTGAGACCCGGACAGTGTAAAGAACTTCCATAGGTCACACAGCTAATAAATAAGAGATTCAAATCCAGGTCCTGAGAAAACAAACCCAGCAATCTTTCTAGGATAGAAAGAAGAACATAAATAAGCTTCTGCCTTCTGTGGTAGCAGACTTGGAAACAAGCATTGATTAGGGGCATGGCTGAACAAATTGGCACATGAATGCAATGGGATATTACTATGCCAAGGAGAAAAAAATAGAGAAATTTAGAGAAACCTGGATAGATTTATATGAACTGATGCAAGGTGATGCATGAAGAACCAGAAAAACAAGATATACAATGACTATAATTTTTGAAACTAGACCTGTGATTTCAAGGTTATAGTGAGGAAATTCCTTCTTCCTCTGGTTGGTAGTGCCTGGCAGAGCTCTGGCTTCCCTGGGTTAGTTCTCCAGGATATGGAGTCACCTCCATGCCAAGATAAGTCATTGTCTCTGCCATCTCTAAGTTTAGAGAGTTGCCTAAGGATACTAAGAGAATAAATGACTTATCCAACGTCATAAAGACAGTATGAGTCAGGATTTGAACCCAGAGACTTCCTGACTCTGAGGCCAGTTTTCTATTCCCTTCCCCATGACACTTCCATATGACTACAATAACAAATGCCATCAATAAACCTTATTTTTGAAAAAAAATGGATGTACTTTTTATATATTTTGTTTCTAAAATTGGAAAGGATCTTGGACCCCTGAGCCCACCTCCTTCCTTGTACAAAGAAGCCCTGACGCAGTCAGAGAAGGCATTTGGCACCTGATCTCCCTATTCAAGGCAACTAGGTGGCACCACAGTCCATAAAGTCATAAAAACTCATCCTCCTGTCCTCAAATATGGCTTCAGACGCTTACTAGCTGTGTGACCCTGGACAAGTCACTTCACCCTGTTTGTCTCGGTTTCCTCCCCTGTAAAATGAGATGTAGAAGGAAATGGGAAACTACTCCATTATCTCTGCCAAGAAAACCCCAAATGGGGTCACAGAGAGTTGGGCATGACTGAAATGACTCAACACGAACACTAACAAGTCCCTATTCAACTAGAGGCTCTTTGAGGGCAGGGACCCTGTCATCTAATATTCCTGTTTCTGCCAGTGCTTTGCATATAACTGTTCATTGTAAGGATCTATGTGATGGCCAGGGGCACAAAAACATGCATGCATTAAGTACCTGCTGTTACTAAGCACTGGTCTAGGCATGGGGCGGAGAGGGGGGGAGGGGAGTGGATTCATAAAATTTAAACCAGTCATAATCAATGCTTTCATGGAGCTTACAAGTAGTATTTGTAAATCACTTAGCCCAGCACATGGCACATAGTAGGTGCATAATAAAGACTGGTTTCCTTCCTCTTTTCCAGTCTCATAGACAGGTAGGCCCCCCAAGGTGGGAGAATGGAAGGAGCACTGATTCCAGAGTCACAGGACCTGGGTTCAAATCTTACCTCTATTGCTTACTACCTATCTGACCTTGCGTAGGTCCCTTTAGTTCCCTCAGCCTCGGTTTTCTCATCTGCCCAATGGGCAGACTGTACAAAGTTGGCCTCTGAGGTCTAAGGTCTGAATCTATGACTTTATGGTAAAGGAAAAGAAAAGGGGGAGGGGGATGGAGAGAAATCATGGAAAAAGGAGGAAAGGAGCAGAAAGAGGGTGGGGAGAAAAAAGACAGGCAGAATACAAGTTCCTCAAAGGGGAGAAATATTTTTTTCCTCTTGTTTTCATATTCCCAGTGATCACAACATACACAAATAAGTGCTAAGTAAATCTTTGTTGCACTGGACTGGAAGAGAGACTGTGTGATACAACACAAGCTCTGAGCCGAAAGTACGAAGATCTGAATTGCTGGTCTCATTACTGTGGTCACTCAGTTGTTTCAGCCCTGTCTGACTCTCTGTGACCCCATTGAGGGTTTCCTTGGCAAAGATACTGGAGTGGTTTGCCATGTCCTTCTCCAGCTCATTTGACAGAGGAGTAAACTGAGGCAGAGTGAAATGACTTGTCCAGGGCCACACAAATAATAAGTATCTGAAGCTGGATTTGAACTCAGGTCTTCCTGACTCCAGGCCAGGCACTCTTTCCACTGTGCCACCCAGCTAGCCCTGATTATTTTTTCCTAGTCTTAGTTCTACTATTAACCAAGGGATATGGCTCCAGGCAGGCAACTCTTCCCCTTTGGCCTTCATTTCAATCTTCAGTAACAGCAGCAGTAGACTTGAGTTCAAGAAGCTTTACTACTAAATCCAGCTGTGCAGCATGCTAATAACCCCTGTGTCCTTAGGCAAATCCCTTCCTTTCTCAGGGCCCAGAGCTGCCCCATCCATAAATTGAGCAAGGGAAAGGGTTGGACTCAGTGACCTTCTATTTTATGGCAAAAAACGAGCACGTGACAGAAAGAGGGGTCAAGGGTCCTGATTCCTAACAGCTCCCAACCTCTCTGCAACTGCAAACTTCCCTTCCCAGCAATTCATTTAAAGACACAGAGGGAAGGGGAGGCCACTTCAACCTGCCTTTCCGAATCTGATCTGTAAAATGGAGATTGTCCATGTTGCTGTTCTATAATGGGTACGATGGATCACGGAGTGTCCACATATTTGAACAGTCTTTTACTAAAATCTTATCCTAATATCTCAACTAAAAGCAATTCAGAAAAATAAAATCAGATAAAAGCCTCCAGAAAGAAATTTTTAAAAAGTGATCCAGTGAGGAAGTTCCCTGGAATCTCAGGAGGTCCTTGCCAGATTCCGAAGAGCTGTCCCTAACTCTTAGGCCCCAGAACAAGGAGCCAGGGGCAAAGGTAACCAAGTACCACTCCAGAAGTGCGCCACTCCCTTACTCAAGTGGTCAGTGCTGTGGGAGGGCTCATTCCTGCCCTCCTAGTTCCACTAATAAATACCTTGACCCACAAGAGGGATAAAAACAGCCCCAATCTCCTAGGGCTCTTCTGAGAATCAAATGATCCTCAAAATGATGTATGGAAAGAGATAATATATGGAAAGCACTTTGTAAACCTTAAAATGCTATGTAAATGCTAGTTACGATTAGGGAGTGGACCAGTGATTTCACTGGTCAAGAGAAATCCCAGGTGAAGAAAGTCCCTCTACCCATGCATGTTAGCATCTTTTCTGCAATTTCTTATCTCAGGAGAGATGCGCGGGGCACTGAAAGATTAAATAAGCTACCCTGGGTCACAAAGTCAACGTGTGTGAGAAGTGAGACTTGAACCCAGTATTCTCTGGCTCTCTCCACTAGACCACAGACGACTCTCTTAATTATTATTATAAAAAGACTGGCTTACCCTCCTAAGCATTTCTCTGGGTAGGAGAGTGAGTGATGATGCTGAAGGGCAAAGAGGGGAGAAAATGAGAAAAAAACTCCACAAAGGACTCCGGATTCTGCCTTAAGGGACTGGCACCTGGCTCCCGAACAAACAAGAACAAAAGCCATCTGCATCGTTGCATGGGCTGTCTTCTCCCCCTCCCCATGACTCCCCCTGGCATAGCGGTGCCCCTGGGGGATGGAAAGCTTTGCCAGATCAGTCCTTCCAAATAAACAGGAAAGATTTCCCAGACAGCAAATCAAAATGTGTACCACTAAATGGTACACAGGGATCCCTGTAAGTACATATGGACTAAGAAAACCACAGATCAACATTATCTATGTTCTCTTGTGTTTTTACTTCCTTTGTTAAATGTTTCCCAATTGCATTTGAAACTGGTTGGGGTCCAAGCTTGACACAACTGCTGTAGAGAACCATTGCTGGACAGGGATCCAGATCTAATCTCACTCATCTGCCTAAATGATACTGGAAATAATGGCAGGTCTTTCTTAAGGGGGCAGTGGTCAGAAGGAGGAGGGAGAGGAAAGGAAAGGCTTATTTTTATTTCCTGTTTCTATGGTTCAGCTGAAACCCAGCGTAGTGGGGAAAAGCTCTGGAGTCAGAGACACCTAGGTCCCAGCCCTACCTTGGACATGCACTGGCTGCTTGACTCTGCTTAACCTTTCTCAGCCTCAGTGGCTTGAAAGTGAAGGGACTGGACTTAACCTCTGAGATGCCTCCTAGCTCTGAATCCATGGTCTCAATGAACCAAGATTAGAGAGAAGGGAGATGGTGAGAGGCTGCCTATCTGTCCTTGAGTTCAACTCCCCTGGACCAGTTGTAGCTCATTCCAAGATAAATCCCACTCTTTGCCCTCCAGTTTTCTCCCAGGCTCCCTCCCCTGAACTAGCCCTTCTCTCCTCTTCCTGCCATCTTGACTCTTTGGTGACTGTCCTCCCCTCTTGAATGCCTGGTCCTCTTCTCATATCACTGATTACACCCTGCCAATCCTCAGGCCTGGATCACCCACTAATGGCATCAGTCTTCTTCAAAGACAAAAGATGAACAACTCCCACCATTCATTGCCTTTGCTCCTACACAGAGCTGCTAAACAACAGTGGAGAAAAACACACAACCATTCGGATTGGATCCACTACAATTATATATCACACAGACTCGAGCAGGCTCTCACTGCTGCTCAGAAATCCTACTCTATCTCCCCTATCAGCTCACCACAGATGCTCTTCCAAACCTTGTCCTCCCTCCACAAGCCTCCCATGGCTTCCCCTTCCCCCCTCTCTCAGCTAAGTAGCTTACAGAAAAAATCATTCAGGTGCCTTCTGCCCCTTTCTCCTCCCTCACCCTGTCTCACATGATGATGTGGCCTTTACTCCTTATCAAAGCAAACTTCTTTACCTGTTTGAGTGGTCTCATCCCATGCCATCCCCTCCAACAGACTGCCTCCTCTACCATCCCTAATCTTCCACTCAATTTCAATGTCTCCTTGTCTACTGGATCATTGTCTACTGCCTATAAAACCTCCATGTCTCTCTCCAAGCCTGGAAAAACCCTCACTGGATCCTTCCATCACATTGCACAGTAGGTACTTAATCAATGTCAACTGACTGAAACTGGCAAGTGATATGGGAAAACTTGAGCAATTCGCTTCTCTTCTCAGGGGGCTAAATCCTTCCCTACAGAGAGGAGGATGAACTTCTGGCATTAATATTCTAAGCAGCTCTGACATCCCCTGTTCTAAGGCCCCTCCCAGCCCTGACTTTCTCTGTTCTAAGGTCCCTCCCAGCCCTGACTTTCTCTGTTCTAAGGTCCCTCCCATCTAAGCACATGAAAGTTTACAAAGAGGTTTCCGTATGTTATCTCATTTGGTTCTTACAGTAATACTGTAGGCTAAGTGCTATTATTATCCCCTTTTTATAGATGAGGAAACAGAGGCCAAGGACAGTCAAGTGACTTGTCTAGGGTCACACAACTAGCAGTAAGTATGTGAGACAGGATTCAAACCCAAGGCTTCCTGACTCCAAGTTCAGCACCCTATGCACCACTGACACTTGGCTGCCTCTTGCCTCAGCTCTAACATTCATTTCCTGGTTCTGTGAGTCAGGTGACTTAGTCCTCGGTGGGGTCCAATGGAGCTAATTCTGCACCTTGCCATGAATGACTTCTCCCCTCCCCACCCCCAGCCTAGGCCTGAGGCCCAAGACCAGCAGCAGAGCTTTCCCTCTAGTTTAAAATCTCCATGTCCCAACTCCAAAGCCAAGTCAGCAAGCCCCACCAAGGACCAGGTGTTACTGCCTTTCTAGCCCTTAGCTTCTTATAGAAGGGAGCAACAAGACCAAAGGCTCCCAGTCTGACAAACTGCATGCTGGACGTCAATGTCCTTAACCTTATCATCATTGATTTGAAAGTGCAAAGCACTATCCTGCTCACAATTTCATTTAAGGCCAGAGACTCCCACAGAAGGGCAAGGGAGGGTATTTTCACCTCCACCTGGCAGAGGAGGAAATTCAAGTTCACAGAAGATACTGACATGCCTAGGGTCAAAACAGATGAGATAGAGAATGCTGAAGATTTTCTGTGTTTTTGTGTCACGGTGATTAAACTCATCTGACCAAGCAAGAGAGCAACCGAAGTGGGCAAGTTCTGCAGATTCAAATACACAAGAATATATATGAGAATGAATAAGAGTCTTAGAGAGGAGTGAGATGAGATCTTGGTTAAACCAGGATAAGCCCTGAAATCACCCAAAGGGAAATTCCCTAAAGTTCCCAGGAAGGGAAGCTGGAAAACAGGGACACGTTGGGGAGCCGGCTTCTCCTCCATGTCAACAAAACAATCTTTCTTTTTTCCCTTCCTGGGGTCAGTCCCAAATGGGGCCTGGGGCCAATGAGTGTCTCTCTCAAAGAAGGAATGGAGGACATCTCTCCTCTCCAAAACTCTCACACCATCTCCAACCTTCAAATAGTCACACACTATCACAAGGAGCACACTGAAACTTTAAAGAGGGATGGGGATGGCGTGACCTCATACATGGTTGTCTCTGTCCTTTTAATTAAATCCAACATCATCTCTTGGTAGGTCAGTTTTGCCCTGCCTATCTTAAAGGGAAAAAAAACAAAACAAAACATATCTTGCCAACCTGCAAGAGGGGGAAGTGGGCAGCCAGTAGGACCAGGGTGTTCTAGGGAACCTCAATTCCAAGAAGGAACTAAGACCCCCACCTGCTAGGCATGGAGAAGAACACAGAAGTTCCCTGGGCCACGGGCTCTGCATCTCCATAGCGATAGCATCACAGAGGATCCAGGCCTAAAAATAAAATCTCTGCCTTCTGAAACTCCCCAGCTCCCCTGCAGGATTCTGGCTATGAGGAAGGAACATGTAGGGGAGCTGACTCAGAACTAGCTGGGCGTCCAGGAAAGCGATGTTAATAATATACAAAACACACACACACACACACACACACACACACACACACTCACAGAGCAGTGTTACCATCTAGTCCAGGGCTACTTAATCTGGGGTTTGCTAGACCAAGGATGTTGTCCCCGTCAAGGGGTCACCCAGCCTCCCAGCTCCCTCTAGAAGGGGAAGAAGGCCCCCTGACATCCAACCTCACACCCATGCCTCTCAATTCTGGCCTCTGGGGCCCTTTTCCACAGAACAGTCCTCCAGTTACCCCAACCCCATCTTCTCTTCTGAAAGCTACACATCCAGAGTTCTTTAGCCCTACCCACACACCCCAAGCCAACCAACCATATATACCCACAGCATCTTTCAGGCAATGCTGTCTGGGTTCTGGCCAGGCAGCTGAATGTTAGGGCACACTGCATGCTGCAATCACCTCTAAAACATTGGGGTCTGACTGGTGCTGGGCCAGGGCATGATCACCTTCCCCCCCAGAGTCCAGGAGGGAGAGAAGGGTTTTCTTCTTACCATGCAGCATGTTTCCCCATAAAAACACCTATAAGTGAAACTGAATTCTCTGCCTTTATCATGAATAAGCTTGGCCCTGGAGAAAAGCTGAGAAAATGCCTCCCTCTTTGGAGAGGTGGACACCTAAGGGTATGGAGTGTTGCATGTACTTCCAGGCTGTATTGAGGTGATGGTTGGTTTTATGGAATTTTTTCCCTCTTTCTTTTTTAATTTTTGGATGGCTCAATGGTTTGGGGATAGAAGAAGGATCTATTCATAAACAAAAATGATAAAAAGATAAAAATATAGCAAGAAAATAAGATTAATTTTTATAAACTTTAAAAAAGAAACATGTAAACTCAAGTTACCAGGTTAGCTCACACCTAAGTCTGGCTCCCCCTTCTCTCCACCCCCAGCCTGGCTCTAGAACCCAAAAGAAGGAGAAATGGTTCCTTTTCATAAGGCATTTTTCCCACACAATGTTAGCACAATGACTAATGAATAAATGTTTGTCAATTGGTTTATTAATAAATGGAAGTTTGGTTCCCAGGCTAGTCCATATCCCTTCCCAATCCTACTACAATCTGAGAGTCCTCAAGAAGAAGCATTCCTGTCTCACCATGTATGGAATACATTTTCTCATAGAAATTATGTTCTAAATAGAAGTTAGGTTTCCAGGCTAGCCCACACCTGTCTGTCAGGAAGACAACTGAGGCTATGGTTCCTCCATCAGAGCCCAGGAGGATGTGAGGTGTGCCTTTTTTGCAGTATTTTGCCATAAAAATACTGTTAAGTAAATGCTCCCAGTCACAGAACTGTCAGCTTCAGTGGTGCACTGATTAGTTTGGCTGAACTGCTTCCCACTCCCTCACTTGAAAAAAAATTAAATTATTTGTTAGAAGGAATATTGTGTGACCCTAGGTAAGTCACTTCACCCTGCTTGCCTCAGTTTCCTCATCTGTAAAATGAGCTGGAGAAGGAAATGGCAAACCACACCAGTATCTTTGCCAAGAAAACCCCAAAAGGGGTCACAGAGAGTTGGATAGGATTGAAATGATGGAACAGCACAAAGGAAGACTATCTCTCTGGGTTTTGGAATGGAGAAAGATGTATTTAGAAATGAAAAGTGATGTTAAGGATGGTGAAGGGCCCAGGCTCTGGTTCAAGGAACCTGGGAAGGACAAGCCTGGGAGTGGGGCGTCGTGCCAGAACTCTCTCAGGGGTGTCATGGGGAAGAGAGATTAGTTTTGTTCCACTTGGACACAGAAGGTAGAACCAGCAACAAAGAATGGAACCTGCAAAGAGGTCAACTGAAACCTTGAGAAAAGGAAAAACTTTCTAAAATGACTGGGCTCTTTGTGGAGGCTGTCAGGCCCTGGCCCTGGGGCTAGATTCCGACTTCTGTCCTTGGGGTGTAGAGCTGATCCTTATTAAGGTGCAGAATGGACCCAATGGGGCCCCTTCCAATTGGGAGATTCCATGTAACTTCCTAACCTTGAGGCGTAGGAGTGTGGCTCCAAGAAGGCTGGAGAGAAAGAATCTCCTTTTCTGGAATACTCCAAGAACAGAAGGAATGCTCAGCAGTTCAGGAGACAGTAGCATTTTTAATATTCTAGACCCCTTAGGCAGCCTGGTGAAGCCTAGGGACCCTTCACAAAATGTTTTTAAAATATGCATGAATATAAAGAAAACCAGTTCGACTGAAATATGCTTATCAAAATATTTTAAAAAGTCTAGTTCATGGGGGCAGCTAGGTGGCGCAGCGAAAAGAGCACTGGACCTGAAGTCAGGAGAACCTGAGTTCAAATTTGAACTCAGACACTTAACACAGAAAACTAGCCATGTGACCTTGGGCAAGTCACCTAGCCCCAATTGCCCACCCTACCTTCTCCCTTCCCAAAAAAAAAAAAAAGTCAAGTTCATGGACCCCAGGTGAAGAACCCCTTCTGCAAGCCAAGGGATGAGGAGGATGATGATGAAGATTCCTCTCCTCCTCTTCTTCCTCCTCCTCCATCTTTTTATATAAATTATATTAGAAGTGAATAAAAATCAATTATATAAAAGCAACTAATGTGGTCATCTCTTCCCAACCCACACAATCAATCTTCCTCAGGCTTAAGCTCAACCTCTACTTTTAGCAAGCAAGCTAAAAACAAACAAAGGATTCTTAATCATTAGAAAACTCACTGAAGCAGAAGTAAAAAGCTCACCTAGTGGTCAGACACCCATTCTATCCTTCCTAGATGATTTCCCCAGCAACCCTCTGCCTCCTTCTAGAGGCAACGGAAAATAGAGGCAAGTGCTCTCAGTCTATAGCCACTCTAATATGCAAAATGGGTTACCCTTTAAATCTCCCTGTATCAGTGTATCACTCAGGTTAATGTTTACTTAGCAATTTCCCTTAAAAGTCTCAAATGAAGCATGAGGGATGTACTTCCTCATTAGTCACCCAGGCCCAAATGAATAATTTAAAAGTGCTCAATTGGCAAATATGGAAATCTACGGCCTGGCTCTCTAGCTTCCAATAGCAACACACTGAACCCCTGTCCACGACCCTATAATGGAGTCTATGAGTCAGCCCACGGAACTCATTCATATCTACAGTTAATTAGACTAAAGGAGGTAAATGTGACTTAAAGAATTCCAGACAGATCTGCTATTGATGACTCAGGGACCAGGAAAGAGATGTTCTCTGGGCTGGAGATTCTGGGAGCCCGGGCATGGGATCTAGAGTCTGTCACTATCATTGCCCTGAGCCCTTTCCAACTACTCCATCTGCCAGGACCCAGGCCAGGAGTCACTGTGTTCACACAGCTATTCCTCACACACCCTCCACTGAACACATACACACGTCTCCCATTCTCCCACAGTCGGCTCAGTCGGCTCAAAGATCTTCTGGGGGTAAAGAGTGAGCAAGACAGATGAGGGCCTCAAGGTCCCCTCAGCCCCATCTCAATCACCATCTAGGTCTAGAACAAGAGCACCAGGATTTAAATCCCATGTGGGCAAGGCACTTAACCCTAGTTTTCTGATCTGGAAAATAAGGGGTTTGTTCAGACAGTAAGTGCCGACAGTGTTCCAGGATCTGTGAGTTTAAGTGCTGGGGATCTAATGCAAGTCTCTGCTCCCAGGGAAGGGAAACGATATGAAAATAACTATGTACAAAAAAGATACGTACAGGACAAAACATATATAATGAATAGAGAAAGCCTTCCTGTGGAAAGTGAGATTTTAGCTCGGATTTGGAGGAAGCCAGAGATCCTGGAGGTGGCATTCCAGGCACAGGGGGCAAGCAGAGAAAATGCCCAGAACCGTGAGACGGAACCAGAGGCCAGTGGAACTCGATCATAGAGTACATGGGAGTCAAAGAAGACTGGGAGGGGGGTGGGACAAGTTGTGAGGGGCTCCCAATGTCAGATGATTTTATGTTTGATCCTACAAGGCAATAAGGAGCCATTTAATGGGAGGACAGCAAGTTTGGCATGGCCAGATCCACACTGGAAGCCTGACCTGAGAGCCAAGCCAAGGATGGACTAGAGTGGGGAGACACTGGAGCAGAGACCAATACTGATAAGGGCCTAGACCAGGCTAGTGGCAGGGTAGGAGGAGAGACTGGGGTGAATACCAAAGATGTCATAAAGGCAGAATCACCAGGCCTTGGCAAACAGATGAACTATGGGGCAGGGGAGAGAGAATGAGGAGCTGAGCATGACCCCCAAAGTGTGAGCTTAAATGAGTAAGAAGATGGCACGTGCTTCAACAGGCATAGGAATTTTGGAACCAGGAAGGGCATGGAAGGAATGATAATGAGTTTCAGACATGCTGAGTTTAAGATATCTACAAGCCATCCAGTTTGATATGTCTAAAAAGCGACTGGGCATGAAAGTATAGAAGTCAGGAGAAAGGTCAGGGCTGGAGAAACAGATTTGAGAATCACCAGCAGAGAGATAACAACTGAAACCAGTGGAATGGATGAGATCACCCAAGTGAAATATCATGGAGGAAGAAGGAAAGAGGGCTTTGGACAGAGCCCTTGGTGACATCCATCTTGAGTCGGCATGACCAGACAAGAAATAGCAAAGGAGCCTGAGAATGAAAATTGAAGAGTTAGGAGGGGAACTGGGGCAGATTAGTGTCATGGAGACCTAGGGAGAAAAAGGTATAAAGAAGAGGGTGATCAAGAGGATCAAAGGCTGCTGAGAGGCAAGAAGGCTGATTACTGAGAAAAGACCATTAGAGTTGGCAATTCAGAGATCACCAATAACTTGGGAGAGAGAAATTTTGATCAAATAATCAGGTTGGGAGCCAGACTGCAGAATTTAAAAGAGAGTAAGAGGAAAAGCAACAGAGCCATTGATGACTACAAGGTCTTCAGCCAAAAACAGAGAAGACATGGAGGACAAGGGCTAGTGGGGATGGATGGAACACAGGAGGAGTTTTTGTGGATGGAGGAGACAAGGGCACTTTTAGAACCAGTAGGAAAGGAGCCAGCAGAAAGGGAAACATTAAGGCTGAGGTAAGAGGGCATGGATGATGAAGGAGGCAATCTCTTGGCAAATGTGGGGAGGAATGGGACCACTTAAGCACGTAAGAAAGGTTTATTTTGTAAAAGAGAAGGGCCACCTCGTCACATGAGGTAGGAGTGAAGGAGGGAATAGTGGCAGAAGGCATTTAGGTGATTGAGAAGAGGACAAAGGGAGAAGAGAGAATTCAGTGAATAGTCTCAAGTTTTTTTCAGTCAAAGGTGAAGCAAAGTTCTCAGCTGGAAGGGTGGAGGAAGGAGAGCCATGAGAAGCTGGAGGAGAGAAGACAAGGTCTGGAAGAGCAGCTATGGAGAATGAGAGAGAGTTAATTAGGGAAGTACCGAAGGATTGCCTTGCCTTAGTGAGGGCCCAGTTGAGGTGATATAACAAATCTCTGGTAGAACTGGTCAGCATGGTTTCATGATTTTCTCTACCGTTGCTTAGGAGCACATCTATAGGAGGAGACAGCAAACATTGGAAGCAAATGAGGACTGAATTTTGGAAGGGCAAGCCTGGTTGTGCGATGATGGGGCAAGTACTCAAGAGAAGAGGGCAGTGTGGAGTGGAGCTGATTTACCAAAGGGTCAAGAATGGGAAGGGAGAAGATTGCAGCCAGGGTAGGGATGATGGTCTAGGAAGTAACTGAGGGGTCAAGGGATCAGAGGTCACAGCATGGCTGAAGAACTGTTTGGTGTTGCAATACAGGGGGAGAGACGGAATAACAACAGATTGTAATCAAAGAAGGGAATTTCGGAGTTTGTGAACACAGAAGTGGTACAGCAAGACCAAGGGCACGACCATCTCTGTGTGTGGCTGAGATGGGGGCAGAACAGATCGTGGGAAATGAGCTGTCAGCCAATCAATAAGCATTTATTAAGCACCTATTGTATGCCTGGCTGGGGATAGGAAAAGAGGCAAAAGTCAGTCCCTGCCCTCCAGGAGTCACAATCTAATGGGGGAGATGCAAGCAAACAAATATAGACAAGATTACTAGGAAATAATTAACAGAGGAAAGGCACTGGAATGAAGAGGGGTTGGGGAAGGCTTCCTATAGGAGGCAAAACTTTATCTGGAAGCCAGAAAAGCCAGGTGAGGAAGTGGAAGTTACGGTGTTTGAGAGAGTCTGCTACTACCAGGGGAAGAGCCGAGGAAGAGGAAAAAAACAAACAAAAAACCAGTAGTGAGCCAGGTACTGAACTCCCTGAGGAGAGAGGGGACTAATCTGGAGGCTGGTAGATAACCACTCCCAGAATCTTGACTGAGTGATTGCTATGGATGGAGCCAACCTCAGAAGAGAGGTTATTGGGTGAGAGGGATAGACGGAGAACCTGCAAGTGGCTACAGGGAACAAAGAATAGTCCAGTTTTGCCACTTTGACCTGTTGGGGGAAAGGAGTGAAAGTGTAACAGGTGCTAGAGAAGGTTAGGAGGCTAGGTCAGGAGGAGGGAGCCCAAGATGGAAAGCAGGAGAAAGAAAGAGATTCATGAGGACAGCAAGTTTCACACCTATGGAACAGGCATCCCAGAGCACACAACGAAAGAGTGGGATGTGGGTGAGGGCAGATAGAGGGAAATGGAAAAAAAGGCATCAGCAGCAGAGGCTGGATGAAATTGACTCTGAGCCCCCCATCCCTCCTCTAATTCTATGATCTCTCAGGAAAAAGAGGGAATCAACCACCCAAACTTTTTTTTTTTAATTTGGGAAGATGAATTAAACCTGAACTGGGATAGGCTAAGAAATAGGCCCTTTTCCATCCCTCTTTTGTAGCTGGAACTAAAGGTGGGTGAACAAGGTAGGCAAATCACCTAGGGCATAAAATTCAGGGTGATAGGGAATTCTTCCACTTTTAACATGATTTTAAAAAATAAATTCACTTTAACAAATAAATGTTATTCTATTTCATATACATTTATATTTTTAAAATAAATTTTATTGATATCTTTTTTGTTTTACACCAATGTGTAATCCTAAGCAAGTCCCTTTAAATCTTTTCCCTCTCAGGTTCCTCATCTATAAAGTGAGGCAGTTGGAGCACATGGCCTCTGAAGTCCCTTCAATCTCAGGACCTAAGACACAGCAGGCTGGTGAAATACCTGGGACCAGAACCCTGGTCTTCTGAGTTTCAGCCCCATATTCTTTCCACTACATCACACCTAGAAGAACTACTTTACTGAATTCAGTCAGTCAACTAACATTTATAGAATGCCTACTGTGTGCCACGCAACATGCTTGGCTTCAAGGACTTTTAAGTTTTCTATAAAATCAAAGCTGACTTCATTTCAGCAGAAACTCTGAAATAAGCCCCTTTTAATTCAATCAATGCAACAAGCATTAGCAAGCTTGTCTTCTTCTTTAAAGGAATATAAGCTCCTCCAGGGCAGGGACTATCTCACTTTTATTTTTTAATCCTCCTCACCTAGTCTAGTGCCTCCTATGTAGTCAGCACTCAATAAATGCATGCTGGTATGGACTTGGCACTCAATAAGTACGTGCTGGTATGCAGTTGGCACTCAATAAATGCATGCTGGTATGCTGATGAAGCTCAATAAATGCATGCTGGTTGATTACTGTGGATATAAAGACAAACATCAATAGGCCCTGCCCTCCAGAATCTTACATTCTCCAAGAGGATACAGAGGAGAGCGGATACAAAGAATGTACATGAAGGGAAGAGGGAGCTTATGTTTATGCCCTATTTTGTGTTCTAGTTATCTTACATAGTCCCCCTTCCACTGAGACAGTATAGTATAGCAGATAGAGCATTGGGCTGGGAATCATCAGAAACCTAGGTTCAAATCCCACCCCTGACATTTATACTTCTGTGACCTTGGGTAGGTCATTTAATCAGCTGCCTCATCTGTAAAATGGGGATAATAATATTTGAAATACTTATTTTACAGATTGTGGTTGAGAAGAAAGCTCTCTGCATACCTTCCATAGCGATGGGGAAATAAGAGAGGCGTGTGTTGGACATGAGCAGGGGAAAACAGATCCCAGAGAAGGCCTGATTCAAAGAGGTCAATGAGGTTATCTAAGAAATGTAGGATCAGAAGACAAAATGGGCCAAACTACAGAGCAAAAGCTAAAGATAATGAGTGATTCGCCTGTGGGCTCCACGGATCCCCACAAAATGCCAGGAGAGCCTGGAGTAGAAGGCACTCCCTGTCCAAGTGATGAGCAACAGAAACCCATAGCAGAGGAAGGCATGGATGGATTCCAAGGGCACTGCTGGACAGAACTCACCCCTCAGTGAGATTCTACAGAATGGAAGCTCCCTGAGGACAGGGGCCATTTCATTTTTGTCTCTCTTCCCAGGGTCTGACACACAGAAGCTGCTTAATAAATGCTGCTTGACTCTCTGATCATAGCTTGGGAGTATCATGGCTGACAAAGGCAGAACGGAATGGAATGGCCAGATTGTAAACTCCATGGAGGCAAGAGGCCCAATGTACTTCACAACAGTACAGAGCTCTCAATATAATAGGTGCTGAACAACAATTTGCTGAATGGATCATTTGCAATGGAAGAGGGACTGGCATTAATTATGTTTGCAATTTTTATTAAGCACCTACTATGGGCTGAGCCCTGAGGGTACAAAGAAAACACATTTCCTCTCATCCAGTCCCCTGTGGTCCCTCCTTCCCTGCCCCCCTCCCAGAATCCTACTGGCTTCCAAATAGGACAGGTCTGAGCTTCCTTGCTCTTTCTGTAATGAAGTAGGAAAAGACCAAAGAGGGAAAAGAGAGAAGGAAGGAGATGGCAGAGAGAGCCTGTCCAGCCCCTAGGTTCATCTCAAATTAAATAAATTATCTCTCTTCATCTCTCACCCAGCCTAGCCAAGTCAATTCAGTCATTACAGGTGAGAGGTGAAAAAGATCAACTGTAGAAGCCACCAAGATGAACACCTCTACCCCTGCCCCCTGCTGTGCTACAGAGAAAGAAACTGAGGCCCAAAGAGGTTAACTGATGTGCCCAGTATCACAAAGACTGGAAGTGTGTGAAGTATGACTTGAACTCAAGCCCTCTGAGGTCAAAGTCAGAAATCCTCCCACAGTTCCAGACACCTTGTCTTTTGTGTGGTTTTTTTTCCCCAAGGTGTAATGGAAGGAGATATAATTGGACATGAAATCACAAGACCTGAGATCAAGTCATGGGTCTGACCCTCGATGGCTCTAGGACCATGTGTGAGACAATGCTCCTCCATGGGCCTTAACGGACAAGTGGACGAGATAAGCCTTCCTTGGCCTTTCTCACGGGGATGTAGGGAGGAAAGTGCTTTGTGTACCCTAAAAGCCTGGAGAAATGTGGGTAGTTAGTAGGTCTATGGGATCTAGAGCCAGAAAACCTTAAAGATCATCAACTCTAACCCTCTGGTTGTACAATAGAGGACCAGAGCATGAAATGACTTCTCCACAGTCACACAGCTCGCTAAGTACCAGAGTCAGGATTCAAACCCAGGTCCAGGTCTTGGGTCCAAACCCAACACTCTTTCCACTGCACTATTTATTATCCTATTTACACAGACCCCTGCCAACAAAATTAGCTCTACCAGATTAAAAGTCCCTTCCTCGGGGGCAGGTAGAAGAAACTAGGGCAATTTAGTGAAGACAAGACATGGGAGAAAGATGAAATAAAAATCTGCTTCAATTTTGGACACATATGATCAGCCCTTCAGTCTCATGACCAGGAACCATCCTAGACTCTTCCTTGTCTCTGGGTCAAGCCACTGCCAAGGCCTGTCGCTTTCCCCTTTGTAACATATACACCCCTCCTGCTGCAGACCCTCATCACCTCACGCCTGGCTTGTGGCAATAGCTACTGGGGGTCTGTCTGCCTCCAGTGCCTCCCCTCTCCATCCATCCTCCATTCAGGGGCCAAAAGGATTTTCCTAGAACACAGATCTGCCACATCACCCTCCTACTCCATAAACTCTATTGGCTCCCTATTGCCTCCATGAGCAAATACAAAATGCTCTGTTTGGCCTTCAAAGCCCTTCACAAACTTTCCAGTTTTTTTATACCTACTCTTCCATCCAGTGACACCAACCTCCTGGCTGTTCAAAGAATGAGACTCTCCATCTTAGCCCTGGGCATTCTCTTTGGCTGTCCTCCTCACCTGGGATGCTCTCCCTCTTCTACTCCCACTACAGACCTCCCTGGTTTCCTTTGAGGCCCAACTAAAATCCCATCTACTACAGGAAGCCTTCCCAACCCCTCTTCATTCCAGGGCCTTCCCTCTGTTAATTATTTCCTATTTATCCTGTCTATACCTTGCTTTGCATATATTTGTTGGCATGTGGTCTTTCCTATTGGACTGTAAGCTCCTCGAGGGCAGGGACTCTCTTGCCTTTTTGTATGTCCAGTCATGGCACAGTGCTTGGCACACAATGGGCACTTAATAAGTATGGATCAATTGGGCTTGTTCTGCTTGTCCCCAATGGCAGCACTAGGAACAATCTGTACAAGTTGGGGTAAGGTTACATTTCTTCTTGAGGAAAGTGGAATGGTTTACCTCCAGAGTCAGTGAGGTCCCCATTACTCAAAGTCTTCAAGCCAAGGGACCAGTTTTCTAGAATGTCATAGAGAGGATTCTTTTTGGGGTACAGTCTAGAACAATGGCCTGAGAGTTCCCTCCCAGGGCCAAGAGTCTCTGATCAGAAATTACTTAATGTTCAGGGTATTGTATAAGCAAAACTGAACTCACCACTAATGTTTCTATGTTGCCGACTTTTGCTGGTCTTGCTAAGTCTAAAGGACCCAGAAATGCTAATGACCTTAGAAAGGACAAAAGAGGCTGAAGGCTGAAAGGCTTAGTGGCTAAGAGCCTGGGAGAGCTGGCCTCATGTCCCACCCCTGACCCACCCTGGCTAGCAGAGCCTGGACAGCTCCCTTCACCTCTCAATTTTCTAGGCAACTCTCTAAGACTTAGGTGCAGAGAAGGTTCCAACTTGAATTGGGCGAGGACATCTCCTGTCCTAGGAGTTCCCCTTGTCAATGAAACCACAGGTCTGGTCCTGGCCCCATGCCTATCCCTGCACAGGGGAAGTGCTTCCAGCCTAAGGCAGACCAACCACTTTCTCTAACATCCCCAGTGAACTGCAGAATGAGAAGAGGGCGTTGGAGAGTGTCCTACTTACCGGGCAAGACTAAAAATGGCCCTGGGATTGGGATTGGGTAGAGACTCATTTAGAATGAGAAATGATGCAATTGAGAGGAAGCCTGAGCGCAGGAGGATGAGGGTCAGATTAGGAGACAGAGGACTTGGGTTCCAATCCTCACTCCGTACTCCCTGTACATCCCTGGCCAAGTCATTTAACCTTTCTGGGCCTTGAGTGTCTCATCTACGAAATAAGAAAGTCGGATGAGGTCAGGGAAGACTAACCAATAGGTCAGTCAGTCAACAAGAATTTTTAAAGTATCTACTATGTGTTGGGCACTATGCTAAGCCCTAGGGAGACAAAGAACAAAAAAGTATTCCTGCCCTCAAGAAGCTTACATTCTATGGGGAGACAGCGAGTAAATAACTATGTATATATAACTTATGCACAGCATAAGTGGAAAGAAGTGCCTACTAAGTTCCAGAGAAACATTAGGTGTGCAGATCTAGAGACATCTCTACTCCAAACGGATTATCTGTGCCTGACCTGTGGCAGAGCCTTCTAAGCTCCTATGGGTCTGAGCAGCTACAGTCAAACCCACTGTACTTTGACCCCCAACATAGTGACATCATTTTGGTCCTTTTTGAGCATGAAGGACAGACAACCCAACCAACCAAGTGCCAGGCACTGTGCTAAGCTCTTTAAAACTATTCTATGATTTGATCCTCACAGCAACCCTGGGGAGGGGGTGCTATTTACAGTTGAGGAAACTGAGGCAAACAGAGGTTAAGTGGCTTGCCCAGGGTTATACAGCTGGTAAGAGTCTGAGGCTGGATTTGAACTCGGAACAGAAGGTAACAACCTCAAAGAGAAGGCACTAGGGTGGGGAAAGAGAAGAGAAGCACCTTTTGTTATGGCAGGCACCACTGGCTGCCTGATAGGTCTCCAAGTTATTACCATGCCCCCTTCTTTAGCTTCTGCTTCCCAGGGATCACCAGGCAAAGAAAAGTCAGCCCCTTGCCCACCTTGGCTAAATGGACAGCAGCTGTGGAAAGGAGTCAGAATGCTCTGGCACATGGGCATACTCCAAAAAGACTAGTTTCACTGAGAAAGGAGCTGTAGGAAAGTAATGCCATCAGGACTTCAGGGCCCTTATTTTATGAGCTTATAAAAATAATAATTGACATTTAAATGGTACTTTAAAGTTTACAAAGCACCATATGAACAGCATCTCCTTTGAGCCTCACAACTATTAGCCTTATTTCACAGATGAGGAAACTGAGGCTGGCAGTGAAGTGTCCATGGTCACACAGGCAGTAAATGTCTCAAGTGGGGCTTGAAGTCTTCCCTCTCCTCCATATCCAGGGCTAGAGTTGGAGTAATAGGACCACAGTGCAAATCCTGACTCTGTCACATATGATCTTGGGGACCAGGGGTAAGTCACTTCTCATTTTAGGGTCTTGGCTGCCTCATCTATAAAATGCTGAAGTCGGACTGTTAGGGGTGGCTGGGTGGTGCAGTGGATACAGCCCTAGGCCTGGAGGCACCAGCTTCAGACACTAACTAGCTGTGTGACCCCAGGCAAGTCACTTAACCCTATTTGCCTCAGTTTCCTCATCTGTAAAATGATCTGGAAAAGGAAATGGCAAACTGCTCCAGGATATCTGCCAAGAAAACTCCATATGGGGTCACAAATAGTCAGACACAACTGAACAACAAAAACATGAGGGTGAAGAGGCACAAGGAGTTCTTAATTGCCTACTACTCTATACCCATCTCCTAAAGATACTCTCCCACCCCATCCCTACCACCACCCAGCCTCAACTCCACAGAGGGACTTGGGAAGCAACAGCAGCAGTGACAAGGTTAATGAAGAGTCGGACATGATCCAAAAGCGACTAAACACCACCAACAAAGCAAAGCGGTCTAATCTCTGCTGTGCTACTGGCTGGCTGTGTGACCCTGGGAAAACCATTTCTCCAAGGCATGGTTTCTTCCTCTATAAAGCAGGACTAGATCCACTAGTATTACGCCATATTTTATCTCATTAGATTCTAAGTCTAGAGCTGGGGACGATTTCAGAGGTCATCTGATCACACTCACCCATTTTACAGGTGAGGAAACTGAGGCACTGCGATGATATTCTAAAAGTCATATGGGTAGTAACCACAAAAGCTGGGAGCACCTGCATCCCAAGGCTTCAGAGAAACGAAAGTTAGTTCCCTGTCAGAGAGAGGCTGGGGATCCTGGGGCAAACATGATCTCTAAGGTCTAATTAAGGCAATCAATGACTTTGATTCTAAGTGAGCATCAACCCCTTCTCCCCAGCACCACCCTTCCCTAGTCCTAGGTAATACTGCCTAGGAAAGGCGGCTTTGAGTGTAAAGGTGACAAAAAGGGGTAGCTACAGGTGATTCTGAGCTCACAGAGTGAGGGGTGGCTTGCAGGACAGCTCGAGTTGGTTCTAACAGTCGGCCTGCGGTGATTATCATGGACTGACAATAACCCAGTGAGTCATCTGGGAACTGGAAGGAAGCCAGGGAAACATCAAACCCTCTTTCTCCTTGAGTACAGCAACAAACGGCGAGGCCTGTTAATGGCAGCAAGCTGTTCCCCATCCAAACCTTCGACTCGACCACATAAACTCACAGCCGGCGTCACAAAGAAATCTAAGGGAATGAGTTTAGGGCCAGGTGAGAATGACAAAAATAGGGGCCCAGACCAATCAGATAAGTCACCCCTTAAACAACGCAGACACAAGAGGCTCTGGTATAAAAACATAATAAAAACAGCTAACATCTTCACTGGGCTTTAAAGGTGTGTAAAGTATTTTGCACGTATGCTTTTCTCCACTTCACAAACTGGATTCCAGCCCCCAACTGGTCTGCCTGCTGTTCCTCAAACTCAAAACTCTTGTCTCCTATCTCCCTGCCTTTAGACACATGATTTCCCATGCCTGGAATGAGTTCCTTCCTCATCTCCACCTCTTAGAATGCTTAAGAATCATCTTCCTTCTTAGAATTCTTAAGACTACCTAAGAATGCCTAGAATGGTCTTCCATCAAGACCGGGAGATGCAATGCCTTGCACGGGCAGATGGGCAGGGCGCCATCTTGTTCTGAGGTTAGAATGAGATCTTATCCACTGCAATCCAATGAATCATTTAATGCACCTACTATGCGCAGGGTCCTATGCCACAAGTTAGGGATGCAGGGACATAATTATATAGGAGACAGTTTGAAGACGGAAAAGCACTGACAACTAATGCACAAGGCTTCTTGTAAGTAGAGGTGGTAACTTGCCTGGGGTCAAACAATGATTTGAACACAGGGCTTCCTGAGGTGGAATCCAAGCCCCTCTACCCACTGCTTGCCATCTAATAAACTGGGAGAACCCAGATGGCAAGGACCCTTTCATTCTGTGGCAGCAGGCCCAGAGCCTGGCCCGGGAGTTTTGTCTTGAAGGCCATCGTAGGCATCCTTACAGCAATCTAAGAATTCTAAGAAGGAAGAAGATTCCTAGGCATTCTGGGAGGTGGAGATGAGGAAGAAGCTCGTGCCAGCATTTTATACTATGCCTTAAGGTTTGCAAAGTGCTCTGTGGGAATGAGCACATGTTATCCTCCTTCACAACCCTGGGAGGAAGGGGCTATCAGTATCCCCATTTTACAGATGAGGAAACTGAGGCTCAAAGAGGTTAAGAGACTTGCCCAAGGTCACCTACTTAGGTGTCTGGGGCAGGACTTGAACTCAGGGCTTCCTGACTCCAAGTCTTATGACTATCCACTGCACCACCTAATACTATTTCATTCTGGGTCTGTATCCCCTAATGCTTTGTGGTTTCTTCCATAAGACACTTAGTCTCCTCTCTCTGGGCATTTTCTCTGTCTCCCATGCCTGAAATCTCCAATTTTACCCTTGAGGAAAATGCTCCTTAGAGAGATTAAGAGACAGGTGGGGCCCTGATCCAACAGCTGCTAAGTATCAGAAGCAGAATTTGAACCCAGTTCCTGCCATCCAGTCCAGTCCAGTCCAGTCTGGCTGCCTGGAGACCTGCACTGAACTCCTGGCCCCAGCAGGATTCTGGGAGTCACTGCTGTTCCTTGTTCCTGGTGTTTTAGTTCTGGGTTCTTCAGCACATAAAACAAATCCCATTTGAGCTGGGAGTTACTGACTAAGACCAGGGAAGCTGCCAGCCTCCCACCTACCAGCTGGTTCTGCCACAATAAGCGCTCGGCCTGTTAGATGCACAACCTTGGAGAAGCTAATTGAAATATGCTGCAAGAAGGCAACCCAAAGTAACAGGGAAATAATAGGTGCATTACCCCAGAGCCTTGGAGGCAGCCCACTCCGGAGGGAGGCTGTGGCTGCCCCCCCATCCCCGGCGGCTGACCTTGGCCTCTGCCCCTGGCTGCCCCGCCCGCACCCAGGACTGCACGTCTTTCCTAAAGGAAAACCCTCCTACAGGAGAGTTTCTAACAGAAGGAAGAAAAAAAGAAAAGCCCAAAACCACATGGCTGGGGTTTGCGTGGTGATTTTTGAAGACAAGGAAAAAAGTCGAGTCGGCCTCATAAAGTGCTCAGGAAAGCAGTTAGTGGCTTGTTAAAAGGAACAGAGAAAGGCCGGCCAGAGGCTTCCTCTCCCAGCCTCAATTATACACACACACACACACACACACACACACACACACACTCTCTCTCTCTCTCTCTCTCTCTCTCTCTCACATACACTCACACACACTCACACTCACATACATACACACATACTCAAACACACACACACACACACACACACTCACACACACAGCCCCTTCGACCCATAGCCTGGACACTGGGCATGTTGGCAACTGTAAACGGGGATGCCTGGTGGGGGCCCTGAAGAAGGAGGACCCCTCCTCAGTCGTCAGCTCTACAGGGGAGGTGTCCCGGGCAGGGGCACTGCCCCTCCTTCCCACCCACCTCTCTATGGAAGGAGCTGGGGATGGACAACTAAAACTCTACCACGTTCTGTGCATCCCTTCCTGTACTGTACTTAACAGCCAGGCAGCAGGAGCAGAGCCAGCCCAAAGCTTGGATGACTGAGGAGGAGGAGTGGGATGGGAGGAGGAGGGAGAGGGGGATGGGAAGAGGAGGAAGAGGATGGGAGGAGGGAGTTTCCGTCTTTGTGCTTATGCTCCTAGCCCCCAGCATGGGGTCTGTGATACAGGAGACACCCGTTAAGTGACCGATGGACTGATTGATCCTAAGAGGCCAGGATCAAGAAGGAAAGCACGTTGTCTGTGGGGGGCTAAGGGGAGGGTCTATCCTCACACAAATAGGGCAAGGAACAGGTATAAGATCAATCAATAGATTCATAAGCTTTTATAAAGTGCCCACTATGTGCCCAGATACTGTGCTAGAAGTCAAGGATACAATTACAAAAACGAAACAAGTGCCTGCCCTCCGAGAGCTCCCGTTCTATCAAGAGAAACAGCACAGACAACAACCAAGAGACGTCTACTTAGAAGAGGAGGGCCAGGCACATGCTGGGAGGCATCTCCCTAGCACTGGATTTAGAATCAGGGGCCCTGCCAATGGGTGGCCTTGAGCAAGTCACTTCACTTCTCAGTCAGTCAAGGAGCATTTAGTAAGCACCTACTACGTGCCAAGTACAGGGCAGCTAGGCGGCACCATAGTGCAAAGAGCACCAGGCTTGGAGTCAGGAAGACCTGAATTCAACTCTGGCCTCAGATACTTACTAGCTGTGTGACCCTGGGCAAGTCACTTGACCCTGTTGGCCTCAGTTTCCTCATCTATAAAAATGAACTAGAGAAGGAGATGGCAAACCCCTCCAGTATCTTTGCTAAGAAAACCCCAAATGGGGTCACAGAGAGTCAGACAGGGCTGAAAAACAACTCAGCAAAGGTACCGTACTGGGCTAAGCCCTGGGGACACAAAGAAAGGTAAAAGCCAGTCCTGCCCTCAAGGAGCTCACAACACACAAACAAGCTGTGGACAGGCTAAACCCTGCAGCAGCAACAAGGAAGGCCCTAGTACTGAGGGGCACGGGGAAGGCCCCTTGGCTAAAATGGAATTAAATGAACTCAAAGGGTCCTTCCAGATACATGAGAGAGGGAGGGACGAGGAGCCAGCAGGCCCCACTGGCCTATATTCACTGTCAAGAATCCTTGAGGGAGCGGAGGGGTTATACAGTGGAGGGGTTATACAGTGGGATCGCTGTTTGGGGGTGGTGGGCAGGGGAAAGAAAGGGAGAAAATTTGTAACTCAAAATCTCATGGAAATGGATGATGTAAACTAAAAATAAACAAAAGTTAAAAAAAAAAAAAAAAGAATCCTTGAGGGGGGCAGCTAGGTAGCACAGTGAATAGAGCACCGACCCTGGAGTCAGGAGGACCTGAGTTCAAATCCAGCCTCAGCCATGTGACCTTGGGCAAGTCATTTAACCCCAATTGCTCTGCCTTCCCCCCACCAAAAAGCAAAACAAAACAAAACAAAAAGAATCCTTGAGGAAAGATGAAGGGAGAGGTCGTCCACCCTCAGAAACATAGGCAAAGGAGGATAGCCCAGCCTTACATGGAGGCCTATGAGATTATATGTCCATGTGTGACTGTGATGATAGATATCTAAATGCACGTGTGTGTATGTGTGTGTATATATTGTTGCATATATGTATGTGTATGTCTATATCTTTGTGCACACATGTTTAGTATGCATACATGCATGGTCTGTGTGTGTTTGCATGTGTGTACATGTATGTCTGTATCTGTGTGTGTTTGTATATGTGTGTATGTATATGTGCATGTGTATATCTTTGTGTATATATATGTTTGCATGTGTATATGTACGCATGTTTCTTTGTGTGTATATGTGTGTGTACATATATGTATATCTGTGTATATATACCTTTGTGTGTCAATATGCTTATATATGCATATATCTCTGTGTATGTCTGTACATGTGTTTGCATGTGTGTATGCACATATATGTCCGTGTACTTATACACACACACATGTGTGTGTGTAGCCTTCTGGAGGAGTGGGGGGAGGGAGGGGAAATAAAGACACACAGTAAAGAGTGCCCGGCAGAGAACAAAAGAAAACTTGCAAGGAAGCAGAGGAAAGATAAACAGCTCGCAACACAGCGAGTAGTGTTTCTTAGATCGGCTTTCCCGAAATGGAAATTTACTGCAGTCTATTTTGAACCCTGTCTTATGTTCTGCTGTGCACATGATAATGAATATTGTTTTTCTTTTCTTATTTTGAATTTAAGTTTATAATGTTTCTTTTTCTTTTCTTATTGTATACATAGTATTTAAGTTTAAAATAAATTAATGACAGTCAAAAAAAAAAAGAATCCTTGAGGGAGGCCCCCAGCATGTTCTGAGGACCGTCTTGGGGTAGCAGCTACCCGGAATGAAGAGGTCTGCTGCAGCTTTGAAGGACAGCTCGGTGTAACAGGGGTAGGTTCTGGGCAACCTATCATGGCAGGCTGCAAAAATTAAGTATCTACTGAATACCTAGAAAGACACAAACCAGTGGCTAGAATTACCCACCAGAGGCTCTCTCCACTTTATAAACCAACAGATGACAAATATCCATGGTATAACCTCCCCAATAGCTTTAAGAGTTCCATAAATAAAGTCCACCAGGCTTGGAGCACCGCTGTGCCCAGACCAGTGTCTCAAAGCGGCCTGCACATGATAGGGATCCATCCAAATCTATGAATCACATTTTTAATAGCTGCCGACATATGGAAGACTCCACCATCAAAGCAGGCAGAACCAAAACTCTCAGAATAGAGGGAAGTTATAAAAACCACATGTGAACAGGACGAGGTACACAGCCCACTTGTCCTGACTTGCTACTTGCATCCAAAAGATGCCTCCTAGGAGCCTACTAAGATGAGCTGTCATCCCTAGACACCCATTGGAATCATCTGCGCAAGAATCCATACCATATTAAATATAAGTAAATGAGAACATTTGTCCTCAGATCATTTCTATCTGAAACCCAACAAAAACATTAAATTATAAATAATTATGATAATCATAGGGGCAATGGATAGAGCTCCAGGCCTGGGGTAGGAAGATCTGAGTTCAGATATAGTCTCAGATATTTACTAGTTGTATGACCCTGGGCAAGTCACTTAGTCCTGTCTGCCTCAGGTTCCCCATCTGTAAAACAGACTGGAAAAGGAAATGGCAAACCACTCCAGTGACTTTACCAAGAGAACCCCAAATGAGTCACAAAGAATGGGATACGATTGAAAACAAGTGATCAACAATAATTGTAGTAATAGGATAGGGTGATTTCATTGGTATAGGAACTCCCAGATTAGGTGACTCCCTCTACTAATACAAACAGCCACCTTTTCTTCCTTGTCTAGTCTCAGTCAGCTGCCTAGGGCACTTACAAGGTATAAGTGACTTACTGGGAACACGTGGTCTAGATGTCCCAGAGGCCTCTGGATAATAACAAGGATAAGAACCATGGATTAGCTGCAAAACTCCAAGAAGCCATTACCAAAGGCCAACCTAGTGGTGACCAGGCTCTCTGCACTTAGCTGGATTGTTCCTCAAACTGAAGAATCCACCCATGGCCTACAGGCAATTTAGATTCAGTCAAAGGGCAGCACTTGAGGACCTAGAGGACCACCTGTGGCCTGGAGGCTGAGGTTTCCCTGGTCTAGACCAAAGGCAAGGCCTCCCCTGCCTGACAGGCCTAGCCAAAGCTAACTCTGCTCTTCCCTACCCTAACCAATCCTAGGTCATAGTTGCCTAGTTGTTGTCCTCTGCTCTCAAAGAGGACCAAAATGACATCCCTATGTTGGAGTCAAGGTACGGTGTGTTCAACTGTGGCTGATCATAGTAAGGCATCAGAGAAGGGCTTCATGAAACAATATGGAATAATTAAGTATCTGGCCTAGCAATGGACTCTGAAGTCATTTAGAGGGAAGGCAGTGGTGCTGTTTGACAGTCTGTATGGCTCAGATAAGATGGGAATCACCAGATCTATTCCTTCCAGCAAGATAGAGGAGCATGGGCCATAGTACCTCTGAAGGATGTGTGGGCCTTACCATCTACCCTGCTTCTGCACCCCCTGCAGCTGTCATCTCAAAGGCAAGAACCGTGGACCTTGCCATCCATCCATCCTCACTGCTGTACCCTGAGGATTTCCAACCCTGTCTTTCATTTGTTGACTCCTTCCCTTAGACTGTGAAGGCAGGTGACAATCTGAGGGCAGGGGCAATCTAAAGGCAGGGACAATTTTTGTCTTTTTTTGTATCCCCAGCACTTAGCACAGTGCCCATCCCAAAATAGGTATTTTATTAAACGCTTGCTGCTGACCGACTGAGAGCAAGGACTATCACATTTTCCCCAGCACTTAGCACATTGTTTGGTAGCTAATAAGCACTTAATAAATGCTTTTTCATCCATTCTTTTCATAATATATTTTTTCCATGTCTAACAAAGACATGGAATAAATTTCAATCCACCTCTGGAAAGCACAGCAGAAATTGGAAAAGTTAAAAGCATTCTAGTGTTAGTAATGGCTCATCTTTCCATATCACTTGTGGTTTTATTTCTAGATCTCTGTCCTCAGAGCAGACCTATGGACACAGCTGTCAAAGTGGTCATCCTAAGGCACAGCCTGACCGTATCACTGCAACAAGTCTGGTGGCTTCCTTGGAACAAACTCTGGGTCAAACTCTAAACCCTTTTCTGTTCAGCAATTAAAACCTGGTCCCAGCCAACCCCACCTTTCCAGCCTGATCATCTGCTAGTCCCCCAACCACACCATCTGGGGTGGCCAAACTGGCCTCTGTCACTGGAGCCATCTCCTATGCCAAAGATCCTCTCCCTCCTCATCTCCACCTCTAGACTCTCTGGCTTCCTTCGAAATGAAGTCCAAGCACCAACCCCTTCTACTTGAAGGTTTCCTGGATCTCCCAAGCTCTTAGCAGCCCCTCCTCTCCCAGAATTACCTCATACTGATTTTGTATAGGTCTTTACATGATAAGTGAGTATGTAGAAATGGTATAGTAGGTGGGCAGAGACAGAGCCTTGCAGTCAGAAAGATCTGGATCCACGTCCTCCTCTGACACATACTGGCTGTGTGTCTTTGGACAGCTCATGTAACCTCTCTGTGTGCCCTGAGCAACTCTCTAAGACTATCAGAAAAGGGGCCAGCCTGCATTGGTAGAGGGAGTTCCCTCATCTAGGAGTTCCTTATGCAAATGAAATTACAGGGCCAATCCTCATCCTTTTATTTATTTATTTTTGGGGTGGGAGGCAATCAAGGTTAAATGACTTACCAGGGGTCACACAGCTAGTGTCTGATTTGAACTAAGGTCCTCCTGACTCCATGGCCACTGCTCTATCCACTGCACCACCTAGCTGTCCTTTCCCTTTATCTTGTATGTACTTACCTATGAACACTTTTACCCCCAAGTAAGACATAAGTAGGAATAGCTAGAGAGCCAGCCCTGGAGTCGAAAAGACCTGAATTCAAATCCAGTCTCAGACACTAATTGGGTGACCCTGAGCAAGTCACTTAAGCTGTTTGCCTCAGTTTCTTCATCTGTAAAATGAGCTGGAGAAGGAAAGGGCCAACCCCTCCAGTACCTTTGCCAAGAAAAGCCCAAATACAGTCACAAAGAATCAGACACAGCTGAACAACAACAAAGAAAATATAAGCCCCTGGAAGACAGGGCCTGCTTCATTCTTGTTCTTGTAGCTAGTATACAGTAGGTGCTTAATAAATGCTTCTTTCATGTTGTACAATTATTCTTATCCCCGCTTCACAAATGAGAGGTGCTCTGCCCATGGCCATCGACCTGGCAAGAGTCAGAGGCAGGATCTCTTGGCTCTGAGTGAGGAAAATCACCTTTTCTCCATGACATCACCCTGCCCGCCTTGCTCTTCCTCTCCCACAACCTCCAAGCATACAGCCTGCTCAGCACACCAAGGGCCACAAAGTGGACACAGATCCCAGCATCATCAAGTTTCTGACCTGGAAGGAATCTCAGAGGTCACCCAGCCTAATGCATCCCTGGCCAGGTGTCCATCTCTTAACCTAGGCTCCATCAATTTGATTTTTAAGATATTTTCATAATTTTATTTCAATATAATCTATTTCCTTTATAGTCCTGTTATTTTATTTTACGTATTTCAAAACACACTTCAGCAGCCACAACACAAACAAGGTGTCTATAACATAGCTGGCTACCAGGGATCTAGCCTTTGCTCAGGAGGAGGCACCCATTGCTTCTCAAGGCAGCCCAATCTACTCTTCCTTAGCTCTTCTGCTTGGAAAGTCTTCCCTACCACCAACCTGAGCCTGACTTTCTGCAGCTTCCACACATTTTTCCTAGTTCTGCCCTCTTGCTTTCAATTATACCCCATCAGCTATCGATCGATGGATCACGCCTCTGAGTCTAGCTCTCTTCTTCAAGAACAAACCAAGCCATCTACAGGTCCAGGAGGGCAACGTCCCAAAGCACCATACAGATAAAAGCTATTACTAATATTGTCAAGTTTGGGACAGATCTGGTCCTCTGTTGGGGCACAAAGCACACAAAGGATGCTAAGACCACTCAGTCTGGCGTCCAGTCACACAACCCAGTGAGATCAGCCGGCACTGGGCTAGGTGCTGGGGATACAGAGAAGAAGAAGAAACAAATAGATATTAAGTATCAACTATGTGTCAGGCACTATGCTAAGGCTAGGGATACAAACAGAAAAACTAAAACTGTCCTTGCCCTCAAGACCCTTACAGTCTATCATGGGGAAGGGAGATGGAGAACCAATGCACACAGAAAAGTAATTACACACACATATGCTATATATATACATATACACACACATATACATACACATATATATGAGGGAGAGGGGGAGAGGGAGAGAGAGAGGAGAAAGAGAAAAGAGAGGAGAAAGAAGAAGGAGGAGGAAGAAGAGGAGGAAGAAGGAAGAGGAAGAAAAGAAGAATACAGGCATTGGTGGGATAGAGAATATTGGACTAGTCTTAGAATAAAGCACTCAGGCATAATATTGACTGTGTGACCCTGGGCTAGTCATTCAGCCTCTCTAGGTGCTCCAGGAAACTGTAAAGGAGGCGCAGAATGTTTGAAATGAGAATGTCCTAAACCAGCGGTTCTCAACCTGTGGGTTATGTTCAACTTGTAACAATGAAAATACATCCTGTATATCAGATGTTTACATGACGATTCATAACAGTAGCAACATTACAGTTATGAAGTAGCAATGAAAATAATTTTATGGTTGGGGGTCGCCACACCATGAGGAGCTGTATTAAAGGGTCGCGGCACCAGGAAGGTTGAGAACCACTATCCTAAACCAGCAAAATCACAGATCCAGCTCTTCCAGTTCACATACATAGAAGACAAATATCAAACAGTCCTTGCCCACGAGGCGTTTACACTGTATCAGAGAGCACAGTAACTCAACTTAGCAGGATCTCCACTGCCCAAAATGTAGGAGGTAATAAGCATTCAATAAACTCTTTTTCATTCATTTGATTCATTCAGTCAGGAATTCAGGCACCAAGAAAGCCTTGTCAATAACTCCAGGCTCCCCCGGGAGAGGGACAGTGGCTCCCAAGGTATTTAGATCCAGACCACTTTTAAGTAAAGCACTCAAAAACTCAGCCATGGCACCGGTGACTCCTGTCCCATCCGACCGCCCAGAACCATTACTCCAATCTCTTCTTCTTAGTCTTCTCTACCAAAGTCCTGCTCCCCTGAAGCTGTGACGTGGAGGAGATCTTGGAAAAGGCTGGGGGGCCAAGCTCTGGCATGGCCTACCAAGCTACCAGGGTTTCAGGTGCAGGCCTTGCTATGGACTGAAAGCCAGTGACACACCGGCTCATGATCAGGCTGGCTGCAAGGAGCTAGGGGCTGCTCACAGCAAGCCTCGAAAAGGGTCTAACTTTCAGGAGGGAGGGGTTTCAGCTAGCTACTGAGGAAGTGCACACAACAACAGGAATAGGAATGATTGGCACTCTGTAGTCCTTTAAGTCTGCCAAGCACTTCACAGGAAACACCCCCTGGGAGGTGGGCACTCTTGCCACTATTAGCCTCATTTGACAGATAAGGGAAACTGAGGCTGGGGTACCTCAAGTCACACAGATCATAATCCTCCAGAGGTCCCTGACAGTCCAAGGACCCGCCCCTCTTACCAAGGTCCACTCAGTGACTGAAAAGGGAAGGAGGGGTAGAGTTCTTAGAGTAGGAAGGGAAATCACAGCAGGGGAAAAATAGAGTCATCCACAAGAACTAAAGAGAGGCTGAGAGAGGGACTGAGTATCTCCAGGCAAAAGGGGGGTGGGCATCAACAAATGGGGGAAGTGGAGAATGAGAAAATCTAACTCAATTCAACACACTTAAGGAGCTGACAATGATGTGTCAAGCACAGCAGCTCCACCACAACACACACACACAGTTCCTGTCCTCAGGGAGCTTACATTCTCTTAAGGAAGACTACAAAGTAAATGCACATCTATGGAAAATATTGCTCAAGGGAAAGAACACTCACAACTTGTGAGCAGGAAGGGCAATCGCATAAGCTTTCTGGAGTGGACAGAATTTGGCTTTGCCATCAAGAAGACCTGTGTTCCAATTCGGCCTTGGACTAGCTGTGGCAAGTGAATTCACCTCAACTCTCAGGGAAATTCAGGGATTGGCCTCAAAGGGCTCTTTCTCATGGCCCTTTTCTAGCTCCAAGTCTGTGACCCTATGACCCATGATACTAGGAGCAGTGTGCAAGGTAGGCAGGGATCCTGAGGAGGGAGTTCCGTTGCCCATATGGAAAGCTACCTTGGCAGTGGCATGGGAATGGGGAGGGGGCTACTCTTGCCCCCTAAGGTTCTCTTCTGGCTTGTATGGCCCCTGCTCCTGGGGGGGGGGCGGGTCCCCCCAGGTCACACTTCCCAGGAAAGCAGCCCTTTGAGGAGAACAAGAAAACAGGCATCCAGCCTAGCTTTAAACTGGCACTGCCCAGGGCTGGGGCCGCCAAACCAACACCTTCCCCAGTCTGTGATTTCAGTAACCAGAGGGTGAGAGACTGGGAACTCTCAGCATTCCAGGAAAATCACCCAAACCACACACACACACACACACACACACACACACACACACACACACACTCACTCACTCACTCACACTCACATACTCCAACAACCACAACACTACTTGGCTATAAGGGCGGCCCATTTTGTAACGCCAGGGACCAGAGCCCACCATGACTGGGTGGAATCCGAATGACGTGAACGGAGCCCGGGCAGGGGCAGGGGCAGGCCCGTGACTCACTCACTCACCCCTGGACCAAAGCCTCTGCAAAAGAAATGTTCTATTTTCCTGCTCGAGTGCATTCTTCCCTGGGCGTCACTTTTGTATGTTTACAAATTCTAGTATTCGGCCCAAGCTCCTGCAGGTTTGGGGGGTGTGTGTCTGGGGGGGGTGTAAACCTGGAAATCTTAATACTCACACACCCAGCCCGGCCTGGGGAAACCAGAGACCCAAGGGCCAACCTCTGGGAGGGGAAACAAGACTTCAATCCAGATGTGCTCTTATGGCACTGCTAGCACGCGGATGGGAGGGGGGGGGGCAGATTTCTGCCTGGGAGGGAAACGTTTTCGTAGTAGGCTGTGTTTATGCGGGCTGGGGAAGAACACCGAGAGCCCAAGGCCGCCCAAGGCAGCCAACTACAAGGGCTCAGCACCGAAACATCTCGTTCTCTGCCTGCTGCACACACAGCCCCGAAACAAAATCTCCCGGGGGTAGGGACCACTCCCCTCCCCCCGGGGTCGCCGCCTCTGTCGGGGCGGGGGGGGGGGGGGAGTGGGGAACGGAAGGGAGAGGGAGAATGGACCCTTCGATACGGACCCCCTCCCCCTACTCCAGCTCAGCTAGGTCCGGGTTTGGCAACACCTGGAAGTAGTTTCCCCCCACACCTGGAGTAGAGCACAGGGGCCTCTGCACCGCGCCCCCGGTGCCGGAGGAAACGCTGCTCGGCCACCTTCGGAAGGGATAGAGGGCTGGGACGGTCGGTCGGGGGACTTCAGGCAGGAGGGACGGCAGAAAGCCTCCCCCCCTTCCCAGCCCGAGGACCTGGGCTGCCCTCGAGAATGACAGGGGAGCCCAGGGCTATCTCCCTGCCCAGCCCTCCCGGGGGGCAGGTGATCGGGGTGCCTGGGAGGACACTCACCTCTGCTGGCCTCGGGCTGCGTGCGTGCGTGAGGTGCGGGGCAGGGCAGGGCACTCCCCTCCGGCCTGGCGCGGCCCCGAGCTCTTCCTCCTGCCCCAACCAGCCAGGGGCTGGCTGCTCCTCCGCTTCAAGGCTGCGCGGCCGGGGCCCCTAGGTGCGGCGGCCCCCGGGCACGGCCGGCCCCTCCGCCTCGGCCCCGGCCCCGGTAGCAGCTCCTCCTGGCTGCCCGGGCACCTCCTTCTGCTCTTCCTCCTCCTCCTCCTCCTCCTCCTCCTCCTCCTCCTCCTCCTTCTCCACCTCCTCCTCCTCCTCCTCCTCCTCCTCCTCCTCCTCCTCCTCCTCCTCCT